>CM061245.1:10020000-10713333 GCA_030848705.1 Heracleum sosnowskyi
TTCTCTCTAAATTCTATCATTTCTTCTCTGATTCTCTGCAAATCTAGCCTTAATCTCTTGTTATCTTACTTGTTTTACTGCTCTAAACATACAAAAACACACAAAAACACAAAAACATTCAAAAACTAGAAAATTACTTTGTCAAGGCATGACATTACAATATGCCAAGTTCAATGTGTTCCATTGTCACGAATCCTGAAAACTAATTACGACACGTTAATGAATGTTCATGACAGAAATCCTAATGGATATGTCAACAGTGCATGCCCCTTCATGTCGCTCGGATATATATATATGCGCAAGGAACTGGATTTTGAAGGAACTTATAAAGAACCATTAACATACTGCAAGTGACAAAAAAAGTACAAGACTCTGAACGTCAAGTAAAACACTCAAGCCCTTACTGATTATAAGAATAACTATTTTGTTCTGTCCACAGTTTTTCTTAACTAGGATGGACGCCCAACAGACCAGTTGCAATACCATTGCCATAGTGAGTAAACAATCACAGAGATAAGTAACGCTTAGGTACATACAAGAGAAACATATAAATGTAAATGAACTATCAACTTGTTGAGTAATACAATGTTTATGCATCACTATATTTCTAGAAACTTTAATGCTGTTGAATACTGACCTTCCACATACGATGCACTTCAAACGACCAGCTTCTCCTTGCTCCAAGATTCTTCTTCTTTGGGCAGAGTTCTCATTCAACTGCTTGACAAACCTGAAATATGCACAATGCACCAGCTGCTTGAATTCCTCAGAATTTTCACGCGGCTCAACACTGGTAGAAATCACATCAGTAATAGAGGGTTCTTCTACTGGAACTAGATAATTATCATCATAACAAGCTCTTTGATAGAGTTTTTTAGACTTCTGGGTTGTCATTTGGAACAATTCAGTCTGATTCATTTCAGGACAAGGTCCCAATCGCTGCTTGACTGAAGGTTTGGACGTCTTCATTGGTCCCAAGCGATTTTTGACCGAAGATTCTGGTGTGTTCACATGAAGGTGTGACGGTAAGGCATGAATATCTTGATGTTGAGGGCCAAGGCGCTTCATTATGGCCTTACCAGCAGAACTGTGTTCTGTTACGGACCTTCGCGTTGTCCGATAGGATGCCTGCTCAGATTCTGTGAATTGTGAATGGCTATATCTCAGCTTTTTAGACAAATTAAAGCTGTCTCTATCATCAGCAGACAATTCTTCAAATGCACCACCATGATAGTAATTCTTTAAACCTCTTTCGTCATCATTACCTGATGTTGTGCTTCCAGTATAGATGTTAGTTGATATGCCATCCATATCATGTTTTCTTTTAAGCATCAGGGTTGATTCGTCAATCAAACACAATTCACTATCTACCAACCTCTTCCGGAGATCACCAGCAGATTCATCCAAATATATATCATTTTCCATGAACGTGAATGTCCCTGATCTTTCATAACCATGATCTTCTTCCAGTAAAAGACTTTCATGATCATAATGTACATGGTGTTGATCATATTCACTCCATGGTGACAGTTCTGATCTCTCATTACCATGATCATCTCCTGAAAGAGGGCTTCTCCGGTTAACATATTGTTCTCTTCCATAAGCATTTCTATGATCCACAATGTCGTTATTCCATTTCAGAGTGGGTGACATGTCCAGATCATTGTTGCCCAGAACCTTATTTCCTTCGAGATATAAATCATCGTACCACACCCTACTTTCTCCAGAAAGTTCTTCATCATAACATCTACCGACAGTATCTACAGCAGAATCAAAATAGTCATGGCTATAATCATCAGCAACACTAGCACTCACATCAAAACCATCAGACTCTCGGAACACATTTCCATTCTTGATTCTACTTTCATTGCAAGCATCAATCTCATGTTCTTTCCTAACAGGGATATTATCCACAGGTGCATAAGTCCTCATAACACTGGATTTGCCACAGATTTTACCATCAAGTGCATCATGTACAATAGTTGAATCTATCATTTCGGCATTAAACCTATCTCTACCAGAAGAAATACGAGACTTGCTTCTAAGTGAACCAGAAAATTCCTCCTGCGGTACTGTCAAGGATCCTGTGCCAAAATTAGTTGGCCTTTCCCTTGACTGTTCCACAAAATTATTATCATCCCGTGGATACCTCACAGAAGATTTTCCTTCATTGTAGGACTCCCTTGCTAATGGTTTATGAACAACCGATTCATCTGCACTCCACGAAGACAATGCAAGCCCAGGTTTGGGATTGTCATCAATCAGCTTCCTCTCAAACCCACCCAACCTAGAATAATCACTTTCCCTATAATGTTTCCTCTCAGAATCCAATCTAGAAGCCTTAACAACGTAACAATCTTTTGAATCCAGTTCCTTTAAGCTACGATTCTTATCATTAGTACCCAACTTCACAGGGTCACCTAAACCCCGTGATGACAATGCAAGCCCAAGTCCAGAATTCTCATCCACTAACTTCCTCTCAACCCCACCTAAACCCGAAACCTCACTATCCCCATTATCTTTCCTACCAGAATTCAGTCTAGTAGCATTATCTTCTAAATCACATTCTCTTAAACTCCTACCCTTATCATTTGTACCCAATTCCGCCTTATCATTACTACCCGATTTCGCCTCACCTAAAAGTTGCATCCAATCAAACTTCATAGAAGTAGAGTTCCTATTCCCTAAACTCTCATTGTACCGCGACAACCTCAAAGCCTGATCTCCCATATTAATTTCCCGAAAACTACGTTTATCGTCTCTTTCGTTTCTTTTATCACTAATCTTTAGAATTTCTTGATCAAGATTCACATAAACTCCATACACACATACATATAAAAATACCCACAATCACACAAACACTTAAAATCATATAAGTTCAAATCTTTACTAAAATCACATAAAAAGGCTAAAAATCAAGAAAACACAAAAACAAGATATAATAATAATACTAAACCCTAAAACAAGAAGAGATATAAAAATACCCACAATGGCACACACATAAAATCACATAAAGTTTAAATCTATACCAAAATCACATAAAAAAACTAAATAATCAAGAAAACAAGATAAAACAATAAAACCCTAAAAACAAGAAAAGAGCTTATAGTGAATAAAATCAAGAACCCTTTTGCGTAATAAGGCCTATTATAGTTGTGTTTATACTAATTGCAAATGGAGTGAATTGAAACATGGATGAGAGAGAGAGAGAGAGATGTAAGCATGTATGTATGTAGATATAAAGGGTAAAAAGGGAAAGATGGGGGGTTCAAAAGAAGAAGTTTTCCCGCTAGAAATTGTGAAGATGATAACTGTAAGAAGTGGTGTAAAGACAGCTGAGAGTCATATGTATGATGAATTGATGATGATTGTAAGTGGGGTTTTGTGTTTGGTTCTTTGGTAGTAAAGTTGGATTTACTATTCTTAACCCTTGTCGATTGGAAAACAAAGAAGACAGGGATAATAATAATTTATTAAAATATAAAGTGGGTATTTATAAAAATAGTTTATTTGTAAACTTTTTGAGATTTTGCTTGTTTTTATTTTTTGGAGAAAAGTTTAGTGCATTAAAGATTAAAAATACTAGCTTAAAACTCGCACCGATTGTTAATTGTTATATTATTATTATTTTTTTAATATTTTATTAATTATAATTGTGCAAAAAATAAGCAGGCATGTTAAAATAGTTAAACACTTTTAATTAATTAAAAATATTAAAACAGATTTTTTAAAATAAATAAGTATGGGTTTGCCCGTTATATTTTTGGAAAATGAGGGGTTTTAGTAAGTAAAAATAAAAAATGTAACATATATTTTGTTTAAAAAGGTAAATGTCTGTGATATTTTTGAAAAATGAGGTTTTAAAATTTAATAATTAAAAGTATTTAAATACTTTTTAAAATAAATAAGTAAAGGTTTCCTGTGATATTTTTGGGAAAAAAATGGATTTTAGTGAGAAAAATAGAAAAAGTAAATTGTAAAAGACAATTTCCCGTGATATATTTAGAAAATGAGGGACTTTGTTAGAAAAAATATATAATATATTTTAGTTGAAAAGGTAATTGGTTATAAATAGGTATTTGATTATTTATATTTTAATATTTTTAGTAATTGCATTTGTTAAGAAAAATAAGTAGGCATGTTAAAATATGTAAACTTTTAAAAAATAATTATAATATTAAAATAGGTTTAAAAATAAATAACTAAAGGTTTGTATGTGATATTTTTGGAAAATGAGGAGTTTTATTAAGGAAAAATAGAAAAACTAACATGTTTTAGTTAAAAAAGGTAATTGTCCGTGATATATTTTAAAAATAGGGGAATTTGTTAGAAAAAATAGAAAAAATAATGTATTTTGGGTGAAAAAGGTAATTGGTTATAAATAGGTAATGTTATTATTTAATAATATATTTCTATAAATAAGTAAGGTTAATTAAGTAAAAACATGATGTACAGTTAATTAAGGGCAATTAAGTAAAATCACAACGTACCATACCGACCAACCAAACTTTTAATGTTTCGTCTATTATATAATACTAGCTTAAAACCCGTGCGATGCACGGATTGTTAATTGTTATTTTATTATTATTATTTTAATATTTTATTAATTGTAATTGTGCAAAAAATAAGTAGGAATGTTAAAATAGCTAAACATTTTTAATTAATTGAAAATATTAAAACAAATTTTAAAATAAATAAATATGGGTTTGCCCGTTATATTTTTGGAAATAAGGGGTTTTAGTAAGAAAAAATAAAAAATGTAACATATATTTAGTTTAAAAAGGTTAATGTCCGTGATATTTTTGGAAAATGAGGTTTTAAAATTAAATAATTAAAAGTATTTAAATAGGTTTTAAAATAAATAGGTAAAAGGTTTCATGTGATATTTTTGGAAAAAGAATGGATTTTAGTGAGAAAAATAGAAAAAGTAAATTGTAAAAGCCAATTTTCCGTGATATATTTAGAAAATGAGGGACTTTGTTCGAAAAAATATATAATGTGTTTTAGCTGAAAAAGTAATCGGTTATAAATAGATATTTGATTATTTATATTTTAATATTTTTAGTAATTGCATTTGTTAAGAAAAATAAGTAGATATGTTAAAATAGGTAAACTTTTTTTAAAAAATTATAATATTAAAATAGGTTTAAAAATAAATAACTAAATGTTTGTCCGTGATATTTTTGGAAAAGAGGGATTTTAGTAAGGAAAAATAGAAAAACTAACATGTTTTAGTTAAAAAAGGTAATTGCCCGTGATATATTTGAAAAAGTAGGGGAATTTGTTAGAAAAAATAGAAAAAATAATGTATTTTAGGTGAAAAAGGTAATTTGTTATAAATAGGTAATATTATTATTTAATAATATATTTCTATAAATAAGTAAGGTTAATTAAGTAAAAACACGAAATATAGTTAATTAAGGGCAATTAAGTAAAATCACAACATACCATACCGACCAACCAAACTTTTAATGTTTCGTCTATTATATAATACTAGCTTATAGCCCGTGCGATGCACGGTTACTTAAATTTTATTTATAATTATTTTGTTTATAATTATATTTTTATTACCCATGCAACACACAATTGTTTTTTTAATATTTATAATTATATTTATTTATGAATATTTTAATATTTAAAAGTTATTAGTTTACATGATTAAATTATTTTTAAAAAAGATTTAGCCAAAAAAATCTTTCTTTATAAAAGTTCAGTCTACCACACCATGTGGTTAACCAATCAGAGAATTTCTCATAATTTTCAGCCAATCAGAAGCGAGTATTTCAAATTCAACCAATCAGAATTCACCAAAACATTTCCTTTTATAAATTTTTAACTAGGATGTTAACTAAGCTGGGTTAGTCATTAACTACTGTTTTTTATATATGGTAGTTAATATATTTACCAAATAAAAAGATTATTGATTGATGTTGTCGACAATTATGAGCATTACCATATATAATGATATTATAATAATAATAATAATAATAATAATAATAGTAATAGTAATAATAATAATAATAATAATAATAGTAATAATAATAATCATAATCATAATCATGTACAATATTTTTGCGTTGTACATCGTAAAAAAAATATCTTTTCGTTTTAAACCAAATTTTCGTAAATATTTTTTCGTTTCAAACCAAATTTTAGTAAATATTTTTGAAAGATAGTATTTTTGGTAAATGCTCTAATATGAATAAAATTCAAATTAATATACGTGTTACTAATCAAATCGTTTAATTTATTAGATTTATTAAAAATATAATTGAATTGTATCTGCATCCAAAAAATGATAACTATTTAATTTTACAATATCCTGCATATCTTACAAAATCTTTTTCAATTATACATGATTTTAGATTGATTTAGGTTTATCAAAAAAAAAAAAAAAATCCGGTAAGATATTTCTCAATGATAATTGATTTTAGATTGATTTATGTTTATCAAAAAAAAAAAAGATCCGGTAAGATATTTCTCAATGATAATTGATTTTAGATTGATTTATGTTTATCAAAAAAAAATAAAAAAGATCCGGTAAGATATTTCTCGATGATAATTGATTTTAGATTGATTTACTAGGATGTTAACTAATCTAGGTTAGTCATTAACTACTGTTATCTATATATGGTAGTTAATATATTTATCAAATAAAAAGATTGTTAATTGATGGTGTCGACGATTATGAGTATTACCAATAAATTGTGTACTTTGAAATTTCACAGGCAAAAGAAAAGTGTGATCAATTATCAAGAAAACACAATATGGTATAATAATAGTAATAATAATAATAATAATAATAATAATAATAATAATAATAGTAATAATAATAATAATAATAGTAGTAGTAATAATAATAATAATAATAATAATAATAATAATAATCATGTACAATATTTTTGCGTTGTACATCGTAAAAAAAATATCTTTTCGTTTTAAACCAAATTTTCGTAAATATTTTTGAAAGATAGTATTTTTGGTAAATGCTCTAAAATGAATAAAATTCAAATTAATATATGTGTTACTAATCAAATCGTTTAATTTATTAGATTTATTAAAAATATAATTGAATTGTATTTGCATCCAAAAAATGACAACTATTTAATTTTACAATATCCTGCATATCTTACAAAATCTTTTTCAATTATACATGATTTTAGATTGATTTATGTTTATCAAAAAAAATAAAAAAGATCCGGTAAGATATTTCTCAATGATAATTGATTTTAGATTGATTTATGTTTATAAAAAATAAATAAAAAAGATCCGGTAAAATATTTCTCAATGATAATTAATTTTAGATTGATTTATGTTTATCAGAAAATAAAAAATATCTGGTAAGATATTTCTGAATGATAATTGATTTGAGACTGATTTATAGTTATCAAAAAATTAAAACGCAAGATCTTTTTTAATGATAATTGATTATTTAAGATCTTCCAAAATATAAACCAGTCTAACCCAAACATCATCTTTACGTTCAAAATCCAGTCTAACCCAACATCATGGAGGCACGTAGATCAGAGAATTTTAAATAGTTTTCGGCCAATCAGAAACAAGGATTTTATTTTTCAACCAATCAGAATTGATGTAGCACATTTACTTTTTTTAGAATTAACTATAGGTGACTAACTATGGTACCAATATTAACCACTATCTTAAAAAGGAAAAAAAAGGAAAAGTTTAAATGCACTTCAAATAATGATTTGTTTCTTTTTCAATTTAATATTCTATTAAATACTTTCTAAGTCAAATTAACTCTTTTTTTCCTAAGAAAATTAACTCTTCTTTATTTATTCTAATCAATATAAATATTAATAATAAAATGGTAATATGAATTATAAGAGATTTTTTTTATAAATATGGTTTTTTTTTGCAACAATATGTTTTTTTTATAATTACAATGTAGTTAGTTAATCAGAGAATTACCATATAGTTAGCCAATCAGAGAATTTTTCATAATTTTCAACCAATCACATGCGAGTTTTTAAAATTCAACCAATCAAAATTCACAACAATATTTCCATTTTTATGTTTTTAACTAAAATCTTAACCGTTGTAGTTAAAATCTTAACCACAATCAAGTATGGTAATCTTTAATCATAGTTAATATGAATAAAATTTAAATTAAATTAATGTAATACTATTCAGAGGTTTTTTCATAAATACGATTTTTTTTTATATTATTTTTTTGCAAAAATAGGTTTTTTTTTATATTTTTTTTGCAAAATTACGAGTTTTCAATTTTTTTTGCATTGTAAGTCGTAAAAAAAAGTTGCATTTGGTTGCTTCTAATTGAAAACCGTATTTTCGCAAAAAAATTTAAAAATTACTAGAGCCACAAAAAAACTTAGAAAATTTAGTATTTTTGGTAATTTCTCAAATAATAATAATAAAATTCAAATTAATGTATATGTTACTAATTTTTGAAAATAAACGTCAATTATTTGAGATTGATTTACAGTTATCAAAAATTAAAATAGTTCCTACAAGATAGTTTTTTTTAATGATAATTGATTTTAGATTGATTTATAGTTATCAACAATTAAAGCAGACCTTACAAGATATTTTTCAATTATAATTAATTTTAGATTGATTTATAAAAAAAATCCTGTAAGATATTTTTGAACCATTAATTTATTTGAGATTTATTTATAGTTATCAACAATTAAAGCATATCTTACAACATATTTTTGAATTAAAATTAATTTTAAATTGATTTATACTTATCAAAAATTAAGAAAGATCCTGTAAGATATTTTTGAATGATAATTGATTTGAGAATGATTTATAATTATCAACAATTAAATCATATCTTACAACATATTTTTTAATTATAATTGATTTTAAATTTATTTATACTTATTAAAAAAAAATTAAGATCCTGCAATATATTTTTTAATGATAATTGATTTGAGATTGATTTATAGTTATCAAAAAATTAAAATGCAAGATATGTTTTAATGATAATTAATATAAATGTTTTATGTGTATTAATGTAATAATCATAATTGGGGATTGATTGATTTGAGCCAAAATTAAGTAATGGTTATATAATCTTATGCCTATAAATAGGTCCATGTGTATTTGGTAGATAACTACCAATCCCCAATTACACATCAATCATTTCTACACATATACAGCTGAAAATGCAAGGAGCTCGCTTTAATCATATTGTTTCCTTGACATGTGTGAAGACAAACTGGCGAATCAAAATACGCTTGACCAGGATGTGGCATGGGATCAATTGCTTCCTTGACATGTGAGAAGACAAACTGGCGAATCAAAATACGAGTGACCAGGATGTGGCATGGGATCAATAGCGCTACGGGTGACTTTAAAGGGCTCAATCTAATCTTACTTGACGATGTCGTAAGTACTCTTTTTACTCATACACAAATTTAGTAACACACATAGATTTATACAACTTTGTTCGATATAATTATTTTGTGTTTGTCCAATGCAGAAAACTCACATGCATGCATACGCTGGACCTGAATTTTGTAACGGGCAAGATTCCAACATGTAGAAGGATGTCTTTATGCAATTTTAAATTTCAAAATTGCGAACTCAAAGCTTAACAATTCTCATGTTAGCAACAAGAAGTGTATATTTTTTTCAAAAATATACTAAGATGAAACCAATAACAGTTGAGGATGAGATGATACCACGCCACAAGTTTGACTTGGTTTCTCTTGGATGTTTACATGCAAGAGTTGGTGAATCAAAAGTTCTTATAGTTTTGCACATTTTTTATTCACAAACCTATATCTATATTGGTACTATTTCAAAAATCTCTCTCATCTTACTACAATGCAGATGTTATTGGAGTTTATGAGAGTCCGGGT
Source organism: Heracleum sosnowskyi (assembly GCA_030848705.1). Taxonomy (NCBI): domain Eukaryota; kingdom Viridiplantae; phylum Streptophyta; class Magnoliopsida; order Apiales; family Apiaceae; genus Heracleum; species Heracleum sosnowskyi. Next base: position 10,029,852 of record CM061245.1, read on the forward strand.
ACAACAACGTCACACAACACTCAATACGGTTCAAAAAATATATATATTTGACATCGTTGGTGGGAGATACTTGCACATTGTTGAATTTTTTGACATAACATATTGATGACGTATTTCTAATTATTTTTCAAATTTGTAGCTTGAGGGCTAGGTTTACTATATGGGACAAGCTTGCAGATAAGTTACGTCTTGATCTAGAGAACTTATAAGGTCACCCTCCAATCATTATTATTACCGGATGTAAAATAACCACCTACAATAGTAAATAACATATTTATCATCTTTTTATAAGAAAAACATATTCTTAAGTCAATTAATAAATCAATCACACACCTGACAAAAAAAATCAATCAAACATAATATTATCTTCCTATATTTTTTTCAGGATCAATTTCAATTACCAATCTACCATCATTAAAAATATACGTTAATCCTAATTTGTATGAGTTTTCTCTATGAGATATTGGTAAAAATATTCTATAACTTCAAATTTCAATATTAAGTTTTTATTTTGACTTATTCATATTCTATATATTTTTTAGGCTTGAAGTTACTGGATATGATGGTCCTAACAATGATGCCTGATATGAAATGATATTGTGAATTTTAGGATGGTTAAAAATGTATGGATTTTTAATTTTTATTTTTATTGGCGTTATGTTCAGATGTTGGACTACTTTTATTACATTGTCATCTATTTAAATTGTATTTATTTAATTCTGTATTTCCATAAAATTTTGTCGACATAATTTTTCAAGTACATTCTTCTATGATGATAAGTGATGACATTACACATCTCGATAACAATTTTCAGTTTATGTGCCAAACAAATATTGTATATTAAAATAAATATTATTGTAAATTACTAATAATGTAATTTATATAAGAAAAAAATATAGAACAAAATGAGAGAGAAAAAATCTCGGTGCGAAGCACGGGTAAAATACTAGTTATAGTTAAAAATTTGATATTTATTATATTTTACACGCTCAGTTTAATATTTGTTTATATTGAGTTATAAAAATTAGATTTTGCCATTTTATAGTCCACATGAAATTCACAAAATAATCTTTAATTTAGTTGTGGTTTTATAGTTCTTTTTCAATTAAAAACTATTCTAAAACTAAAAAGAGAATAAAGTGAAGAAATTTAATGTTGAGAATTCTATTCGATTTAGGAAATCTACTTATATGTAGTTTAGATTATTAGAATACCCTTTATTAACCAAATACAGTTTTTAATGTTAAATCTAACGGTTTTCACCTATCTATTTAACATTAAACGATTTTTATTATTTTGGTATTAAATGAGTTTCCTTATTTAATTACAACTATTTTTATGTTTTGACTTTTTAGAAAATCCAATCCTAATATAATATCTTTTAACTTATATCATTTTTAGATAATAACTTCTTTTTATATGATATAATCTTGATCATGTATTTTTAAAAGTATTGGATCTAAAGGTTGAGAATGTTTTGGTGGTATTTATGACCAAACTACCATGATAACATCATTAATTTTTCTTAATATTTATAATTTTTTTAAATATTTATTGCTAAAATATAATATACTCTTTTTTGTAATATGTTAAAGATGCAGGAACTTTGAACTTTTGAGAAAATATATTATCAATTAAAATATAATTTTTTTTGTAATAGTTCTTCTTTTAAAGTAGTACACCGTGATCAAAATTCTGTATAAATTTCATTTTTTTATAGTATATCCTGTAAATATCTATGTTATTATATTAAAAACTAAATAATGAAAGCTTCCTTATAAGTTTGGTCGCTTTGTTTGATCACTCAATTCATAATCGTTGAATCTTTCAAATTAAATTGTTGAAAAACATTAGATATAACAGTAAAATTATCATGTAGAATGATCTAAGTTTTGAATCTACCAACAACATATTAAAATTTATAGGTTTTTTTGAAAAATAAGAATTTTTTCATTTTTTCTTGCAGACATATGTTATTTGATAATATTTTTTGTAAAGTGCGATTTTTCAGAAAAGTACTATACTAATTGATTAACAAATTTTTAAAGTTTCGAATTTAATAATTTACAATGTATATAGGTTTAAAAAGTTTGGCCTCTTCTGTAGCTGAGTCTAAAATTAAAAATAAGGTTTTTTTTTAATATGAATATAGTTCTGCTAACAATGAAATTAGGTCTCTATGAGTTCTTATAAAACAAAATCACCATTTACGTATAATTTATTATTTAATAATAAATAATATTTGATTAGTTATGATATAAAACTTAATAAAATAGGATTAAAAATATGCATAATTTTATAAAATTTTATCCTCGTATTATTATATTCTTTGTTGATTTGAATTTTTCTTAGATTAATTTGAATTTTTGAACATAGATTTCTAAATTTAAAATAGTTAGAAAAAAGTAATTAAATTGGTGTTAAAATAATGATGACATAATAAGTATTATTAGAATTTAAATATTCACTTTATTAATTTGGGCTTTATCTTGTGTTTTAAAAATCAGATTTTGACGATTTTACATCCCACATGAAGATAACTAAATCATCTTTAATTAAAAGATGGTTTAACAATTTTTATCTAGGTGGAATTATCCATGGAAGAGAAAAGAAAGTCACGAATTTTTTACATGGAGAATTCTATTCAATATAGAAAACTTATTTATATTTGGTTTAAATTATCAAAATACACCTTTTAGAATTTAAATATAATCCTATTATTAATAAAATAAACTTTTTTAATATTTGATCTAATGATTTTCATTTATCTAGTTAAGATCTAATGGTCCTTATTAATTTGGTTGTATACTACCAAAATTTGGGATAAGATCCCTATTATGATTATTATATATAAGGATTTAATATAATAATGATATCAAGTATATATTGATATAAGTATCTTAATAACTGCTTTTACTTTTAATGTTTCAGTTTTATTTACGATGTAAATAAAATTTTAAAATACATTATTACTTAAAAATTATTAAATAGAATAAAAATTATGTTATGATTATATAAAATTTTATTCTCATATTGTTAGAAATGAATACCACTAGAAACTAGACAGAGGGGGGGTGAATGGATAGTTTGATATATTTTTCGATCTTGAAAACTAAGTAAACAACTGTATGTGATTATGATATGTAATATGCAGAAAGTAAATAACACACACAATCACTTTAATCTACTTTGTATAAGCAAATTAAATACTACAGCTTTCCAGGAAATTCACAATCGAATTTCTGGCTTCTAAACAAGAACAGTTTGAACTTGCTTGCTTACAGAGAAAAGAGCTTAGCAAATAACTATGTGTATCTCTCTTACAGCTTACAGTTGCGTGTGCACGATATATATATTCCCCTATACAAACTAGGCACACACAATATTACACAGCTACCCCTTCTGAAAGTCCAACTTGTCATGCCATAAGAAGTTCACTGTGTCAGGAAGGACCACCTGCTTTTCGGAGTCTTTCCCGTTTCTGTAGCTGCTTGTCTCTTATCTTTCTCTCCAAGTTTAGCTGTAGATTTGCCATCTGTTCTTTGGACCACCTTGCCAGAACAAATGCTTCAGTATTTGTCTCCTTTGATTCTTGGTTCTGTACCTTGATTTGTCTTGTTATGAACGGCTAAGTGTTGATATCGTGAACTCCACTTTATCCCTGACTTCGCGATCTCCCTTGTGAGGACTTTGCGATATAGCCTTTGAAGACTTTGCGACATAGGTCATTTGACGACTATGCGACATAGGTCATTTGATGACTATGCGACATAGGTCATTTGATGACTATGCGACATAGGGCTTCTGAGGACTTCACGATCTAGGCTCCTTTGACTTTGCTGACTTCAACACTTCACGACATGTGTCTTGAGGACTTCTCGACATAGTACAAAATGGACTATGCGATATAGTACTTCACGACATGGATATTGGTGACTTCACGACATAGCTTTCTTTTGACTTTGCTATATAATGCCTTAGACAAATTCCTGCAACTTATTTCTTCATGGCCTTATTCAACTCTATCCTGCTGCATGAACACTTCTGAACTTCTACCAGGATAATTATTCAATGGCCTATATACATTCTAGATGCAAGAGCTTTACTAAGCTCATTATAAATCTGAGCATACATGATAAAGCTATTGTCCATGAAAACAAGACAAGTACATTTAGAGACCTATACTATATCCCAGTGATAGAAATCACTAGGTCATGTAATGTGACATAGTCACATAGTGTAGGCTTGTTAATAGTGGTATTCAGACATGTCTTGAGCCTAACAATCTCCCCCAAATTGTGAGTAAGATCCTTAGGCACAATTTCATGTCTGATAACAAGCCTAACTTACATAAAAGGAAATTTAGTAACAGAGAGAACAATTCATGAACCTTGAGATCAGAAATTTGATTACATAGAAAAATTGAAAGCTTACAGATTACTTTTGTTGCTCAACAGCTTCAGCTTCCAATTGCTTCTCTAGCAAATCATCATATATCTTCTTTTTCCTTATCTCTTCTTTTCTCTTCAAGTCTATGATGGCTTCTTGAAGTTCTTCTCTTGCAATCAGTTCTTCAATGAGAGGTGAGCCTTCCAAGTCATCAATTGCAGCCTTGAGTGCACTTTCTACATAGGAATCAAGAAACTCCATCCTTATTTTGCTTTGACCTCCATGTGAGTTTTTGTACTCCACAATGTAAGGATTTTGCTTGACCCTGCACAACCCTTTCTGCCTTAGCTCTTTAGCCCTCTCCTCCATCTCAGCCATTTCTTTTTCTCTCTGAATCTTCTTCTTTTCATTCTCTTTCCTCATGTTTTCTTCATAATCAGCATGCATCTTCAAGTACCTGGCAATATCTATCTTCCATGTCCTTTCTTCTCTTTCTTCAAAATTCAGTAAGGCATTTATCCTTTCAAGCTCATACTTATAGAAATATTGCCAGCTTCCTTGCTTCATTATCCTTTCTCTTCCATCAGTGTACTTGATCTCTAGATGATCCAACTTCACTTTGACTTCAAAGATCCTTTGAGCCCTCAAAAATGCTAGGGCATCTTCATCATAGTCCTCATCTAGTGGAAGCACATTGATGCCAGTAACATTTGTGAGTTTTCCAGTCTTCTTTGTTATCCTTATCCTTTTGGGTACACTCTTGATCTTCAAATGCTTCACAAGAGATACCTTTCTGGAACAAGGAGAATTAGTCTTCAGTGCCACATCACTTGGAAGAAGCTTTATTCCTTTCCCCTTCATCCACTGTAACACTCCACTAGCTGTAACTTTGTGGAAGTGTTTTCTTGATATTTCTTTTGTGGCTTCACCCTTCTTCTGTGGCAACTCAAGTTCAGAAGTCATGGATAATGATTTTGGAGGATCATTGCTAACAGTACCCACCCTAGACTTAGAGTCTTGTGTTGTGGTTAAAGTACTACTAGCAATGTCCTTGACTTGCTGAATTCCACTCCTAGTTCTCTTCACTGTCTCCTTTGCCCCCTTTGTGTCATCACCAGCATCTGTAGATTTCTTGGAAGATTTGCTCCTGCTGCTGTCACTTGGTCCATCCTTATTACTCCTTGAATGAGATCTCCTCCTGTAGGTTTTCTCCTCATCATCATCCTCCCCATCCTTCTTCTTGTTCTTTTCTGTGACAGATTCTGGCAAAACACCATGAATCAGAAAAGATTGTAGAATGTTAATCATCTCTAATTCCTCTGCTGTCTTGACTCCTTTCTTTGCTCTCAGCATTTGCAGCACCTGATTGATCTTTGTGTTATTCTTCATTTGCAGATCTTTGGGAATGACTAGTTGGTCAATACTTCTGACTTTGGATAGACTTTGAAAAATTACTGTCCTTGGCTTGGGTATGACCTCAGGCAGTCTTTGATTTTGGTCCATCTCCAAGTCATTATAAAGACTTTCATTGTTAGCCCCACTCTTTTCAATCAACTCCAGAATTATTGACACTTCAGTAAACTTCAGTTTCTCCAGAGTTTGAAATGCTAAGTGCCACAAGCAGTTGTCCTTGCATACCATGATTATTTCTCTCAGATAAACATCCCTGATTTTCCTTACTGCAACTGTGAAGTACTTGATGCTTTCCCTGAGCTTCTTTCTATATGCTTGTGCATCTCCTTGAGCATTCTTGTAGGTGGCTTTCAGAAACTCCAGGAATGCCTCATCATGATAGATGTTAGAGTTGGCAACTTCCTGTAGCTTGGCCTCAGTGACAAGTGTAGCTTGGGTAGGTTTAGCAATTGGAGTAGGTATAGCAGGTTGAGAGGTTGAGATGTCTTTAGGCATTGTGGATGGATAGAATGTTGTGGTGACTGTGCTTTTCTGACCTTGTGCATTGATGACCTCTACAGGGGGAAGATTGATTGGCTTTATTGTCTCTTCAATGAGCTTGCCCTTAAGTTTTGACTGCTTGGTAGGTGCTCCCCCTGTCTTTTTCACATTGACCTCCTTTCCTTTCTCCCCCTTAGGCTTGGGATCAGACAAAATGTCTTGAGTTTCCCCAGGAATAGGCAGGTTCATAGATCTCATCATTGAGGTCATCATTTGTTGCTGCACCAGCAAAATGTTTGTTGTGTTGGTGCCTTGATCATCTAGTTTGTCATTGAGTTGGCTTAGAGATGTAGATAGCATTCTGTTTTCATCCTTGAGAGAGGCCACTTCTCTTTCTAAGCCATCCACCTTGGAGAATAATTGTTGAGACCTAAATGAGTTGAGGGATTGATCTTTGACCCTGGCAAAATCATATTTGGAGATGTCTGACAGAGGGACTTCATCCACCAGCTTATCACCATACTGGTTTTTCCACATGACATTCAACATAGCATTGGTGGTGATGGTAGATTTTGCTTGATTTTCCAGTGTAGAAGCCAGTTTCTTGATGTTGTCTGTGACCATGGCAAGAGTCACATCCATCATGGACACATTGGTGGAGGTTTTCTGGACTTCTTTGAGGATACCATCCACCTTGGGAAAATCAGAGAGATAAGAGGTTCTGAGCTTAGTGAGGGATCTTTCTGTCTCCTCCTGAATTGAAGAAATCTCTGATTGAAGCCCTTTCCCAAGATAATGCAGAGCCTTCAACTGGTTCTTGTATACATCATTCACAGCATCATAGATGGCAACAGGAGAAAGATCCTTAGCATTGGAGCCCAGAGAGGTGAGGTATTCTTCTCTCACAAAAGCCAGGGCATCCTTGAGCTTGAGAGTCCTCTTAGCATCCAACCAGGCATCCACATTCCCCTCTTGTTCAGCTGTATCCACAATCTTCTCCTGTTGAGCTTCAACATCCTCCTTATGGCAGAGCAGGATAGCTTCATAATCAGCATTTGGAAGGTTGGAGGTGAGGAGATGTTGAGCTATCTTTGAGAACTCATCAATCTGTGCCACATGGAGATCTTGTATGGCATCTTCAGACATTTTGGAAGGCACAGATGACGATCCTGAAGGCCTGTCATGGTGCACAGGCTTCAGCCATTCTGACATTGTGGCCTGAGCCAAGTGAGAGCTAGTGCTAGGCACTTCATGAGATGTGTGAGTTTGAGTCTCCTCCAGCCTTGGAATGGCTGTAGGGTCTGATGTTGTCTCCATTGAAATGGGATGTGTTACAACATCAGCCCTATATGTCTGTGAAGACAGTTCCACATCCCTAAGGATGGGAGAATTTGGCACAGAGTCTCCAGTGAAAACTGGTGAATCCTCCATGTTTGTGTTGGTGTCATTAGGATATGCCTCAGCATGCATTCCCTGACCAACTGAATGTGGGTCCTGAGTGGTGAGCACAGTGTCAAGCACCATGTCACTTGAAGTTGGCTCAATCACAGGGCTGGATTGTGATTGATCAAGGGCAAGATTGTCATGAGTATGACTCTCTTGTTCAGAAGAAATTTTAGTGGAAGAATCTGAGAGAGAAGTGGGGTTCAGATTGGATTTTAGCAACTCCCCCTGAGAAATAGGAGGAGTTTCAACATTGATGTGCTCTCCACTTAGTGTTTGATCACCCTTATCACTCCTAGGGTCAAGAGTGAGGTCTTGACCCTGTGCAGACTCGTTACAACTTGCAGTGGGGAGACTGCTCTTTTCAATACCCATGACCTGTTGAGAGGCCATAGACAGTAGCAGGTGTACCCCTTTTTGCACATCTGAATCCTGTTGAGAGGATGCAGTGGTGGCTACAGATTTTGATTTCTTCTTTGGTCTGGTGAGAGGTGACTCAGGAATCTCACTTGCTAACTCTACAGATTCATGGATAATAGCTAGGGTTCTCTTCTTCTTCTTTTTAGTAACATCAACCTTTTGAGAGATTGATGCACTTGGCTGACTATCCTCTATAGTGGTGTTTACAGTGGGGTTGCTGGATGGGATAGGGAGGCTTGGGTTAGACTGTGATGCTCCTTCAGTCTCAGCCTCCCCTGTCCAGGAAAGAGCATGGTATATGGGCTTATCAAGTGGATAAGACGCGAATGTGTCCTGCATATGCGGGGTCACACTCAAGATCACATCCACTTGATTCCTGTCTAAAGCTCTCTTTTAGGAATTTTGAGCAATTTGTCAGACTTTTATCAAATTTTGAAATAAAATTAATTTAAATCAAAATTATGTCAACTATGGAGACTTGTCGATATAGTTATTCGAAGTCGCGAAGTCATAAAATTAACTATGTCGCAAACTCATGAAATGAACTATGTCACGAAGTCTCACAATCTCAACAGTTTGCGATATAAGTCTGTTTAATTTGAACTATGTCGTGAACTCTGAAAATCATCTATGTCGAGATGTCTCAAAAGCTCACAACACCACTAACAAATATGATTTTGAAAAATATGCAGTAAAATACTGAAATATTTATAAATCATATCTCAGCTAATTTTCACTCCAAACAAATAGATCATTTAAATACAGTGAAAATTTACTGCTGCAACTATTAACCAGCATATTTACTTAGAACAACTGAATGAAGGATTGAGCATTCCAATTTCACTCACAAGTCTGTTGAAGACTGCTTCATTCAGAGGTTTAGTAAATATGTCAGCTAATTGTTTCTCAGTTGGAACATAAGAGACTTCTATGGTACCATTTGCAGCATGTTCCCTAATGAAATGGTACCTGATCTCAATGTGCTTTGTAGTAGAATGATTAACAGGATTAGCTACAATGGATATTGCACTAGTATTATCACACATCAGAGGAATGTGTTCTAACACTAGTCCATAATCCATGAGTTGATTTCTAATCCAAAGCAATTGAGCACAACAACTTCCAGCAGCAATATATTCAGCCTCAGCTGTGGATGTTGCTGTGGACTGTTGTTTCTTACTAAACCAGGACACTAACCTTTGACCTAGGAATTGACAGCTTCCAGAGGTGCTCTTCCTGTCAATCCTGCATCCAGCATAATCAGAATCTGTGTAACCAACCAGGTTGAACCCAGTGCCCTTTGGATACCATAGCCCAAGATTAGGAGTCCCCTTCAGATATTTGAAAATTCTTTTGATGGCCATCATGTGAGATTCCTTGGGATCAGACTGGAACCTTGCACAAAGGCATGTGGCAAACATGATGTCTGGCCTGCTAGCTGTGAGATAGAGCAGGGATCCAACCATTCCTCTATAGACCTTGATATCAACTCTCTTGCCTTTCTTGTCTTCATCCAGCTTGATTGCAGTAGACATAGGAGTTTTAGCTGAGGATGACTCTTCTAAACCATATTTCTTTAGAAGATCCTTGACATACTTAGATTGGTTTATAAAGATGCCATCCTCCCTTTGATGTACTTGCAGGCCTAGGAAGTAGGTTAACTCTCCCATCATACTCATCTCATATTTACTTTGCATCAACTTAGAGAACCTTTCACAGAGTTTTTCATTTGAAGAGCCAAAGATGATATCATCCACATAGATTTGAACAAGAATGATATCATTTCCATGCTTCTTGAAGAATAGGGTTTTGTCAATTGTACCCCTGGTAAATTGATGCTCAAGAAGGAATTGAGATAGAGTTTCATACCAGGCTCTTGGTGCCTGTTTGAGTCCATAGAGTGCCTTGAGCAGTCTATACACAAAGTTTGGGAAGTCTTCACTCTCAAAGCCAGGTGGTTGAGATACATAAACTTCTTCAGCAAGATCACCATTGAGAAATGCACTTTTCACATCCATTTGATACACCTTAAAATCTGAGTGAGCTGCAAAAGCCAGAAAGATTCTGATGGCTTCCAGTCTAGCTACAGGTGCAAATGTCTCATCATAGTCAATGCCTTCTTGCTGACAATATCCTTTGGCAACCAGCCTTGCTTTGTTTCTTACTACCACTCCTTCTTCATCCATCTTGTTTCTGAACACCCATTTGGTGTCAATAACATTCTTTCCTTTTGGAGGTGGCACTAGTTCCCATACCTTGTTTTTCTCAAATTGATTCAACTCTTCTTGCATGGCAACAATCCAATCAGAATTCTTCAAAGCTTCTTCAATTAATTTAGGTTCCTCTTGTGACAGAAAGCAGCTATACAGACAAGTATTTAATGTTGCCCTTCTTGTTCTAACTCCCTCACTAGGATCTCCAATGATTTGATCCCTAGTGTGGGCTCTGTCCCATTTCCTTGTGTGCCCCTGTTCATTTCCTTGATCTGTTCCAATCTCATTTTGGTTGACAGTTGCATTCTCTTCTTCTCCCCCTGTGTTTGTGAATCCTTGCACAGGTGTTTGAAGAAGATTGTCAACTTCAAGAGTTTCATTTTCTAGAACAGTTTGAACAGGGGGTTCATCTTCACTTTCAGAATCCTCAAGATAACCTTGATTCTCAAATCTCAATAGCACACTGTCTTGATCACTTGTTTTCAATCCTGGAGTTTTCTTGTCATCAAAGGTAACATCCATGCTTTCCATGACTTTGTGTTGCTCAGGTACAAACACTCTGTATGCTGTCCTTTCCAGAGAGTATCCAATGAAGATACCTTCAAATGCCTTAGCATCAAATTTTCCAACATGCTCAGAGGTATCTTTCATCACAAAGCACTTGCTTCCAAACACATGCAGGTGCTTGAAGGATGCTCTTTTTCCAGTCATTAATGAGTAAGGAGTTTTGCCAGACTTCTTATTGATTAATGTTCTATTTTGCACATAGCACGCTGTGTTAACAGCATCAGCCCAAAAGCTAGTGGGTAGCTTTGCATCCAGTAGCATTGTCCTTGCAACTTCAATGAGAGTTCTATTCTTTCTCTCAACTACTCCATTTTGTTGAGGTGTTCTAGGAGCTGAGAATTGTTGAGAAATTCCTTTATCTTTGCAAAACTCATACAATGTTGAATTTCTGAACTCAGTCCCATTATCACTTCTCAAAGCAACTACAGAGGCACCAGTGCTTTGTGCTTCTTTATCAACTCTCTTGATATGCTCTATTATGACTTGGGGTGCTTCATCCTTGGAGAATAGGAATTCCACCCAAGTATATCTTGAATAGTCATCTACCATCACTAGAGCATATTTCTTTTTGGAAAGGGACATTACATTCACAGGGCCAAATAAGTCCATGTGAATTAGTTGCAGAGGTTTTGAGTTTGTATTGAGCAACTTGTTCTTGTGACTTGATCTTTTAATCTTCCCTTTCTGACAAGCTTCACATGCTCCATCTTGCACAAACTCCAAGGCAGGCAAATCCCTGATGAGTTCTCTCTTGGTTAGAGAGTTCATTGCCTGAACATTTAAGTGAGACAGTTTCTTGTGCCACAGCCAGAATTCCTCATTTGTGGCTTTTGTGTAGAAACAACAAATTTCTCCCTTATCTGCAGCCTTGAGATTAGCTACAAACAAGCTTCCTTTCTTCACACCAGTTAGAACAACTTCACCACTTTCCCTTTTTGAGATTGAACAAAGGTCTTCATCAAATTCCACTTTGAAGCCTCTGTTGGTAAACTGTCCAATACTCAAGAGATTATGCTTCAGTCCTTCAACAAATGCTACATCTTCAATAATGACATTTCCAGATTTAACACTGCCATATCCCATTGTATAACCAATGTTGTCATTTCCAAAGGTTACTGATGGGCCAGCCTTTTCCTCAAAATGTGATAGCAGGGCTATATCACCAGTCATGTGACTTGAGCATCCACTGTCCAAGATCCATATGACTCTTTTATTCCTGTTGCCCTGCATTCACAAAGTGACTAAGTTGTTTTTGGTACCCACACTTGGTAGGGTCCAGATGATTTAGAAACATTTTGATTAATAATTCTTCTGTCATAAATTGCATTTCTCATAGTAGGAGACTTCACTTTTTCTGTGGCTTTGGAGTTTACACTCTTAGGCTCACATGAAGTTTTCACCCTCTCAACCCTGATTGGGGACCCTGTCCTATGAGAATGTATGTGTGTGTGTGATTCACCAGATTGTGCAGAGTCAAGTTTATGTTTAAGAGATAAACAGTTAGCAATCACAGTCACATAGCATGTCATGCAGTTTGGCTTACCACAGAAAGAATCATGACTAGAATTTATGCTTGCAGAAAGGTTACTTAGGTTATCAACTTCAACAATTTCAGGCTTACTACACTTATGAGTCAAATGATTAACAGATAGGCATTTTTGACATTGTTTCCTGGGAGCATTTGGCACATAAGCATAGTTGTTTCCTTTGTTAACACCAACTTTACCATTTCTGTTTTGTTTCCTTTTCTTAACAACTTCTTTCTTTGCTTTAGGACTCTTGACAAGATTGTCTTTGGTCTCTTTCTGATTGACAAGATCAGGAAAGGAAGAAGTGTTCTTAGCAGCCTCATCTTCTTCAAGTAGTTGTTGCTTGATGATCAGTAGTTCCTCATCAAACTCAACATCACTCTTTCTGAAGATGGGCTGTTCAACACTTGACAGTATGGTTGGGACATTTTTGTTTGTAAAGGTTTCCTTTCCTTTGCCCTTGACCTTCTTCCTTCCTTTGTCATTATCATAGTCAAAACCAACTCCAACCTTGCAGTCTACAGTGTGTTCCTTGTGGTAGGTTTGAATAAGTTCAGAGGAGTTTTTGAAGCTTCTTAGTTTCAGTTCAGTTTCAGCAATTTGTTCTCTAAGGGCTTTCTCTATCTGCTCAGCACAAATCACTTTGTTTTTAAGATACTCAACCTCCTTTTTCAAACCATCCAGGTTCACAACCATTAACTCAAGTTTCTCATTCTTTTCTGTAAGCTCAACATTCTTAGCAGTTAGTCTATCAATTTCTTCATTAGCTACTAACATGCTAGTATGAATATTAAACATCTCAGTGCTCATATCTTCAACAGTTTGCTTATATTGAATGGGAGTCATATCAAGAGAAGTAAGAATGGGTACCTGACTTGAATCACCATCATCAGAAAATGCCATCAAGGCATAGTTTGAGTACTCTTGTTCTTCTTCTTCATCAGAGTCATCCCAGCATTTTCCCTCAGCAATAAAAGCTTTGCCCTGTTGTTTCTTGAGTAGAGCTTCATACTTAGCTTCAAGCTCTAAGTATGCTTTGTCCTTCTTGACTTGTTTAGGCTTTTTGCACTCAGTGGCAAAATGCCCAAGTTCATTGCAGTTATAGCATCTTATTTTGGTCCTATCCACACTTCCTGTCTTGTATCCACCCTTAGCAGCACCAGCCATCCCTTTTCCTTTATTGAAGGTGTTTGAGCCACTAGATCCACCAGTGTTTCCAGTATTGAACTTGGACCTGAATGGCTGCTTTCTTTTAAACCTTATGTTAGGATATCTCCTAGCCATATAAGCAAAAGATTTGTTTTCCATTTTGTCCAGTTCCTCCATGCTGTAAAACTCATCTTCCTCAGGCAAATCATAGATGACCTGGACCTCATCACCAGTGTCTTCAACTTCCAGTTCCTCAATCTTCACTTGACTGACTTTAAGAGAGTCCATTCTTTGACTTAGGTTGTCAGCAATAAGTGCACAGGAGGTATTAGCCACTAATCCTTGCTTTGCTTGAATAGATCTCTTTTGAAACAGCTCCAACTCATATGTCTTCAAAACACCATATAACACATCAAAACCAATCTTTGTTAGATCTCTTTCTTTAAGGGAAGAGATTCTTGGTTCCAAGTGATCTGGAAGAGTTAGTAAAAACTTCATATTGAGCTCTTCTGTTTCATAGTGTTTGTCATAGAGTTTGAGCTCGTTTATCAGCTTGTTGAATCTCTCAAACACTTCTGTGATTCCCTCTTTTGGCTGAGCCATGAAGGCTTCATATTGTGAAACAAGAATCTGCTTCTTGTTCTTTCTTACTTCAGTAGTTCCTTCACAGAGCACTTCTATAAGATCCCACATCTTCTTGGCACTAGTACAATGAGCAACAGTGCCATACATGTTGAAGTCCATAGATTCACAAATGATAAGTTGAAGATGTCCATCCAGGGCAACTTTTTCTTTTTCAGGATCAGTGTATTTTGAGGGATCTTTGGGCACATGTTTTGCTGGTATAATCTCAGTGCCACTGGTTGATTCACCAATCTCAATCATTGGAATGAAGGGACCATGCTTTAGAATATCTAAATACATGGGGTTAGAAGCTTTGATGAAAAGCAACATCTTCTTCTTCCATAAACTGTAGTGCTCCTTGTTAAAGGGAGGAATCTTGATACTGCTTAGTTTCTGTGAACTCATTCTTGATCTTTTCCTGTTTGTACGTTAACAGCCTTCGCTTTGATACCACTTGTTAGAAATGAATACCACTAGAAACTAGACAGAGGGGGGGTGAATGGATAGTTTGATATATTTTTCGATCTTGAAAACTAAGTAAACAACTGTATGTGATTATGATATGTAATATGCAGAAAGTAAATAACACACACAATCACTTTAATCTACTTTGTATAAGCAAATTAAATACTACAGCTTTCCAGGAAATTCACAATCGAATTTCTGGCTTCTAAACAAGAACAGTTTGAACTTGCTTGCTTACAGAGAAAAGAGCTTAGCAAATAACTATGTGTATCTCTCTTACAGCTTACAGTTGCGTGTGCACGATATATATATTCCCCTATACAAACTAGGCACACACAATATTACACAGCTACCCCTTCTGAAAGTCCAACTTGTCCTGCCATAAGAAGTTCACTGTGTCAGGAAGGACCACCTGCTTTTCGGAGTCTTTCCCGTTTCTGTAGCTGCTTGTCTCTTATCTTTCTCTCCAAGTTTAGCTGTAGATTTGCCATCTGTTCTTTGGACCACCTTGCCAGAACAAATGCTTCAGTATTTGTCTCCTTTGATTCTTGGTTCTGTACCTTGATTTGTCTTGTTATGAACGGCTAAGTGTTGATATCGTGAACTCCACTTTATCCCTGACTTCGCGATCTCCCTTGTGAGGACTTTGCGATATAGCCTTTGAAGACTTTGCGACATAGGTCATTTGACGACTATGCGACATAGGTCATTTGATGACTATGCGACATAGGTCATTTGATGACTATGCGACATAGGGCTTCTGAGGACTTCACGATCTAGGCTCCTTTGACTTTGCTGACTTCAACACTTCACGACATGTGTCTTGAGGACTTCTCGACATAGTACAAAATGGACTATGCGATATAGTACTTCACGACATGGATATTGGTGACTTCACGACATAGCTTTCTTTTGACTTTGCTATATAATGCCTTAGACAAATTCCTGCAACTTATTTCTTCATGGCCTTATTCAACTCTATCCTGCTGCATGAACACTTCTGAACTTCTACCAGGATAATTATTCAATGGCCTATATACATTCTAGATGCAAGAGCTTTACTAAGCTCATTATAAATCTGAGCATACATGATAAAGCTATTGTCCATGAAAACAAGACAAGTACATTTAGAGACCTATACTATATCCCAGTGATAGAAATCACTAGGTCATGTAATGTGACATAGTCACATAGTGTAGGCTTGTTAATAGTGGTATTCAGACATGTCTTGAGCCTAACACATATTATTATATTCTTTATCGATTTGAATTTGTTCTTAATTAATTTTTATACTTTATTAAAAGAAACATAAAATTTCTATATTTAAAAGAATTAGTGGAAAAATAAATAAATTGGTGCTACAATAAAAAAAAAATATTTATTAAAATTTAGATACTCACTTTAATATTTGGGTTATATCCTGAGTTTTAGAAATTGAATTTTGACGATTTTACAACTCATGCGAAACTAACGAAATTATCTTTAATTTAATGATGGTTTAATAATTATTATCTAACTTGACCAGTTGACCTACCCATAAAATAAACTGAAAAGAAAAGATGGTTAAGAAGTTTTACACAAAGAATTCAATTCAATATAGAAAACCAATTTATAATTGGTTTAAACCAATTTATAATATTTTGATATTATCATTTTATGTTTGTTATATGTAAAATAATATAATTATAATTTGGATTAATCAAATTGTTATGTTCCTTCAGAACAAAAAGTTTTTAAATTTATTAATGTACATGAGTTCTCTTAAGTCTCGTAGGGTATCATTGTAATCGATATGAATTGTTATCTTGATATTTAGTTTAACAATTATTATCTAACTGGAACTATACAGAGAAAAGATATTTAAGAATTTTTACATAGAAAATTTTTAAATTATCAAAATACACTTTTTAGTATTAAAATATAATTATATTATTAATGAGATACACTTTTTAATATTAAATCTAACAATTCTTATCGATATATTTAAGATCTAACTATAATTATTAATTTGGTCGTATACTGATCGTACACGGACCATATCGATTTTAATTTTTTCTTAAATTGATTTTAACATTTTATTGAAATAAACATAGAATTTATAAATTTAAAAGAATTAGGAAAAAAAAAACTAAATTGGTGCTACAATAATAAAAAAATATTTATTAAAATTTCGATAATAACTTTATTGTTTGGGCTCTTGGCTCTATCTTGAGTTTTAGACAACAGATTTTAACGATTTTACAGCCCACACGAAGCTTACAAAATTATCTTTAATTTAATGATGATTTAATAATTATTATCTAACTTGAACTATCCATAAAATAAAGAGAAAAGATAATTACGAATTTTTACATAAAGATTTCTATTCAATATAGAAAACCCATTTATAATAGGTTTAAATTATCAAAACACACATTTTAGTATTTAAATAATATCCTATTATTAATCAAATATAATTTTTAATATTATATCTGACGGTCCTCATCAATTTGAATATTTATAGTTTTATAATCCAACGGATACTTTTGGTAATACAGTGACCGACCAAAGTTTTGGATAAGATGTCCTTTACGCTTATTATATATAAGGAGTTAATAGTATTGATAGAATTGATTCACGTAAATATAATTCTTCCAAATTTGGTCAACACCAAAAGGCAGTAGAAAAAAATTAATTTTATATTTAATTAAACATGTTATTTAAAAATAATTTACAAAAATTAATCGAATTTTAAAAATCGAATGCGACGCACCAGTTGCAACATCTTAACAAATCATGCATATCATAAAATTAGTGCAGAGCAACCTGAAATACAAACAGTCACATTTTGGAGTAGCTTAATGGATTAGTTCTTCTCCTACTCATTAACTTTTGTTGTAAATCGAAGAAGTGCATGCACAAATAGAAAATAAAACTTGATGAATTCTACTACTGAGTAACACATGTCCAGGTGCAGTGACTAATGACTATACAATCTGGATTGTCATTGAGTTGTCTATATATATATAAGACCAGAACAGGGGAAATTTAACAATCACTATAAGTTCTAGAGGCAGAGCAGAGATAATATAAAGATTTTATTCGAAAAAGCTATTCAATGGAGACAACTGGAGAGGATCTGAAGCACAAAAATAAGCAGATTGCAGAATTGATCAGTGACTTGGCTAACATTTCTATGAGTGACGACAAGAAAATGGAGGTTAGGGAGAAGATTCAAACTCATTTGCGACGCGTAGAGGAAGAAACTAAGCGGTTAATGCCTGAGATTACTGAAGTAAGTTTCGGAACATGCTGGTTTCTAATTTTTGTTAGTATGTATCATAGTTTTTATTTCGGTCATGTAATATTTATAACATGATTTTCTGTTAGCACAAGAAGAATCAGACTGAAATTTCGTTATGTCACAACTCATAATAGATGTTGATATCTAATACATTATGCGAGAAAATTAAGAAACTGCATATATGTTTTATAGGAGCTTGAAGGTCTCGCAGTTCCAATGAGCCAGGAGGTTGCATTCGTATGTAAGAGGATTGATTGTGTTAACAGCGTGTTAAGGTCACTGGCAACAAGCTGCTTCAATACGGTGAAATTTCCATTTTACTTGCCTCTTCAGACTTACGCCTTGAGAAATCCTATATCAATCAGTTTCTTGTTTTTTATATTCAATATAATTTCTCCATTGCATAGGGAAAAAAACACAAAGAAGCCTTGGATGCTCTTGAGGCTTTTCTTGAACTCAATGAGGCTTTTTATGAAATTAACAAGGAAAAGGCTGAATTAGAAATCAAGCTACTGGAGGTAATCTACGTGCTTCTTGCTTGCACACACTGTATTCGAACACAAAGTAATCCACTCGGCCCTTGTGCTTTTTGTATGTTTACCAGTATTCATATTTGTTTCATGCATTCATACAGATGGTGAGTGGGAGTGTAGTGATGGATGATCAGTCAGAGAAAAAATATGAAGCTGAAGAAGAAAGAAACGAGATGAACTCAATTTCTTCAAATAATGAAGTTGAGAATGAAAAAGTGATTGAAGCTGCAAGGTTGAAAGATGGACTCAGAAGGTCGAAAAGATTTGTGAAAGAGCCAGTATCAACGGAAGAACATGTCAAGGACACCAAAGCAAAAGGAAAAGTGAAGGGAAAGAAACGGGCGTAAAGGCTATCTAGCTATGAAATGTGTTCTTCGATTTTATATGGAATGCTGGTTTTAATTGTGTTTTAGTCATGTTGGTTATGGATTATGTAAGGATGCTTGTTAAGTAATAAGTAATATATTACTTTTGAATCTTCTTACTTGCATTCTTCTAGTGTTCTTATATTTACTATCAGATGACATTTCACACAGCTACTGCCTACTTGTGACCTCCAACAGATTTGTAATTTTCCAACCCATCAGCATTTAAAGTGCTGGGTGAAACTCCTAGTGCAGAACCCTTTAGAGTTGCTGAAGCAACAAAATGGCCAAACAAAATTAAATTCAAGTTAACCGGTGCTACCTCGTCTTTCCAACAAGTCCCGATCATCCGTTTTCACTCTATGCTCCTCAGGAAAATTCTTGGAAAACAACATTAGTGCTCTTCAATCTTCATTAACTTTGTTGTTAACTGAAGAAGTGCATGCACAGACAGAAAGCAAACCTTAATGAATATTTAGCAACACATGTCCAGGTGCAGTGACTAATGACTAATGAGTAATGACGATATACTGTATAATGTGAATTGTCTAAATCTATAATATAAGACCATAACAGGGGAAATGTAACAATCACTATAAAGTTTAGAGGCAGAGCAGTGGAAATATAAATATATTATTTGAAAAAGATATTCAATGGAGAAAACTAGAGGGGATTTCAGGCACAGAAATAAGGAGATTGTACAGTTGATCAGTGACATAGGTATCATTTCTATGCGCGAGAAGGAGAATGACAAGAAAATGGAGGTTAGGGAGAAGATTCAAACTCATTTGCGACGCGTAGAGGAAGAAACTAAGCGGTTAGTCTCTGAGATTACTGAAGTAAGTTTAGTAACATTTTGGTTTCAAATTTTTGTCAGAATTATCAAAGTTGTTATTTCAATCAGATATATTTATACATCATTTTCTATTAGCACAAGAAAAATCAGACTGAAGTTTCGTTACGTCATAGTAGATGTTGTTGATATCTGACACATTGTGAGAGAAAATTAACGAACTATATATATATTTTGCAGGAGCTTGAAGGTCTTGCAGTTCCAATGAGCCAGGAGGTTGCATACGTGTGTAACAGGATTGATTGTGTCAAGGTCACTGGCAACAAGCTGCATCAATACGGTGAAATTTCCATTCTACTTACCTCTTCAGATTTACGCCTTGAGAATTATTATATCAATCAGTTTCTTGTTTTTTTATATTCAATATAATTTCTCCATTGCACAGGGGAAAAAATACAAGCCTTGGATGCTCTTGAGGCTTTTCTCGAACTCAATGAGGCTTTTTATGAAATTAACAAGGAAAAGGCTGAATTAGAAACCAAGCTACTGGAGGTAATCTTAATCTATGTGTTTCTTGCCTGCACACACTGAATTTGAGCACAAAGTAAATCCACTCGGCCCTCGTGCTTTTGGTATGTTACAAGTATTTATATTTGTTTATGTTCATGTACACACAGATGGGGAGTGGAAGTGTAGCAACTAATGATCATTCAGAAAAAAAATTAGAAGCTGAAGAAGAAAGGAATGAGGTGCATTCGATTTCTTCAAATAATGAAGTTGAGAATGAAAAAGAGATTGAAGCTGCAGATTTGAAAGATGGCTTGAAAATAGATGGACTCAGAAGGTCAAAAAGATTTGTCAAAGAGCCAGTATCAGTGGAAGATCATGTCAAGGACACCAAAGCAAAAGGGAAGGGAAAGAAACGGGTGTAATGGCTATTTTCGAAATGTTTTCTTCTTTTCGATACGAAAATGTTGGTTTTTAAATATGTTTCATTCATGCTGCTATTATGGATTATGTAAGGATGCTTCGTGCTTGTTAAGTAGAATAAATTTGAATCTTTTAAGAGTACATTTTCTTCTAGTCTTTTTATTTTTACTA
The DNA here is from genome assembly GCA_030848705.1 of Heracleum sosnowskyi. Lineage (NCBI taxonomy): Eukaryota > Viridiplantae > Streptophyta > Magnoliopsida > Apiales > Apiaceae > Heracleum > Heracleum sosnowskyi. The sequence continues at coordinate 10,050,619 of CM061245.1, forward strand.
TCAGATTCACCCAGCCACTTGTGACTAGAGGTGGCCACTTGTGCGGGTTGGTACAGCCCGTCCGGAACTGGCTCGGTCAAAAAACCGTTTTATTCAGCCCGAAAGTTCTGACCCGCACAATTCGATAAATGCTAAGTGCCGATTACGAGTCAGAGATTGTAAAACCGAGACCGGACCGGCCAGGTTCGGTAGAAAAAACCGCACCAACCCGGCACGAAGCCCGCATGAGCCCGCAACCCGGCATGAAGCCCACAACCGAAGCCGGCAAGTAAAGTAGGTAAGTAGTAGTAGTGTAGGAAGAAACAAATAAGGTTTGGGATCAGATAAATGGGAACATATGTAAGGATCACAAAGCGATGAGTCTGTCCCAGTCTTCGCATATTTTTCTGAAGTGAGGTGTGTCTTATTCAATGAGACTGGTTTTAAATTAATGTTATGATTTGTCAATTTTCTCCCCGAGTAATCGCCACAGCCTGCCAACCCGCATGAGCCCGACTCTACGTGCCGGTTCTGTGCTCGCCTAAGACAAGCCCGACCCGTGTCAAGCCCGGTCCGGCTCGCACGGACCGCCCGTTTGGCCACCTCTACACTTGTGACATCCAAAAGTCTTTTTTTTTTTAATTTTTTCCAGACCATCAGCATTTAAAGTGCTAGGTGAAACCCCCCAGTGCAGAGCTCTGAACCCCAAGTGCAGAACCCTTAAAGTTGCTGGAGTAACAAAATGGCCAAACAAAAATTTGCAAAAGAAAGCAAGAAAATAATAAGAAATATATTTTAAAACTGACTGAATTTCAATTTACAGGTCGGCGAATTTAGTTTATAAGCTGTAAAAAGATTAACTTAACGATTATATTTATTATATAATTGCCTATGAATTTTAAAAACTTGAGGATGGAAAAAATTATCCAGAAACAATAATTTGTACAAAAATAATTATATTTTCAATATTTCTTGGAGAAAAAACAAGATACACCAACCATCGTGAGACCTTTCATGAAACAAATTTTTTTTACCACATTAACTACAGCTAGGTAGCTCAATGGACAATCTTTGAGTTGTGTATATATCTAAGCATCCTCAGAGAGTTTAAACACACAGAGAGAAAATTTAAAGTGATCATTGATCAATGGCGACATCGAAAGAGGAGTTGGACAAGGAGAACAAACAGCAGATTGTACAGCTTGCTAGTGACATGGCTAATATTTCTATTAGCAATGTTAAAGGGAAAGGGACATTGGCTTTGTCTGTGTTTCGAAATCGAGAAGAAGAGCTTATGAAAAACAAGATGGAAGTTATGGAAAAAGTTGAACATCATTTGCGACTTGTAGAGGAAGAAGCTGAGATCTGGAATGTAAGTTTTTCAAGTACCATGCATGACATCTTTTTTTTCTTTTTCTTTTTAACACATGACATTATCAACGATCATACATTAAAATTCTCATTTTACGACACTGTATAGGACACTGAAAGTCCAGATCAAATGAAGAAAGAGATTGATTCGCTTAGCAAGAAGTACGAATCACTGGTATTGAACTGCACCAAGAAGGTTAGGCCATGAGCCCCTGATTACTTTGTCTAACATGTTCAGTAAAACTACCTTGGCTACCCTGTATACTTTACTCATTACCTTATAAATTCAATTAGTATTTTGATGCTTTTCAAATTAGACTTCTAATATATAGTGATGCACTGATGTTGGTATTATGTTAATTCTTTTTTTCTGCCTTTCATATGAATCGTGTATGAAATATCACTTTTGAATGGTGTTTCTTTAGAATTTTTGATGTATAAGAATTTCCATTATACAGGAAAAAGAGTACAAGGAAAGCATTGAGGCCCTTGAATCATATGGACAATTCATCGAGTCTTGTTTTGAATTTAACAACGAAACAGCTGAACCAACTGAGACCAAGCTACTGGAGGTGATCTCTGTGCTTCACACATTAATCAAACATAAATTCAAGTTTAAGATTTTTTCTCATTTTTTTGTATGTTGATTTGTTATATGCATGTCTACACATAGACGAGGAGTGAGGGTGAAGTGACTGATGATGATGATCATTCAGAAAAAGAGTTGGAAGCTTTACAAGAGAAAAATGAGGTGATTCCCCTTAATTCCGAAGCTGAAGAAGCAGAAGAAAGTCAGTTTATTTCTTTAAATAGTGAAGCCGAGAATGAGAAAGAAATCGAGAATGCTGAGACAGTAGATCGCCCAAAGGTGGATGGACGAAGAAGGTCAAAAAGAACTGTCAAAGTTCCGTTCTGGATGAAAGATTATGTTACAGGAAAAGGCAAGAAATGAGTTTTCTGTTCTGGATGAAAGATTAGGTTCCAAGAAAAGGCGACAAATGAGTTTAGACCATAATGGCAATGTTTTTAATATTTTAAAGTTTGATTTTATGTGTATTTCACAGTTCAATGAGGGTGTGAATTTGTGATGTTATGATGCTCCCAAGTCCTAAGAGCATAGGCACCCATTAACTCCATCAATTCATCAATTCATGGATTGAATTGATGGAGTTAATTACTATTCATCAAGAATCAACTTTTTTTGTTATTTTTTATGCACCCATTCAACTCCATCAATTCATCGGTTACTATTCATCAAATAAATAATTACAATTTGATCATAAATTTAAATTCTTCTCTATTATTTAATGGGCCCACAAATAATATTCAATGATATAATGTTGGAAAATTTTAGATTTTTGATAAGATTGTGGATAAATATTATAATTTTGACAACGGCAAACAAAAAAAATAAAAATACAGAGGGGTTGCCACGGGCCGTGGCTTCCTTTGCTAGGGTTGCCACAGGCCGTGGCGCTCTCTAGCTAGGGTCGCCACAGGCCGTGGCGCCCATGGCTTCCTTTGCTAGGGTTGCCACAGGCCGTGGCGCCCTCTAGCTAGGGTCGCCACAGGCCGTGGCGCCCTTTACAAATTGATGGCCATTAATCAGTCCATTAATAATTAAAGGAATGGTTGCTGAATCGATGGAGCATCAATTTTTGATGGAGTGAAAAGTTATGCGGTGCATACACTTTCTCCCCCACAGAATTGAAAATGATGATGAATTAACGTTTCCCTTCTCCCGGTGCATATGCTCTAATGTTATGATGCATCCCTAATGAAATTACTTGGCAAAGGAGAAGTGGATTATTTTAACTTGCTTTCTGTCATTCTTTGAAATTTTTGTGGTTTTAAACAAGTATTGAACAGATCATAACTAACAAGCTCTGTAAAATGTGAATTAGCTGACTCCATACTTATTCTATCAAATAGACAGTACATACTTCAACTGTTCTGAGCAGCCTGAACTTCCACCTATAAAAACAGCTCTACCTTGGATATCTTGTCACACCTTCCTCTTAATCCAACTTAAAACTTCTTTCAGCAGCCCAATTGTTCAGCTTTCTCAGGAAATGACACATCAAGCTGATATCCAATAAATGTGTCCAGAAATCTGCGGTTCGGCCTGATGTATCCTTACCACCTATCCCCCCATCCACAAGTTGGTACAGATGCAAAAAATGATGCATCGACGTATACTTATTTCAGTCGATTGAACTGTAAATCATCGGGCAGATCTAGAAAGGGATACGGGATCTTGCATTACTATACCTACAAGAGAGTAGTCTTCCCTAGTAAGAAGCTTCTGACCTTGTTATCCCCAGAAGTGTAAGTTTTGCCAAAATTTGTACAAGTCCTTCAGTTCATGACAGGATCCTGTGGTTGAGTGAACTACACATCAGTTGGTCTTAAGATTTTTAATCTGAATTTATGTTTTATACTATGAAATTGTTTCAAGTCAATTGCAAACAGACTTTAGGCTGTTTCACATGCTGTTTATCCAAATCCCATGCAATGCAATAATCGGAGATTATGTGAATAAATAATTAATTAAATTTATTGTAATACTTGGATTATTTTTAATATATTAGTCTTCTTTATTATAAACCATCATCCAAAAATAATCCAATTTTAAAAATTAAATTTCCTTGTAAAAAATAATCCAAAATATTTAAAACACCTTTCGTTAAAACATTTTTCAGAACCCGAACCCAGTTGGATCCCGGGTAATAAGTAGTACTAATACTAATCACTTCCAATTCTTTTTCGCCCCAAATCGTTAAAACCCTAATTGCTCCAAAATGGATCAAGAAAATCCCAAAATCTTGAAAATCAACAACAATAACAATGATCAAACAAAGCCCAGCATAGTAGTGATAATGGGTGCAACTGGGTCTGGAAAATCAAGACTTGCCATTGATCTCTCTACTTACTTTCCTATTGAAATCATCAGTGCTGACTCTATGCAAGTATGTATCTTTTCTTGTTTCTTGTATGTGTTTATGTGTAGATACACTTATCTTGTATGTAACTGTAATGGGTCATCGAAAGTTGATTCCTTTTTGTGATTTGAATAGGTTTATCAGGGATTGGATGTTTTGACTAATAAAGTGCCTGTGCATGAACAGAAAGGTCTCTCTCTCTCTCTCTCTCTCTCTCTCTCTCTCTCTCTCTCTCTCTCTCTCTCTCTCTCTCTCTCTCTCTCTCTCTCTCTCTCTCTCTCTCTCATTAACAGATATATTGTATACTTTTGAATAGGAGTGGCACACCATCTTTTGGGTACAATTAGTCCTGATGTTGAATTTACTGTTAAAGATTTTCGAGACAAAGCTATTCCGGTGTGTGACCCTTTTTTCTTGTATATGTTATTTAAGTATGTTATTATAGTTTCATTTAGCTAGTTTCGGTTGCATTTTGCTTGTTTAGAATTTATTTTTAATCCACCGGTTTTTCAGCTGATTGATGATATATTGTCCCGTGATCACTTACCAGTCATTGTTGGAGGTACAAATTACTATATCCAGGTATTAAAAAAAAATCACTTTCGTGTAATTATTTTTAATATTAAATAAGACCAAGGTACCATGCTAGGTCTGGTTTGTTTGCTAAAAACAAATTGTTATTGCTGATAGTCACTTGTGAGCCCATTTCTTCTGGATGAATCAATGGAGGATATGGATGAAAATTGCTCCAGGGAACTCACTGGTAAACATTTTCATTTTCGTTTTGTTTATCATCAATGAGTTTCTAGTATGTGTCATGTCTTTATGTATTTCATAAGAATGGTTTTTTTTCTTTTACTTTCAGGAGATAAACGTCCAGATTTAGAAACTGAGCTTTATAGAGAAACTTCGAGATATACTCATGATTGTCTTCAAGAACTTGATCCGGTAGCGGCCAGTAGAATCCATCCAAATGACCATAGAAAAGTAAGGCATATTTTTTATTATCTTATGATTCTTCTCATGATATAAGCTTTACAACCACCAATTTGCTTATAGTATTTTGAATGATGTTGGTACCAAGTCATGTCAAAAAAACTTTGATGTGTCCTTATTCTTTTATCAGTTGCTGGTTGCACAAACATTGCAGCTAAAATCTTATTGTAGCCGGTGATGGTACTTTTGAGTATTGTTTGTTCACTTAAATTATCGATGAACAAATTGAGTGCTTGCACAATGGCTATATATGTATAATATTAATATGCCAGCCTTGGATCGTGCACCAGATGCGGCTGCACCAAGCCATTGGTTTTGTTATAAGGGCAATTGCATAAATGTGTTTGACGAATAGCCAGTTTTTTACTAGACCACATTCCCAAGTCTCACTAATTTATTTGCTGTTTGGTTGTGGTTAGCTGTCCATCATCTTAGGTTGTGGTAATGAATGGATGTAGGTGGTATACAGTTTATACTTTGGGTACTTGGTCTTCACCTTGATGTATAAGGAATAATATGATACGTAGACAATATTGACCTATGTTGCCCGGATTCTTCATTTTACCTTCAAGTACCCGTGTCGGACACTCGACACTCGGACATGGACACTCGGACTCGGACACTTATTTTAGGCCAAAAACATGCATATTTTTCAAAATCTTGCCGAGTCCGTTACTTGGACACGTATCCATGTCGGACACTTCTAGCCGAGTCCGAGTAACATAGATATTGACATCTTATGTGCTATCACTCTTCGTAGTTATGCCATCGTAGATTTATGGTAACATGGTTTAACTTTATTACCTAAAGTTGATCATTAGTGGAGTTGAAAATTTTGCAGATAAATCAGTACCTGAGCTTGTACACTCGATCTGGTGTTCTTCCTAGCAAGCTTCTACGTGGAAAGGCAATGGAGGTTAGTACTGCTATAATGTCATAGTCATTACTCTTTATTGTGGGGCAGTACTTGAACTTTAACAACCTTCTGGATGAATTACTATTTGAACTACTAATATTTATATTCTAAATTGTAAAATTTGCATTTTGCATTTGAAACATGGTCTAAGATCTTCAGGCTGTTTCCGTGTTCACAATCATATATATGTACAAATAACACTATTTAGTGGAGTTAAAGTGAACAATATCCCTTTTATTAATCCATGTAATTTCTGTTTATTTTCTACCTCACCTTTTTTTCTGAAGTTCAAAAAGTAAAATCATACTTTGTTACATTTGTCATATGGAAATTATGAAGGTAGAAAGCTGTAACTGTAAGTTGCTTCTAGTATGCCAATTGGCAAATAAACATTTTGATTGTTATCATTGCTCCTATAAAATAATTGTAGAAAAGAGCAAATAACTCACATGTTGGTGCAGCCTTATAAAATTAGTATTAAATTGTTAGTCCTGTACTTACGGTGTTAATTGTCTAAAGTTAATAGAAGTAGACCAGTGTCTAGACTGTCTCTATTGTATCTCGGAATAACTCTAGTCTGGGGCTCTTGGGATCTAACTGTTTTGCAGCTTGTTAAGAGTTGATAATCTTTTACAGGTGATCGTGGGACACCATGTCCACTTTTTCATTGACAGTCTAAGAGGCACACCAAGTCAAAATTTCAGAATTAGTAAATGGTACTTAATATGAAATAACACAGTTTTTACTTGAACAAATTTATAATGTGCATCTTGTTATATTTGAGAATCTTGACAAATGATAAAGGAAATAACAAATTAATTTGAGGAGGATGGTGACTATTTTCTAGATCTAGCACTGTTTTTTAATAGAAATTTTGGAAAGGTATGTGGTACACAACCGTTTAGTCCATATTGTTGAAAGGTATCAGGCAAATATAACAAGCTGATGTTGCTTTATATAATGTTCTAATATTGCATTTGGCAGGGCAGAACTGGGGACGTGTTGATAATGTCAGATACAATTGCTGTTTTATATGTGTGGATGCATCTATTCCTGTATTAGATGAATATGTGGGACAAAGGGTTGATTGCATGGTTGCTGCTGGCTTGCTAAACGAAGTTTATGATATATACAACTTGAATATGGACTATACACGAGGTTTGCGCCAGGCTATTGGTGTTCGGGAATTTGGGGAATTCTTACGAGTTTACCTTTCTGAAGATCGAGATAATAATGATATGGAAAGTATGCAGAAAATGTCAAGAAATAAACCTAATAACATTTTGAAAGAAGATGCGAGTGCAATTTTACATTCCCATATGGACAGCCCACTGAAAACACTATTAGCAGATTCCATTGAGAATGTGAAAGCAAATACTCGAAGACTTGTCCGACGTCAAGTAAGAATATTAACATCTGTCATCTGTTTTGAATAATTAATGTTTTTTAGTTTGAGTTCTGCAGCTTATGGTTTCTCTTTGTCATAGAAACGGAGGCTTAACCGGCTGCAAGCATTGTTCGGATGGGACATACATTTTGTTGATGCGACGGATTCCTTATTATGTATGTCCCTTTGCCATTATTTTCTGCTATGTCATTAGTTTGCCAAAGTTGAATATCTGTTCAAGTGTTATAATTCTTACTGAAAATTTCCCTTAGGTTTTTCTGAATCTTCGTGGTTTATGAACGTCGTTGATCCTTCTGCAAAGATAATCAGCTCGTACCTTAATAAGGACAAAAGCTTACTTCCTTACTCAGCAGCGAGTAATGGTACTAAGGGACCGAAAGTGATCCAGAGAGACTTGTGGATGCAACATATATGCAAGGTAAATAATGCTTGTTCCCACGCATTGTGATTCTCATGCTATTTATATTTGATGTCTCATGTTTAAAAGTTGTTTCTGCCGGCTACTTGTAGGCTTGCGGGAATAGAGTGCTTAGAGGGGATCATGAGTGGGAACAGCACATACAAGGCCGTGGCCATCGGAAAAGAATATGTAGTCTCCGAAAGGCGGGTATTCTGTGCATTGAACAGTGAAGGCAGCATCAGCTAATAGAGGTTCATACTAAAAAATATTGCATGTTTGTGTGGCATAGGTGAGATACTGAGATCAGAGATGTAAAACTGTAAAACTATGATGTTAAACTGCCATTTTTGAGCGGCATTCGATATTTTTAGATTATTTTACTGATGTGAAATTAACCAAACTTTTTTCTCTGAAACTTCCCATCAGTTGTTTCATGTTTGTTTCCTTTTCAGTTTTTCTTCCCTTTCTCGTTCTGTTTTATATTTTATTGATGGAAGAAAAGGAAACTCATTTTTCTGATACCTTGGACATTGTTCTAAATTAGCAGTTGATGCTAACTTATTAATGAAATTTAGTAGAAATAAAATAATCTTTTTACCTAACCATGATTTTGATCTTCTCAAGTAGAGCACAGTTTTATCAATTTGGAGATGAATATTTTTTTCCCGTACTTCACAATTCTGTAAATTTATTCTTTAATTTTTAAAAAATATAAAAATTGAACTTCCATATTCGCTGTTTCCTCTTATTTTCTTGATCTCCGGTAAGGTCTCTCATGTCCTCGATCCGATAGAGGCACATTTGTGAAGGTAAGATCTGCAAAGCTCTGTTTTTACTTCCCTCTTTCCGTTTTTAATATTTTGTTCACAATACTTCATTCGTTCATACCTCATTTCTTTCTTTTCAACCAAATAAAGTGTTATTTATTTTAATAGCTTCTTAAAGAAAGAGAGGACCAGGAGACAACCTAGCTTATTCCAATTGTTGGAATAAAATGAATTTGGCTCCGAATTTCATCCATTTGTATTTTACATATATAAAAGCATTAAGTGCAAATAATGCTCAGTTCTTGATACTCATAAAAGAAAATTAGATAAAAAGAAAAATGACCACAAGGTCCACAACCTCCACTGTAACATGCGTCTTGGTAATGTGAAAAATGTTTCCACGCATTCTATGAGTGGCTATACATCGGTGACCCAAATGGCCCCGAGACATTTGTAATGGATGGTCAATGGATATCTAATTATGTTAATCAGACATCCTAATTGTATTAGTAGCTCGAAATATCTAAAAGACACAAAGAGGCTGTCCGTTCAACAAATAAGAATCGTATGAACTCAAATGACACTGTAGGCCTTGCAACAATGTTTGCATATTAGAAATGACAAAATCAAAAAGTAGAATATATGTTTAATGTCAAGACAGTCATAACAGCAAACACATCATTCCTTGTACCAAATCTGATCATCGATATACAGGGTCTCGAAAGCATTGACCTCTTGGTCACTGGGATGAACTTGTGCATAAGAACGACTTATATTTATCTTTAAGAGTTGCGAGGTTACCTCTTTCTTGGAAAGTCCCATCTTTGTCTTTAATATTCTTACTAAACTCTGCAGACTCGGGCAGTATATGATATCATCCAATTAATAATTATCAATGATTTCGAAGGGGATTGGTTCCATAACCATGAGGCGTGTGCATTCCCAAGAAAAATGTTAACAAATTCTCACAATAGACCAAGGGAGTAAATTTTTCCCTGCACGCCTATGAGCCGTAATATGGTGGTATCTGCATTGTCCATGAACTACCTGTTAGCTTAAAGCATATCATCTCAATAGTTCAGTAATATAGATTAAAAATACAGACATCGATAGAGTATAAGCTTCAACCGAGTGAAGTTTGAAGTATTTATACATGAATACAATAAGTACATGAGAATATGAGATGCTATCCATTTTGACTGGCCGAGTTTCCCAAATAAGATAGTCAATTATGAAACATGAAAAGAATAACTTTCACTTGGAATAACTAACTACAATAAGTTAAAAATTATTGTGTGATTTATTAAATGTGCTTGATTTTATTAAAAGTTAAAACAATACAATTTAATTAAGGTAAAAATCCTTAAAAAGAATTGGATCACATTTAACAGGAGTCAAGTCAGGATCAAGTAGTAGTAATAATAACATTTTCAAATCGTTCTATAATTATGACAATTGTAATCCTTGACTTATGCATGAAATTGCAGGAAAAAATGTAAGATATATGCCGTACTTTGCACGCCGCACAGGTTAATAGATTCTGGATATTGAAGGCGAAATTAGAGGTAAAAAAGAGAGGAATAAACCTTCAGACCTTGAGCCTTAGTATGTTTCCTTATGGATCAGAGCTTCACCATCACTGAAACAAACAAAATGCGAAAAGCTTAACGTGTTGCAACCGCTAGAATCCAATAAGCAGTAAGGAAAAGGTGGTTAAGAATTGTTATTTTATTTATATATAATGAATTAACAGCAACCAGGTATAAATAAAATACCTCAATAGACTTCTAGGCTATGGTCTACACTTTGATATCGCCTGGATCCACGACCTGCGTTCCAGTTACCATACAAACTTCAGAATCTAAGCAGTCTGCAGTTACCAATAACTCCCTCAGATGTCTGGCATGAGCAGATAGGAAAGCTGTATGGAGGTTAAAAAAAGAGAGGAGAGGAATAACCATTCAGTCCATAAAAGCAGCAAAAGGCTGTATTTTTTCTAAAAAATGAAATGGAATTTCAACTCTAAATTTGATAGCTATAGGCCTTCATTTACAAGACCTCAATTTAGTAGTGCATTGAAATATCCTATTTATTTATATATTTTTTTCCCATTAATAAATGCATGATAGCCTTTTGGGAATGGTTACATCCTCAAATTGTTTCCTAACTTTTTTTCAATACAGAAGTTGTCAAACCCAACAATTGCAAGTTAATTGTTAGCAAGATAAAAAATAGGTGAACCTTCTCTTGCCAATTTTATAAAAGAAAAAATTTATTTGGACCTGAAGATGTACATATCTTCTCTCTATGTCCCCGTAACAAGAAAGATCATGTTCTCAAATGTAAATATCATGGAGCTAGTGATTTGTATAGAGAAACTAATACATATGTTGAAGCATTATTTTTGAGGGAAGAAAGAGAACTTCAGAATTCAAGTGAATCTAAATGTGATCAGGTCAGTAGGAATGTATTAAGCATACACATTACATAGAAAGAATAATCACATATTCCTAGGAGTGTTAAGCATACACATTACATAGAAAGAAAAAACACAAGGAAAAACGGTTCACTTGCGTACCTGGTCAGTGTTAAGGAATTTCCTTCCCTTCCTAACATTAGCTGACCACATTATGTGTATCCAAGTCAAGCATTTTATAGATACTACTGTCCGGGAGAACACCCTCCTTTCCCATTTCATTGAACACCTCATAAGCTCTATCTAGATGTCCCAACCTACGGTGAGCAGCAATTAGGATACTATAAGTAACTGTATCAGGGGAAATATTTTTACTTCTCATCTCATCTAGCAAAAAGTCGACAATATCCATACGATTTGCCTTGCAATATCCATGAATTAGACATGTATAAGTAACAACAGATGGCACAATATCTCTTTGTAACATTTCATTATACACTTCCCATGCCTTCCTCATGTTTCCAATTTTGCAAAACCCAGATATAACTGACGTGTAAGACATTGTATCTGGAATAAAACCCTTTCTCATCATTTCATTCATCAAAATACCGGCTTTCCGCATTTTATGCCTTCTACACAACGTATTGATGAGAATTGTATATGTAATCCTGTCAGGAGTAATGCCAGCTATTACCATTTTTGCATATAGCACAAAAGCTTTTTTGGATTTTTTCTGTTTAGAAAAACCATCCAAAAGGGTACTATAGCTTACAACATCAGGTAAAACATTCCTCTTTAGCATCACAGGAAGGAGCTCCAGTGCTCTTTTCGATTTTCCTTCTTTGCAAAAACTGTTAATGACTGCATTGTAGGTATAACAATTCGGAGCAATGCCTTGGTCACACATTTCCCCTATAAACTGCAAAGCTTCTCCCACACGCCCTGCAGCACAGTATCCCTGAACTATAGAATTGCATGCAAGCAGATCTGGTAAAATGCTGCATTTTAACAGAATATTGTAAAATTCTCTGGCTTTATCCACGAAACCCATCTTACCAAAACACGGAATGAGATTTTGACAGTTAAAAGTATCAGGAGTCGTATTATTGCTGATCATCTCCTCTAAAAGTTTACTAGCAGAATCAAGATCAGCTCGCAAACAACATCCACGAATCAGGATATTATAAACATGCTGGTCGCCTTCATAACCAGAATTTTTGAGGTTGTCGTACAGATCTAGTGACATGTCAGTCTGTCCACTGTCACAAATACCTTTCAACAGAGGACTGTAGCAAGCAAGCGAAGGCTTTATGTTATTAGATTCCATTTCCGTAATCAAATCAATACCTTTTTCAATATTTCCGTTTCTGCAGAACCCATTAATTAATATACTATAGCTATACATATCCGGTGTAACTCCATAGCTCTTCATGTCTTGCAAAACACTCAAAGCTTCATCAGGTTCACCTTTCAGGCAAAACACATGTATAACATGATTATAGCAGTAACTATTGAGAGGCTGATTTGCACATCTCATACTGTTAATAAATTCAATCGCATCTTCAACACGTCCAGCTTTACATAGTCCCGATATTAATGTGCTGTATGTCACAACAGTCGGTTCGACTCCGCTCTTCTCCATTTCTTCGAAAATAGAAAGGGCTTCTCCAATATCTAGTTCTTGTCCTTTACAGTAAAAATTCATTATAATGGTATAGGTATAGGCATTAGGCGTGGGTCCAAACTTCTGTATCTCATCAAACACATTGAGCAGATATTCTCCTTTGTTTGCCTCTGCCAAACACTTCAAAAGGAAATTGCAAGAGTAAATGCTTGGTGTAAGACCAAGTACCTTACTCTGCACAAAGACATCAATAGCATTTTCAAGCATCGAATTTGATGCGAAAAGCTTAACAAGTATATCAACCAAAGTATTTGAGCTTGAAGTAATGCTAAATGAATCCACTAAATCAGTAAACAAACTGAACACATCAAGATTGGAGTTCCGGTAGTACTCAATTATATCTCTAAGTAATGCCCACACCTCGCATTCCATTCCCGCCATAGCATATACATGTACAATAATCCTAAAATTATCAATCGATTTTGTAAAACCATACTTCTTAACAGCCTTTCTGAAACTAACATGTCGTGCTGCACGCCAACTCAAAGTTTTAATTACTCTACTAACCATACCAAGTAGCTTTCGACCTACAGGCCTAATCACTCGTTTACTCGAAACAACTCTATCTCTTAATGCACATTCCCCGTCAACAAGCCTAGAATCAACCACATTATCATCTACTAATTCTTTCCCTACAAACCCTTCCCTAACAGGCATATAATCAAACACATAATCATCAACCAACAATGCTGAAGAACCAGCAGCAAAACTCACTCTATCACAACAAAATTCTTCAAAACCCCCCGAAAATCGAAGTACCCAATTCAGATTAAAGCTTGTAACTTGCACTAAACTAACAATTTCTGGGAAACAATCACATACCCTTATAGCAAATTTATGATTTTTCAACTTAGTACTTAAAAACTGAAAAACCCCAATTCTTGAAAATTGAGAAAACAGCATATTTTGTTGAATCATTGGTGGGTTATTGATAAAAAGCTATAAAAACAAGTTATAATAAACAAGAACATACCCTTGAAGCAAAAGTTGCAATCTTTTTGAGTTTTGTGTGTGTGTGTGTGTAGGGGGCGCTGAAGCACATTCAAGCTGTCTGTAAAATGTAAATGGTAAAAGGTTTCTTTCTTGCAATTTAGAGGTTTAGGCAGATTACTAATTTGCCCCTTAAGTATTTCTGCTATATATTTCGACTCCTCGGAGAAATTCGATTTTGGACTCGTAAATATGTTAATTTCGTGTTTTTTAAATTTTAATGATCTCCGAACAAAAATATTAGAAGAAGTTAAGAATTAAGATTTATCAAAGAAATCATTTTGAACATAATTGCGTGTCATAATTTTTTCTTTATTTTTACGATTTTGAAATTAAGCACAAAAATGTATTAATTAAATGTATTTGTTGAATTTATTACATAAATAAAAGTTAATTAGTTAAAAATAATAAAAGAGTAATGGTAGGAACCTAAAAACTTTTGTGAAATTATCAATTTTTTTATTTTTTTAAGTTTTTTTTGCAATTTTACCATCTTCCGAAAATATTTGCAAAAATACGGTCTGCAACTAGATACAACCTAAAAACATTTGCAAAAATACGGTCTGCAACCAAAGCAAGCAGATGCAACTTTTTAAAAAAAAAATTGAAAACCAGCTGAGAATTAAAAAAAAATTTAGTAAAAGGAGTAAGTTTGTGGTCTTGATTTAACATGGGGGTTCAATAGTTAACATTTGAGTTCAATGTTTCTATTTTGAGTTTTAAAAATATTAAGAATGACGAATAATTCGTATACGAACTTAGGGTTTAGGGTTGTTTACGATCCTAAACCCTAACCTATCCCGATTTTAAGGTTGTTTACGACCCTAAAATCAAGACGCCGGAAACAAGTTGTATCTGTGATTGATTTTGGTTGCAGTTGTAGATATGATTGCATCTAGTAGCAGACCGTAGTTTTGCAAATATTTTCAAAAAATTGGTATTTTTGCAAAATATGCAAAAAAAATATTTTGGATTGGGTATTTATGAAAAAAACCCGAAACTTTTCCCAAAAATCGTCATTACATAACACAACACATGACATCTTATGGTTCATGGGCATACGAAGTGTCATCATTTTATTAAGAAAATTACCATTTACGCACCTTAGGGGTTCTCTGGCATTTTTCATAATAAAATAGCCTCGTTAACATCCGAGTTTAACTTTGATCAAGTCTGTTGATAATGATGTTCATGGTCCAACAATGTTTGTATTGGACTACTGGGAAATTTAAATATTTGTTTTTGTTGTTAATTGTTGTCAAATGAACAAAGGGTGTTTCTAGCTGCAGAAGTTACAGATATATAAGTTAAGAGTGCATACATTGACTATTTTTCATTCAATAATCATTTTCTTCTGTCTCAGTTTTTCACAAGTTAGA
Organism: Heracleum sosnowskyi; assembly: GCA_030848705.1. Lineage (NCBI taxonomy): Eukaryota > Viridiplantae > Streptophyta > Magnoliopsida > Apiales > Apiaceae > Heracleum > Heracleum sosnowskyi. The sequence continues at coordinate 10,065,867 of CM061245.1, forward strand.
TGGCTGGTTCACAGTGTTGCAGTAATCCTCCAGTTTTGATGTCCAACACTGGCCAAGGCAATGTTCAGGAAATTGCTGGCCTTAAAGTCTATGTTGCTGCTGCCTCTTCTTCCTCCAAACATGGGATTCTTCTGGTTTCTGATGTTTTCGGTAATTACTAAATTTTCGATTTTCTTGATTTCTTGCTTCATTTTCTGTTTAAGTTCTAATCTTTATTTTGTTGTTTTACGGATTGAATTCGAATAAAAAAATATTAGTGTTTTGATTTACATGGTCTATTTGCTAGGTATGTGGTTTGGTTTATTTACTTCAGTTGATCATTAATTTTTTGGGTTTGGGAAGTTGTTGATGGGAGTTCATTTTCATTAATTTGTAGGATATGAAGCTCCAAAGTTGAGGTATGTAAAACATGTAAGTTTATCTCTTTTACGCAATCAAATTAATGTACTAGAGTATAACCTGATTCACTAAAAATTCTTATGATAGCTTTTAAGCATATTAAGAAATGCTAAAATTCTCAAATTCGTTCCGAGAACCTTTCCCAAATGCCGAGTTGTCACAATATTATTAGTTATTCCCTCGTAAATGAAATGGACCCCTCGTGACATATGAATCCCACAAATATAAACACGACACGTGTCATTTGGGAACACTTTTGGGATCCATTTTGGGAATGTAGCATTACTCAAGTTAAGAAAATCTTAGAGAATGTGGGTGATGACTGATGACTAAGCAATCGTGAAAGGCATATGTTTAGGCCTATTAATATTCCGAGGAAACAACTTAATTTAAACAAGTATGTAATAAGTAAATAATAAGTTTATATGTCACAGGAATCTCAGATAGTTTTATCTGTCAAGAGAATGGAGAATTAAAAGTCATCTACAGACTTGAAGTTATTCTACATTGAAAGAAGTTCAATTTATTGATCAAGCCTCAGTGAAGTATTCAAGTTAGTGGATTTACTACAGTGACAGAGATTTCCAGTGGTGACGGAAGTAGTACAGGATACAGAATTTTGTCAAACTAAAGAAAGAAAGCCACAGCTTTAAATGTTTTAAAGATGAAGAATTATCATTGAAGTCAGTTATTCATGAAACCAGACAGTGCATCGAATGACGACATCATCAGTGGAATTAAATCATCTCTATTCAGTGGTTTTCAGAAGAGAGAGAGATGCAAGGCTTTAAAGATGTCTTATTTAATTTACTAATTTAATTTAAGTTAATAAATTAATTCTATCAGAATTAATTTATTTATTAAATTAATTAGGTTAGTAGTTTAAATTATTTATTAACTTAATTCTATTTAAGAAGAATTAATTTAATCTATAATTTAATCTAACTAATTAAATTAAAAGGATTTTCTGAAAATGAACTAGTATGACCTAGTTTAACTAATAGAAATACAAAACTCGGTATGACCTATTTGAAGAGGTCATACAAGTGTTTTTATTTCTTTTATTTAAATCATTTCTGATTTATTAAAAGGTCATACTATGTACTTTTCTCAGGTCATACCGAACTTAATGAGGTCATACTAAGTGCTTTCTATAGGTCATACAATTCTCTTTTTTGGTCATACCGAAATTTAGAGATTGTGTTGGCAGGTCATACTAGCATTCAAGGTTCTACCGAGCATGTGTGTGCAGGTCATACAAGGATTATTGTGTTGGTATTTAATACACAACAGAATAGAAAAGGAAGCAGTTGACAAAAACATCAAGAACATACAGAAGCATTTACTGAAGAACAGCCAAAGCTTTAAATCTCATTTCTTCTCAAGCAATTAATTCTAGTTTGTATTGTTAAATCCAAACCACTAGAATTTGATTACTTGTATTGCTTTGACTATCTAGCGGATTTTTATCCCTAGAACGAATCTTAAATTATCAAATATTGTTAAATCATTTTATTACAAATATAGATAAATTCATGTTGAATTTATTCTAGATTTGTTTTAATTTATTTAAGATTCAATCTTGTACTAAGTATCATTTGTAACACCCTTCAAGTTTAATATAAGTTATATTTAACTTGAATCTTGTTTCATTTTTATTCCGCATCAATTTGTTCCTAAACAGTTAAATCATTTAAAGAACAAATTTCGAGAAAACGGTATAGTTTGTATTCAACCCCCCTTCTACAAACTTATCAGGACCTAACAATTGGCATCAGAGCCTTTTGATTGATATACAAATCAAAGATCCAATTGTTTTGAGATTTTTCTTTTAAACTCTGATTTTTTATTTAAATTCTAAAAATCTCAAAAGATGTCTACTACACAGAAAGTGGGGACAGTTAAAATCCCAATATTCAGCAAGGAGCATTATCCAATGTGGAAGAAGAAAATGCTCCTATTTCTTAAGGTTGCAAATCCTAAATACTTGGATGTGCTGAAGAGTGGTCCCAAACTCCCTATGATTATTGATCCTGAAGTTGTTGAGGATAATGTTGTGACTAGGGCTGCTAGAATGTACCCTAAAGATCCCAAGGAATACACTCCTGATGAGAAAGAGGATGTTACCTTGGATTCCTGTCTTCAGTTGATCCTTATTGAGAGTCTTGATCCTATCATGCATAATCATGTCCTAAATTGTGAAACTGCCAAACATATTTGGGGAACCATAGAGATAATCAATGAGGGGACAGAAGAAGTTAGGGAGAATATGCTGGAAATTCTCACTTCACAATATGAGCATTTCAGATCAAACCCTGGTGAAGGTATCTCTCAGGTTTTTGAAAGATACAACAAATTAATTAATGATCTGAATCTCAATGGGAAGCACTACACCAACAAGGAGATTAACAAGAAGTTCCTTCTTACACTTCCACCTCATCTGGAGCACAAGATATCTGCTATTAGAGAAGCAAGAGACATGAATGAGCTTGCCTTGGAAAGATTGTATGGTGTCTTGAAGACCTATGAGCTGGAGCAGATTCAACAGAAGGAGCTGTATGGAACTGGAAGGATTGTTGGTACCTCCACTGCATTGGCTGCTGAAGTCCCACAGAAACTGGAAGTGAAGGCTGTTCAACCTTCCAGTTCTCACATGAATGTTATTGATGCTGAATATGGATTAACATCCATTGATCAATCTGGTGGTGACTTCTATTCTTTTGAAGAACTTGATCAGCTGGAGGATGGTGATTTGGCTTTGATAGTCAGAAAGTTTGGGAAGTTTAGATTCAAGAGGAATCCCAATCTTAAGTTCAGACCCAGATTTCAGAGAGGTGGATCTTCATCTTCAAGTGGCACAAGGGGTGGCTACAAAACTGGAACTGTGGAAAGGAGTATAATCAGATGCTACAATTGCAATGAGTTGGGTCACTTTGCTACTGAGTGCAGAAAGCCAAAGCAAGTGACTAGAAACACATTTGATTCTAGCAAGAAGAACAAGATTGGGAAGGCCTATGTTGCTGAGGGAAAGAGTTGGGATGACACTGACAGTGATGAAGAAGCAGGTGAGATTGGGAACCTTGCTTTAATGGCCAAAGAGGAAAGCACTTCATCCAGATACATGTCAGAGGTAACCTTTACTGATGCTGAAATGATTTATCATCTTGGTGGCACCATAAGTTGTGCACGCACTGAAAATGATAGAATAAATCTTTTAAACACAAATCTTGAAAAGGAATTAAAAGATTTGAAACTTGTGCATGTTAATCAGGATGAACTTAATGAGAAAATTGCTTTTCTGGAGAATAGGGTTAAATGTTATATTCAACTGGAAACCATTCTTAAGAAAGAGATTAGTGAGCTGAAGACTAAAGCTAATGCTTATTTCAGTTCTTGTAAGACTGCTAAAGAAATTCTCAATAAGCAAGCTGTTGGTAATCATGTCAGTATAGGTTATGATTATAATGAGGCTATAGGATTGCTTGGTATTAATACACCTTGTAGAGTCAGAGAAGAAGGAAAGGTTGTTCCTTATATTCTTAAGGGTATTAAAACACCCTTCTGTAAGGAGTCTGAGGCAGAGCCTCTGAATGAATCTTCTATCATTATTGCTGAGGAGATTCATGAAGAAGATGTTGCCTTAGAAGCTGAGCAATCCAAAAAGTGTGTATCTGATATTCCAGTCAAAGTTGCTACAACTAAAAAGACTAAATCAGATATCCATAAGTTGGATCAAAACAACTGTAGAACTAACATGCCTGCTATTAATTCTTCTCATAAAGCATGTGGTGTGAGTAATTGCATGTCTTGTGCTTTTAATGTTATGTATGCTTTCTTTAATAAAAAGCATGTATCTAGTGATAAGACTGCTCCACGTCAACATGTTAATAATAAGAAGCATGTTAAAGCTAAGACTGCTAATCCTCCTAATATTAAAGTGGATTCATTTATCCCTAAGCCTACTCAGAAATGTGTTAAGGCTGGCTATAAATGGAAACGCTCTTATGTGAAAAAGGTTGAAGTAGTTTTAGTTAGAAATGTTGTTTTGCCTGACAAAGGCCAGTTCTTTAAGTATGCCGGACCCAATCAATTTTGGGCTCCGAAGAAGGACTAATCTATCTGATATTGCAGGGAGTTAAACAGGTAAACCGAGTTATGTGGATTCTGGACAGTGGCTGTTCAAGGCATATGACCGGAGATAGAGCCCTGCTATCAGATGTGATTGTGAAAGCTGGCCCAGTAGTTACCTTTGGAGATAACAGCAAGGGTATTACGAAAGGATATGGCTGTTTGAAGTACGGAAATGTTATCATTGAAGATGTTTCATTTGTGGAAGGTCTGACGTTCAATCTTCTCAGCATCAGTCAGTTCTGTGACAGAGGATATGCTGTTTCCTTTGAAAGAGAGAAGTGTCAGATCACTCACAAGAAGAATGGAAAGCCTGCTCTTCAAGGAGTAAGGAAAGGTGACTTGTTCATAGCTGATCTGAACTCGGGATTCAAAGATGAAGTGAATTGTTTTTATGCTAAAGCTTCATCAGATGATAGTTGGCTATGGCACAAGAAGATGTCTCACCTTAACTTCAAAACTATGAACTCTTTGGTCAAGAGGGAATTAGTTAGAGGTTTGCCTCAGATGGAATTTACACAGGAAGGACTGTGTGAGGCATGTGAGAAGGGAAAGTCAAAGAAAGCTTCTCACAAGGGCACTGACACATCATCAATAACTGAACCTCTTCAGCTACTGCACATGGATTTGTTTGGTCCAGTTAATGTGATGTCCATGTCAAAGAAACAATATGCACTTGTGATTGTTGATGACTATTCAAAATATACATGGGTTTTATTCCTACATTCCAAGGATGAGACCCCATTCCTGGTGATTGGCCATGTAAAGTTGATTGAGCTGGATTCTAGATTCCCTGTTAGAGCCATAAGGTCAGATAATGGTACGGAATTCAAGAATGCCATTCTGAATGACTTTTGTGCTGATAAAGGAATAACAAGACAGTATTCTGCCCCTAGAACTCCTCAACAAAATGGAGTAGTGGAAAGAAAGAATCGTACATTGATTGAAGCTGCTAGGACTATGTTAAGTGAGTCCAAACTTCCAATGTACTTTTGGGCTGAAGCAGCGAATACAGCTTGTTATACTCAGAATCGAACTTTAATCAACAAAGAACTAATGAAGACTCCGTATGAGATCATGAACAACAAGAAACCAACTGTCAAGTACTTTCATGTATTTGGAGCAAAATGCTTTGTGCTTTTAGATGAAAATGTTAAACGTGGCAAGTTTGAGGCCAAGGCACAAGAAGCTATTTTTGTTGGTTATTCCAGAAGATCTTACAGGGTTTATGTGGTTGGCAGTCACACAGTAAAGGAAAGTGTCAATGTTACTTTTGATGACACTAAGTTCCCCAATATCCAAAAAGGAGATTCATCTGAAGAGCTGAAGTTTGATAACTTGCCAGACTCAGAATCAGATGATGATGCCCCACCTGAAGTTATTGCTGGAAATGATAATCACAATGATGATAATAATCCTGGTGATGGTGGTGGAAACATTGGTAACAATGGAGATACCACTAACACTGGAGAAGAATCATCAAGGCAGACAAGCAACAACTCAGGGGGAGCAAATGAAGGATCAACTAGTCACTCACAACATCAAAGTGAATTTCAAGTCGAATCATCAAGATCAAATCTTCCAAGACAGACTGTTTGGAATAGAGCTCATCCTTTTGAGCTGATCATTGGTGATCCAGATGCTGGAGTTAAAACTAGAAGTGCTTCTCAGAATGAATGTCTTTTCTCAGCATTTCTATCTAAAATGGAGCCAAAGAAAACTGAGGAAGCACTTACTGATCCAGATTGGGTGATTGCTATGCAAGATGAACTCAATCAGTTTGAACAACAACAAGTCTGGAAGCTGGTACCCAGGCCAAAGAACAAGAAAGTAGTTGGTACTAGATGGGTATACAGGAACAAGCTAGATGAGGATGGCATTGTTACTAGGAACAAGGCAAGACTGGTTGCACAAGGGTACTCTCAAGCTGAAGGCATTGATTATGATGAAACCTATGCACCAGTGGCTAGACTTGAGGCCATCAGGATGTTCTTAGCATTTGCTGCTTACTCCAATTTTAAAGTCTATCAAATGGATGTTAAGAGTGCATTCCTGAATGGTGAACTTGATGAAGAAGTGTATGTGGAACAGCCCCCTGGCTTTGAAAATCAGGAGTTGCTGGACTTTGTGTACTTTCTCTTCAAGGCTATCTATGGTCTCAAACAAGCCCCAAGAAAATGGTATGACACTCTCTCTGGTTTTCTTTTAGAAAATGGTTTTGTTAGAGGTATCATAGACAAAACTCTTTTTTCAAAGAAACACAAAAGTGATATGATATTAGTCCAAGTCTATGTGGATGACATCATATTTGGGTCTACTAATGATAATCTCTGTAAGAGATTTGCTGAGCTAATGCAGAGTAAGTTTGAAATGAGTATGATGGGTGAGCTGAAGTTCTTTCTTGGATTGCAAGTAAGTCAAAGGTCAAATGGTATATTTATTTGTCAATCCAAGTATCTCAAAGAACTTCTCAAGAAGTATCACATGGAGGACTCAGCATCAGCAAGGACTCCATCTGCAACAGCCGTCAAACTTGGAGCTTCTGACAAATCTATCAAGGTAGATGTTACAAGCTACAGAGGTATGATTGGCTCCTTACTCTATCTTACTGCTAGTAGACCAGATATTATGTATGCTACATGCTTGTGTGCAAGGTTCCAAGCAGACCCTAGAGATGTTCATCTCGTTGCTGTGAAAAGAATCTTGAGATATCTTAAGGGTACACCTAATCTAGGTATCTGGTACCCTAAAGATTCTGGTTTTAATCTTGTTGGATATACAGATTCTGATTATGCAGGTAGTGTTGTGGATAGAAAGAGTACCTCTGGGAGTTGTCAATTCCTAGGAGGTAGGTTGATTTCCTGGTATAGCAAGAAACAGCAAACAGTTTCCAATTCAACAGCAGAAGCTGAATATATTGCTGCTGGAAGCTGTTGTGCTCAGATCTTATGGATAAGGAATCAATTAAAGGACTACGGCTTTGCATTAGACAAAATTCCCATATTTTGTGATAATACAAGTGCCATAGCAATCTCCAACAACCCTGTGCAGCACTCGAGAACAAAGCACATTGATATCAGGTATCATTTTATCAGAGAGCATGTTATGAATGGAACAGTGGAGTTGCACTTTGTACCCACTGAAGAACAGACTGCAGATATTTTCACTAAATCTGTTGACGAATCCACTTTTATCAAGTTAGTTGGTAAATTGGGTATGTTGAACAGTCTTAGTGATTGATAATATCTCCAGGTTTGTTCTTATCTAAATCATTTTCTCTTGTTGATTTTGAGATGTTAAATATTGCCAATCCTTGTTTATTGTATAAAGCTTGTTAATTTAAATGTTCTGAATAATTTAATTTCTTTAAAAAAATATTTTTCTCATTTTCCTTGGAGAAATGTATTTTTATTGAAAGTTTACTTATTTAGACTCATTTAAGTTATTTTCAGATTATAAAATTTTTTGTTCAGATTTTTATGCAGGTTTAGTGTAATTTTGTGTTTTTGTTAATTTTTATGCAGAAGGTGTTTATACTGTTAGCATTTTTTTTTTGAGATTTCTAATGTTTTGCTGCTATTTGTGTACATTTCTCACTCGGTATGACCCTCCTCAGGTCATATTGGGTTATTTTCTCTAATATTATTAGTTTTATAAATAATAAAACTCGGTATGACCCTTGAAACAGGTCATATTGGTTTTATTTTTTTAATTATTCTCAAAACTCGGTATGACCCTCTGTTTTGGTCATACTGATTTTTATTTTTGTTTTAATTCTACTCAAATCTCGGTATGACCTCAATCAAAAACTCGGTATGACCTCCCTTTAGGTCATACCGAGCTCAGCAGAACCTGTGCCTATAAATACTCTTGTTTTGCAGGTTCTTTTGCTTCTCATCCCTCTCTAACTCAAGTTTTTACTTAGTTAACTTTGCTCTGGTTTGTGTTTTATTCTTAGAACAACGAACTATTGCAAATTTTTCTTGTGAATTACTTGGGATTTTATTTCTTTTCTGATAATTATTATTATTAATTGCTGTGTTATTCTAATATTATTTTTAATTTTATTATTTATTTTCAAATGGCTGCGGAGTTTGTTGTTGAACGTTTTAATAATTACGTTGGCTATTTTGATCCCCTTAAGTGTTCTGTTGAACGTTTTAGGCCGTGGATTCATTTTTTAAATGAACAATCAATTGTTAGCTATGCTATCACTGCTTCTGTTGATTTAAAGATTGAACCCCTTCGTCTATTATGCTTAACTGCTGTTGTTGCTGGAGATATGCGATCTTTCACTTTCACTATTTCTGATCGTCAGTACACAGTAACTAAGGAGCTCTTTTGTCAAGTGCTTCATTTTCCACTTGATAACTTTGTTAGATTCCCTTCTGATCCTGAGTTAGTTCAATTTTTCTCTAGTATTGATTACCAAGGGAATATTGTTCTTCCTCGGTTGAATAAGGGGAATCTAGCTTGTGAGTGGGATTTGTTCTTTGACTGTTTAGCTAAAGTTTTTAGTAATTCTACCAAAAACAACTTTTCAACCATCACTTCTCTACTACAAAACATTGCCTATGCTGCTGTTTTTAACCTGAGGTTGGACATAGGAACTCTTGTGTGGGATCTCTTGATAAGGAGGATTTTCAATTACCCTAGAGATATTGAAACTGGAAAGAAAGTTAGATGCTTTTATTCTCGTTTCCTTTCTCTAGTGTTGAATCATGTTCTTTCTGATGAACATAAAACCCTTTTTCAAAACACTCCTTTTCAAGTCCCCGCACATACTAATCCTCTCATTTATTCATCTTTGTCCACAAGCTCCAAGTCTGGAAGGAGACCCCTAGTTCCACAATCTTATCTGCGAGAGATTTTGCAACCACAGTTACCCTTACTCTTTATTGAACATCCAGTGGTTGGATCCTCGTCAGCAGGAACTTCAATGGCCCCTCCTAACACCATGGCACTTCAGGTAATATATCCTCTCTCAACTGCTCCACTAACCCAAGAGGTTCTTAGGATTGACCAAGGGATTGTAGAACCACAATCTCTGTCCACGGTCATACAGCCATACACAGAGTCACATCCTTTGACCGCTCCCCTGGAACACTCAGCTATAACAAGATCAAGTGAGCAACTTGAAGTAGAGTCTAATATGAGTGATCCCACAGCTCTGCCTCCACCACTAAAGAAGAGAAGAACACTACTTGAGGCATCTGTTAGCCAGTCTGTATCCTCCCAAAAGGATATAGATTCTCAAAAGGCCAATGAACAGTTTCTAGAGACATCCTCTCAACAGGATGAATCTATTGAAATTCGCCATCAGGCCATGGCAATCTGTAAAGAGTCAAGCACTCTCCCTTTACTCACAATGGGAGAAAACATTTCTGAAACATTAATAGAGACTCTTGCACAGGACACTCTGAGAGGAGAGCACATAGGAATGCTTGATGAAACAGTGCCTACCATTGTCACGGTAGAAGAGCCTTCACAGGCTTCAGAGGGAAAATCTGATTCTTTGCCCACAATAATAGAATCATTTTCTCCCCTCCCAGAGGGAACATCTCTGGCTCCCCTAAGGGATTCTTCACTCGCAGTTTCAACTGGAGAAAGTGAAGGGCAACATGGTAAGTCTATATCTGAAGCAATTCAGTTTTCAATCTCTGATGAATTTTTGGACCTTACCATGGATTGGGATTCGCGAACTCCCATTGCACCACCAGTGACCTCTCAAGAAGGGGCTATGGTGATTTTTTCTGCAGGTACTTCAACTCCAACAATGGATAAACAGCTAGTGGTTAGTTCTGAGAGACAAACACAGAGCGATACACAAGCACGTGAGGTGAGTGAAACACCATCGAGAGAAATTGAGATGAGTGCACACAATGACACATACACTGCTTCATTATTGGCTCAAATAGCTGGTTTACAGAAACAACTTCAAGAGACCCAGGCTGAAAAGGAAATTCTCAAAGCACAAGTGGTTGAACGATCTACTTCTTCCACCTCTGTAACTAATCAGCTGGGTTCCATTAGAGATGAATTGGAAGGAGTGAAGGTCACATTGGTCCCAAAGATGAATGCTATTCAAGAATCACAGGTGTTAGTGGCCTCGGATATGTCAGAGCTTTTGGTTTCTAATGCTGAGATCAGGGAGGCTATCAAACAGATTCCTATTATTTCAACCAAAGTAGACGCCTGTCAAGATACTATTGATGAAAATCAGTACTTCAATGATGAGAGGTTTACCAAGATTGAAGGAGGGATGCATCATCTGAACGAGGGCATGAAACATCTATATGCTATGATCAAGGTCTCACATCAACCCAATACTGAACAGAAGAAATTCTTTGAGGGTGATGATGATGAAGGGGGCGATGGTGACAGGAATGGTGAAGAAGAAAGAGAAGGTAAAAAGGAGGATCCTAAGGCTGATAAAGTCAAATCTGTAGAGGATGCCTCAACTAAGGGGGAGAATAAGGAGAAGGAGATACAAGGAGAAGAAGAAGTGAGAGATCAAGGAGGAGAAACTGGAGGTTCTGGTTCTGGAAAGGACAAAGGGAAGCAGAAATTAACCTTTTCTGATGCTGACTACTATCAAGGTGAACAGGGAGATTTTGATGATATTGAATCTGGAGAAACCCCTGAAGATATCTTCGGTGAAGTGGAGGTTGAAGGAGAGGCTGATTTTGCTGACTGGGAAGATGAACCTGAAGTGGATCCTGCCTTTGAAGCTGAGCTGTTAAGACAGAAAGCTGATCTAAAGAGAAGAGAAGATGAGAATGCTAAGGTGTCTGACATAATCACAAAGCATCTAGTTATCCAAAAAGCTGAACATCAAGAAAAGCAAAGGCTTCATGATTTAAAAGTCAAAGACAGAAAGTTATATGTGAGGCTGAAGCTTGGAGAAGAATGGGATAGAGCTAGAGAAATGTTCTCACATCCAACAGGGTCAGACAATGATGGAAGGTTCTTTAGCATGTTGGAAAGGTACAGACAGGTCAATCCAGACAACACAATATATATGAAAGCTCTTCATGCGGAGATTTCAAGAATTTCTACTGGATTTGACAGAGTCAGAGAGGAGTTGAAGATCTACATCTACACTCATAATGAGGGAACTTTCATAGTTTCTCTTAATCTTCTGGAAGGTAGAACTCTCTCTGAGCTTTGGGTATTCATGTGCAAAGTAAAAAGAACTTCTCCATTAGCTGAGCTGCTGCATGATCAGCTAAGAGACTTTGCAATGAAAGCTAGCCCTCAAGTTGTGGATGTGCCATATGAAGTTAAATTTTATAAAGGAAGGGCACTTCAAACTTGTGGTATGGACCCCATCTCTTTGAAAGACTATCCTGCCAGGCATCTTGTCTACATGGAGAATATGTTGAGGACAACAGGGTTTGCTACACAAGAGAAGACAGAAGTTGCTGATCTGATTCAAGACTATTGCATTGCCAATATAAAGAGATATCAACAAATGAAGAATAGGCTGAAGAAAGTCACAGCTCAACCTGTCAGACCTAGTGGCATTACTTCTGAATCTGATCGTATTCTGGACAAGGATTTGCTTGAAGCACTTGAAGAAGGAGAGATGATGGAGTCTGAAATTTGAAGAAGCTCCAGTCTGTAAATGTTATATGTATAGAGTTTAGGTATTTCAAGATAGGATCAATGTAAACATATGTTCAGTCTAAAGGAACATCTATCTTGTATTTATCTTTAATGTTTGAATCTGGAAAATGTTAAATGAAATCCAGAACTTTTCTTGTTATTTACTTGGCTCTTAAAAGTCATTTCTATTTCTTGTTTAAGTTAGTTGAGTTATCCTCTAGGTATTTGATTGTTATTCTCTAACAAACAAATAGGGGGAGATTGAAAGGCATATGTTTAGGCCTATTAATATTCCGAGGAAACAACTTAATTTAAACAAGTATGTAATAAGTAAATAATAAGTTTATATGTCACAGGAATCTCAGATAGTTTTATCTGTCAAGAGAATGGAGAATTAAAAGTCATCTACAGACTTGAAGTTATTCTACATTGAAAGAAGTTCAATTTATTGATCAAGCCTCAGTGAAGTATTCAAGTTAGTGGATTTACTACAGTGACAGAGATTTCCAGTGGTGACGGAAGTAGTACAGGATACAGAATTTTGTCAAGCTAAAGAAAGAAAGCCACAGCTTTAAATGTTTTAAAGATGAAGAATTATCATTGAAGTCAGTTATTCATGAAACCAGACAGTGCATCGAATGACGACATCATCAGTGGAATTAAATCATCTCTATTCAGTGGTTTTCAGAAGAGAGAGAGATGCAAGGCTTTAAAGATGTCTTATTTAATTTACTAATTTAATTTAAGTTAATAAATTAATTCTATCAGAATTAATTTATTTATTAAATTAATTAGGTTAGTAGTTTAAATTATTTATTAACTTAATTCTATTTAAGAAGAATTAATTTAATCTATAATTTAATCTAACTAATTAAATTAAAAGGATTTTCTGAAAATGAACTAGTATGACCTAGTTTAACTAATAGAAATACAAAACTCGGTATGACCTATTTGAAGAGGTCATACAAGTGTTTTTATTTCTTTTATTTAAATCATTTCTGATTTATTAAAAGGTCATACTATGTACTTTTCTCAGGTCATACCGAACTTAATGAGGTCATACTAAGTGCTTTCTATAGGTCATACAATTCTCTTTTTTGGTCATACCGAAATTTAGAGATTGTGTTGGCAGGTCATACTAGCATTCAAGGTTCTACCGAGCATGTGTGTGCAGGTCATACAAGGATTATTGTGTTGGTATTTAATACACAACAGAATAGAAAAGGAAGCAGTTGACAAAAACATCAAGAACATACAGAAGCATTTACTGAAGAACAGCCAAAGCTTTAAATCTCATTTCTTCTCAAGCAATTAATTCTAGTTTGTATTGTTAAATCCAAACCACTAGAATTTGATTACTTGTATTGCTTTGACTATCTAGCGGATTTTTATCCCTAGAACGAATCTTAAATTATCAAATATTGTTAAATCATTTTATTACAAATATAGATAAATTCATGTTGAATTTATTCTAGATTTGTTTTAATTTATTTAAGATTCAATCTTGTACTAAGTATCATTTGTAACACCCTTCAAGTTTAATATAAGTTATATTTAACTTGAATCTTGTTTCATTTTTATTCCGCATCAATTTGTTCCTAAACAGTTAAATCATTTAAAGAACAAATTTCGAGAAAACGGTATAGTTTGTATTCAACCCCCCTTCTACAAACTTATCAGGACCTAACAAATCGCTTTAGCAATATTTGAATTTTGAAAAATTAACAAGGTATCATGTAAATGGAGAAAGTTGAAAGAATATCTTTGTTTATCTCCATGAGAACGTCAAGAATTATATGACGAATTAAACTCGTGTGTCAATTTTACGGTAAAAGCATGGGAAACTATTTTTGAGCAGAAGCTGAGGTAGTTTGCGGACCAATTCAATTCCATGTCAAAGGAAATTAAAGATGGAGGCTTTTAAGTTTAACTCTACTAAGAGAGGAGTAAAATGTTTCCATATCGCGAGAGTACCTAAATTTTGTGGTTCTCATGATAATGTGTCCCATGTAACAAACTATGATCCTGGGTGACTAGTGTGTTCTTATGTAATAAAATATGCTTATTAGAGAAGTATGATGGAGCAAGCATTACCAAGTGTAAGAAATTGTGGCAAGCTCTTAATCGCTCTTGGTACCAAGAAATTGCCTTGAGCTCATTCTCGCTTGCCATAATGATGAACTAGCTTACTAAAACCATGAATACATCAAGAATGAAATATTTTGGACAATGTAATCTGCAGATGATGTCGTCCTAATACAGGAGATGAGAACTGGAGTCAATGCCAAACAGGAATTATTTACTCGACTCTATTGGCGTAATACTTGATGCAATGAATCTCAATTAACAAACAGATTAGATACTTATGGATTACATGTTAGGTCACTAACATTATTCTGTAAAAGGATGGAATCAGGGAGATACAGATAGTACCATCAATCGTACAGTCCAGCCAGTTATGTTGGTCACATAATTCATGTTACCGACTTGTCATGATCTGTGCTTGTAATTTACGTTAGCTTATCCAAAAAAAGTAGGACTGGAGGATTTAGTAAAAGTTATTCTGTAGAAGAAAAGGGATAATTAGCCTCCTTAGATTACATTAAGAGGAGTCTCCTCGAGTAAACAGACCTGAAATTATCTACGAAATGAATGCCAATGGCTCAATATATCACATCATTCTAGCTTGTTCACTGTTTTTATCAGTTTTGTTATCGTGTAAGGTCTGTCGTGGCACTTATAAAGAAAGATATGTGAATGGAGTGAATAAAAACTGCAATATCAGGGGTTATACTGGGTTATATTTAATATCTGAAGTTCTAGTTGGGTTCAGAGTTAGAAAATGTTTAACCTATGGTCTATGGACCCATCATGTCACTTAAACTTTTATCAAACCTCCTCACTAGTAACTCTAATGGAAAATTATGTCGAGGATACATCATTCTAAGGTTCAAAAAAAGAATTAAACACTTTGCTGATCCCTTAAACTACACTATAAGTTAGAATTTCGAGGTTCTTCGAACATCTAATAAGGTCCTCTTAATGTGATCATGTGAGCTGCCTAATCATTTCTAGTTTCATATAACAGTGTGTTTTCTCTAAATTCTTCATATTGTTCCTTAGACATTTCTCAGTTTACTACAAAGCAACAGTGATACTTCAAAGGAAATTGTGTTCTGTTGTGGCTTTAAATCTTTATATATAGATCAAGTCCAGTAGGAGTTTTATCTGATTAGAGATTTTTAGCCAAAATGGCATGGAAAATCTAAAATTCCCAATTTGATATCAAGGATCATACTTACAGTAGAGTATATTTTAACTACTTTACAGGCAGTAGGACATGCTGTCTAAGAAAAAACAACATCTTCTTTGTCATGTGACAACCCACTTGTAATGCAACACTTCGCTATAATAATTCACTCAGATTTTTCTGCGTGCTTGTTCTTTTTTGGAAGGGGGGAAGAAAGGAGATCAATGGTCACGTTTGATGACCCTCGTTTTACATTATCTGATTAGATTTGTATTCTTACTCTCGGTTCTCAACATTTTCATAAGAATTAATTTTAATCCTTTTGTCTCGAAGGAAGCTTGCAGACAAGATTGCAGCCGCTGGATTCCATGTGGTGGTTCCAGACTTCTTCCGTGGAGATCCTTTTTCATATGATAACCCTGAGAAGCCACTGCCAGTCTGGAGAAGTTTCCATAGCGGGGTTGATCTTTCTTATTACTAACTGGAACATATACCTGGACAATAATACTTAATATTGATAAATGAATTACTTTCTTTCTACAGAATTCTGGCCGTCACTAATTCAAAGCACACTTTTGTCAAAAAAACCGAGGAAATACATAATAGTGCCAAATAAAAAGAAGAATAACAACATGAAAATATATTTATAAATGTGATTCGTCTCTAATTATATATATAAAATGTAAAACTATTTTTTTTTTCTTATTTTATGTTTATATAGGAAGAAGAATTTGAAGATGCAAAAGCTATAATCAATGCTCTGAAGAGTGATGGCATATCTAATATTGGAGCTGCAGGCTTCTGCTGGGGCGGTGAGAATATGGTCTACATATATCTTAGAACTATTGTTAGTTTAATCTAACACAATTATTAGCTTAATCTAATTTATGGCAACCTTAATTTTATCATCGTCATCATATTGGCCTCTTCTCCTCTTACCTTTGCTACTTTTATCAGCCAAGGTGGTAGTTCAACTTGCAAGTTCCGATTGCATTCAAGCTGCAGTTATGTTACATCCTTCTTTTATTACTCAGGATGATATGAAAGGTACACTAAATTAAAAATATTTGTTCTAATTCTGTTGGATATGTGGCATTTATATATGCCTATCGCAGAGGTTAAAGTCCCTATTGCTATTCTGGGAGCTGAAATTGACAAGTACTGTCCACCAGAAGTCTTAAAGCAATTTGGTGAAACCTTATCAGCTAAACCTGAGGTAGACATCCTAAAAGCTCATAATTGATACTACTTTCTTCAACATCATAGATAAAATATTTCCATCTTTATTTCTCCAAACATTTAAAAGACCTTTAGGCAGATTAAAAAATATGTTAGATGGAAAGTGTAAATATGTTTTTAAGTAATCATCCTCTGCAGTTTTGCAGTAATTAGGAATTATGTTTTCCATTATGAAGTTATTTGGCCAGAGTCCCAGACGTCTTGATACCATTGTTATTAAACAACCATTGTGCAAAATTAGTGTTGATACTCGTTTGTACACCATCATAATAATGCATCCCGGCTAGATTGCTATATATTGTCTATATTTGTGGTACCCAGTTCCAAAGACTTCTCGCATTAACATCTGACCATCGTGCCATGAACTGCCTTACTTTGGTTTCCGGAACCAAGCACATAGTTTGCTAAAATTTAAGTCGCTTTAATACAGCTAATTACTTGAGATTCACTTGTTGTCTAATAGAATGCAAATAGTTACCAATTGATTGTGGCAAATATTTAGGATCTGCATTCCGAAGGTTTTTTATTCTAAGAACCTTGTATGCACAACCTATCCAGTACCTTGTCCAACAAATTATATGCTATCAAGTGCAGAAGTTTGATACAAACATACATGGTGACCTTTCAGGTCATTAGTTTTGTGAAGAAATTTCCTGGAACTGTGCATGGATGGACAGTGAGATACAACGATAACGATGAAAATGCTGTTAAAAGTGCTGAAGAGTCTCATGAAGACATGTTAACATGGTTCAACAAATACGTCAAGTGAAAACAGCGTCTGTAACAATCAGAGCCTTTCCCCATTTTATTGAATCCTGTAGTCGAGAAAATATTGGAAATTTCTGACTTCACAATCGAACTCCACATAATATCAGCAGATGTAATGAACTCTCTTACCAGAGCTTAATATATTTGCTCCTATATTTATGATTTATCCTAACTTTATTTTATAAATATTTGCAGTACTCTAGTTCCATTCAATTATAGTTAATCCAGTGGCAATCCCATTCTTCTCCACAAGTAAGAAAACCATATAAAACATATTGTATGATCATGTATTTCTAACCTAGACTTGCACATATTTTTCAAGTTCATTTCTTCTTAAAACTTTCAAGTTTGGTATGTCACTGATAGGACTAAAAGGTGACAACTTCCACAACCTTTTAAAAAGATTCACTTATTGGGGTACATAATTAACATGTTACAGTTGATACAGGGCCTTCATATTTTCTGGGTTGAAATCAAACAAAAAGTACAATACTCATGAGGCTACCATATAATGACCCCCATAGTGGAGGTGTCGCACTAGCTACATAAATAAAGATGAACCAGATTTGAAAATCAGAGTCAGATTTGCAAGATTGCACGTGAAGTGCAAGGAGAATTGTCGGTAAGTACTTGGAGTGGACGATCTGGATGGAGATTCTTCATCCAAAGTCGAAATTTTTCGCGATAGTTGTCACATTTTTATCATTTTGTTGTTTGATCTTCTGAGGTCTGAGGTACTGCATGGGCTAATAGTTTAGTGGAATGGAATGTTGCCGGTGGATGCTGAGTGCTGACTATAATGAAAGTAGGAGAAATTTCCTTCCTGTGAGCCGGTTTCACATTGTTTTTACAGCTAAAAGCATCATTATGCAGTACAAAGTGTTCGAGAAAGCTACGAGAAATGTGATTAATTATTGCAGAAAAACTACTTTGTCGAATCTGCTACTTAAGTTTAAATTTTTTTGAATTAATGCACCTACTCCGATCAAAATTAAAAGTATACAAGAGGCTTACCGAATCAACATCAACTTCAAAACTTTCATCATGTATTCATCAAACACTTATCGACATTTTTTCCTACAACTCATTTTATTACACTACTAGCTCTCTCACAGCATAATGTTCGGTTAGAACAGACTAGACCCGGCAATTTTCGACACGATACGAAAACACGACACGACACGAAACTATACGAAAATTTAGTGTTTGAGTTTGCATTTTTAGTACACGAAACGAAAGTACACGAGCATGAAAGTACACGATCGAGATTTAGTGTCGGTTTTGTGTTTACCCTTCAAGTACACGACACGACACGAAGTACACGAAATAAATAAATTAATATTTATATTAGATATTTTAACATTTTTATTAGATATTTAACATTTATTTATGTGATTATACATAAATTTATAATATTATTTGTAAATATTATGTAAATATATATTTTTAATACACATTTGTAAAAATATTACCTAAATTTTAATATTTTAATATATATACTTATTTATTTTTATTATTAATTTAAATTACACGAAAACACGACACGAAAAGTACACGAACACGAAATTACACGAACCCTAAATAAGTGATTTTGGGTTTAGAATTTAGGTACACGAAATACAAAAGTACACGACACGAACGAATTGTCAGGTCTAGAACAGACTGCCAACATGGCTCTCTGTCTGTTTTTAAAATGAATGAGTATCAGAGCTCGATATATGAAGACGAATCTGAAAAATAGGACGAAAACAACCTAACATGAGATTATTTAGATGTGTTATTGTTCTTCGTTTTAAGTTGCGAAGAAATACAGTTGTAATTTCATTTTCTAAAGAAACAGGCAGTACTTCTCTTTTTAAAATATCTTAAATTCAATTATTCAAATGTAACAGAAACCTAATCAGACCAAGCACATGGTAAGGACACTGAGAAAAGTCCAGCAAACAAATGTTAAGTCAGTCTTCTGATGATAGTGTTCTCCTAAATTATTTATCAATCCTACATCTCCTAAATTATTTATCAATCCTAAATCTCCCGATTCCCAATAAGCTAATGGCAGGCACCACTGACCCTCCATTATATTCTGTGTCAAAACATTTAGAGCAAGCCCACATTAGGACAACTGCAGTGGGGGCGTTTTTTACTTTAGGGTTTTGACTATCTATTATTGAGGTGTTCACTTAACATGTAATGTTTATGTGTATAAATAGTCCCTACATTTTGATGCAATAGGTGATCATCTTGCCTCATAACTTGCTAGGGTTCAAGCAATGGCAGAATTTAAGCACTTGGTAGTTGCTAAGTTTAAGGATGATGTTGTGGTGGAAGATATACTCAAAGGCCTCGAAAAACTTGCTAGGGAAATCGATACTGTCAAATCTTTCGAATGGTAAATTTTTCTATATACTAGTTCCGCAAAATTTGTTATGCACATATTTGGTTCTCAGGTCTCATTTAAATTGTGTTTTAAAACAGGGGTCAGGACATTGAGAGCATGGAGATGCTTAGACAAGGATTCACACATGCATTCTTGGTGACATTTAGCAGCAAAGAAGATTTCACTGCTTTCATGAACCATCCAAACCATCTCCAATTTTCTGCCACTTTTTCAGCAGCAATAGAGAAGATCGTCGTTCTTGATTTCCCGGCTGTTCTTGCCAAACCGCGTGCATGATATGTCATCTCTGTAGCCATCACCAACATATATATGGATTTTATATATGTACCATTGGACTCTATTGCAAAAATAACACCTGAGATCTACAATATGTAATTTTCCGGTGAGTAATTTGTTTCTCATTTTGTTTGTTTGTTTCGTTTTCTTGCATTAACCAAGTAATGTATGTTTCCAAGTGACCAAATTGGAATACCAACTATGTATTCTTCTGAATCTCCACCAATTTCTTGATTCACTTAATAACATTCAAACTAGTCCTATTTATGCTGTCTCCCTCTCTAAGCTATGAACATTGAATTAATCGCCTATGGTTGTGTCACCATCACTCCTCTAACGGAATGTCAAGGTTCCTCGCTCCTCTTACGAAATGTCAAGATTTGAATCTTATGTGCTTCTATGTTATCCGGACTCGGCTAAAAGTGTCCAATATGAATACGTGTTCAAGCGTTGGACTTGACAATATTTTGAAAATTTTACATATTTCTGGCCTAAAATAAGTGTCTGAATGTCTATGTCTATACGCATGTTCGAATGTCAAGTATCCTACACTTGTACTTGAGGAGAATTGAAGAGTCGGGTGTGCCTGAGTGTATTAAGAGTAAATAAATTCAGACACTAATATATATGATTAAATACCGACATATAACAAGACCGTTTACATTCAACTGAGAACCGCTTATACCAGAAAACTTGAGCAACTCAATCTTTATACTTCCTATGCTGCATCAAATTCTTTTTATGGAGTTAACATTTTTTTCATAACAGTATTTTTTTCGAAAATCGAAATGAAGCATTCAGTTTCCGACCATTTACGTGAGAAAAAAAAGTGCTATACAAAAATTGGATTCTTATCGATTTATTGTCATAGAATCCTTGTAAGTCTGAGATTATGACTATAATCATTTTCATAATGTTTCTCGATAAATGCGCAGTTCACCACGCAATGGCAGCTAAATTGAAGGAACCATGTTTTGTTTTTTAGGAGGTATACAAAAAATTGTTCCAAAATTACATGATGGAGGTGATATGACAGAATATTTTGAGTAGTCTTGTTAATGAGAATGTTATTTTTTTAAAAAGAGAGAATTTTATTAGAAAAAAATAATGGATTTTAGTCAAAAAGAGGTAATTGATTATTTATAAATTAGGATAAACAACTCCGAAAAATTAGAATAAATGATCGAAAATCAAAAATCAAAAATTTCAATATTTCCGCTATTATATAAGGACGGTGATATATGCACACCCAAAAGTTATTATTGTACACCCTAAATTATCTTTGGACCAAACTACCCTCACCTCCTTAAAATCCATTTTCATTTCTTCGGTCCTTTTTTATTTTTATCATTTCAACATAGCTATTACTTTATTTTCACATTCTAAAAATATGACAATTGATATCACTTTTTTATAATTTATTTGTCTTCTCATTTTTAATTTTACAAAGAATATATATTTATAATTAAATACTAACAAATATAAACAAAAAATATAATATTATTCTTTTATCAGGAGGAATATGATTTAAATATTGTAGTGTTTATTTATTATTTTTGTTTCTTTCATTTAACTTAAGTAACATAAGTATTACCACATTCTTTAAATATAAACAAAAGAAATAACATGTATTTTCTTGAAATTGTAAGATCTTAATTATTAATGAAATAGAATATCAAACCACATGTATTTCTATTTTAAAATTTCATTCAGATTTCTAATTTAATTTGATGATTCAAATAACACCTTTGCTTAATTTCTATTGTAAAATCTTAAAATTATTTGAAGATCTTAATTTCGCTTTTTGGTTTGTATTTGTTAATATTAAGTTTTCAATTATCTATTCTTTGCCAAATTAGAAGTGAAAATACAAATACTTTGTGAAGGAAAGTAATCTAGTTATCATAATTTTTAAAAAATGAGAATAATGTCAGAAGTCTTTTGAAAAAATAGAAACAAGAAAAAAAACAAAAAAGGCAGTAGCATAAACACAAGAATAGAAGGAAAGAAATAAAATGCAAGAAAACGAGGTTAGTTTGGTCCATAATTAATTTAGGGTGTGCAAGAATAACTTTTGGGTGTGCATATATCACTACCCTTATATAATAGTATCCTTATATAATAGTATAGATAAATTATAATAACAAGGAATGAGTAGGATATGTTGTTTTTTTGTTTAGCCAAGAGAAACTATAATTCAGTCCAGATACACATCATACTTGATAAGATTTCACATGAAACCAACTAGAACAATTTAACGGCAAGCCAAAAGAAACCATAAACATCATAATTAACAAATATTCAACATGAAAAGCAGCTTCAATAATCTAAACAGCAACCCTTTCCTTTGTCGGCATACCTCAGCTCGCAAAAGCGATTAACATAAACTATATTAGTAACCCAAAACGCTATGCAGTTTGCTAGGATAGCCGTAAGTCGAACCTTCTCCAAATAGATGAGTAATGGGCACAAACCGTCGCCGAGTAATGCGAACATACCGACAAGGCTGGAAAGCATGCATCCTGGACAAGTCGTAAGATACTTCTTCATCAGCATGCAATGCCAAGAACGATGCCCAACAAGTGATGCATGCCACGTATGACAGGCCTAGCCCATCCTTAATCACCATCCTTAATCAGGTAATCGTGAGCCGTATATGTTAGGTTAAAGTAAATAACAGAAAACGTCACTTTGCTATACGTATGAATTCTGGATAAAAATCTGGTTATTGCCAGGGCCGGCCCAGGAGAGGGCGAGCAGGGCGACCGTCCTGGGTTCCTTTAATTTTCTGGGTCCAAAATTTGTAGGTTAATATTAGTATATATTGGTATTTCGTAAAAAGGTTAAAAATATTTATAGATTTGTCTTGATGTATGATATGATTAAAGATTTATTCATTTAACTTCCCTCTTTTAATTTTATTCAAGTGATTTGCTTTCAATTTTGTAAAATTGATTATTGTGTAGTTTAGATCATTAGGATATACTCTCTCTGTCCCACTTTTATTGTTCACGATCAAAAATCCACTTTTTATTCAATTATATCAAATAAATAGATAACTACCAAATAATTATATTATTTTTCATAAAAGTTAACATAATTTAACACCTAATTTATCATATTAACTAAATGTGAACAAGAATTTTTGGACAACCGAATTTGAAAATAGGGGACAATAAAAATGGGACGGAGGGAGTATAATATTCTTGGATAAACTTTTAATTTTTTTTTAATTTTCTCTTAATCTTGTCAATATTTACGTACAATCATATGTACTTGAATATCAGTTTGCACGATCATATATTTCCTCCGTCTCATTTTACATGTCTGCCTCCAAAACTATATACTTATATTTACTATTAATTTTATCATTTTAAAACTTAATTGATTCTCAATTGTTAAGATTAATAATTAAGAGTGTTAGAAGGAAAAAATATATAAAGAACATGTTCTTTATTGTGTAACATTTTTAAAATTGATATGTAAAATAGACGAAAGGAGTAATAAAAAAATTGTGAATCTACTTTCAATTATCACTCTTATTTTGACTTCGTTTATATTTACATGAATCTTAATTAGCATTACTATAAAAAAAAGATCATTTTTCCAATTTCGTCCCGGACCCTCGAATATTATGGATTGGAACGGCCCTGCTTATTGCCCCCTTTGGAGGCAACACTTCTGTAATATACATCACGAGAGCAACAAGAAACAGTATACGGTACAGATCCATAGCCTGAATATCTCTTTTTGAGTTTGAGGATAATTGACCAACCCCATTAGAAGTTAGAGCATCTCTAACCAGGAGAAACTTTAGCTTAAATTTAATGATACATGCCTTAAATATAAATTATAAAAATTATGTAAAACTATTGGCCCTCCAACGGGCCATAATCCTTAGCAAAAAATATAGCCAACGTTTTCATATTGACTATATTTGGTGAACCTCTACAGACATGTAACATAATTACAAGTCATTTATTACCATATTAAAATAATACATTCTATTTATAATAACTTGAAATAATAATAACTTGCTATTTTTAAAATATAACTAATCATTATATATAGTCAACCCCACTAAAGCAAAATACTTTACAGGTTCAGCAAATTTTACATAATTTGTATTTTATATCATTTTAGCCAATCTCATTGGAGATGTTCTTAGGGGAATAATTCTAATATCAAGTATGAATTTCGTTCATTCCAACCCCATACGTGGTGTAAACCCATTCCTCAAACCACTAAGGTATGGGTTTTTGATACGGGAGGGGAGTATGAGGAAGGGATATGAGGTACATTTTATTTTTACTATTTTCATCTATATTAAAGTCATTAAATGTAAATTTTTAATACAAAATAAATCAATGATGCAAAAATATATTAGATTAATAATTAATTTAATATTTTAAATTATTTAAAATTAGTAATTCAAAAATATTTTAAATCAAACATATTCCTTCCGGCACTCAACCAAACACACGATATCAAAAATGATACCTCAACCCCGTATCAGATCAACCCGCTTCTTAATTCCAACCTCATAGCAGTTCCCAAACCAAACGATCCCTTAAAGAACTTTCCGAACCAAACGATCCGTTAGAGAACAGAAAAAGGGCATACGGTGCTGATAGATGAAACGCTATGAAGAAAACTATTCGTAGCATCTTGGGTGACATCTGTTGACAATTAATGATGATGAGTAAACGCCTGAATTGGCTGACAATGTCTGTATCCATGTGCAAAAATATCTTTTCTGTTCTGGGAAATTATAAAAGGAAAATGTCAGAGGCACAAAATTTGTTCCCAAAATTCTTCCCAAATATATGTGGTAATTCCTAATTCGTTGTAATAATAAGTGGACCCCCTGCATTCATACCAACAACACCAATCAAAACATTCCAAATTGCCACATCACCTGTACCATGTCATTTGGTAACAAATTTTTGTACCAAATTTCCTGCAAAGGTTTACTTGGGTTGGGTTAGATCGCGAATAAGAGAGGTTGCTGGAATTGATATTACTCTTGCTCATTTTTATTTTTATTTTGAAGAATAATCGAATCAATTCATTAATAAAAAGTCATACAACATCTACAAATATAGTCGAGTCGAACAAACATAAAATCAAAACAATTGTCTATCCTCCTGAAGAGATAGTCTAGCAATTTGTTGAAGATGATGTATTTACATATACCCGCTTTACTCACTTCACCCGCTTTATCGTAACCTGTTTGAGCTATCGATCATGATTGCAATTCCATACAAATTTTTATCACTAAATCAAAACCAACACTCACAGTAAAGGAGAGAAAACAACACCCACTCACCATGGAGAGAAAAGGATTGGGACTTTCCATCGGAGATAAACCGATGAAAGCCCTCGCCGATCACGTTAAAGAAGAAAAGGAGAAGGGGCGGCGGCAGAAAGGAGAAATTGCGGTTGGCTGTGTTAATACTCTTGCTCATTTTTTAAGAAAAAATTACTCTCCGTCTCATTTTTATTGTCCATCATAAAAAATCCATATTTTATTCAATCATATGAAATAAACTGATAGTTACCAAAAAATTGTATTATTTTTCATAAAAATTAACATAATTAACCCATAATTTACTAAAAGTGGACAACAATTTTGGGACGAACGAAAAAGGAAATTCTGGACAATAAAACTGGGACGGAGGGAGTATTAAATAATAACATTATTTATAATCAATTACCTTTCCAGCCAAAATACATTAATTTTTTTTTATTTTTGCTAACAAAATCTACTCTTTTTTTCTAAAAAAATCACTGACAATTACCTTTTTCAACTAAAACATGTTACTTTTCCTATTTTTCCCTGCTAAAATCTCTATTTTTCCAAAAATATCACGGGCAAACACATACTTATTTATTTGAAAACCTATTTTAATACTTTTAATTACGGGCAATTACATTTTTAAACTAAAACATGTGTCTTTTTCTATTTTTTTCTTCCTAAAATCCTTCATTTTCCAAAAATATCACGGGCAAACCATTACTTATTTATTTTAAAACTTATTTTAATACTTTTAATTATTTAAAAAAGTTTAGCACGCGTACTTATTTGTTTTTAAAATACAATTAATAAAATAATAAAACGTAAATAATAATTATTAAAAACAATCTATGCATCGCACATGTTTTAAGCTAGTATATAATAAGCATAAGAGGGAGCTTATCTAAAACTTTACCGCTAAACTAATAAGGACTGTTGATCTTAAAATAGATAAATAAGAACCGTTAGATCTAATATTTTAAAGTATATTTGATTGTTATTATAATTATATTCAAATACGAAAAAGAAAATTTGAATAATATAAACTAAATTAGTAGGTTTTCTAAGTTAAATATAATTGTCGGTATAAAAATTCGTACCTTTCTTTTTTATTCATTTCCCGAGTAATTTCAGTTGAATAATAATTACTAAACTATCATTAAATTAAAAATAGATTTGTTATGAGTAGGTTTTCTAAGTTAAATAGAATTGTCAATGTAAATATTCGTACCTTTCTTCTATATTCGATTCCCGGGTAATTCCATTTAAATAATAATACTAAATTATCATTAAATTAAAAATAGATTTGTTATGAGTAAGTTTTTAAATTGAATAAAATTGTCAATGTAAAATTTCATACCTTTTTTTTATATTCGGTTCCCGGGTATTTCCAGTTGAATAATAATCACTAAATTATCGTTAAATTAAAAACATATTTGTTAAATAATATTAATTATAATTTTCTTTTTAAATCCGTGCAACTTATTTATAAGTAACATATTAGGACATTGTTGAACTTTTTTTTTTTTTTTTTGAAAATAGGATATTGTTGGACTTGCTGTAATAGAGATACCTTTTTCTAGCCTAAAATTAACACATTAATACATATAAAATTAACGATATTAAATAAATATGTTCAAGAAATATGAAATAAAAATATTCATGTTCATGTATATTAAATAAAAATAAAAAATAATTTAATTAGAGTATTTATTAAAAAAAATATAATTTGTTATGCATAAATTTATTAAATATAAACTAAATATTTACATTTACATACAATCTTATATAGAAATTGAACATATAAATTATCTTTTTGTATATAAGAATATTACATTAAAGACATATATAATTATATCTTTATATATAATTAGTGTAAAGCACTTAAATGGTATGGTTTGGTTTGGTCGTCAGCGGGTCCTACATAACTAAAAACTCTGTACTATAAAACGAGTCCTACATAGCTAAAAACTCTCTAATATAAGCTAAAAACTCTCTACTATAAAACAATTACACAATTAGAGTTATTAATAATGCTCTACTTTAGAGAAAAAGTAATATTTCTATAAAAGTAAATAATAATAAAAGTAGTATAATTTTAATATTTTAAATATTTACACTAAAATTTATTAAAATTGAACTTATAAAAACAATGAATAAACATATAAATAATCATTATTTTAGTGAATTTGTATATATAAAAAATTCGTATTTTTTATCATTTCAAGAAGTACAACATAAACCGAAATAATATATACATATGAAAAAACATATTATTAACTTAATGAATTTATATTTTTATGAAAATACACAAAGATATTAATAAATAAATAAAATTATAAAAACACTAAAATAAATTAACTTATTAAACGTCCCGTGCATTGCACGGGTACGTATACTAATACTAAAAAGCAGGAGATAACTGACATCAACCATGCCATTTTTTTTGTTGTCTCAATTATCTCCTAATTTCCCAATATTAATCTATTAATAATTATTGTTTAACCACTAAGTAATATCATCTCTCTAAAACGAGGAAAAAATCAATATCAATCAATCAATAACGAAAAATATCTTCAAACGATTTTTTCAAATTAGGAAAGAATCACAAACAAGGTACACAGACATCTTGAAATAAGATCCGACACATCTAATAAGTCGAGCATCAAACATTCAAAAACTCAAAATCCCCCGTTATCATAATTTCGTTATTCTAGCAATTCCCGAAATTTGTTATCATCAAATTCCTCCGTTTACACTTTTATAAACAAAAACCATCTTTAATCACTTTCGTTTTCTACATTCAAGCAAAAATAACCAAATTCAAGGACCGAAAAATAATGTAGACGACAATATTCAGTTAAATATACTCCTTCCGTCACATCCATTTGTTAACATTTGAAATGGAGGACTCGATACGCATTTTAAGTCTCCTATAAAATATGGTTCCATTATTTATTTATTTTTCTTTTTTGAATAAAAATCCAAACATTTAATTTTTATTCAAATTTTTTTTTAAAACAATTAATGAAACTATACTTTAAAAGAGTCTTAAAATACGTTCCAAACATCCTTTTTCAAATATTAACTTCCTGCTAGGACGGTACTTAACAAAAGTAAAGAAAAAATTAAAACATTTTATAAGACCAGAAGAATACATAAAAAATTAAATCGCATATTTTAATTCGTAGACTCATTAATACTATTATATAATAGACGAAACATTAAAAGTTTGGTTGGTCGGTATGGTATGTTGTGATTTTACTTAATTGCCCTTAATTAACTGTAATTCGTGTTTTTACTTAATTAACCTTACTTATTTATATAAATATATTATTAAATAATAATATTACCTATTTATAACAAATTACCTTTTTCACCTAAAATACATTATTTTTTCTAACAAATTCCCCTACTTTTTCAAATATATCACGGACAATTACCTTTTTTAACTAAAACATGTTTGTTTTTCTATTTTTCTTTACTAAAACCCCTCATTTTCCAAAAATATCACGGACAAACCTTTAGTTATTTATTTTTCAACCTATTTTAATATTATAATTATTATTTTTAAAAGTTTACCTATTTTAACATGTCTACTTATTTTTCTTAACAAATGCAATTACTAAAAATATTAAAATATAAATAATCAAATACATATTTATAACCAATTATCTTTTCAGCTAAAACACATTATATATTTTTTCTAACAAAGTCCATCCTTTTCTAAATATATCACGGAAAATTGCCTTTTACAATTTACTTTTTCTATTTTTCTCACTAAAATCCATACTTTTTCCAAAAATATCACAGGAAACCCTTTACTTATTTATTTTAAAACGTATTTAAATACTTTTAATTATTAAATTTTAAAACATCATTTTCAAAAAATATCACGGGCATTTACCTTTTTAAACTAAATATATGTTACATTTTTTATTTTTTCTTACTAAAATCACTCATTTTCCAAAAATATAACGGGCAAACCCATCCTTATTTATTTTAAAATCTGTTTTAATATTTTTAATTAATTAAAAGTTTTTAGCTATTTTAACATGGCTACTTATTTTTGCACAATTACAATTAATAAAATATTAAAATAATAATAATAAAATAATAATTAACAATCCGTGCGTTTTAAGCTAGTTGGATATAAATAACAATCATTTATATAGGCATAAATTCACCTAAAAAGTAGTAACCTAACTCCTACTTAAACAAAACACCCTATGTTACTCAAATCCCCTAAAATCTAAAACTAACTCCTAAATAATAGTGTTTACCAAATTCTAAACACAACTAACTTTTTTTTTTACACTTGAATCAGTCTTTTTTCCGCCAGACGACTCGGAGGACATTCACTTAACATGTAACGTTTATGTGTATATATAGTCCCTACATTTTGATGCATTAGGTGATCATCTTGCCTTATTAATTACCAGGGTTTAGCAATGTCAGAATATAAGCACCTTGTAGTTACAAAGTTTAAGGATGATGTGGTAGTGGAAGAAATAATCAAAGGCATCGAAAAGCTTGCTTCGGAAATTGACACTGTCAAGTCTTTGGAATGGTAAATTTTATGCATTGTTTTATTTACCAACCCGAAAATTGTGACAACCAAATGTTCTGTACTTTTTCGATATACTGGTTTCCGCAAAAGTTACTGTGGAAATATTTGGTTCTCACGGTTTTCGGGTCTCATTTAAATTGTGTTTTGAAACAGGGGTCAGGACATTGGGAGCATGGAGACGCTTAGACAAGGATTCACACATGCATTCTTGATGACATATAACAGCAAAGAAGACTTCGCTGCTTTCATGAACCATCCAAACCATCTCCAATTTTCCCAAATTTTTAAAGTAGCAATAGAGAAGATCGTCGTTCTTGATTTCCCGGCTGTTCTTGCCAAACCGCGCACATGATTAGTCATGTCTATAGCCAGCGCCAACATATATATAGAAATTATATATGCACCATTGGACTCTATTACGAAAATAATAACTGAGATCTACTACATGTAATTTTCCAGTGAGTAACTTGTTTCTGATCTTGTTTGTTTGTCTTGTTTTCTTACATTAACTAAGTAATGTATGTTTCTTCTGAATCTCCATCATTTTCCTGATTCACTTAAATTAAATTTGAAGTTTGAACTAGACTTATTTACGCTGTCTCCTCTCTAAGCTATGAACAATGAAATCATTGCCTACTGTAAATGGTTGTATCACCCTCACTTCCCTTACGGAGTCGAGAGTTCGAATTTTGATAAAAAAATGGGCGTGACTATGTTAATTATCAAACCATAAAAAAGATTAAGACACCATCTTTATACTTCTTATGCTGCATAAAAAAATGGTATGGAGTTACGATTTGTCTTTCATAACAGTATTTTTCTAGAAAATCGAAAGGACGCATTCAGTTTCCGACCATTTATGTAAAAAAACAAGAAGAAGGGCTATAAAAAAATTGTATCCCCATCGATTTATTGTCATAGAGTCCTACTCAGACATTTATGAATGATGAAAGTATGATATGATGATTATAATCATTTTCATAACGTGTCTTGTTAAATGTGCAGTACTCTATGCAATGTCAGCAAGATTGAAGGAACTCATGTTACTAACTCCAATGCAATTCATAAAGGGTAACTTATATATTTTAGGTGTTTAGTTTTGCAATTCATTCTTTAACGGGACTCCTTATTTTTTATAATTTTTAGAGAAAAGAAAATCAAATACATTATTTAAGATAGAAAAATGAATTCTTATAATGTTATAACATTATCACTAATTCTCTATAATACAACATATATCTACTCCAACCTTCACACTCCTTATCTATATTATATATTAGTTAAAATATTGAATAAATATTATTTTTTAAATTATAGGTAATCAGTAAAGTCTATAGATAATAGCAATGGAGTAAAACAACTTTTTAATCTCCTATACTTTAGGTGATAATTGTTTTATAATATTTTTGGAAATCAAAATAGGGATTTGCAAGATGCTCTTAGATATAATTAGTTAATTTGGTACAAAAATTACCGTTCAATATTTTTATACTGTTAAAATGATATTATTTTATTTATTTACATATTTGTTTTTGTTATAGGCGAATAGAATAATAAAAAAAGGGACTTGAAATCTCTGACATCTAAAATTAATGTAACAATTATAAAACTCCGTGAGCTCTTTGGACAATGACAAATACTTTATGTTTTTCGAAAATATTTTTCCCAAACTCATTTGGGCTAATGGGCTCATTCGTCACTGTAAGTTGTAGATTTTTTTTTTTTTTTTTTTTTTGCTAATTGTAAGTTGTAGATCTTACAGTCTGCTTTTTTTGTTGTTGAGTATTGAACTAGTCTTAGCTTTGGCCCGTGAAGCTTTAGCCTATAAAACTTAGTCTAGCCCATAAGAAAATGGACTACGCTAAAAAAGTTATTTAATTGTACTCGGAAAAAAAGCCGTAAATAATGCTAAAAGTTTTGGTTATGCTAAAAGTTTTAGTAATTTTTTTTATAAATTCACAATTTTAGTTAAAATTTAGTAAATTATTTAGTTTAAACCTCATCTTATTTTTAAAAGTTAGTAAAAATATATTTTAATCTCAATTACTTTAAAATCCTGTTTCCACCACCGTAAATGAAATCTTATTCCATTGTACGAGTTCATAGTTATTTATAACGAAAGCAGACACTCTACTCAACAAACAGTTGAGGGGCATGTGGCAGCATGTGATTAATTAAATGCTCAAAATGTACACACATTTTTTTATTCATATTTTAAATTTGTATTTAGAAATGTTCATCTATGCACAGTGATTGACCACAACCATGGGCTAGTGGTAACATGCAAAGTTTTTCAAGTCTTGGTATCCAGGAAGCATACAGGAAGGTTTAGCCAAAGATGATAAAGACTTAACATAACACTTGCTAATATACTCCTACAATTTAGTACCACTACCAATAGTTGTCCCGATTTTGTTTATTTGCCGAAAAGTATTTAATTTAAAATTACTTTTTTAAAAAATTTGTCTAGCAATTATGTTTTCTTCTAAAAGGAAATTCATTTTTTCAGTGACTAATACAAATTTCTGTTTTTAATAGATATTTGCTTTTCTTAAAAATCAAACAAACATAGAGAATTTTGAAAATATTTAACTTTTTTCTAAAAGATATTTCTCAAAGTTTAAACAAACGTCAAAAATAAAGAATACAATTTGTGGGGGGGGGGGGGGGGGGATCCAGCAATTAAACGGAGTAAAAAAATAAAGACAATTATAAAAATTAGAACTCTTAAAAATTATTAGAGTCTTTATAATTTTAGAAATTTCTTCTATTTTCTCACTTTTTAAGATTCTCTCATTGACGTTTAATTCTTTTTATCAATTAAATATTTGTTTTTTCCAATAATTGACTATTTAAGTTCAAATATTTATGATAATGAAATTGAAATATGAATAAAATATAATAAAAAATAAATATAAAGAGCATTGTTGAGTTGAGAAAGTTTAGTAAGAATTCTGTTCATCTCATTGACCAACTAAATGCACCTATCCTGATTTTGGTATTTGGTTTAAGAATTGAGAAAATATGACATAAAGTGTTTATTAACATCTATCTATATATAATTAAAACGCTTATATAAATACATGAGCAGTTACTTTTTTTAATTAAAACATGTTAGCTTTTTTATTTGTCCTTATTATTAATATTATTTTAATGAATAATAAAATAATATTAATAATGGCCCATTTGTATTATTTATTTATTTCTATGTTCCAAATTATATTTAAGTTTCTCATTTTATAATTTATCATATTAATTTTTATTCTTTATTTAATTTTTTCTGTTCCCGTTAATTTTTTTTAATTTGTCATTTTTTAATCTCTTTTTGAAGGCGGGGTTATAGGCTAGTATATTATTAAAGTCGAAACATTGAAAGTTTTGGTTTTAGGTTTTCGATCATTTATTATAATTAAAAATTAATTTAATAATATAAAAATAGTAACTAGCTAATTCCCTTTTATAATTAAAACATATTTTTCTATTTTTTCTAACAAAATTCACCGATTTTCTAATAATATCGCGCGCAATATCTTTTCAACTAAAATATGTTACCTTTTTTCATTTATTCTTGCTAAAATATCTCTTTTTCCAAAAATATCACAGGCAACCCTTCTTTTTATCATTAATATTGCCTTTTTCATTATATATCTTTTAATTATTAATATATTCCAAAAAATATAAAACAATATATCTTCTTAATAAAAATATCAATTATACTATATTCTATATATTTCTATTATTAATACAAAAAAAGAATATAAAAAATATTTATATCTTTCAATTATTAATATATTCCAAAAAATATCAAATACTATATCTTCTTAATAAAAATGTCAATTATAATATATTTTATATATTTCCATTATTAATACAAAAAAATAATTTTAAAAAATAATTTACTATAAAAAATATTATATTATATTAAAAGAAGCTCATGCTTCGCACGTGTTATAAGCTAGTAATATTAAAAGTTGATCTAATATAAGTAACATATTATATGTTACTTATATAATTTAGAATATATTTTAAATTAGTATTATAAAAAGTGCGAATTCGAGTTATGGGTGTTTATAGATCGGGTTGGCCGAGTTGAACTGTTTTTGCTACATGACCCAATTAAATCGGTTTGAAAAAATTTCAACTCACTTCGCAAAATATTAATTCATGACTCAGCCCTACTTGAACGTACATCGATTTGGATCTGGTTGGGTCAGTTTGAATGGTTTAAATAATTTTATTATATATATAAGTTGAATTATTATATAGTAATATCTTTTGAAAATCTTAGTAAAATTAAAATACGTATAACTTACAATTTTAGTATTAATATTTTATTTTTATTAACATTATAATTTTAGTAACGTAAATTATATTGTAAATCTTGTGTATATGCACAAAATTTAAGCACATCTATAAATGAAAGTACGATATATGTATATTAAACAAATTTATAATTTAAATTGGGTTGGATAGGGTCAGCCGAAAAAAAATAAAACGCACACCCAACCTATTTAAATCGTTTGGGTAGGGCTGGGTTGGTCGACCGAAAAGAGGGTCGGATTGGTTCGGTTTGATCGGGTTGGTAAACCATAAAAACCCATAATTGGAGTAATCGGTGGAGGCACCGTTTAAGAATTAATCGAATAATTGAAGATTATTGGAATGATTAGTGGAGATCAATTTAATATATAATTGTGTAATAATTATAATTGTACATATATAATTATCATATAATAATTTCAATATATTTAAAAATATATTATGATTGGAATAAATAAATTTATAGATCTCAATTTTGTATTAGAGATCAAGTTGTGAGATAAAATTGAGAGAATTTGTGATTTGACTGTCTAAAATAAGAATTATCTGAACAAAAATAATGTTGTACTTATTTTTTATTCAAGTTTCAGCATTTTAATATTTAAAAATTATCCTATAAATTTATTAATATTTACAGATCAGGCCAATTTTGGAATGATTAGACCGATTTTATGACCCCTTCACCGGTTTTTATCAAAATCGAATTTTAACCCATTTTAATCTAACGATTAATTGAGATTATTAAATTCCAACTTTTAAAATATAAATTGTACATTAAAATATAATTGAGTCTCCATTAAAAAAGTTACTTAATAATTACTTTACATGGATATTAAATCATTTAGGTAAATTCTTTATTCATATAAGATTAAATATTAAGATCAATTATAATCCAAATATTAAAATTGAATGGGATAAAATTTAAAGTTGTGTTAAAAAATGATTTTAAATTGTATATAATTAATATTTCAATTTTTATAATTTTTAGGATCTTAGATAATGTTATAAACGCTAAACAAAAATAGACAGTTTAATTTAAAAGTGTATAAATATGTATTTATAAAGAAAAAAGAGTAAGATAACCCAATAATTGACCTTTACATTAAATTTAGAGATTTTATGATGTGTTTACAGTATAGTCTTACATGACTGATCAACTCATTCTTTTATCAAAATTATATTAATTAAGATACGTCCGTGTTATACATGAACTTAAACTAAAAGAATTTATGATGCATTCACGGTATAGCCTTACATATGTGATCAATTTTATATTTTAAAAAAATACCGTGATTTTGTTAAAAAGACATGATATTACATTCGTCCATGTTATATATATATAAACAATTATGCTAAAATAAATTATTCATATTATATTCTATTGTTGAAATTGATTAAATTCATTTCATGTCATTTAAAACTAAATTAATATTTTGACAATTAAAAATAATCATTTGATCTTTATCTTATAAAAATTTATCCAAATTTTATGAAATTAAAAAGTATTTAAAAAATACTATACAGATATAAGGTAAATTCGAAATATTATCTTTTAACACAATTTTAATTACAAAATTATTTCGATATATATACATGTTCATATGAGAAATTATTTCAGTATATAAACAAGCCAGTGTCTCGCACGGGCTTTTACGCTAGTGTGTGTGTATATATATATATATACACAATGTCGGACTTTTAGTTTTCGAATGTATCATCTATCAAAATTTTAGTATTACATTTATAACAATAATGGGTTTAAATTTGCACATAAACAAATAAAAATGAATATTCACTTAAACTATAACACTAAAACAAATTAACTGATGGCAACACATGTTTTTTTCAGCATTCGAATAACTCATTTATCACACCTTTAACACGCAAGACAATAACAACATTCATAAACTCTAATAAAATTTACAAATTTAGAGTATGTTCGTGCTTTTGGTTACTGAAATTAACATATTTTTTAATTAGCTAAATAAAGCTGAGGATCATAGTGCAACTTTGATCAATTGATGCTGAAAGGAGTAATATGTTCTTGTGTGAAAGGAAAGAAAAAGACACTTCAGATATATGAGTGCATGCTGGATGACCTAAATAAATTAGGTATTCAAAAATTAATTAAAAAATGGAACAAAATACAAACATTACATTCGGCATATATATCACCTGAACCACATACATACTTTAATTATGACAACCGTAGGCATGAAAAATGCTTAAATAACCAATTTCACTCTCTTTAGAAGGAAGTTAGCTATTTATAGGTGTTTTAATTGAAAGCATCATATTTTAAGTTGGTCAGGTATTACTATTACATACTTGCATTAACAATTAAGGGAAATAATATACTACACTCACTAATAATTTGAACATAATGCTTAAACTAATAAACACGTAGGAAAAAATCACCGAGGATATTCCTCAAATGGTCAATAACATCGTAGGCAATAAATGTTTATTCAAAATATTAATTACCTCATACAATCAAGATGGACATGACAGATACACTATAGCGCACATAAACTCAACATCTATAATCACCGAGAATATTCTTCAAATGGTCAATAACATCGTAGGCAAGAAATGTTTATTCAAAGTATAAATTAACTCACACAATCAAGATGGACATGACGGATACACTATAGCGCACATAAACTCAACATCTACAACGTCAGTTCTTGCTCCCAATGAAGAGGCAGGTTCGAGAAAAAAAAACAAAAGATCGCATGTAACGAAAAATAACACGCAACCAATATGGTCAATGGACAACAATTACCAAAATTATCTCGCTAATTAGAATTATCTTCACAATATATAAGACTCAAAAATAAAATATTAAGACAGTGTCTAAATTAACAACTTTGATTCACCGTTTGTAACCATGATTATCGGATTAAGCGTGTGGTCCTGTGTTCATGCCCATCAACATTTATGTAGTGTTGTCGTGTATATACTTTGGTCTTTCCACTCATCTTATTCATGTCAAAACCAAAAAACATACGTCCTAAACAGTGCAAGTACCTGACTCTCACGCATTTAATGGAATTGATGAAAAAGATAGCATCTAGCGTGTATATTACAGACACAACTTATAAAGTTAAGGCAACTGATGCAAATTAAATCAACTTAATTTATTCTTAATCCATTCTCTTCCAAACTAATGAACGTCCATACTCAATCACGACTACTTCAAAATTCAAAACTTTAAAATTATTTCATTTTATATTTTTTATGAATAAGGGTAGGTCCTATTACAAATCGAAAGAAAAAAAAATCTAAAATGACAAATAATTCATTTCTTAAACACGTAAGAAGTCCAACAAAATATAAATTTAAATCATATCCGTACCTCGCACAGGTTATAAAACTAGTTTTATATTGTGGCATTGATATTGTCCGGTTAATGTATATCTTATATAATTTAATAAATTCTATTAATATTTAAAAAAATGAAAAGTGCAAAGTGCAAAATGCGAACCTTACTCGAAACCAAACTCTAATAGCCAGCTATCTCATCGTATATTAAGATCAAAAAATTGAAAATAAAATCATGGTACATTTCTATTGTTTTTTAATTATGACAAGAATTTTGGTACACAAAATGAACAAGACAAAATCATTCAAAGAAGCATACTCTTAATTACTCCCTCCGTCCCCCTCAATTCTTTACATTGAAAACGGGAGCTCGGCACGTATTTTAAGGCTCCTTTAATATATACTTTGATAAATTATTTTAATTTTTTTTCTTCTTCTGAATAAAAATATAATGTTTAAATTTTTATTTAGAAAAAAAAAAGTTTTAAAAATAAGTTGTAGAGCTATAATTTATAAAAGCCTTAAAATGCATACCAAACAATGTAAAAAAACTATAAAAAATGAGAGAGACGGAGGGAAGTACATGTATAAGAGCAAGTCCAACAATGTCCTAGTTGGTTACTTATAAATATGATATAATAATGTGTCCTAATGATTCAGGAACTTGATTTCTTGTAGGAACTCCAACAACATTACTTATATCCATTCCCTATTATTATTATAATAATATATTTGAAAAGAGAGAGAAAAAGAGTGGAAGAGAGAGAGAGAAAAGAAATGTAGAAAAAGAGGGAAGTGAATTGTTTATTCATGTAAATTAAATAGGTAATAGCTAGTGGTTACCTATTAATAGGTAATGAGATGGATGTCTTAGTGATTTAGGTAACCAATAGGACATTGTTGGAGCACCATTTTTTGCTAGATTACTTAGAGCATGTCCAACAGCTTACTTATATCATGTCCTAAGCTCAAATATAAGTAATGTAACAAAAAATGGTGCTCCAACAATGTCCTAGTGGTTACCTAAATCACTAGAACATCCATCTCATTACCTATTAATAGGTAACCACTAGCCATTACCTATTTAATTTCCATGAATAAAAAATTCACTTCCATCATTTTCTACATTTCTTTTCTCTCTCTTTCTTCCACTTTTTTTCTCTCTCTTTTCAAATATATTATTATAATAATAATAGGGAATTGATATAAGTAATGTTGTTGGAGTTCCTACAAGAAATCAAGTCCCTAGATCACTAGGACACATTATTATATCATATTTATAAATAACCAACTAGGACATTGTTGGACTTGCTCTTATATTTGAGCTTATGACATGATATAAGTAAGCTGTTGGACTTGCTCTAAGACAATCTCATACTCCCTCTGTCCCAACCATTTCTTTACATTTCTAAAGTTTCCAAAAATAGTAAAGTTTTATAATATAAAATTATCTTCCTCCACTATTTTCTCCACTATTTTCCTCCACTATACTCATTTTATACATAAATTATTGATGATCCTACCACATTAACCACTTTTTTTTTATCATTTTTCTTACATTTTTCCATTATTTTATTTATTTTTTTAACCTCCATGCCCAAATCATTTCTAAACAAATAGCGGGACGGAGGGAGTACAAGTTTGCACAAGGTTACAAAACTATTCAAACAAGCATTGACGTACTGATGAGATGCTGGGGCCCTGTGGGGACAGACAATAATGTCCAGTAACCTCAGCTATTTGGTTTGATTTTTATATACACACAATTTTTTTTTAAATATTGCAAATGATTATAATATTATTTAAAATAACTTTCTTTTCATGATTATGATTATTTTTAAAAATTTATGTATTGTATATCTGTCATTTTATCGTTTTGTGTGTTCAAGATATATCTTGGATAACAGTAGTTTGTCATTTTCTTATGTTATTTTGAATAATTTCCCAGAAAAAAAGATATATCTTTCTTTTCAATATAACATTTTGGTGAAAAAAATATGCAAGTAAAAGGAGATTTTTATAATTTAAAGTATAAGACGTTACAATATTTAGAAAAGAAATTTTAAATAAAATAATAATTATTTGTGCGTGTTTATAATTAAAAATTTGGTTTTGTATGTACAGTAGCAGAGTTAAATTAATAGTAACTAGCCTTATAGCCCGTGCGAGGCACGGGCATACTCTAGAATATTGCATAAATTTTCATTAATTTTGACATATTTTATGAATTATTTGAAAATTTAAGTTAATAGTATTTGTTGCGAGACTAAATCCCCTATTGTATACATGTTGTAATTGTTTAGTAGAAAGTTCGCGTAAACACGGGTAAATTGTTATCGATTTCATAATAATTTGTTGTTTCATAATATATTTTTTAACAAAAATGAATGACTATATTACATGTTAATAAAATTATAAAATTATTACTCGATATGATTTTGCATGCATATTTAAAATTATTTGGTGATTAATAACTATCTTTCATCACTCACTTGCACAAGTAACATATTTCATGTCATATTAATAAGAAGTCCATGACACAAAATTATATCATATTTAAAACTATTTCAACATCATTAACATTTTAATTATATATTTTTTGTTTTTTTAAATAACTTAAAATAACACACACACACAATATATATATTAAGATGAACTAATAATAAAGATATTTATATGAGATAATTATAATATAGATTAAAATTTAATTTTGTAATTTGAGAGTATGATTGTCATTTCGCATTGAATAAATTACCTCATTGAACTCCCTAGTTCATTGAAAAATTATTGCATCCCCCCCCCGAAATATCTCTCTGCTCTCCTTTCCCCTCCTCTCGCCCCCCCCTCCCCCCTCCCCCCTCCCCCCTCTCCCCCACTCTCTCTCTCTCTCTCTCTCTCTCTCTCTCTCTCTCTCTCTCTCTCTCTCTCTGTTTCTGTGCCCAAACTTTAGCCTCATTCTCTTCCCCTTCTTCGGTCTCTCTCTCTCTCTCTCGGTTTATGTGCCAAAACTTTAGCCTCATTCTCTTCCCCTCATCCGATGATTTCTTCGGTGCCGCCCGGAGATTCCTCTCTTATCCCCCTTATCCTTCTTTTAGTCTCTTTAGCTTTTTTTCCTTCCTCCCCAGTCCGCCATTTCTCTTTCCTCCCCGTCTTCTCCACATTTTCTTCTCAACTTTTGTTTTGGATCTGTATTTTGATCGGTTCATTCTAACTCTATATCTTCTAATTGATGTTCGTTCCAGGACTTTGTGGCAGATCACTCGTATTTTTCATGGATGAAGACGGATTTCAAGACATGTTACGATTGTAGAATTATTTTTTAGATCTAGTTTAGATTTTGTTAGTTTCCCTGATAGTTTGTGTACTTAGTTCTCGCGTTCACTAACCCAGATTTCTATTTTCTAAAAATTATATCGATTAGAAATCGACATCACTGCATTGTTTCCCTCACTTGCGTCTTGGTGATTAATCTATTCGATTCGCTATATTTTTGGATTCTCATATGGTCTAAGGCTTTGTATTGTTATATCCCAATACTGTGGATTGATTTCTCTTTCATGTAATATTTAGTATGTAATTTTTTTTCCTCTTAATTTTGTATAAGTACTTGATGTTGCATATTATGTTTTTTAAGATACATGAATAATCATGTTACATGGTATCAAATTTATAAAAATATTACTCGATATGATTTTGCACGCGTACTCTAATTTAGTTGGTGATGAATAACTATATTTCGTCAATCCTTTAAAAAACAATTAACATGACATGAAATCATGTTATGTTACTAAAAATTTGATATTACAAATTCATGTCATATTTATAATTATCTCAATATCATTATCTTTTTAATTATATTTTATTAATATTTTAAATTATGTATATTACAAAAAATAACATACGTACATTTATATGCAAATATTAAATACAAAATAATTAGTGTACTTAATAAAGATTAGTTATTAATGATTAGAGATATCAAGATGTATTAACAATAGAGATATTAATATGAAGTAAATAGAATAGGGGTTGAAAAGTAAATTTACACCTTGAAGGGTATAATTGTCTTTTAATAGTGATTAAATTCGCCCAATAAATTCCCTAGTTGCGAGGCACATGTATACTCTAAAAAA
Organism: Heracleum sosnowskyi; assembly: GCA_030848705.1. NCBI lineage: Eukaryota > Viridiplantae > Streptophyta > Magnoliopsida > Apiales > Apiaceae > Heracleum > Heracleum sosnowskyi. The sequence continues at coordinate 10,107,576 of CM061245.1, forward strand.
TTATGTAATTTGTAATTAATTTTGGTGTATTTGTGAGATATTTTTAAGTTAGTGATAGTTATGAGATTAACGTTCCTATTTTTTCTATAATTTTGTATAATTTAACAGTAAATATTTGATGATACATGGTATGTTCTTTAAAAAACACAAATACTTATACTATACATTGATAAACTTAAAAGATTTATTACTCGTTATGATTTTTCGTGTATATTCTAAATTAATTGATGATGAAAAATTTCTTTTCTTATAATTATATCACAGTTAAAATGACATGAAATTATGTCACATTAATTATTAAGAATTAATGTCATGAAATCATGTTATTTTTATAATTGTTTCAATATCAATTTTTTTAATTATGACTAACAAACCTCTTAATTGCTATAGTAATTTTTATAATTGTCCTTTTACATTGAACCAAATGATTCACAAACTTCCTAATTGTTATAGTAAATATGTATTAAATATGTACTCCCTTCGTCCCATCCATTTGTTAACATTTCAAATGAAGGGCTCGGCACGTATTTTAAGGCTTTTATAAAATATAGTTCCATTATTTATTTTTAATTTTTTCTTTTTTGAATAAAAATCCAAATATTTAATTTTTATTCAGAAGAAAAAAAAATTAAAACAATTAATGAAACTATACTTTAAAGGAGCCTTAAAATGCGTGTCGAACATCCTCTTTCAAATGTTAACTTCCTGATGGGACGGAGGGAGTAATAGATAAGGTTCAAAAACTCGAAAATTGGTTCCGCTTAATTTTGTCTTCAAAATCCGAGTACTCGTTTTCAACTTCCAGGTACGAGCTCAAATTCAAATTGGTTGACAATCGAGTTCCGAGTACTCATCTGTGTAATTGGCCGAGTCAATTGATTTTTAAAATCACAGATAACAGATTTACTTTCTTAACCTGTATAATACAAACATACTTGTATAAATTCGGGTATGCACTATTTATGTTTACGAGTAATGAAAATAGTTTCATACAAGATTGCCTTATTTGAAAATTTTAGTATATTATGTGTTTAAAAATTAAATTATTATGTTATTTTTGCTCGATGATTAGTGTAAAAATGCCAATGAATTGATTTAATTATAGACTATTGTGTAATAATGAGTAGACACAATTAATACAAGCATATTAAATAAAAATCATTAATTAGTACTCATTATTATGAAATAAAGATTGGAAACAATTAATGCTTACATATTAAATAAAAAAAATCATTAATATATAATAGGGGTAATTTGGTAATTATACATTGAATAAATTGTCTCATCCAACTACCTAGTTGCTCTATTATCAATACTATTATATAATAGACGAAACATTAAAAGTTTGGTCGGTCGGTATGGTACATTGTGATTTTACTTAATTACCCTTAATTAACTATACTTCGTCCTTTTCCAAAAATATCACTGACAAACATTTAATTATTTATTTTTAAACCTATTTTAATATTATAATCATTTTTTAAAAGTTTACCTATTTTAACATGTCTACTTATTTTTCTTAACAAATACAATTACTAAAAATATTAAAATATAAATAATCAAATATCTATTTATAAGCAATTACCTTTTCAGCTAAAACACATTATATATTTTTTTCTAACAAAGTCCCTCCTTTTCTAAATACATCACGGGAAATTACCTTTTACAATTTACTTTTTCTATTTTTCTCACTAAAATCCATTCTTTTCCCAAAAATATCACAGGAAACCATTTACTTATTTATTTTAAAACGTATTTAAATACTTTTAATTATTAAATTTTAAAACCTCATTTTCCAAAAATATCACGGGCATTTACCTTTTTAAACTAAATATATGTTACATTTTTTATTTTTTTCTTACTAAATCCCCTCATTTCCAAAAATATAATAGGCAAACTCATACTTATTTATTTTAAAATCTGTTTTAATGTTTTTAATTAATTAAAAGTGTTTAGCTATTTTAACATGTCTACTTATTTTTTGCACAATTACAATTAATAAAATATTAAAATAATAATAATAATAATAATAAAATAACAATTAACAATCCGTGCATCGCACGAGTTTTAAGCTAGTATATATAATAGTATATATAATAGATAAATTGAAATAAAGTATCTAAGCAATAAAAAGAGAAAAAAGGTAGCGATAACAGAAAAAAATAAAAAGGACAGCATGGATGTGGGTCCAGTAAAAACATTGGATGGACAAAACAACTCCCACTATGATAAGATCCTGTCTTTCCGTATTGTCATTAAGTTATCTCACAAAAGCTCAAGCAACTTCTGTACATTCATTTATTTCTTACCAACATCTAATCTGTTACTACAACTACAGTCCACTATCAATCACCTTCTTCATGTGATTTCATGTAATTTCTCATTTCGTTTCTCGAACGAGATATACCGATTATGTTTGGTTTGGTTTAAAACGTTCTATTGAGTTTTCGAGATCTAGGCAATGTACCAATCTCATGCCATAGAGTGCACAAATTTCATTCATTTGTAAAGTTTGAGGGACATATTGGACTAAATTTACCTAGTTGATTTGATCAGGACATTCTTTAAAGTCCATCAAAATCACTTACAAATATACCAGATCTCCACTGAGAATCTCACAAAAATCCCCATATGGGCCATCTGAGGATCTTTTACTTTTAAACTTTATGCTGTTTATTCATATGTCATACAGGCTAAGTGGGTAAAAAATGTTAATTAACATAAAAGTTATGTGTCATGTCTTACAGATTTAACAAGTGAAATTAGTACATTTATTTGAGTAAAAAGAATCCAATCATTGAGTATTGTAACATTGAATTGTTTGCAAAAAGACATGTTAAAAAAATATGAAATCCAAGAAATCTGAGCATGAAAATGGTTCACATTTCTGAACAAACATGAAGGTGCAAGTTTATGATATCACAACTGATTTAAAGAATTTAGGTATCTATTTCTTGCCATGAGTAATGGCCAAAAAAGAAAAATAGTAATCACAAAAGACTTGTTCACCTGCTGTTACAAGCATAGATCAGCAAAGAAAATTCAAGTTTTGCTTGTTCATCTTTCTGCAATAGTTTCTCCTCTAGCCACAGCCTGCTGTCCAGTCCACTTCTTGTCCTGAACATAAACACCGCGTAACCTGATCCCGGATTGAAGAACCAGTCATGAACATCCCAGAACAGATCAACCATCAAGCCATCAACAAAAATGGACTGATTACCTCTGAAATTCAAGTGTAACCTTTTTACCCTTATGACCACTTTCTTGTCTATGCTAACTGATAAAACAGGATACTTTAGGCCTTCATTGTCGCCACTACACCGGATTAAAATGTCGTGGGAGATCCCAGTTTCGCAGAACTGAGCCTTGGTAGAGTAATGTGTATTTCCAGAGTAATGCTCTCTTCTAGAGACTAGGGTGGATTTAGCCAAATGTGTGCCATTCTTGATTTTCTTGGTCACTGCTTCTTGTGCCATGTCTCCGAGAATTAGGCCAAGTTCTGAATCAACCATGATCAATATGTAGTATCCTTGAACTGGCTCCGGACCGGTTTTATACTGAGCAGTGGATAGATCCCATATAATTTCACACTTGGAGTTGCTCAACTCTAGAGTTTTATTCCCTTTCTTCTTCCTGAATAAGCGCGAATTCGGGTTGAGTTTGAATGTTGCAGAAGAATCATCTCCAAAACTTATATTCAGGCCTTGGGAGAGACTGTTTTTGCACCAAGTGACTGTGATCAGAAGAGGTTGTTGATTAGAAAGAATGGTTTTATACAAACAAGTGACTGCAATTTGTATTGAAGGGATCAAACTCGGAGAAATGCAAGAATGGTTCGAGTAGCTAGAACAAGATGCATCAGATACAACATCTGTTGCAATTTCACTAAAACATGCTGCAAAATCCCTCATTTCTCTGAACTGTAATGGTTTTCGAAAATTCGATATTTTTCGATTCTTAATAAGAAATTAAGAAAAAAGATCACAAGAATTCCAGCAGATATCTGAAAACACCATGCAAGAATTATACAAGTAAAACAAGTCTGCCACCTTAATTTTGGATCTAATGAAAGAAGCAAATTGGAAGAATAGTTAGAACTTGAAGATTTCTTTGTTTACTCTTCATGACAGTTCATCTAAGATACTAAAATATAAAGTATATAATGGCAGTTGGACAAAGTTATTTGAGTGCATGAGCAACAAATATTAGGTACTATTTGACCAAAAAAAGTAAACTACAAAACTCAGATTTGTCATTTGTAATTTATTCTAATTGTTTGGCGTGTAACATGGTTACAAATTAAGGTGAACATGGCAAGAAACCATTAGATTAATTAGTCAAATGTAAAATTAATGCAGATTAAGAAGCCATTAGAGACGGGTCAGATTAGTAATTTGAGAAGAGGTAGTAATCTTCAAGTACACTATAAACCAAAAAACATTGAAATGAGGATATGGGGATGATTTCTGTTCTGATGGCGAGAGGCTCCAGAAGTGCCCCCATAAAATTTAAACCAAACTGTTGACCCACCAACTTCTACTGCCAATACACACTATGATTAAAAGCTGGGGAATAATGTGAGCTACAAACCTTTTTTTTCAGTCCCCATTTTTTATGCTGGATGCTGGGGAATAATGTAATTTCTTCGTTAGAATACAATATATGATCTGAAAAGTGTTTTTCTCTAATATTTTAAGATTTTAGAGCGACCCGATTACTTATCAATTTCGACTTAGTTCGAAATCGAATATACAGAAGCAATCAGTATTTCAGTCCAGCTTTGGAATGGTTATGGTGATCAGGTGATGTATCTGAGAAATTTTGGATGCAATATTTATGAAGAGAAGCTGATAATTGATAATGGCACATTCAAAGCAGTGTATCCAAAAATACGCTAATGTATCTGCAGAGGCCCAATGCATATAAATGTTTCCAACAAAAATACAGACAATCCAAAAATACATTATTTGCGGACGGCCAATAAATTAATGTGTCAACAGCTATAAATTTAAATGTACTTATGAATTTATGTAAATTGTCATGCACTTGCGGTTGGGAGAACGGATCATAAATTTTAATATGCAAGTTTCATGAACATATTAAATTCGAGGTTAGGTCCAGTACCCTATAGCTGGGATAATAATAAGAAGGTTGATGTTGAGAACAAATCATTTCTTCACACCGTAAACTCTACTTTACAAAAATCGCGATATTTTATCCGAATATGATATGCTGTAATATATGTTTATTATAGACCGAGATCCTAATAAAAACACGCCTGATAAAATTGTAGTATTAGTTATGCAAAAGAATAAGCAAGGTAAAACTGAACGGCAAGTAAAGTATATAAACAAGCAACTACCAGAATGATAAGAAGCATTATATCTACCAAAGCTGTATCATTTGATTTAAAGCAAAGACAATGGTAAAATCAAAGGCTAGCTTAACAAAGCTGGTAAAGGGAGGTTTATAAAGAACATATATTTAATTGTTAGATGAAGGTGTATTGCAATGATCACACCTTTTAAGGTAACTAAAACAAAGCATTTTGTACCACAAATACATCAACTGGTCACTTGATCTTAGCTGGGCAAACATAATATGCTTTAGTCAAAATACCCGAAACATGAGTGCATGAGTATTTAAATTTTCGTTGAGATATGTAACCGAAAATGAAAACCCGGAGGTAAGAAGTTCTCAAACTATAGAATGGAATCAACAAATACACAAAAACTTTGCATATAAGGAAAATAATTTCATGACTTTTGGTATACAGATAATGAATCAACTTGAAGACATTATGGGTCCCCAGATGAGTCTTCTAGGGTCCTAGAGCAGGCATGTTCTTGACAGTAGTGTATATAAAACAAATAAGTGCAGTGTGAATTGATTATGATGATGTAGGAGACTAAAATCTGCATCTTGAAGGAGCTTTTTATGTGTATAACATGATGAAATAAATGGGGGTGGTTCAAATTTAAATCATGAATCTGCAATCACAGTTGCAAAACATGGATCCCATCCCATTTCTTGGAAAATAAACATTAATAGTCAATATTGTACTTCCGTATCCTAGTTCCTATACTATTTTAACTGTAATTTTACCGGTATGAAAGGAATAAAATGGAATTAGATATGCATGTATGTTTTCAGTGGAATTATACTAATAAAAAACATGTTTAAGTTTTTTTTTTAAAATTGGGATGGTATGTATAGAATGTCAACTTATATATTAAAAAGACAGGGAGTTTAAGGCATATATTTTAGCTAATGAAAATGTCAAAATACCCATGTCACTGTGAGTATGTGACATCGTTTCATTATTCATTAGTATATAATTTTACAGGGTCTGATCTACGACGAACGATTACTGTGAATGCATGGGAGGCTCATCTTTATACGTATCGCGATAATTTATGGTGGTATATATTCGAGCCTACTTGGCAGTTCAGAGCCCTGCTTTGTGCACCTGGAGCTTTGTTTGGTTGTTTGTCAGGTAATTAAGGTGGGATTTATAAGCTTTCACTTTTCTAACATGTCTGTGACATCGTATCATTATTCATATTTTGAGAATCATATTCATAACCACCCCAACTCATACTTTAAGGTCAGCTTTCGATTACCTAAACAACAAGATATATGATGCATCCATATAAAAAGAAAATGGAATCACACCTAAAAGAAGAAAGTCCTCCCCTTTCACCAACCAAACAGGCCGTTAAACCACTGTAAAGATCACTAACAACTTTTTTATTTTTCAAAAAGAAGAAAAACATAATAAGCTTAGAGTCACTCCTTGAATTGAGGCACAAAAACAACAATGTTTTAATTTTATCCTAACATATTAAGAAGAAAATAGTATTCATATCCGAGACCTCTTGATCTAACGATATTTTCCTCACTTCCTTTACAGAAACGTCGAATGTTTGATTAAATCTCATATTTTCAGATAGGAACAACAAATAATCTGAATTAAACTAACTGACTACTGAAGCATCTCACAACTACAGTGGTGTGAATTGTGATTACAAGGAAACTTCTCATGGCTAGTTCTGACTAAACTTTTTTAATTCTTATTAATTAAGTAGTAATTTTATAGAAGAAAAAATATTCTATTACCTGTCAGATGGACACTAAACAAAAGACCTGGACAACTACTAGACACACACACTACACACAGTCTTGAGGACACTTTTAATAAGTGACACTGGCAATATATAAAGTCCCAACAGATACTTGCAACCCTATATTGAATTCTAGTCGACTGTTGTTAAAAAAATAAAAAAATAAACATATTAAGTATATCTCGCTCAAAGAATAAAGTTCGGAAAATTGGATATCTCTACATATAATCTAATTCAACAATTAGGGTATGATAAAGACATCTCATCTACTAGGAGCATATGAAAATTTTCAATTTACACGCAAACAATTATTTTATTAGATGATCTTAAGATAAGTTCTACTGTTCTAGATCACCATGAATGAAAATAGGTAATCATATTATAGTAACAAATACGAAACCAATTAATTAAATACCTTAGTTGGGTATGCAAGGGGTTTAGATGAATTACTTAATTGTTTAGTTACAAGAAAGCAACTTCCAGTTCTCTGCTAATCACTCTGCAGACCATAATAGTTCTCTGTTTCAGATAGATGTAAAATAACAAACTGCTAAATACGTTATTGTGACAAAACAATTGTAGAGCAAATTATAGAATCGTGGGTTACTTAAAAAATATAAAAATAATTACAGAGCCGTGGCCGAATTTTATCTCATTTAACATTTTCATAATCATACTTCCAAATTTGCGGTGTGGTGGTCTTTATTCTTTGTCTTTACTTTTTGGGGTTTAAATGCTACTACTTTTTTTGAGAAATCATCAGTGTTGTAAAAAACGGTAATCGGAGTTAATCGGTGAATGCACCGTCCAGGGATTAATCGGGTAATCGGAGATTAATCGGAATAAATTTAATAATATTTTTATATACAATTATATTCATATATATAATTGTTTCGTTATTTCAACTAAACATATCTTATTATCATATATTTATGCAAATATGTTAAAAATGTTATATAATTGTAATAAATAAAAATTTGAAGGTTTAACTTTTCAATTATAGATCAATTTAAGAAGAAAAATTAAGAGAATTTGTGATTTAGTCATCTAAAATTATAATTATATATACAAAAATAATGTTTTTCCTATTTTTTATTCAAGTTTCTACCTTTTAAATTTTTATTTTTTAATTTTAACTATTTTATACTATTTTTTAATAATTAATCCGATTTTTGACCGATTCAGCCGATTTTTGACCGTTTTTCTGAAAAAACGATTAATTAACCGATTTTCGCTTAATCAGTTCGGTGGCCCGCCTGGAAAGCTGTAAGGGTTGGCCTTCCCAGGATGGCATTGTACGGACTTTCCACTCGGACCACGTAGAATTTCACCTGTTTTTCAACAGTATATGGTGCTTTACCCAAAAGAACAGATAAAGTAATTGTAACTTCGATCGAGATCGGTTGATTTCCGAACCCATAAAGAGGAGATTCATGGCATGGTTCCAGCTGTTCTCCCCCAGGTTCATCTTGCTATACGTTCGATGATACAAGATGTTAACCGAACTTCCAACATCGACTAGCACTTTCCAGATCTTATTTTTCCCGATCATAGGGTTGATGATCAAAGGGTCTTCATGAGGCCATATCACATCCTCATAGTCATCCTCGGTAAACACGATTGACATCGCCTGTTTGGCTGACTGGAACTGATAAAAATTGTACATTTGTCTGGCGTACCTCTTTTTCGCAGTCTTGCTGTCTCGGTCTAGGGCGCTTCCTCCAGAAATGGTCTTCACCTCACCCCTATACCTCTCTCCATCTTCAGGCTCCTTCTGTTTGTCTTTCTTCGGTGCTAACTTGTCCCTTAGGTCTTTGACAAACTGATTCAACTCTCCATCTTTAATCATCTTCTCAATCAACTTCTTTAAATGGTGACACTCATCAGTATTGTGACCTTTGTCTTGATGGTAATCACAGTACTTGTTACCATTCTTCTTGTAATCGGGCATCTTCATTCGGGTTGGGCGAACGAAACCTGGTTTCCCTTTTATCTCATGGAGAATCTTCGAGATAAGTGCATTCAAAGGAGTAAACACCGTACTATCTCTATCTCTTCTCCGTTCGGCCGCCTTATCTCGGCCCTTCACCTCGTCTCGCAATCATCATACCTTCGACTAGACTCATATTTATCACGCCCTTTCTTCCCACGATCCTCTCTTCAACTCTCCTTATAACCCCCAATTGACTCCATCTTTCTTCGGATACTTTCTCCTCTCAAGTATATATCATTCAAAGATTTAGGAGGAATATCATAAAGAGAGGACCGAAGTTTTTTTACCTTTTACGGGGTCCAAACCGGCCGACAGCAGCTTTCACTTTATCCAAATTCGTGACCATCCCAGCTTCTTCCTTGAACCTGGCCAGGTAATCACCTAACTGTGAGTCAAAGCTTCGGTGTCTTTCTCTCTTCGGCACAAATGTGAATAGTGCCTCAAGAATTTTCTCTTCAATTGGTCGTATGAACAAACTGACCTTGGTTTCATGGATCTATACCACATAGTAGAAGCGCCTTTTAAGTAGGTCTTAAACATCTTGCACAACATTATATCACAATGACCCATACTAGTCATGAGGGACTCATACTTCTCACAATGATACTCGGAGTCGCCCTTACCATTAAATTCATTCATCTTCGGGAACTGTCTTCCGGGTGGAGGCATGTATTTCTCAATTTCTTCTGATATGACGAGCTCATGACTTACCCTTCGGTCACCAAACATAGCCTTCTCCATTCGGCTTAGTCTGTCTTTCATGCGGGTGTCTCTTTCATCGTTAGTGTCCGAATGAACCGTGATTTTATGACGGGTTCTTCGGGGGTGCGATTCAGAATCCGAAGACTCATCTTCATCGTTATACACCCTCTTCTCCTTCCTTTGTCCGGTTACTACCAGAGTCATTTCGCCTACTTCAACAGCATCTTAGAGGGCTTTTTCTTCCGCATCCAGTTCGGCCCTTCGGTGTTTAATGGCCTCCAGTTTTTCCAGATCGACTTCCCTCTTCTTTGCCCTCGATTGGGCTTCTTTCTCCGCCTGTTCCAACTCCTTTTGCTTCCCATTCTTTGAGGCCGTTTCCTCACGCCACTTAAGGAGCATGGCCTTTTGCTCTTCGGGAGTGGGCATTGGACCATCCTCTATCTCAGCATCGAAATTAAGAACACGGTTTATCGGAGGTGTAGAGGCGGAAGCTCCTTGGCGAGGAGTTTCGGTAAAGCTGGGTTGTCGATCGTCGATATTATCAATTGCCATCGTATTTGTTTAATTTGCTTTAAGCTTACTTGTACGTTCCCACAGACGGCGTCAAATGTTGGAACCAAATTTATGTCGAGACGGACTCCCACAAGGTTCGTCGGATTAACCTGCAAAGAGAAGAATGCGAAGGATGTGACCCCCGATTTACCTACAGTGTGAGAATCGGTTAATCGGCCCCAAGTAAAATAATTCTAACGTAAAAGAGCATGTGTGTAATGTAAGTAATGAAAAACGAGTTCTTGGTAAACTTCATTTAAATGAACCTCTTTTAGCCGGTTATTCGTCTGCGTATTCTTCGGGAGGTATCCGTTTGATGTGGACGTGGATGGCCACGTCTCGGTGAGTGGTTAAGACTTAAGACCAAGTCATACAAATCCAACGGTTACATGTGAGACTTCGGGCCGGGCTAGTCGGGCTTTGTTCGGTCCATTCGATTGTGCCTATGATCTACCAGCCCAATCTCGTTCGGGCCTCAAACACTTATATTCTCCCAAACTTCTTCTTAAGTCGAATAACTATATTCTCTTAAACTTTTTTTCAACTTAAAGTTATCATCTTAATATTCTCACATATCTTTTCTTGAAAATTAGAATTTTGAAAAAAAATTTAAATTAAATTTTATGATATACGAGAATTGGTTAATAGATTATGCAATTTATTTAGTAATAAATTTGTTATCTATTTAAATTTGATAACAACGAGAAAGCGGATTATTGGGAGGAAGCATATTTAACGAGAGAGCGATTCATTAAGAGTAGCCTATTATATACTAGAATTTAATATTGATGTTATATTATGCATTTTAAAATAAAAGTTGCAATATGAATTTTGAGAAAAATAAAGTGATAAATATACTAATATTTGATAGAATATTAAAATAAGAAATATATTAAACCGTTGTCTTTTTCTATATTTATTCAAAAATTCGGTAAATGAACAAAATTAAATGAAGAATTCAAATTAAACCTTAATTTTATGTTAGAAATATTATTTTAACTAAAAACATATTTTGTAGAATATTTTTAAAAAATTTAGAAAAATTATTACAAAACCGCGGCAAAGCGCGACTTAGTAAACTAGTTTTATACTAAAATAAGTGGTGCTTAGACATCTTTCCGAAAAATAAAAATAATATCTAATAGTTATATTGTAAATTTAAAATCTTGGCTACGAAAGTATTAAATCTAATATATAAAGTTCAACCACCACATAATAGTTTACTCTTAAGTTCAAATATATTTAATATAGTTTTAAGCTAGCAATAGCATTATATTATAAATTTTATTTTAACAATAATATTCATTTCTTAATTTGTAATATAAAAATAACTACATGTATTTTAATATGACCCGTGCTAGAAATATCCTGGATAATAAATGTTGCACCACTCACAAACATATCGGCTACATTGACCACTATTTTTACCGGAATCTGGGATGTGAATGCGACACCAATCACTTAGTTATCTCTAATGTCTCATAAAAAAGAAAACTTGTTTGAATTTTATATATCGATTGTAAACATGGCAAAGTCATGATACAAAATGAAGCATAGAAGCCAGTAAATCGTGACAAAATATATTGCTTCATGCAAAAACTAGAATTCCAGTTACAATGTAAATATTGTGATAAATTTTCTAACTTGTTAAAATTTTCATAAGTAGAATTATTATTCATTTCAAAAAATAATTAACAAAATTAATGCTACTTTTCGTATTTAAAATAATGATATATGAGTCGTAAAATGTATTCCGGCAGTGTAATTAATAATCAAGTTTCAAAATGCAGCAAGTCGGAGTGATAGAGACTGATGGGATATTTCTTGTTTGCATTTGAATCAATTCTAGTTATTGAATACTTGAAAAACTTTTTCAAATCTTGATTGAAATGCAGTTAGATTTTTAAATTATTTTTATAATTATTATTACTAGTTTAGAACCCGTGCAATGCACGATTCTTTTTTAATATTTATAATTATATTAATTTATAATTATTAATTATTATCTGTTATTAGTTTTTAGACTTAATTTAATACATATTATACGCTCAAAACATTATTTATGTCATAGGTTCGTAGGCTCGTAGGTGAAAAAAATACTTTAATTTAGCAGGAAAAAAACAAAAAATTACTTTTGATAGCATCAATATTGGGCATAAGGGAGGTTATTTTTTATTTTCATACATTAAGTGTTACTAGCTTTATACTCATGCAATGCATGGGATGTTTTATAATAAATTTATGTTTTTTTATTAATAAATTGAGAATATTTTTTCTTTCAATATTTGTGAAAAAAATGCAAAATAATATCTGTAAACCTTGTTAAGTTAATGATACTTATTTTACTTAGGGATTTTTACTAATCTCTTAATTATTTTAATTTTTATTATATTTTTGTGTGAAATTTCATATTTTTCTAATTTTAAAATTATTAATTTATATTTCCTATTTTTTCACATAATAACTTTATTATACTTTATATAATTAATATCTGATTTTTCATAAAAAAAATTCAAAATAATATTTAAAATCCTATTTATTATTTTGCAACAAAGTATACAATTCAATAATTTATATTTTTTATTTAATATATAAAAAGATTATAATTAATAATAACACTGAAATGACATATCTACTCTTGACCACAAAACCACGACGACGCTATACCACATTAACCTCTTTACTCCAATTATATATAAAGATATATTTGTTTAAGATTTTTGTGATAGATTGCATTTCCTTCTATTATAGCTAATAAACTTTCTAAAGAAATTCTTAAAATGTAGTATATTCTTTTACATCATTTTTGTGTAAAGAAATAATACTTAAGTCGTTAAAAAGTGAATTCATTAATATCCTTTAAAAAATTTGACAGAATGCAATCATTTGTTAAAAAATAATAACTAAGTTCATAAAATGTTAAAAATTATAAAAGAATCACTTTTTATAAAATTATTTTAAAACTGCAATTAAATTTTTGTTTATTTTTATTTTTCTATTTTTGTGATGACCTCAGTGATATGAATTATTTTGTTGAGGAAGGAGTAGGGTAGTTCCATAACATTTGAGGGTCCGGGACGAAATCGAAAAAAGGATCCTATTTTTTTTAATAGTGATGCGATTTAAAATTTATGTAAATATAAACGAAGTCAAGATAAGGTTGATATTTGAAGTGAGGTTCTTAATTTTTTTAGTACTTCTATCGTTTCCTTTACATATCAATTTCCTCATAAGATAAGGTTGTAAAAAAATTACGCGTATAAAGAAATTGTTCGTATGTTCGTTAGATATTTTATCCTTCAAACACACTTAGTTATTAATCTTAAAAATTGAGAATCTACTAAGTTTTAAAATAATGAAATTAATAGTAAATATAAGTATAGTTTTGGAAACATACATGTAAAATAAGACGGAGGAAATTCATGATAGTGCAAACTGAGATTCAAGTAAATATGATAGTGTGTAAATATTGACAAAATTCAGGAAAAATAGAAAATTTTAAAGTTTCTCCAAAAACATTATATATCCTAATAGCCTAAATTACATAATACACAATTTTACAAAATGAAGATGAAAGCAAATTACTTGAATAAAATTAAAAAAGATAAGAAATAAGTTAAATGAATAAATGTTTGAATAATATTATAAATTAGGACAAATCTGCAAACATTTTACCGTTTTTATAAAATATCGGTATCCTAGTATTAACGTAAAAATTTAGGACCCCTGAATGTAAGGGCCATGAGGGTCGGTCGCCTGCTCGCCCTCCCATGGGCCGGCCCCGATCGGGAAGGGTAAAAAAAGCGGGAAGAAAAAGTATGAGAAAATTAAATTTGTCTCCTAATTAATTTTCGGGGCTTAAATACAACTAAGTGGAAATTGAAAATTGAAACAAACAACCACAATGATCGGGCTGAATGCGTCATAAATCAATTAGGGGTCATTTGTTAAATCTGAATTATTTTTTTGAATGAGTCGAATTTCTGAAGAAGTCAAATTTCTGAATAAAAAAGGTTCTCTGAATGAATAACTTTTTGAAATAACAAAATTACTGAATGATTCCGATGAATATATTTTTTAATTAACAAATAAAAGAAATCAACAAAGATATTTTTATTGTCCTGTCATTATCGACAAATTCATTTAAATATAAGTAATAGTAATATTTTGCAAATACAATAGAACCTCTCTTCCTTAGAATAATAAAAAATTATGATCCAGCACTATATAATTAATTTAAAAATTACTAACCTTCTTATAATAATAAAATTTTCTGGTCCCAAGCATATACTGTACAAAGGTTCTGCTATATGTATCTACGAGGAAATGTTAACTATATAACATTAATAGTTTTCTAAACTTATAAAACTAATAGATTAAAATTTTGTTCATTTCGATAAAATAAAAATATGAACAACAAATATGTAAACTATAAATTTAGAAATTTAGAAACTTGGGTAAAATAAAACAAATATTTTGTAAGTATACAAAAATAAATTATAAACTTAAAGTCAGAAAAAATAACAAAAACATTTTACAACTCTAAAGTTAATTATTTATTACAATTAATATAAACTTTTGATTCATATTTATATACTAATAATTTTAGTACAAATAAAATATATTTATAAAAATAAATAATTATAAGTCGTATAATACAACATAAAACAAATATGTATTCTAATATATAAAGGGGCGAGAAGAAACAGAAACAGTAGAGTTTTGAACCATCCAGACAAAATTTTAAGGTGGAGTCGTTCAGAGAAATTCAGGTGTCATTCAGAAAATTTTAGACACCAATCAAATGACATGAACAATAATTCATAGTCCAGCTAATTCAGTCTCATTGAGTGATTAACAAATAATCCCTTAGTTATCTCTAATATCCCATGGGCATGTGAAAATATTAAAACTTGTTTGCATCTGATATATCGAGTGTAAACATGGCAGTCATGATGCAAAATTAAGCAATAAAGCCAGTAATTGTAATATAATATCATGCTTCATGCCAAAACTAAAATTCTATGTACAATATCATGATAAATTTCCGAACTTGTTAAACTTTTCAAAAATAGAATAATTATTTATTTATAAAAAGAATCAATAAAATTAATACAAATCTTCGCCTTTAAAAACATGATACATGATTCGTAAAATGTATTCCGGCAAATGGCAATGTATATCAAGTTTCATAATGTATATCTTGTTTGCATTCGAATTAAATTCTAGTTATTGGATACTTAAAAGAACTTTTTTAAGTTTTGCTCGAATTTAGATTTTTGAAACAACTTTTATTAGTCGTAGCATATTTTGAAAACTGTTTTATGAATTTGAGTTCTAATCGAATATTCATATCGGGACTCCAGTTTTATAAACGGACAAAACAAAGTTTTTTGTAAGGGGGTTAAAACGTTACCTTCACCGTTTTTGGCTGCATGGCGGGCACGAGCGTTTGTTGTTGACCGTCCCCTTCTTAGATTGCTATATCTGCATCTTTATATACACTACTTTAATGTAAATTCTATATTAGAATACTTTCATGAAGTGAAATTTGAATAAGACTACTGTTATAATGCAAGTTGTGCTTTCCATAATTTAAATTCTCAGCTGAACTTTCCAGGTTGTCTCTGCACTCGAAAATACAAGTGAACTTTTAAATTATAGGCTTCACTTCATTCACATTATCATCTATAAATTCTGGTATGTCTTCCATGTGTCCAGTTTTATAATGCTCCTTTCGTGGTTCTTTGAAGCATAAGCATTGCATCAATGTTCAACAAGCTTGAACATTGTTGAGCTACTATAGACTCTGTAACATTTTCGTATTGACTATCTATACGCCTGGCCGGACTGATTAGAAACAATGTCCAGCCAGATTTATAATCTACATAAACATGTCGAAAGAGGATCGGTTCCACCAAACAGAGCTGAACCTGCATTTTAAATACAGAATCGATATCCAGATTTAGCACAGAGACACTCTGGCATATGTTCTAGCCATACTGTAAAGCTGATCCTAGACTCATTTGGTGTTCAATTAATTTGTAAGAGTTAGATTCGGTGGAGAACTTTAAATAAAAAGGGTTTTGCAAATTTGGTTCAATTTGATGTTCTGCAACTTTTTAGGTTCTCCAACACTTTTGATTGAATTACTGTTAGATTTTATAACCGTTTTCTAATTTTTCTTAATACTTCATAATCAAAGCTAAATAAATACTACCCTATTTCAGAAGTTTCCTTTCAATTTTGATCGGATAACATTGAGGGTTGTATTCAATTTATATTTTAATGAATTGAAAAAAATAGTGAATTTTAAAAGATTGTAGTTGATTTTGATGTAAAATCTCACATAGTTGAATAGAGTTTCCGACAAATAATTACGAATTTTAGCCAGATTTTTAATGACATATAAGACTTAGCAAATCCTTCAAATTACACCGATTTTATAAAATATTTCGACTCAAATATCTTTGTAGATGGTGTATGACTTTTCATTAATGAATTAATTTCATTGTTCTTCAAAATAACCTAAGTTGATTTTAAATTCAATACCCACATAATTTAAAAGATTTTTGAAACTTTATTTATTGAATCCCACCAGATTTAAAAAAAAATTAAAATTTATATTGAATACACCGAAATTTTAAAAATTCAAAATAAATAAATCCTTTAAAACACCTAAATCTTCTTTGAATTTTGAAAACTACTAACCGAATAGATCCGGTTTATAAGCGGAATAAACTATATATAAACTGATTAGGGTTAGAGAAAAGACCGTACATCAATTTGCACTTCCGATTCATCGTTTTAGGCTGCATGGCGACGACGACAAGTAATTGTTACATGCCAGAAGATATTATGTTTAATTTACTTTCGTGGTTGCCCGTAAAATCTCTTGTCCGATTTAAATCTGTTTGCAAGCTGTGGCTATCCATTACATCACACCCGAAATTTATCGAAACTCACCTCACCAATTCCAAGAAACGAGAGGCTGAGATACCTAGCAGTGCTTTAGTAGTTGAGAAAGATGTGATAAAACCGAGCAAGTTTTACTTGGTCGAATCTAGCAAAGACAGAGTTATGCTCCAGTTGCCACCGCAACTCGATCATCATATGATTCTTTTCGTTAATTCATGTAATGGTCTTGTTTGTCTTGCTAATTCTGATTGTAATGTTTTATGTCTTTGGAATCCATCAACCAAGTGGTATAAGAAGATTCCTGCGCCTAACAAACGATTCAGCTGCTATCCGAGTAGTATGGGGTTTGGTTTTGATTCTACTTCCAATGACTACAAGATTCTTAGGATTCTAATTTATCCTAATGCAGTCGATAATGATTCTTGTATGTGTACACTGGAAGCAGATATGTATTCTTCAAATGCTGATTCTTGGAAAGAAATCCAGCCACCTAAAAAGTTACAAAATTTCTCTTGTTGCAAATTTTCGCGGGTTCATACTATTAATGAGGTATTGTATCTTCACTATATTGATGGGCTACTATCATTTGATTTGCATAATGAGGTGTTTGAACTATATCCGTTTCCCTACTCTTTGCCCTATACTAGAAGAAAGTCGTGTTTGTTGGATTTTGAAGGTTCTGCTGCTATGGTCTTTTCTGAATCTGTCCGCGATGAATCAGTTCTTAGTCTATGGACGTTGGACTATGTTTGTGGAGAGGTACTGTCTAGGACTAAAAAGTTCAATCTTGAGCTTGATTGTAAGATGCATTATAGGGTAATTTCTTATTTAGGTGTTGGACAGTTTGTTGTAAAAGATGATTCCGGTGTGTACTCAGTTTACGACAACAAAAAGAAAGAGAGGAGAAACTTAGCTTGGGTTATGGAAGATGCATCGTTTTTCAAGTACACCGGGAGCCTTGTTTCACTTCAAGGGTCTGGACAACAAGAGTAAAGTGGTGAGTAACTATAGTATCAGGAAAGCATAGCAGGTTTTTTTTAGTTCAGAGTCATCATATGGAAGATTTATGTTTAACGACTATATTCTAATAGTTAAATTGTCAGCTAAATTGTACAGGTTGCCTCTGAACTTGACCTTACAAGCTATACAGGCTTTCCTTTCATTCACATTATGATCTAGAACTTTTGCAGATCCATGTACGTTTTCCGACTACCGTGTGTCCTAATATTGTATTGTTTCGTTCATGGTTCAGTGAAGTTTAAGCATCTCATGAAAATATTAGCAAGTTTGAACATTGTTAAGCTACATCAAAAACAGAGCTGAACCTGCATTTTAAATACAGAGGATATCTATATCCAGATTTATCACAGAGACACTATAACAAATGTTCTAGCCATACTGTAAAGCTGATATCCAACTCATTTGATGTTCAATTAGTTTTTAATAGTTAGATTTTGTGGAGAATCATAAATAAAAAGGGTTCTTCAAATTTCGTTCAATTTGATGTTCTGCAACTTTTTAGGTTCTGCAAAACTTTTGATTGAATTACTGTTAGATTTTATAAATATACCTTCTGCCCCTTCACAAACTGTAAACTTCTCAGAAGAGTCCATTTAACTCGTTCATACTGAATTTAGTGTTGAAAAAGATAGCATTGGCCATTAAAAAGGATCTAACAGCACGACTTCTTTCTCGAATGCCTTCAATCTCAATTCTCAACGTAATGGTATAATATAAAAAGAAGAAGAAAAAAAAGGAGCCAATGGCACATGCCTTGCTTGTTTTTGACATGCCTTCCATCTCAATGTGATCGTTCAATGGACACGGTACAGAGCAGACTTGGTTTCTCAATAGATGGTTTACCAAAATGAAGCCTTTAAATGGATTGTGGACCCTAAGATTGCGGAAGCCATAGCTTTTCGAAAGTGTTCATTGAACTAGATTCTCTGGGTGTTGTCCAAGCTTTTGGACAAAAGGCTACTTTGGCACCATTTTGCTTGATTGTCAGTCTATTGTAAAGGACTTAAGGTACTATTCGGTTTATTTTATTAGGCGTTCAGCAAACTCTGCAGCTCACTCTACAGCTAGAGAGGCAGGTTCTTGGTCTGGTTGGGTGGAATGGTTTAATACACGTTCCTTCCTTATCGATATTATTGAGAAAGATAATCAATAAAGTTTGCCTTTAGATTTCAAAAAAAAAATATGGATAGCTGTTACTACTTGGTATTCATTGTTTTCTATCAGAAATTTATAGAAATATGGTCAGAATTCTTCATCGTCCATTGTTGATGTTGTAATGGGTATTGACCACCTTCCTAAATGTGCAGTATAGTTTATGCACCGGATGACACCTCTTCCAGCAGGTCCATCCGGGAAGTCGATGACACTGATGCTACCAGCATCAAGATGAAATGAACCCATCCATTCTTTTGTCACATTTAGGCAATGGCTTAGAAGTGCCACATTAGCTGCTGAATCAGCAACTGCCACAATTATTTCTTCATTCTCAGGCTGACTCGATAATTCATCCAACAGAGACTTCCAGGCCTTTTTTGCCTGATCCCATAATGCCGTTATGACCTCATCTTCTAATATATTTAACCAACCAGGGGAATGTGGAGCTTCAGTCACATCCTATTGAGGAGAAGAAACAAAATTGACAATCTTGGTCACCGGTCCTAATTCCAAAGTAAATTGAATAAACAAAACCTAATCTGTTGGAATTACGAACACTAGAAACATGCCATAGAGATCACTGAGATGATACATATATTAGTTTTGTTACTTTAGAAAATAGAAACTCTGAAGCATCTCGACTTCCACACAAGTCATTTTAGTCTATCTTACATAATTCAAATAGTTATTGAACCTATTATATTTCAGAATATGAATGTCTATACAATCTCTTCATGTGCAACTCTACCATCTTCCTGATAGCTAACCGCGCATAACATGACAATCTAATACTGTTTGTTTTAGTGTTGCAGAGGTCATCACTGTTATGGTGGAAATAAGTAAAACTAGATGACAAAATTTTGTAACTTTGTGTTCCGTTCATCAGATCACGACTATTTAGCCATAGATATTTTACCTTTTGTGATAGTTGTAGAATGTTATCCATGCCAAGGTTTTGCACTTGCTTCCTTTCCACAAAACGTGGCACACAGTCAGCACCCAAGCAATCAGCAGCTTCTTGAACCTATATTCATATTAGCCAACTTACAACAACTGTGGAAGGTTTAGAAATACGGTACTAACTAAAAGATAACAAAACATCACAGCAATGAAACAGGAACATCAAAGATGAGCCTACTTGGAATAGTTATATATATATATATATATAGGCAATAATTCGGGTGATAACATTTTTTTATGAGAACACTGAGAACAATTGTTCTGCACTCTCTTAAAAAGTGCAGAACAATTGTTCTTCACAATTTTCATATTTTCAATGTTACATTGTTCTCGTGCAGAACAATAGTGTTCTCACACTAAAATATGTTCTACAGAGCGCGACCCTATATATGTTAAAAAAAATGAGCCTACTTGAGCAATGGTATTGGCTGTTGCAATTGAGGCCAGGTTGAGGCTGCTGACCACTAACTTTAGCCTAAGATCAAGAAGAAGCTCTGCCGTTTTCTGGGACTGACATGTGTTAATGAAACTAAATCAGAATGAAAGACTTTGGTACCACGTGCTTACTTAAATTTTAAAACGCAGGTGGTGGGGTGGGGGGGACAAAAGAAAATCCTGAACCTGTATAATCCCTAGCATGTCCATTGGCGAGTCTCCGACAGCAGGAACACTGGCCTGTTAAAATATATATGAAACTACATAACCACCTCTTGTCACTTGTGAACATAATAATAAAAAAAATAAAAAAAAATTACCTTGAAATCACTCCGAGAGGATGCATGACAGACAAGTATGATCTGTTTACGGGCTTTCCTGCCTCCAGAACTTCCACCGGCAACAGGCGACCCAGGGGTCTATTAAACTTAAAATTCGTATTAGCTTACAACCTCAAAATTTTACTACTGCTCACTGTACAGATAATTTGGTCAGTGAATAGATATTTCAATGGTTATGCTAAGCTGGTTTTATACTTGAACAGTCTTTTTGTGGACTTCAAATTCGGGCTAGACTATACATGTTATGTTATATGACTAATGCAAAATTACTAATATAAACCATTACAAGTTTAGCGATAGTGATCATAATTCATAGCTCTTTCATAGAGCTGACGATTTTAAATACTTATCAGTTATTACTTTTTTTTTTGCCAAGTCAGTTATTACTTATTTAGCATTTGATGAATAAAGACCAGTGTACTTCGAAAATATACTGTGAATCATAACAGCATTGTCCATTAAATGTGATTACATATACCTCTTTGTCAGAATCTTGTCATTGAGGATCATGGAAAGATGCAAGGAGGATCATGGAAAGATGCAAGTGATTAAAAGCAATAAGCTGATAGCAACATCGCATAACCAAGAAATCAAATATTCTTTCAGTTAAATCTAAACTAACATCTTTACCCTCCTGCCCTGATGAACTAAAGAAACAAAAAAAGCTATCATGTTGAATTCATGACGGACTCGCCCTCAAAACGGTTATTTACCTGATTTAAACGATTTAGACAAACATGTGGAGGCAAACCATCAACTCGTGGGGTGAAATCCAGCACACTTACACCACAGTTACTCTGAAGTAAGACCCTGAAGTACTCGGTTCCTAATCCTGATACCAAAAAGAAACAAAAAGGAGGAGATGTGATTCTCAGTGTTCATATTTCAATGCCAATTCACACAAGAGGTGACAAGTACCCATTGCTGTAGCAATAAGAGCCTGGTTAACAGCATTATGAGCAACCACAAGAACAGATCTGCTCTCATGGAATAGGATTTTATCCCAACAATTTCTAGCCCGTTCCCATAGTTGCCTAACTGGATAGTTACCATCAATACTAAAATTGGCTGGATTTTTTTGCCACTCATGAAAGGCCTCACCAAACTTTTCTTTTCCCTCATGTTTTAGGAGACCCTGCAGTCAGATAAGATATCAGTAACTGATACAATCGAGTTTGTAAATCCACTGATAATTTGAATAAATCATATCATTGAGTTATGTACACCTCTTCAGGAAAAAATGCTGAGAAATCAAACTAACTTGAAATGAGTACAGGTCAATCTCTCTCAGATCCAAATCAGTTAGTATCTCCTCCTTGCGGGTACCCCATATGATTTCAGCAGTTCTCTTTGATCTATTCAGTGGGCTAAAACAGAGAAATAGGATTTGTAATCTACCTGTGTTATCTCAAGAATATAGTCTAAAAAAATGTTATCATTATCAATATTTGCTGGAAAGTGTTGTTCTATTGAGTGCCGCCAAAGTATCAACATATAAATTGTTTATTGTCGAACTCAAACTCAATTGATGGGGTCAAGGTAGTTTTTCACTGTCATAGACTAGATCTTCATGTGCTATGCTCCCTACTTGGGAGTCTTATAGGATGAAGAGGAGCATACAGGTGGTTCAGCCAGGCATCTAAGGTGTAAAACAAACTACTTGCTATAATATTAAGCAGAATCACCCCAAAGCCAATAGGTAATGAGAGGAACATCCTTCAAGATTATGTATGGGAATGTCTAGGTTTCATCTTGACAAAATTTAGTTATCTCAACAAGATCAACAAGATAAGCACTTTTCAGCAGCTGACAACAGCCATTTGAACAGTAACTTCACGCAGGGCCCCTAATTTGAGGCATTTAGAAGGCGAATTCCAAACTAGTAGGCTATGTTTGTTTTTTCTAATTCACAATCCCAGGAATTTTGAGATATGTTCTAGTCCTTTAGTTATGCTATAGACTATCACTAACTTTTTAAGTTTTCATTTCTGTAAAGATTAATAATAACTACTGAAGGTGCGAATAATCATCCCCCAAAATGACCCAAGGTATTAAATACGACAAAATGAGTGCAAATTCTTGATAATCCGGAGATTATAATTCTTGGTATGGCCGTATGGGTGAGTTGGAACAGTTATGAGACTTCAATCTTTTCGTCAAAATACTTTATATAGGACAAAACTGAGACAACATTGGTTATAAACACACAAAGTACCTTTTTTTAATTCAATCAAGACAAACATTTATTATGTTCGACAATCTAAGGATAAATTTGCTTATTCGCAAGTCATTTAACATTGTCAGATCAAAACCAAAGTGAACTCTTAAGTAAAAACACAAAGCACTTCTCGCATACCAGTAACACAAATGTGCCAATTAATATAGCAGCAATGTCGAAAATACATACTATGAATCTGAACAAAGGGACATGAAGGACATTAAATAAAATTACACGAAGATCAATTACCTCGCAAAACAAATATCAAAGGAATCATCGATGAGCATCTTACGAGAAGTCTCAGCCTGCGCCTCGCCTTTTTCAGTAAGCACGGAGAAATTAGAGCTTCCTTGAATCCTTCCTTCCGCGTTCCACGTGCTTTGTCCATGCCTAACCAGCACTACTCTTTTCGCAGACTTAATCGTAGGAAAAGGCCTGGAATATCGCAGCTCTGGACTAAGGCTCTTCTCATTATCTTCATCAAGTGGCACTTGTAAGCTTGAACTAGAAGATCGAATAAAAAATGAATAATTCGGGCTTCTTATGAAGCAATTTCCGGGGCCTGTGTGAAAGAGGGAGGAGTGACTGTGTGTAATGATAGAAGGTGTGATGCAGAACATCAACATGGTTATTGTGTGTTCTGTAGGAGTTTGCTATACTAAAGTTAGTGTTGTGACAATTTCATTGTTTTTGGCGCTAAAACGGGAAAAGTTAGTTATCAGTTCTGTATGGTTACCGTTGATTCTATCTCTATCCTTGTCACCAAAGCTCTTTTGATTATTTTATCGGTCAACTGTGTATTAATTATGATCACGATGAATAGCTCAAGTGATAAAAATTTATCATGTCATCCGAGAATTCTCGATACTACTTAGTAGCTTATAAACTATATTAAAAAAAAACCATGTATCAATTACAAAAATTATCGAAAGCGACCGAAAGTGGAATTCAATAAATTCTTCGTCTTTCTACTGGGTTGAAAGTGGAAACCCACATACTTTTATTAAAACAATATTCAGATGATGGTTTTACTTCTGGGATAACAATATAAGAAAAATAATGAAAAAGATGCTTTTTCCTCCGTGTTCATTACAACTTTTAGTAGCACTTAAATTTGACAGACTAAATTTCAAGTATATACTAACATTGTGTTTATGCAACGGATGTCAAGTGTCTACTTAATTATCTGCTAGCTCACGAGTTTGGACTTCTGGAATTATTTTCTGGGCGAAATAGAACAGAACTTCTTATAATGGAGACCCTCCGCGGACACTGAATCAATGCTATCGGACTTTGACGTATTCGTTTAAGATTCTCACTTTATGCATAATCATTGCGACTTTTCTCACTCAAGGTAGTGTTTCTGGAACACGAACTTATCTGTATCAATTATACAATGTGCACCGTGGAAAGCACTCTTCAGTTATTTCTCGACCTATAAACATGAAGAACGGCGATTAGCGCTGCCAAAATAACACTTGATATCCCATATGGTGCTATCCCATGGAAGAATTAACCAAATTGTTAAACCTTCATCTCACAAGCAAAACCATGGTTCACAATGGTTGATAGTTCATATCTTCATCATCATCATCAAAATCTTCACTATCACTGTCTTCAAGATCTTCTCCTTCATCTTCATCAGAACTCTTCCATTCATCTTCACTCTGCACACAAGGAGAAAGATATGATACAGTATTAACTTATGAATTGCTTGTTATTTGTGTCGACTTATATTACTCAACCACTGCCTCGGATCTATTTCTTTCAACCATTTTGTCAAATATATGAACTGTGTGTTGATGTAATAGAAGTAAGTGGCCTGCTTGTCCCCCAGGAGCTAAACAGTTAGCCTACTAAGGTGTCCATTGTCAATACATTTTCTTGGCTTACCTAATGGAACTGCAGTCTGCAAGTTAACATGTTTGGAAATTTTGGTCCACTGTGGCAGTCGTTGAACATAGATACTGATAACATTTCACAAATTTAATACAGTAGACATGGTATCAGTGATAAGGATAAGCAAAGGTCTCGAATTCATTTTGGAAACTAGTTCCCCATATCTCGGTATATTTTCAATATATAGGTTCTGTACATTCATGTGAAACTTGGTTGCTTGGTAGGGCTTCTCAAGAGGTTTTATCTGAGTTTCAGAGCATACTGTTGCACAGTCTCATTAATAGCTCAAACTGATAAGGCAGTTAGTTGCCTGAAACTGATCTCAAGAATAAATATAATTATATCACAATCCCTCCTCTCTCTTACTCAAAGTCTCAAACTCATCCATATACTTCTAATGTTAACAGCTTACCATGTGTCGTTATAGTGTTATACAGGTAAAATTGGCCCTCATAATGGGGACATGAGTAGGTGAGGCTTACTTTTAAAGGTCTGAACCAGAACCATGTCACACACTCAAACTTCAATCTTTAGAATTAAAAGGACATGAAATGGAAAACTTTGGTGGACGGCGGGGATCCCAACTTTTGAACCAAATTAACAGAGAAACCCATACATAATGCATGTAGAAAAAAGAAACTCACCAGGTTGGAATTTAAGACATTATCGATCCGGCTATGCTCCTCTGAATCCGATGTCTCATTGCCCTCTTTGTCATTCGGATCACCCTGTAGGTAGTTAAAGGAAAAAAATCAAATCCCAAAAGACGTAGAATGAAGTCTATATTTATGATTATAATACAAGCATCATTGATTTTAGTATTGATAAATCAAAACTTGAGTAGTTGAGTCAAAATCTTTATATATCCGTAACTGTTTCATATATATCCTTTTCTGCCATAAAGCCCATAACAAATCCCCGGGCATCTCATTCGGAATGCGCCAAGGGTAGCATCAACCCTACATTATTTTCTTGTACAAGTACTAACAAGAAGGTTTACTTCTTCCTCTGAGGAAATTTCCTGTTCATAGAATTCATACAAGAACTAACAAGAAGGCTTTCTTCCTCCTCTTAGAAAATTTCTTATTCATAAAGTTTGTCACTGAAATGAGACGCACAACTGTTTATGAACACTTGTTAGCTATCCTCCATGAAAATAGACAGATGAAAATATGACTGTTTAAACTATCACTGTGCGGGATGCCGGTATCAAATACAACTATAAAGATTTTAAGTAAAGAATTCCAGCAAGATATCAGGCCAGTAGAATTGGAAATGTACAGTTACAGTACTGAGAAGCATCATCTATCAAGTAGTAATAGAATTGGAAATGCACCACTTACATTCTCAGATTTCAATTGCTCCATTGCTTTCTCAAGTTCCACTATGTGTTCGCTAAGAGCCTGAAAGGATTGTTGTGTATCAGCAATGGGCATGTATAAGATCATACTTTATTTAATAAAAAATGTAAGTGAAAGATGCACGAACCTCATATCGCTGCAATGCCATCCAACGCTTCAATGCACGTGCCTTTGTTGGAAGATTTCTTGGTCTTATGCTAATAGGTCGTCGATAATTCTTCCCACGGTAATAAATAATAGCATAACCTTTTGGAACTCGTACTATGTCTATAAGTATTCCCCCACTTTCGAATTCCAATAGTCTTGCAGTTTCTTCAACAAATGCCGGATCCTTTTGTTTTGAAATCAACTTCACAAGTTCTCTGTGCTTCCAGTGCAAATGCATGTTTTCAATTACTCCATCAAAAACACCACGAATGCCTGTAGATCACCATGTTAACATTCAATCATTCAGTTTTAGACAATTAGTATCTTAATAGTAAAACAACTATAACCCACCAAGTGGCAAGTATGGCTTCATTTTTAGTCCCAGTTTACGAAACATGACTCGTTCCTCATCAGTAACCGTTTCCTGATCCTCAGGAGGACCAACAGGGAGCCAGGATTCTCTTATTTTAGCCAACTCTTTCGCTGCCTTGGAATTTTTAGCCTGGGCCTGTCAATATTCATTACAAACATTCTATTAAAGAACGTACACATAATATAAGACCTCAGCATTCAAAATTCATGATACAATATACATATTATGGCAATAATAATCTAAGACCACGTACCAATCACGGTTCTTATCTCTCTCTGTATAAGCATACATATATACAAAGTGTACTTCTCGATGGTTTGAATAAACCATACTCAAGTACAAAAATATCAAGATGAGCAAATAAATAGTAATTTCAAAATACTTGTTTTGGATTTCATAAATGACTATCAGATGTAAACCCAATATAATACTCTACGTTTATTATATGTATTCATGTGTTTCTTTCTAAATACAGGACACAACCAGGCCTAAATCTCATATCAAAATTAATTGATGCTATTTCCTTATTACAATTTTTCAATGATTTGAAAGAAATCTAATTGATAATTGAAAGTTCAGAATTCTTCTTTGCAGGTGAAAAACTGCAAACAAGTTTATAAAATACAGCTATTGACATATTACCCAACTATATGCTGAAATAAAATATAGTGTATAGTGCAACAAAGATCCAAATAAGTAACTATAAAAAGCCACCTTCAAAAGACGAAAAAGTTCATGAACTCAAAATGGCAATTTAATGCGTTCTTAGGCTGTAATCCAGCTATCTATATTCTTGAGAGGTAACATTGGCCACAAGTATGAAGCTTAGTGTTTGATATTAGAACAGGAAGTACAAAGATGCATACTTACAATGAATAGCTTGTGTTCAAGCCGCTTGACACTTCTGGCAGTCTTTGATCTTGACACTTCTTTAATAATCTTCTCCTGCTCCTCAGCAGATATTTCTCTTCCCCATTGGGCTTGAGCTTCGTAAAACTCTGCCAGCGTACCAGCAAGTGGTGGTCCTGGTTTATCAATCGAAGTTGCCTCCCTTGCTTCCATCTGTACATTATCTTCAGCATCATCTATTGATTTTGCTAAGTCTTCATTATCAGCTGAACCACTGACAGAAGCAGTTTCTACTACCCCCCTGCGAACTCTCTCTTCATTATCTTGTATTTCTTTAGTTGCTTCCTGTCTTTCAGCCAAAGCAGTAGCTACACTTCTAGGAACAAAATCCTTCCCACGGTATATTACTATATAATATTTGTTTCTGAGTAGCAAGATACCTCCTGTTAGTGTCTGTCATATGGTTGGTATTAGATAAAGATCTTTACGGTGGTTAAACCTTTTAAGTGACAAAGCTTCATATATTTTCTGGTATATACTAAAACTTTAACCAAAGTAATTTAGTGTATCAGAAGACCAATGTATAGCATAGATATTAATACACATCCACACTAATGTCATAACACCATTGGGTTTCACCAAATAGATTACATAACTAGTACTTCTCAAACTGCCACTTATCTTGTCTACTTTGCTACTTAGCAGAAACTAATCAGTTATATACTTTCTCAGGCAACAAACCACATAAGATTAAGGGGAAAGGGAAACTTGCTGCCTGACAAGAGAACTTTGACACACCTTAATTTCCTCGGCCATTAATAAGTTGTTTGTGTTCTGGATTCCACGTTTCACAGCAATTTTCACTACTACGCTTCTCTCCCAAAGCTCAATTATTGCCGCAGCCAATCCCTGGTGATTCCTGTTTCTCCCTTTGCGAAGGAAGGTAGCAAAAGCAATATCAGTAAATAGTAATGGCAGACCAGATATCTTACGTAAAGGAGAAGAATAATACCAAGAGCAAAATGACATGGTAGAGATTTAGCAAGTTTTCGTAGATTAGTCATTTCTGCATTTGTTAAGCGGGGTCGCATTCCAGTTGGAAGAAGCCTGAAAGGTGTCTTGTATCCAGGAATCTTCTGAGGGAGTAAATCAGCATCTACTGGAAGTATTCCAGTACCCCACCAATCATCAAACCGCGGTCCTAAACCATCAAGCAAGCTATTGAACGCAGCTTCCTCTTCAGTCATGCTTTCAACATAGCCTGTTACTAACGGTTTAGTATTTGATGGAATAGAAATATTATTAGCACCACTTGTTGAACTGCGAGAAGAAGAGACATCTGAGACAAAAAGGTTATCGCCTTCTCTCTCGGTGGATTGAGGTCGTGAAGAAGGCCCAGCATAATTACTTCCCCGGTAGACCATCATAACACTTCCAGATCTCCATATGACTAATCCTCCTGTTCGACGCTGATCATTGTTACTAAGAAATTAGATGGTAAACCAAAAGACTTGCAAGAATTTAACTAGGTAACATGCAGCAGATTAAAGAAACAGGTATGTATATGTATATACATAATACAGTATATATGTAAGATGAATACAACTAAAAGTTGAGGTATTTTATTGACGGGAGTAACATACGAAAACAATAGCCATGTTTCTTTTGTTGAAGTGACTAGTATTTACAAATTGCGGCCAAGTTTGATCTTACTTGGGTGGTTGAATTACATAGAGCTATCTACTTTTATTTTAGTTGTCCCCGGGAATTCAGTCATTTGATGTTTTAGATTTATAAGTAAGTTTGGACTACGTTCTGTGACTAATAAATCCTACACTAATATTACATTGTTGAATTAAATTTTGTTTATTGCTACTGGGAACTCTTAATTATGCATAGTTCTCCGCCTCATTATAATTTCTATCCAATGCCTGCACAGCCTCTGGACTCCATTTTTCCCAATGTAATTTATTTCCGAATAAATTTAGCAAAAGGATTGTGAGGGGTATTATGGAACTAATATGATACATTTCGTGTGAAAACTTGTGGAATACAGGATCAGGACATATACTCCGAGAAAGAAATATATAATTGAATATAATTATACTCATATCATTTTAAAGAGTTTTACCATTTTATTGGAATTAGCTACATGTCTGTTCTTCAATTTTAATGGTCTGCTTAACTTTGGCAATGCCATCAGACAATATAGAAGATAGGAAAAAATAAAAAATAAATACTAGAAAATCATTTCGATGAGACTTTATCAGCAGACAGGCTAACACCATATACTAGATCGAATGGAATTTGATCAAGTAAAAATCTTCTATCATGCTTCAAGTTAAAAATTATCACATGAACAATATTGTAGGGCTATCTACGACAGATGTTAATGAATTAGCAGGCTACCATGACCACATGAACAATATTATCGGGCTACCTACACAAGAGAAGTTTATCAATTAGCACTTAGCAGGCTTACCACACTGCAACATGTGAACTGCGAACTCGTTTAGAAATATCACTAATTTCACAAATCCTTCAGGCTATACAGAGTTACCGATATTATGCACAAATCTCCTAGACTTGACAAAACATGCTATTACCACTTGTAACAAGTTAATTGTAATGCATGATGTATTCTTATTGTAACCACAAGCTAAAAAATTACATGACAGTAAAATCACTCCTATACAATCATATAATCTTAATGCTTTATACAATGAACTCAAACAAAACTAACCTCAACAATCTCATGAGCAGTTCTCATATCCCTGGCTAAAGTCTCATGAAACTTAAGCCTAACCAACTCCGACTTCCTCCACTGATCATGAATTTTCTCAAGAACCGCCCCCGTAACCCCCGCCTTAGCAACACTAACTCTCTCCCTAATACTCATCCCTACTCTCCTCAACCTCCTCAACTCCTCATCCTCGATTGTCAATTCCGCCAATGTAGGCGCTTTAACCCCTCTTTTCTTAACCCCTACACCCTCCTCCACAACCTCCACCTCTCTCTCCCATGGTAACACAGTCTCATCCTCCCCATCCTCATCCAATATCGTATCGGGCCTAACCCAATCTCTCTTCAACAACTCCCCTAATCTCTCATCCCCCTTAATTCCCACCACATTTCCCCCCTCACCCTCCTCCTCATCCTCCTCATCATCATCACCTAACCCGAGATTACGCAACCTCAACACAATTCTCTCAATAGCACTAGTCCTATTAGTACCATTCCCACCCACATTTTCAGATTCTTTATCATCAAGATTGCGCCTTTCGGGATCAAGATTGCGTCTTTCGGGTTCTTTAACATGTTTTAGGCCTAATTGAGAGGTGGGTTTTGAAGAGGGCCATTTATTAAGCCAAGGGGCAGCTGAATTTGATGGGGTTTTAGTGGAAAAATGAGGGTTTTGATGGGGTTTTTGAGGGGTTTTAGGAGAATTTGAACGGAGAGATGAAAAGGGTTTAAGTAAAATGAAAGAATAAGATGGGGGTTTAGTAGAACAGAACAAAAAGGTACGTGAGATAAGTGGGTTTGTGTTGCGGAATGGAAGTTCCGTGAATCTCATAGTTGATACACTCATCTGTGTACTAAAATTATAGTACCATACTCTCTCTCTCTCTCTCAGTCTCTCTCTCTCTCTCTCTCTCTCTCTCTCTGTGGTGTGTGTGTGTGTGTGTTTCAGTTTGGAAGACAAGGTGTGTGATAACGATAAGGTTGTAACTTGAAATTGATTCTGAAAATGTTTCTCCGGCAGTGTTGAATTTATATTTTATTAATTTATTACCGGTGGTCAATATTTTAAAATTTGCAGATAAATATTTGATTTATTAAAAATATTTGACTGATTTAATTTTTAAAATCTGAATATTTGTTGTAAATTACTTTTGAATTATATATTTTATTACAAGTAAGATTGATATATTAAATATTAATTAAAATATTAAAATATATTCATTTTTTGTTTCTATTTATTACTTCGTTATCGGTAATTCAATTGATTTTTTCCGATTTGTGAAATTTATAATTATATTTGTAGTATAATTTTATTTTATTTGAACCATCTTTAATAATCAATTATTTATATGAATTTAGAGAAAAGTATGTCACAAAATCTTGTAAGAAGTTATGATAATAATAATATTATAAATTATAAATCTTTTGTAATAAGAATGACTCTTACAAGTTACAAGTGCAAGAAAGGTTACTCATTAGTTTTTGATAAGGAAACTGGATGAAAATCTGAAAAATGAAGGTACCACCGAAAATTCAATTCTTCTTATGGAAAATAGAAACGAAAATTCTTCCTACAAATGAATTCTTGGGTTTAGGTTGGGGAACTTAAGTCAAGTTTGTAAGACTTGCATCCTTCATTCTGAAAGCATAAATCATCTTATTTGGAACTGTAATTTGGCAAACCACATTTGAGCAACAGTGATTGATTGGTGAAGTCTCAACAGGGTACAAAAGGATAAACTGAACTCATCCATCTGGATAGCAGCTACTATTGGATAGCAGCTATTATGGCATGTTTGGCTACAAAAATACAAGCTAACTTATGACTTATAAACTCATAAAAGCTTTTTAGGGGTGTTTGTCTACCCAACTTATAAACTAACTTATATATTCATAAGTTGAATATCACTATTAACGTACATTTTCTTTAACTTATTGACTTATTACTTAATTTTTTTGTTTTTTAATACTTCATCTTTTTACATTTTGTGTTTTTAAATATTTTTTTTAATTTAAAATGCATGTATTTAGCTCATTGTATTTAATAATTATTTTTAAAATGTAAATTAGCAAATTTGTAACTAACTTATAAGTAAATTTATCCAAATATAAATCCAACTTATAAGAATTCATCCACTTATCTTTTATATAACACTTATTCATTTTAATGTATAAGTCAACTTTTTTAAGATATCTCAAACACACTCTATATTCTTAGGACTCAAAATAAGAATCAGTTGGATAGCAACACTAGCCGCTTGTTTTTGGTCAATCTGGTTGGCCATAAATATTCTAGTGTTAAACAACATTAGGGAAGATATTAATCAACTGATGTACTGCATTAAGGTAAGATCTTTTAAATGGTTCCTAGCAGCTGAACTAATTAAAGAAGAAATAGAGACACTTTGGATGGTGAACCATTTGAGTGTTTTGTTGTTATTCAACAAGAAAACCATTAAGGAATATCACATTTGATGGAATACAGACTTAATAGGTTTTGTAGATAGAGCATGGGCAAAATTAAGAAATGGAGCAATTTGTGGGCAATAGGAGGTTATCTTAAGGATTCGAAAGACAAAACTCTGTATATTTTCTCAGGTCCAGTTCAGTCTTGGTGTCCTCTAGAAACCGAAAGGAGTGCAGTGTTACATCTTTTCTCAACAATTCAAAGAAATTTGAATTTTTCAGGGATTTGTACCATATGCATGGATAGTATGCTTTTGATAAAACAGTTTATGGAAGCTAGAGCTGGATATGAAATTGTTGATGCTAATGCAATGCCTTCGGAGTGGTTTAATTTAGTGCATTCTCCTTTCTCTAAATTATATATTTTTTTCCAAGAATTAACATCCAAGAAGCAGATGAGATGGCAAAAAAAAAAGGGATTTTATGGCAATAGTACCATTTTGTTTTCTCTTGGCCCATAACGTAGATGAATCGTAGTGGGATTTTATGGAAAATTAAAACAGTATTGCTACTATTGGTGCAGAATCTGCTACTATTGGTGCAGAATCTGAAAAGGCTGGTCTTTGGTGCGGTCTTCATGGTCTTATGGGAACTTTAATTCTAATTTATTGCATGCATGTTAAATAACCCTAACAGATCTAGCCTATCACATTCTTATCAAAGCAATTTTCAAAAAATGGAGAGAATGTAGGGTGTTTTCTAAGAGGAACTATGTAAAGATCAACACTCATGCAGTCACCCTACCCAATTGACTGCCAAACAGAAATAATATGGGCATTGGAGTGTTTATTAGAGATCACAGGGGTTCGATAGTCTCGATGGTTTCAGGGACAATCAGGGGAATAACGACAAGAGAAAATGAACTTTGGGCTCTTTTGGTTGGCTTAAGGTGTGCCTTTTATGAGAATGAAGATTTAGTTCAACTTGAAACTGATAACACTAAAAGTTTAAGGGAGTGGAAAGATTGACGCTGGAGGTGAAATGATAATGTAAACCACAGAGGGTTGATAGACCAGTTGGAGCATAGGGTATCAGATCCAAACCTGACTCTAGAAAAGGCTAGCTAGGTTCCTGGCTATAGATGGGGCAAACAATCGCACAAGGCTGGTTGTCTTTCGTAGAGGATTGACAGAGTCCATGAATTGTGGAGGCTAGATATGGGTTTGGGTCCTATAGATGAACAGTTTCAAGCCTTTAAAGAGCATGATGCAGCAGCTCAGGAGGCAACACATGAAGAAGTAGAGGGAATGGGAGAATGGTTGGTTCCGAATACCGGATCTCCTAGTAAGGGTTTACAGAATTAAGGGTTTCTTGTTATTGTTGGTGTGGGTTGATGTTGCTTGAGTTGCTTTTTGGTCTTATTTTAATACTAGCTTTATACTCGTGCAATGCCAGACGTTTAATAAGTTATTTTATTTTAGTGTTTTTATAATTTTATTTATTTATTGATATCTTTGTGTATTTTCATAAAAATATAAATTCATTAAGTTAATAATATATTTTTTCATATGTATATATTATTTCAGTTTATGTTGTACTTCTTGAAATGATAAAAATTACGAATTTTTTATATATACAAATTCACTAAAATAATGATTATTTATATGTTTATTCATTGTTTTTATAAATTCAATTTTAATAAATTTTAGTGTAAATATTTAAAATATTAAAATTATACTACTTCTATTATTCTTTACTTTTATAGAAATATTATTTTTTTCTCTAAAGTAGAGTATTATTAATAACTCGTGTAATTGTTTTATAGTAGAGAGTTTTAGTTAAGACCCGTAGAGAATTTTTAGTTGTAGGACCCACAGACGACCAACCATACCATACCAAAGTGCTTTACACTAATTATATATAATAATTTTAATATGTTTCCTTGTTTTAAGTTTATCGAGTTGATTTTTGGTCCTATTTTAATATTTTTCCTTGTTTTAAGTTTATCAGTGGTTGTGCCAACCCGATCATTTTCAAAGTAAGTTAGGTTTTAAGATCTTGTTTGATGTCAAAATCTATTAAGTTTGTTCGAGGTGGATTTATTTCCTTAGAATATCATTGAGCCCAAGAGTCTTTGTATTGGGCCATGATTTCTTGTATGGTCCCTTTTATTAATATAACTAGCGTAGAAGCCCGTGCGATGCACGGGCCTGTTCATATATGAAAATAATTTTCGCACAAATCAGCATCTTCGAAATAATTTTATAATTAAATATATGGTAAATTATAGTATTTCAACTTTATTTTATATTTGTAAATTAATTTTATAATATTGTATGCCGTTTTCATGAACCAAATATTTTATAATTTGATCAAGTTTAAAAAGTTGGATCAATATATCTATACGATAATAATTACATAATTATTATTATTATTAATATCTTAAATAATAATTAAATTTCCAATGTCGTGAAAAGAAATTTATTAAAATGACATGATTATTATTATTATTAATTTCTTAAATAATAATTAAATTTCCAATGTGGTGAAAAGAAATTTATTAAAATGATCAATTAAGTGTAACATAAATAATTATTGTAGCATAATTGTTCGTGTATAACATAGATGTTTGTAAACTCATGTGATTTTAATCTAATAAAAGTATATTTGTAAAAAAGATAATCATGTATGTGAGATTATATATTAATATATATTACAAATTTTCTTAATTTTTTATATCTTATACATAATATTTTTTTTGATAATCAAGTAATTCATTAATAAACGGTCATACGACATCTACAAAAATAATCAAAATAGAACAAACACGTAATAAAATAGATCAAATCAGAATTTTCTTCACCCCGAACTATGATTGTTGAGCAAATCATTCATTGTAGCACATCACTCGTTCATATCGCTGAAGTTTGCAGCCTTTTTAGAGAGACAATCTAATAATTTGTTGTAGGCGTGCAATATATATATATATATATATATCTAATTCGTCCATACGTATTCGAACAATTAATCGTAATTGCGACTCCATACAATCCAAATCAATGAACCACTATTATAAATCCTGCAGATCTACGATCTCGGATACTAAAACAAACCAAACTCTCGCAAGGAAAGAGAACAAACCCGAAGAATGGGTAGAGAAAATCCACTAAACGGGGTTCTAAAACTCTCAATAATGAGAGAGACCTATACAAATCGAAAACAAAATCAAAAGAAAACAGTAAAGAGGGGTCTTATCACCAACTTTTTGGTTAATGACAACCCCTTAAATAAAAATTGTGAGTTAAGATTTTTTTGGCGGAAGTATAGATAATATATATAAGCGGTTATTGTATAATCACAAAGTCTACAATACATGTCAATAGACATTTTACGTTTTTATCATTTATTTTCGTGTTCGTGTAATTTCATGCATAAAAAATTAAATAAAACACTAAATTTTCGTGTCATAAATCAAATTTTTGTGAAAGATGTGAACGGTGAAGGAATGATAAAAAAATGGACAAATTAGTGACATGTGAGATTTATTAAAGTTGTAAAGAATAATATGTCTTTTGGAAAGATAAAAATAAAGGAGTGTACATTTTGAAAATAAAACTGTTAACAAATGAATGAGACGAACAAATTGTATAATAATTATTTCATAATTTAATGAAAAATATCAACGCTAACTTTCTTAATTTAAAAAATATTAACTAACGAATAATGAGATCCTTGTATCTAATATGTAATTTATATTAGATCAAATATTATTATTATATTTTATATATAAATACTTGACCAGTTCAAATAAATATAAATTATATCAATTAACAATATAATTGGTATTTTTTAATTGAAAAGAAACATGTATAATAAAAAATTTACAAACATGATCGGATATGTAGTTATATACAAAGTTACAAAAACAAACATAATGGTATATAAATAATATAAGTCAACGTTCTATATACTTAAAATTTAAATTATGAAAAAAATAAAAGGAGATAATGTGATTTACCTGATAGGAATTCTAAATTACAAATCAAAAGTTAACTTAGCACAGTGGTTAAGACATGAAATTGCTAAAATGAAGTTAAGGGTTCGATTCTTAATGAGAACACACATTAATTAATTTTTAGCATAACTTATAGAAAGTGGCATTTTTGTGATTTTTCAACAAATAAGGGTAAAATTGTAATTTTACAGCCATTTTTTGGGCTCAATTTGCCCTTAGACGCCATTTAATATATATAAGTAGATAGATAGATTTACCTATATATATATATAATAACGTAAATAAAAAATACAAATTTATATAAATAATATGGACCAATATTTTATTTACTCAAAGGTTCAAAATAAAAAAAAGAATATAGAATTAGAGAAAATAATGTGACTTATCTAATAAAATCTTTAAAGTAAACTCAAAAAGCAACTTAGCATAGTGGTTAGGCTTTAGACTTCTTAGAAGG
Source organism: Heracleum sosnowskyi (assembly GCA_030848705.1). Lineage (NCBI taxonomy): Eukaryota > Viridiplantae > Streptophyta > Magnoliopsida > Apiales > Apiaceae > Heracleum > Heracleum sosnowskyi. Next base: position 10,145,243 of record CM061245.1, read on the forward strand.
AGGTTGGGGGTTCGATTCTCTACAATAACAAATATTAACATATTTTTGCATAATAATATAACAATGGTATTTTTGTTATTTTTCAAAAAATAGGGGTAAAATAGTAACTTCACAAGCATTAAAATGGCAAACTTTGCCCTTGTGTTGGCCTATTATATATAGTAACTAGCGTAACAGCCCGTGCAAGGCACGGGCCTGCATAAAAACGTCAATAATTTTTTTGCGAGACGGTCGATTAATAATTTTTTTGTGAGACGGTCGATTTATTAACGTGAGGTTTGTGTAATCGTAAGTTTGATCGTGTAAGATGAAAAGTGTGAATTGTGCAGAGTGGTAAGAAATTTTCTTGGCGAATAATGTAACTACTTTGAATGATGAACGTACCGTTGTCAGGTTTTGAGACTTGTTCATATATTAATTAAATAATTTCTCACTGAATTTGTTCATATATCGAAATAATTTTATAATTAAAAATACAATAGATGATAATATTTGCAATTTATCGTAAATTTGTAATATTGCGTACCATTTTCATGAATCAAATACTTGTAAATTTGATTAGATTTCATAATATTCAACTAATATCTATATGATAAAAGGCACATGATTATTTTTATCGATGTAAGAATGATTAGACAACATTAATGACTTGTGCATATATATAATTTCCAAACAACTATTTTTTGGTTCCATCTTTTTTTCTCTTCATATAGAGTAGGTTCATGTTATAATGACGTAGGTAAATGTTTCAACTCAATCATCATAAATAATTGAAATCCTAAATTTTAAAAATTCATTTATAACTCAAATTGAATTATCTTATATATATTTCTCAAAATTCATGTATTTTGCTCAGTTATATATAATTTTATAAATATATGGTGCAAATTAATGAATTCTGAATCAACTATAATCTATACTAAACTATAATAAACAAAATGGGGTATAATTTATCATTTGGTTCACAACTCATATTGGTTATCTTTTTCAATCACAATGGATACTGATGGGTCTTTGAAGTCAAATTGATTGGAACATCTAGATGTATTACTAAAAGTTATGCTACATAGAAGTTTAAGGTTCGAATCTCACTAACAACATATTAAAATAAACATTTATTACAAATATGTTAAAATTAACATTTACTCTGAACGGCTGATCCGGCAGAACAACTCAAAAATTAAAAACATAAATAAAGGTAAAATACGTGAACCACTCGTTACTATATTTAATTTGATTATAATAATTTAAATAAAAAAGTAAAATAATAAAAAAAATAACTCGTGCTTTGCACGTGTTATAAATAAATATATACTGATAAATATATCATTTTTAAGACTATTTTTTTTTAAAAAAGTAATGTAAATGTGATAACTTTATAAATATTCAAGGATTATTCATCTATTTCAAAGTGAAAAATAACCATAATTTTGACCTGAAGACTTATACGAGGTTATACTGTTTTTTCAATACAAATTTTGAATGACATTTTTGTAATAATAAACTCAACCTTTTCATATACAAAAAATAAACGTTACTTGTATTTTATTGTTTATTAGCTTCAGTGTTGTAATTCGACGATGTCCTCAAAGCCCACAAACCCTATTTAGAATTTCATTTATCAAAATGATTTTATGATATTACGCATCCAATTAATATATTATATAAAATTCTATTATTATTAAAGACTTATACTTTTTTTTAATATCATTCAATAATTTTTTACATACAATTTGAATTTTTATTGTTAAAACTTATAGTCTAACTGGTCGTCATTAATAGTTAGACAATTTTATAATTTTTATGATCGAGAAAAATCATATCTTATTTTCATCTATTGCATATTAATCATGTTGATTTTTTATTTAAAATATAGATCATGTTTTTGAGTTATCGTCATTTTAGAATCAATTCAATTGTATCTTCTACATTTTCAAATATTTATCTTTTTAGTCGAATTATACATTTAAACCCCTCAAAGTCTAAATGTTTGATCAATAAAACATTTCTAATTTAACTCAAATATTTGATATTTTATATACTTAAAAATTATGATAAATAGTTCATAGTTTGATGTAGTTATATATTATGTATGATTTTATAGATAGAATTTATATATTTTTATTTAAATAGTATAATACATTTATATATATTCAAAGAGAAAAATGAAAATGAAAATATTTTTTTATCCGGAATAATTTACATTCATGTGTAACATGTGAAATTATATCATATAAATTTAATTTTTCATACTCATCATTTATCATGACAAAGAGAGTGTAAATAATTTATTTTTTACATTTATCATTTATAATGAAAGAAAACCTTTTTCGTAATTATATACTCCGTAATATTCTACATTTTAAATCATCACCCCGATTTTTGACTCGGACATCAACCGGGGTATTAAAATGGTGGAAAAAGTGAAAAAATTGACGAAAAAAATGAGTAAATTAGAGATATGCCGAAGTTAATAAAGAATGACATGTAATATTAGAAAATATCAACAAATGAAGTGTTCATTTTGAAAAGAAATTTGTTAAGAAATGAATGTGACGAACATAGTGTATAAACATTAGCATTACATAATTTTGATGCTAATTTTTTAATTTTAAATTATAGACTTAACAAATAATGAGATATATAACATATAAAATAGTTCTTATATTAGATTAAGTTCATTACTATATTTTATGTATAATTAATTAATTCTAATAATGTAAAATAGTGATATATAATATGATATAAAAATATGAATTATCAACAACATAACTAAAGTATATTTAATCAAAAATATACAACTCTAATAAAAATTTAAAACGATGATTGATCATTTACCTATATATATATATATATAATAACGTAAATAAAAAATACAGAATTATATAAATAATATGGACCAATATTTTATTTACTCAAATGTTCAAAATAAAAAAAAAGAATATAGAATTAGAGGAAATAATGTGACTTATCTAATAAAATCTTTAAATTAAACTCAAAAAGCAATGTAGCATAGTGGTTAGGCTTTGGACTTCTTAGAGGGAGGTTGGGGGTTCTATTCTCTACAATAACAAATATTAACATATTTTTGCATAATAATATAACAGTGGTATTTTTGTTATTTTTTAAAAAATAGGGGTAAAATCGTAACTTCACAAGCATTAAAATGGCAAACTTTGCCCTTGTGTTGGCATATAATATATAGTAATAGATTTCCATTTATCAAAAAACAAATGACTCAAATTTAAATATAATCTTTTATCGATCAACTTCTCAATTTAATAAAATAATTGGGTTCACAAAAAGATTGGAAATAATCTGGTTAAGTACATATTTGTTTTAATGATAATTAAATCAAGTTTTATGAAGTTGTGAAATTTGTGTATAACAATTATTATATATACTAGCTTATAACTCGTGCGAACGTGTTTTTTTAATATAATATAATATTTCTTTTATAGTAAAAATATCTTTTATATTATTTTTTTTGTAATAATAATAAAAATACATAGAATATAGTATAATTGACATTTTTATTAAGAATATATAGTGCTTGATAATTTTTGGAATGTATTAATAATTAAAAGATATATAATATGAAGAAGATATATAATTAAAAAAGACAACATTAATGATTGAAATATATATTATATTGATTTTTATTTTTGGCATGTTTATAAAAGGCGATATATTCTCGTTAAAGGTAATGTGTTTTAATTATAAAAGACAATCGACTAATTATTATATTTTATATTATTTTATAATTTATTAAATGAAATAAATTATCGAAAATTAAAAACCAAAACTTTCAATGTTTCGGCTATTATATAATAGCATAGATACATAGATAAGTAACTGTTTGCCCGTGATATTTTTAGAAAATGAGAGGTCTTAGTAAGAAAAAAGAGAAAAAGTAACATGTTTTAGCTGAAAAGGTAATTGCCCGTAATTAGAAGTATTAAAATAGGTTTTAAAATAAATAAGTAAGGGTTTGTCCGTGATATTTTTGGAAAATGAAGAGTTTTAGTAAGGAAAAATAGAAAGAGTAGCATGTTTTAGTTGAAAAAGATAATTATTCGTGATATTTTTAGCAAAATAGAGGATTTGGTTAGAAAAAATAGAAAATGTAATGTATTTTAGCTGAAAAGGTAGTTGGTTATAACCAATTTTATTATTTAATGATAGTTTCTTTAGAAAATGGAAAAAAAAAAGAGGAAAAGTAACATGTTTTGGCTGAAAAGATAAGTGTCCGTAATTAAAAGTATTAAAATTGATTTTAAAATAAATAAGCAACGGTTTGACCGTGATATTTTGGAAAAGTAGGGGTTTTAGTAAGGAAAAATAGAAAGAGTAACATATTTTAGTTGAAAAAGATAATTGTCCGAGTTTTTTTTTTGAAAAATGGAGAATTTTGTTAGAAAAAATAGAAAAGGTAATGTATTTTAGCTGAAAAGATAATTAGTTATAAATAATGTTATTATTTTGTAATAATTTTTGAAAAAATAAACAAAGATAATAAAGTAAAATCACTAAGTACCGGCCGTCTGTCCGTCCGACCGACTACCAAACTTTAATGTTTCGTCTTTAATAATACTAGTCTATAACCCGTGCGATGCACGGATGAATTTTAGAATTTTTTTATCTTACTATTTGTATTTTGATTATATGATTTTATCGGAAGAAAATATTTTTTTAAAAATTAATAATGTATGTATGATGTTATTATAAGCATTTGTTTGTATTTTGATGATAATTTTTTTTAATATATTGTCAACGGAAATAATATCTTGAACTTCTGAATGTAGCTTAGAAAAATAGGTAATATAAATATTTAATAATAATATGTTGTTGACGAGATTCGAACCTTGAACCCGTGGTAGCATTTTGAATATCAAGAAAGAAATATTTTTTTTAACATTACATCCAATGGTTCTTCTTTTATCTATATTTCAATCTAACGGTTGTTATTTAAAGTATCAACGACCAACCAAATAGAGACTAGTTTGTTTATAATAATATAGTATATATTAGTCTATAACATGTGCGATGCACGAATGAATTTTAGAATTTTTTATCTAACTATATGTATTTTGATTATATGATTTTATCAGAAGAAAATAAATTTTTAAAAATTAATAATGTATGTACAATGTTATTGTAAGCATTTGTTTGTATTTTGATGATAATTTTTTTTAATATATTGTCAACGGTAATCATAATCTTGTACTTCTGAATGTAGCTTTAAAAAATATGTAATATAAATATTTAATAATAATATGTTGTTGACGGGATTCGAACCTTGAACATGTGGGAACATTTTGAATATCAAGAAAGAAATATTCTTTTAACATAATTTTTTTTAATATATTGTCGACGGTAATAATATCTTGAAATTCTGAATGTAGCTTAAAAAATAGGTAATATAAATATTTAATAATAATATGTTGTTGACGAGATTCGAACCTTGAACCCGTGGGAGCATTTTGAATATGAAGAAAGAAATATTATTTTAACATTACATCCAACGGTTCTCCTTTTATCTATCTTTCAATCTAACGGTTGTTATTTAAAGTATCAACGACCAACGATCAACCAAATAGAGACTAGTTTGCTTATAATAATATAGTATAGATATAGATAATATAGATTATTTACAAAATTTTCAATATAAATAGATGAGAATTATTGTAATATTAAAAATATTTTTTTATTTATTAAGCTACTACCAAAAGTTTACTTCATTTATTTTTGTAAAAGAAAATTATAAAAAAATAGATCACCAAAAAACCATATATACATAAAAAAAATTAATATCGCAATACATATATATTTAATAAATAATCAATATATATATATAAAGGAGGATACACGGGAGGTTAGGTGGCGCCCCTAAGATCGTCTCAATCTATTTTTCTAATTTTCTAGAATTTTAGAATTTTAAATGCTGATAAATAAAAAAATATTCTTTAACATATTAGAAGTAGAATAGATGTTCGAATTTATTGAGGAAAAGAGTTCGAATTTATTGAGGAGAAGATTTCGAATTTATAGCGAAGACATATAATTAAAAGTTCTATTTGATGTAGAATAAGTGTTTGAATTTGCAGAGGAGAAGAGTTCAAATATAAAAGAAGTACTTGCAAAGTTCTATTTGAAGTAGAATAGGTGTTTCGATTTATAGAGGAGAAGAGTTCGGATATAAAAGAAGTACTTGCAATTAAAAGTTCTATTGAAAGTAGAATAAGTGTTTGTAATACATAACTAAAAGTTCTATTTGAAATAGAATATGTAAAGTTATATAAGTGTTTTTTTAACGAAAGAGTGTCTCATTAGAAAAGAGTATGGTAACAGAAAAATTAATATATAAGACAAGTATATATTCAATATAATAAATTTGAGATTTTGATATTAAAAAGAAAAATGTGTTTCACGGGAGGACGGCTTATTAGCGAGGATCGAGTAATTTTCGTAATTTATTTGATAGAGTTTTTTTTTAAAATTATTACGCCGCCGCGAAGCGCGGCTTTTTCAACTAGTTGTTCTATAAAAAACTTAACACCTGCATCCCGAAAATAGTACTCCCTTGTGATTCCGATGAGTAATTTACACAACTACTGGGAGGCAGGCCATGTTGTAAAATGGATCTCATGGGCTGGCATTTTGAGCTTTGGTTCTACGAACTACGAAATTCATCAATGGCCCAATTTGAGAAGTTATTTTTGCTTCTTTGTGTCTGCAAAATGGACATTTCACAGTAATCCTACCAAACGTGTTGGATAATTTTTAAATACATCAATACTATTATCAATACTATTATATAATAGACGAAACATTAAAAGTTTGGTTGGTCGGTATGGTACGTTGTGATTTTACTTAATTGCCCTTAACTATATTTCGTGTTTTTACTTAATTAACCTTACTTATTTATAGAAATATATTATTAAATAATAATATTGCATATTTATAACCAATTACCTTTTTTCCCTAAAATACATTATTTTTTCTAACAAATTCTCATACTTTTTCAAACATGGCAATTACCTTTTTTAACTAAAACATGTTAGTTTTTCTATTTTTCCATACTAAAACCCCTCATTTTCCAAAAATATTACGGACAAACCTTTAGTTATTTATTTTTAAACCTATAATATTATAATTATTTTTTAAAAGTTTACCTATTTTAACATGTCTACTTATTTTTCTTAACAAATGCAATCACTAAGAATATTAAAATATAAATAATCAAATACCTATTTATAACCAATTACTCTAAAACACATTATAGATTTTTTCTAACAAAGTCCCTTCTTTTCTAAATATATCACGGGAAATTGTGTTTTTCAATTTACTTTTTCTATTTTTCTCACTAAAATTCATTTTTTTCCCAAAAATATCACGGGAAACCCTTTACTTATTTATTTTAAAACGAATTTAAATACTTTTAATTATTAAATTTTAAAACCTCATTTTTCAAAAATATCACGGGCATTTACCTATTTAAACTAAATATATGTTACATTTTTTATTTTTATTTATTTTAAAATATGTTTTAATGTTTTTAATTAATTAAAATTATTTAGCTATTTTAACATGCCTACTTATTTTTTTTAACAAATACAATTAATAAAATATTTAAAATAAAATAATAAAATAACAATTAACAATCCGTGCATCGCACGGGTTTTAAGCTAGTATAATATAATAGACGAAACATTAAAAGTTTGGTTGGTCGGTATGGTACGTTGTGATTTTACTTAATTACCCTTAACTGTATTTCGTGTTTTTACTTAATTAACCTTATTTATAAAAATAAATTATTAAATAATAATATTACCTATTTATAACCAATTACCTTTTTTTTCCTAAAATACATTGTTTTTTCTAACAAATTCTCATACTTTTTCAAACATGGCAATTACTTTTTTTAACTAAAACAAGTTAGTTTTTCTATTTTTTCTTACTAAAACCCCTCATTTTCCAAAAATATCATGGACAACCTTTATTTATTTATTTTTAAACCTATAATATTATAATTATTTTTTAAAAGTTTACCTATTTTAACATGTCTACTTATTTTTCTTAACAAATGCAATCACTAAGAATATTAAAATATAAATAATCAAATACCTATTTATAACCAATTACTTTTTCAGCTAAAACACATTATAGATTTTTTTCTAACAAAGTCCCTCATTTTCTAAATATATCACACGGACAAACTCTTTACTTATTTATTTTAAAACGTATTTAAATAATTTAAATTCTTAAATTTTAAAATCTCATTTTCCAAAAATATCACGTACATTTACCTTTTTAAACTAAATATATGTTACATTTTTTATTTTTTCATACTAAAACCCCTCTTTGTCCAAAAATATAACGAACAAACCCTTACTTATTTATTTTAAAATCTGCTTTAATACTTTTAATTAATTAAAAGTGTTTAGCTATTTTTGCATGCTTACTTATTTCTTTAACAAATACAATTAAAAAAATAATAAAAAATAAAAATTAACAATCCGTGCATCGAACGGGTTTTAAGCTAGTTTAAATTAAAATTTTAAAGGACTAAAAATCATGACTTTAGTGTAACTGTATCTCACGCTTCACGAAAATTACAAGAATTTGGTAGTCAATCTCGAACAACTTTCTCGAGGAATTTATGGTCTTTCATGGCGAATAAGTACATTTTCGTAGAAATTATGCAATAAAAATCTTGAAATTTCTCTTATTCGTACTCCTATTATACACTCTCTTTAATTTTGTTTTTAAAATATCCTACGTTATACGCATCTTTTTTGTATGGTTGTTAATCCAATTTAATCATATTAAAAACACATTTTGTATTTAATGAAAATATTTTCGAATAAAAAAATCTGACCTACACAATTATTTTTTCAAAGAAGCTGTTTTTAATTTTTAGTACATATATATTGAGGACATTTATGTGACAAAAATAGTAGGTTTAAGCTAAAATGTCGCTTTATGAAATGATACTACAGTAAAAAGGGAAATATCAAGTTTTCAACCAAACCTTTTAAGTAAGGTTGAGACGTGAGGGACGTTTATTGTACTAACCGAACTAATTGTGTTTGGAATATCACAAAAAAGTTGACTTATAAATTAAATTGGGTAAGTGTCATATAAGTGATAATTTGATGAATTTTTATAAGTTATACGGGTGTTTGGATAAATTTATTTATAAGTTAGTGAATAATTTTTAAATATAATGATTTCAATACTTGTATTTTAAATTAAAAAAATATTTAAAAACACAAATGTAAAAATATAAAATATTAGAAAAATAAAGAAATCAAAGAATAAGTTGATAAGTTAAGTAAAATGTTGGTGATTTTTAACATTCAACTTATCAATTTATAAGTTATCAAATAAGCTGAGTACACAAACACCCCTTATAAGATCTTGTCGACTTATAATGCATAAGTTTGGTGTGCCAAACAAGCCCTAAGTATCTTTTGGTAGGAATGCGGCCCTATTTACCCACGAGCCGCGCATCATAAACATGCCGCTATATATTTTGGAACACTCTTTTCCTAAAACGGGTATTTAGGGTCTTCACCCTTGTATTAAGCAACATGGACTTTCAATTAGATAACTTTTAATAATTTAAATATTTACTTGTAAATCATTTCTTCTGCTTCTTGCACTTACTTATCAATGATATTGTAGTGTTTTTGTTAATATGTTTTAATTTATGAACGTATTGAATAAATATGCACGATTTTATTAAGAACGTTACCAAATATTTAAGTATTTAGAAAAAAAAGTTTGGGAAAACTTTCATTTTCTTTAGAATTTTTCATCATAAATTTAGATAAAAAAAAACTTTAAATCTATTTTACATTTTTTATAAATAACTTTCAATTTCTTTTACATTTTCGCTTTGTGCAATGAAATCTATATCAAATCGTAATGAACCGGACTGAGATAATACTCACCCCTAACTTGTAACTTACCGACATACCTAAACATGTTATCTTAACAGATTTATCTTCAACCTCAAACATTGTGTGAAATGTGAAGATACGCAAAGCAAAAATACGGCAAATTGAGTTTCAAAACAAAAAAAAAACGGCAAATTTATACGCATTTGAGGCTCACGAGTCCTAGCTTGTCAATCGTGTTTGTTAATTTATGGTTATTTCTTTTCATGCTTCGTAGGTGTCTCTTTTGGTCCAGCGAAGTTAACAAATTTATTCATCTCCTGGCCATCCAATGTAACAAGAATTTGCATGACTGCAAGTGGTCGATTATTCATATGTTTGTTAGGCCATCTCTAATAGTTTGGTTCAAATTTGGACCGTAAATTGAGATTCTTGTATTATAAGAAAAATGAAATAGTTTTAATTATAACATTAAATAATTATTTTATAATTTAAATTGAAATTTGTATCAAACTATTAGAGTTGGACAAGGGTTTGGTCCAAATTTGGACCGAACTGTTGGAGTTGTTCTTAAGGGTATGAAGACGGTAATTCGAGTTTGGCTACTCAGTGTTGGTGTAGCTGGAGCTCGATCTCAACTTCTTTAATAAAGCTCGATTTAGTTTGAACTAGCTTATATCCCGTGCGATGCACGGTCTTCTTTAATATTTTCTTATTTTTTATTTAGATTTTAGTTATTATATATAATTTGATAAAATTTTAATATATATATATATTGGATTTATAAATCTAACAATATAATATTTAAATTTAATATATTATTGACGTAATCAATAGTAGTATTTTAGATATTAAAATATAAAATATTTTAAAATAACATATCTAATGATTCATATTTTTTTACTCTTAAAAATCTAAAAAGGGACTCAAGTGCAAATATCAAAATATGTGCTTGTTCAATATACCGAGTTTATTTGAATATATTGTTACTTTTATTTTCATTAATTATCTCGTTTAAATTGAATGTTAAAAAAATTATAATAAACATGAATTTCATAAGTTTAATATAACAATATTACCAATATATCTATCTTTTGCCCGTGTTATTTTTAATTTGAACATTAGTTGTTTCAGTTAAAAAATATAAACAGGTAATATCCTTAAAAATACAATTAGTTACTTATTAAAAATTATATAAAATTATATTAATTTTTTTATATATACGTCTGCATTACTTTTAGAAAATTAGTTGTTTAAGTTAGAAAATATAAAAGAGGTAATTTGTTTTAGCTGAAAAGAATAACTTGTTATTTATTAATATTTATATAAAACAATATTACCATTGTATATTTATTTTGCATGTATTATATTTAGAAGATAAGTTGTTTTAGTTAGAAAATATAAAACACATAATGTGTTTTAGCTGTCGGTTATAAATATATAATAATATTACCATTTTATATATATATTGCCCGTCTTATTTTTAGAATATGATTTGTTTTAGTTAAATAGATATATGAAATAGGTAATATGTTTTAGCTGAAAAAGGTAATTGGTTATCAATAACTTGGTTTCCATATATGTGTCCTATTTATAAGATGAGTTGTTTTAGGTAAAAAATATAAAAATAATGTGTTTTAGCTGAAAAAGGTAATCGGTTATAATATTACCATATTATATATATGTTGTCCGTTTTATTTTTAGAAGATGAGTTGTTTGGTTTAAAAAAAATATAAAATAGGTAATGTAGTGAAAAAAGGTAATTGGTTATTAATAAATTGATTATAGATAGGCCCGTGAATCGGCCCAAATACCGACCGACCGACCGACCGACCAAAACTTTTAATGTTTCGTCTTTAATAATATAGTATAGATTTGTAAATGAGCCAAGCCCCAACAAAAATTCAAAATTGTTTTTCTCGATTAAAATTTGACGTGAAATTGTAAACTCGGTAACTCAAATTTTTTATAATTTCAAATCAATAAATTATTAAATTCTATTTTATTATTTAAATATTAAAAATCAGAATTTTTTTTAATTTTTTTATTTGTTGAGCTCGTGGAAAAATTCAAATCGTGCTTCGTTTTTTGTTTTACTCTTATGGCTTTTGAAGTGAGTATATTTAAATGTCAAACTAGCCTATAACTTGTGCCAGATGCACGGATTGTTTAATATTTATTAACTTATTATTTATGTTTGTGTATAATATTTTTATTAGTTGAATATTAAATGAATTTGTTAAAAAACTAAGTAGGTCTCTTGTTAACGGAGGAATTTGGTGATAACAAATTTCGGGGATTGCTGGAATAACGAATTATGAAAATAGGGGGATTTGGGATTTTTGGATGTTTGGGGCTGGACTTGAAAGGTGTCTCGACTTGTTAGATGTGTCGGATCCTATTCCAAGATGCCTGCGTACCCTGTTTATATATAGGGATCAAGCCAACGCAGTTCTGTGATAGGATAGTATTTTTAATCCCTGTGATTGTTAAGGGATATGTTGAGATAAGTTGATTTTATCTTTTTAGAGTTATATTAGTGTTGGAATTCTTTCCTGATTTGAAAGAATCGTTTGGAGATATTTTTTAGTAATTGATTGATTTAGATTGATTGTTTCCTCGTTTCAGAGAGAGGATATTACTAAGTGGTTAAGCAATTAATCATTATTAGATCAATATTGGGAAATTAGGAGATAATTGAGGCAACCGAAAATATGGCGTAACAACTACCCCCCAGTTCTTCAGTGCAGCTTGATGGACTGGAGAACTAAGCGTGCTTTGATCTTCCGAATTTCCTGAGTCAATGAAACAACTAGGAGTAGAAGATTAGCAGATAATATGAAGAAGATAATTACCCGTAATATGCCTGTAAAATCGAGAGAGACAACATGATGTGCCCGTAATATGTCTGTGCTTGCGAGAGAGACAACATGCGAGATGTGAGAAGAACATATGTACGAGTAACTTTGTAAGTGTAGGAGAATGAGAATTAGATAATTACCTCGCCTTCTTATACACTCTATGCAAAACAGAGTTTAAGAAAAGGGAAGAGTAACCTCGCCTTCTTATACACTCTATGCAAAACAGAGTTTAAGAAAAGGGAAGTGTAACATCGCCTTCTTATACACTCTATGCTAAGCAGAGTTTAAGAAAAGGGAAGAGTAACCTCGCCTTCTTATACACTCTATGCTAAGCAGAGTTTAAGAAAAGGGAAGTGTAACCTCGCCTTCTTATACACTCTATGCAAAGCAGAGTTTAAGAAAAGGGAAGAGTAACATCGCCTTCTTATACACTCTATGCTAAACAGAGTTTAAGAAAAGGGAAGAACTATATTCTTGGTGAGCTTTCCGGAAGTACGGATAAGCACCCCGGAAGTACGGGTTTACCAAGGTACTCCAAGCAACACCTTCCATAAAGAAGGGCCTTCAAAATAATTCCAAGCAACACCTTAAAGAAGAGCCTTCAAAAATAATTCCAAGCAACACCTTGATCAAAGAAGGGCCTTCAAAAATATTAACATCTTCAATAGAGGGTCTTCAAAAATAATTTCCAAGAAACACCTTAAAGAAGGGTCTTCAAAAATAATTCCCAAGCAACACCTTACAAAAGGGCCTTCAAAAATAATTCAAGCAATACCCTCCGCAAATAAGGGTCTTCGAAAATATCACACAGAGACAACCACAAAATCTAAGAATGTCCAATGTTTACGAGTAAATGTATGATGCACATGATGATATGAATGAATGCATGATGCGAATGATGCACATGATGATATTAATAAATGCATGATGCGAATGATGCATGGCCTTCAAAACAAGATTACCCCGAAGGGTCTTCAAAAAACGATCACCACTTAGGGACTTCAAACAAGATTATCATCTTCAAAAGAGGGTCTTCAAAAATAATTTCCTCTTCGAAAGAGGGTCTTCAAAAATATTATCCTACTCGAAATAGGGTCATCAAAAATATTATCCTTCTTCGAAAGAAGGTCTTCAAAAATATTATCCTACTCGAAATAGGGTCTTCAAAAATATTATCCTACTCGAAATAGGATCTTCAAAAATATTATTGTCCTTGGAAAAGAGAGCTTTCAAAAATATTACCCTTATCAGATGAGGACCTTCCACACTTATTTTTTTTTCCATGCACGAGCTAGTGATGTAATCAAATCATGTGCTACGAATATTGCATCACAATTCTTTAACATCTCCATTATTCAGATTCTGTCCAGATCCGTGTTTTACCTTTTTGGCCCTGTAAACGATATTTTCTTGGAAAACACAAAACATGAAAGTTGCAGGAAACGAAAAGAGCTTTCTGATGATATATGGACCGTCAGAAACGGACTTATAACGAATCGGGAATCGAATAAAACATCTGCTGATTAACTTCTCAATACTGAAAAACGGGACCTGATTATGTTTTGTGATTTCGAGAATAGATCGAAACATAATCTCAGAAAACACCAAGAACGAAAGTTGTAGGAAATCACAAAAGCTTTCCGGATCATAAAAAATCATCAAAATCTAACATGTAATAAATTTACTACGAATTTTATAAGATAGCTTATTTGTATGGACAAAATCATAAGAAAACTTATCTTTATTTTGAATAGAACCACGAACCACCGCTTCCACCGTTTAGCTCCTCCATTAAAGCCGCTCCAGATCCATAATAATCCCCCATGCGTATTGTATAGATTGATTGTCCTCCACAATCAAAAAGTATCCCCTCCTTCTAGCGCCAATTGTTAACGGAGGAATTTGGTGATAACAAATTTCGGGGATTGCTGGAATAACGAATTATGAAAATAGGGGGATTTGGGATTTTTGGATGTTTGGGGCTGGACTTGAAAGGTGTCTCGACTTGTTAGATGTGTCGGATCCTATTCCAAGATGCCTGCGTACCCTGTTTATATATAGGGATCAAGCCAACGCAGTTCTGTGATAGGATAGTATTTTTAATCCCTGTGATTGTTAAGGGATATGTTGAGATAAGTTGATTTTATCTTTTTAGAGTTATATTAGTGTTGGGATTCTTTCCTGATTTGAAAGAATCGTTTGGAGATATTTTTTAGTAATTGATTGATTTAGATTGATTGTTTCCTCGTTTCAGAGAGAGGATATTACTAAGTGGTTAAGCAATTAATCATTATTAGATCAATATTGGGAAATTAGGAGATAATTGAGGCAACCGAAAATATGGCGTAACATCTCTAAATATATTATTATTGAAATTTATAATTATAATAACAAGACATGTTAAAAATAATAAATAACCTTTCAAAATAAATAGGACTATTTAAATAAGTTTTTAAATTAATTAGGCCTACTTTAAAAATAATTAGAGTTATTTGTGATAATTAATTATAATATATTATACTAATCAATCAATCAATAACAGAAAATCTCTCCAAACAATTCTTTCAAATCAGGAAAAAATCACAACGCTAATATAACTCTAAAAAGATAAAATTAACTTATCTCAAGATATCACTTAACAATCAAAATGATTAAAAACACTATCCTATCACAAAACTGCGTTGGCTTGATCCCTATTTATAATACGCAGACATCTTGTAATAGGATCTGACACATTTAACAAGTCGAGACATCTTTCAAGCTCAGCCCCAAATATACAAAAAAACCCAAATCCCCCATTATCACAATTTCGTTATTCCAGCAATTTTCGAAATTTGTTATCTTGGATAACAATAACATTGATATGTATTAAATTTAAAGTTACATATATTCAAATCACAATTTTATTTTAAGTTTAACAAAAATAAAATGAAAAATATTATGAAGTTCAAACATTTAAAGTTACATATATTCAAATCACAATTTTATTTTAAGTTTAACAAAAATAAAATGAAAAATATTATGAAGTTTAAACCGTGATTCGGAACCGAACCAATCCGCGAACATCCGTACATAGAGGTGATTTTGAATTGGAATTGATACGTCAAAGGTTCGATTATTCTCTATGTTATTGTTGGGTATAATTACTAACTACACAGCAACAATAGGGCATTTATATATATAATTGTATTAACAAGAACAGGCAAAAATACCAATAAACGAAACAAACACAAAGGTCGAAACAAAAGTATAATCAGAGACTGAAAATAACAGAACAAGAAAGGACACTTATCTCTCAGAAGCTTTAGCAAATACTGATAGATAAATAAAACAGCTGAGTCGCCAAGCCTTCGAGAAGTCTTGACTGTTCTTGAAGAGATTATTGCCCCACTTACGCTGTGTTGGGTTGCAGCAATATCACTCCCAGGATAAAACAGCACAGATCAATCCACTCACAGTAGTCGGAATGATCAACAGCGACCAGCACCTCACTTCGCCCAAAAACTATGTATTCTGTATGTGTTGAGAGAAAAACAGAGAAGAGAATAGTTGCTAGGGTTTTCAGAGTTACGTCTATATCTCCTCTGTCAAACGTTATATTTTGTATCTATATAAAATACAAAATAAAACGTAAACAGAAAAACATTGTAACTGAAGATATGACATTTAATACTAAATATTCTGATTTAATTACCATAACAGTAGTCATCAGGATTTAATAACAGTTACAGCTCAGTCAGGATTTCCTGGTCCATCAGGATTTGATCATCATCAGTACTGAAGTAAAGCCATCAGGATTTGATGTCCGTCAGGAGTGGTATCAGTACTTGATCGACCATCAGGATTTCGTCAGGACTGGACCATCATCAGGATTTAACTCCGTCAGGATCCAAATACTGACGCAGGCCATCAGGATCAGTAGTCATCAGGATTTCACTCCAAGTACTGACCAGGCCATCAGGATTTGCTGGTCCATCAGGATTTAATATAAATCCTGACCCAGTTCATATAGCTGTTACAAATAAATACTGATACTGTTAAATTAAATCAATAAATAATATTAAATAAACAGGTAATAAAATTCCTCGCCCAGGTCGCCTCGCGTACGCGAGACGCCGAGACATTCGCCCAAATCGCCCTTCGACCCGACCCGACCCGAGTCGTGACGTGGCGGGCGGCGGCGGCGCGCGTGTGTGTGTGTGTGTGTGCGCGTGAGGCACATACTAACACCATGCACACCCACATGCCTTAGTAGTTGTACACTACTCTTGCACATGTTTCTATATAAACCCACCAACCTCTCATTACCAATTCTATGTGGGATACAAGTTATTTCAATATAACCAACCCACATAACCCATTTCAAGCAACCTATTTCAACTCACTTTATTTATGGATTACACTAAGAAAATGTCTTAGATCCAAACATGAAAGTTTAAGTCCTCATTACAAGGAACAACCTCCAAGTGTTAGTTTCCGGAAATTCCATCAAGAACATATATAAAATATGCCTCAAACTTTCCATTTTCTAACAATCCCCCACAAATCCATACAGAAATGCTTACATATCGGTCCTTATCATGACTTGTTTTTCAGAATCGGTACCCTTCCGGGTTTGAACCCTCCTAAGTCCTCTACTTCGATGGCTACCGGATCTAGATGGAATGTTTCACCTTGAATCTTTATCCGTTTGGTGTAACCACACTCCATAGACGACGACAAATCAAAGGCTATGGTGCTGATCTACGGCTTTGAGACATTAATGGTCCTGTCTCGATCCTGTTCGTCGAATGCTTCAAGGAATAACCCTTTCCTCTAATTGCGACCACACAATTACATTCGCTTAGCTGGGCATCTCCAGAGATGTACTGCGATCATCTCGTCAAATGACTTGACCCCATTCAGAGTTCAAAATAACTCTTGCTATACTGGCAGTAACAGTACCTTTTAGGTTTACAGGGGATAGACTCAGATACGTGCGTATCAAGGTATATAGTAAAGGTACTACCAACTCACCCTCACAGCTTGTTATTACCACATTGAATACACTTCAAGGGATCTCCTCTCAGGTGTATTGGGTTCCCGCTGCTGATGAATCATGATGGGCTATCAGTCCCATCCCCAACCTAGACTTTAAGACTACTGCATGCTCAAGTCCTTTAGTCAAAGGATCAGCTATATTATCTTGAGTTCCAATGAACTCTATAGCAATAATCCTCTCAGACACTAGACCCCTTATAGACTTAAGTCTAACTTGGATGTGTCTCTTTGTTTTAGCATTATACTTTTCACTACTGATCTTGTCGATAGTTGTACGGCTATCACAATGAACAGCAATGGCTGGAAGCGGTCTGCTTACTACAGGTAACACTGACATAAGTCCATGCAACCATTCAGCCTCCGTCCCCGTGGCATCTAGTGCACACAACTCAGCCTCAAAGGTAGACCGAGTTATCAAAGTCTGTCTAGTAGACTTCCAGGATATTGCTCCACCTGCTAGGGTAAACAAATATCCAGTCACTCCATTGGTGCCAGATTTCTTAGCTATCCAACTTGCATCACTATATCCCTCGAGTACTCCAGGGAATCTTCGATAATGCAAACCAAGGGAAATCGTTCCCTTAAGATATCTAAGAACTCTATCCAGTGCCTCCCAATGAGTCTTGTTCGGACAACTTGTATATCTAGCTAACTTAGACACAGAATAAGAAATATCTGGTCTAGTCACATTAGCAAGATATTGCAAACTCCCAATAATCTGAGAATACCTTAACTGAGACACAGGTATACCTGAACTATTCTTGACTAGGGCAACTTTAGGATCGTACGGTGTACTAGCGATTCTACAATTTGAATAACCATACTTCTCAAGTATAGATTTCTCTATATAATGAGATTGTGACAATGTTATTCCATCAGTTGACTGTGTCAACTTGACCCCAAGAATCACACTAGCCTCACCCATATCCTTCATTTCAAAGTGCCTTCTCAAGAAACTTTTTGTCTCGTTAATAATCTCAATATTGGTTCCAAACAATAATATATCATCCACATATAGGCACACGATAATACATTCATTTCCTTTAACCATATAGTAGACACACTTGTCACTTTCATTAACTACAAATTCTGATTCTAAAACAGTATCATCAAACTTTTTATGCCAGTCTCTAGGAGCTTGTTTTAAGCCATATATAGACTTGATTAACTTACATACTTTCCTCTCGTTACCCGAAGCAACAAATCCCTCAGGCTGATCCATATAAATCTCTTCCTCAAGATCACCATGAAGAAAAGCTGTCTTTACATCCATTTGATGGATGATAAGACCATGTACAGAAGCCAATGCTATAAGCATTCGGATTGTTGTCATCCTTGCAACAGGAGAGTATGTGTCAAAGTAATCAATGCCTTCCTTTTGCCTAAAGCCCTTAGCTACCAGCCTAGCCTTATACTTATCTATTGAGCCATCAGGATTCATCTTCCTTTTGAAGATCCATTTACATCCTATAGTAGTACACCCAGGAGGAAGGTCAACCAACTCCCATGTTCCGTTAGAAACAATAGAGTCAATCTCACTCTTTACAGCACCTTTCCAGTGCCTTGACTCCGAAGAATCCATGGCATGTCTGAAAGTTAAAGGTTCATCCTCGACATTGTAAGTGACAAAATCACTTCCAAAGTCCTTGACTACCTTTGCACGCTTACTCCTTCTAGGTTCATCTACTTCGTCAGGAGTAGAACTACTATCAGGATCTGCCCCCACATTTGTCATCTTTTCCACATGATCAGGAATAGAACTCGATGTGTGAGTAGGATCATCATTAGAAATATCTTGAGGTATGCCAGTCTTCATAGGGAACACATCCTCAAAGAATGTTGCATCACGAAACTCAACTATAGTGTTTGCCACTATACCGTCTATGTCAGATTTTAATACTAAAAATCTCATAGCCGTAGTGGTTTCAATATAGCCCATAAAGATGCAATCAATAGTTTTCGGACCTAGTTTCTTTCTCTTGTGTTCAGGGACAAGCACCTTTGCAAGGCACCCCCACACACGAAGATACTTTAAACTTGTCTTTCTACTTTTCCATAATTCATACGGTGTCTTGTCCATATGTTTCAGAGGAACTCTATTCAGAATATGGCAAGCCGTATTCAAAGCTTCTCCCCACATGTACTTAGGCAACCCAGAATTAATAAGCATGCTGTTAATCATATCTTTAAAAGTTCTGTTCTTTCGTTCAGCCACCCCATTAGACTCAGGTGTGTATGGTGGAGTCACCTCATGAACTATACCATTGCTTGCGCAAAATTCATTAAACGAGGTACTAGTATACTCACCACCTCTATCAGATCTCAAACGTTTAAGTACTTTACCAGTTTGTGTTTCAGCTTCAGTTTTGAACATAATGAATTTTTCTAGTGCTTCATCCTTATGTCTAAGTAAATAAACATAACAATATCTACTACAATCATCTATAAAGGTAATAAAATATCGTTTATTATCCTTAGTCAACATGCCACCAAATTCACATATGTCAGTGTGTACTAAATCCAATACTCCTGAATCCCTAACAACATTATGAAAGGGTTTCCTAGTTTGTTTAGCAGTCACACATACTTGACATTTAGATTTCTTTTCAATAGCATATTTTGGAATCAACTCTAAGTTCATCATATTCTTTAGAGCACCAAAATTTAAATGACCAAGTCTAGCATGCCATAAATCAGATGATTCAACACAATTAACAGAAGGTGCAACACTGTCATTAATAAAACTGCCCAAAATAGGTTCAACATTTATTAAAAATAAACCATCAGACAAATAACCTTTGCCAAAGAATGTACCAGTATGTGTAATAACTACTTTATTACATTTCAAAGAAAGTTCAAAACCATTTTTAACTAAACAACTTCCACTTATAATATTTCTACGAATATCAGGAACATGGTGCACTCTAGTGAGGGATAGAACACGCCCAGAAGTAAACTTCAGGTCCACGTTTCCTATTCCAAGAACTTGAGCAGCACTAGCATTCCCCATCGTCACTGTCACTCCATGACTCTGTTGATAAGATACAAATAAACTAATATCAGTACAAATATGTACATTAGCTCCAGTATCAATCAACCATTCATGTGACAGATAAGTGGAAAGAAGTACAGGGTTGTAGGTAACACACCCGTCATTGGTTCCAGAGGCAACAGCCTCACCAACAACCATGTTAACCTTAGGCCCATCAGTGGTTGCAAGCACAGTATTAGCTTGTGCTACCACAACAGCTTTCTTTGCTTTCTTTGCAGGACAGTCCTTGCTCCAATGACCAACCTGTCCACAAGACCAACATGGTTTGTTTGTCTTTGGTTTCTTAGCCTTGTTCTTGTCATTTTTAGTTTTAGTGTTATCCTTCTTAGTGACAGCCTTTCTTTTCTGTCCAACAGTCACTACATTAACCTTTGAACCCCCATGTTCAGCAGGCATCACATGTCCCTGTTTGGACTTGTGTTGTTCCTGCACAGAGATGTCCAACATCAGGTTTGTCCAAGTGATCTCTCCTTTCTGTCTTTTCAGGGAGAGAGCAAACTCTTCCCAAGACTTAGGGAGTTTTTCAATCACTGCCATAACCTGAAACTTTTCAGGAAGGTCCATTCCGGACTCCTTCAAAACATGCACCAACATCTCAAATTCATGTGCCTGCTCGGTCATGGACTTTGTATCCACCAGTTTAAAATCAAGAAACCTAGCCACAGAATACTTTTCCAACCCTTGCGAGTCAGTATTGTGTGTCTGGTCCAGCTTCTCCCATAAAAGCTTAGCAGTGAAAGAATCAGATGAATAAACATCAAATAGAGTGTTCGCCAAAGCTGCCAGTATAGCAGCCCTAGCCACCCCATCTTTTTCCTCCCACATGGCATAAGCCTTAAGAGTTTCAGCCTTTTCCTGATCAATAACCGGTTTCTCATACTGCACCACCGGCCATAGACCCTTTACCGTTAACCACAGTTTCATCTTTTTCTGCCAACGAGAAAAACCAACACCCCCACCGAATTTATCAGGCATTCCTGACAAATCAATAGGCTGTGAGAAACGGTACGTGGTCCAATCAATTGTGGGTACAGTAACACCAGAACCAGAAGCAATAGCAACATCAGGAGTTACAGTTCCGTTAACCATCTTGTTAATTAACAATATATAACACAGAATTAATCTCTTCAAGATTGTTGGGTATAATTACTAACTACACAGCAACAATAGGGCATTTATATATATAATTGTATTAACAAGAACAGGCAAAAATACCAATAAACGAAACAAACACAAAGGTCGAAACAAAAGTATAATCAGAGACTGAAAATAACAGAACAAGAAAGGACACTTATCTCTCAGAAGCTTTAGCAAATACTGATAGATAAATAAAACAGCTGAGTCGCCAAGCCTTCGAGAAGTCTTGACTGTTCTTGAAAAGATTATTGCCCCACTTACGCTGTGTTGGGTTGCAGCAATATCACTCCCAGGATAAAACAGCACAGATCAATCCACTCACAGTAGTCGGAATGATCAACAGCGACCAGCACCTCACTTCGCCCAAAAACTATGTATTCTGTATGTGTTGAGAGAAAAATAGAGAAGAGAATAGTTGCTAGGGTTTTCAGAGTTACGTCTATATCTCCTCTGTCAAACGTTATATTTTGTATCTATATAAAATACAAAATAAAACGTAAACAGAAAAACATTGTAACTGAAGATATGACATTTAATACTAAATATTCTGATTTAATTACCATAACAGTGGTATCAGTACTTGATCGACCATCAGGATTTCGTCAGGACTGGACCATCATCAGGATTTAACTCCGTCAGGATCCAAATACTGACGCAGACCATCAGGATTTCACTCCAAGTACTGACCAGGCCATCAGGATTTAATATAAATCCTGACCCAGTTCATATAGCTGTTACAAATAAATACTGATACTGTTAAATTAAATCAATAAATAATATTAAATAAACAGGTAATAAAATTCCTCGCCCAGGTCGCCTCGCGTACGCGAGACGCCGAGACATTCGCCCAAATCGACCCGACCCGACCCGAGTCGAGTCGAGTCGAGTCGAGTCGAGTCGTGACGTGGTGAGGCGAGGCGGCGGCGGCGCGCGTGTGTGTGTGCGCGCGCGTGAGGCACATACTAACACCATGCACACCCACATGCCTTAGTAGTTGTACACTACTCTTGCACATGTTTCTATATAAACCCACCAACCTCTCATTACCTATTCTATGTGGGATACAAGTTATTTCAATATAACCAACCCACATAACCCATTTCAAGCAACCTATTTCAACTCACTTTATTTATGGATTACACTAAGAAAATGTCTTAGATCCAAACATGAAAGTTTAAGTCCTCATTACAAGGAACAACCTCCAAGTGTTAGTTTCCGGAAATTCCATCAAGAACATATATAAAATATGTCTCAAACTTTCCATTTTCTAACAGTTATGATATTTTTAGACTTCATTCGACTTCGAGAGATGTTCCTGTAAAATTACATAAAATAAAATATATTATGCTATTATAAACATTATGAATACCTTATCTTAATTTTCAGTTTCGATAATTCGAATAGGATTGAATCTGCTCAAAACCGTTACTCTAACATAAACGGTGACAATTTAGCGTGATATAATTAGGGGGCACTCAGCAAAGTTTAGAAACTACAAATTTTAACCAGTAAAGTTGATGCGTTAGAACAAAAACGTATTTTTAATCTTATAAAATATAAGATTCTTATTGTTAATGCATAGAATAAATCTTGAAATCATTACAAAAACACATACACATAACTTCTAAAAAAGGTAAAAAGGTGGATGAGTGGATCACTATTATCTTGTAACTCCAATATAAAAGCACCTAAAAATATCATATGAACTTGGTATTTCTCTTGACACCTCTATTGAAAATGTTCTAAAGTCAAAATAAGATTATCTTTGTTAGATGATTATTTTATATTTAGTACAAGTTACATGACACGTGCTATAGTTTTTTTCACGAGAAGCTCATCTTATTTATGAAAATATAATTAATTACAAAATAATAACTTACGGAATCGACTTTAGTAACGATTTTCAGAAATTGTAGCACTTTTTTTTATGTAACTAATAATTTTTTGTGAAAATTTTAAACACTTGTCTAAGATTCCGGATTGTGAAAAATTATCATCAGTACAACAAAAAAATCTTTAATTTCTTTCAAGATGATGTTTAATATTCTAACATCCACCATTTTGGACTGTAAATAAATATAATATAATATAATTATTACTTTAAGGAATCTGATAATATTCCAACAAGTATATATCCAATATCCCATTACTTTTAATAAAATTTATCATTACAATTTAAATATAAGAGTATAAAGCTACGTGGAATCACCATAAAACAATTCCAAATGTTCACGCACGCACATATCTCTTACCTACCATATTCTAATAAAAAAAATGCATAAAAGACTGTGTAAAAAAACATAAATACGTATACGACGTAGATATATTGTGGGGAGGTTTCAAAATAAAACGTAGATATAGCGGAAGCGGGGGTAGGTGTGAGATTTGACCAAACCATCTCCGTCCGTTCATATCTTCTACTTATTCTCAATCTTTTCATATATATACCCCAAATCCACCCCTCCTTTCCTCTCAGCTTGAACACCTCCTCAAGCTTAAATATTAAAATCTCGAGGTTTCAGTCTAGGTTAGTCCCCTGTTTCCGTAACTACATATTTATAGGCTAGTCCCCTTATT
Source organism: Heracleum sosnowskyi (assembly GCA_030848705.1). Lineage (NCBI taxonomy): Eukaryota > Viridiplantae > Streptophyta > Magnoliopsida > Apiales > Apiaceae > Heracleum > Heracleum sosnowskyi. The sequence continues at coordinate 10,169,815 of CM061245.1, forward strand.
TCGGCACGCAGAAAAATAAGGAAAAATGCAAGCTCTATCTCCAGCGACGGGTACTAATCTGCAAGTTCTAATGAGACGGGGAAAAATGAACAAAGTTGCTCCGAGGCAAATGATTATTCGTTCTGCATCTCGATTCGACTCGGCTAACGCGGCGAGTCCAGGGAGTGCTACTGGGAGCCGAGCTGACTGGCAAGCTTCGTGTGCTATTTTAGCAAGTAAAGTTGTTTCTCAACAAGACACCGAAAAGACCGACGAAATTACCGCGGTGAACGGTCACCGAACTCTAGATCTTGTTCCGGTTGATAATCTACCCAAGCCGCTGACTATTACTGATCTTTCTCCGGCTCCGATGCACGGATCCACGCTTCGTGTTGCGTATCAGGGCGTTCCAGGAGCTTATAGTGAAGCTGCAGCTGGTAAGGCGTATCCGAAATGCGAGGCAATTCCCTGTGATCAATTTGAAGTGGCGTTCCAGGCTGTTGAACTCTGGATTGCAGATCGTGCTGTTTTACCTGTTGAAAACTCGTTAGGTGGGAGTATTCATCGTAATTACGATCTTTTGCTGAGGCATAGGTTGCATATCGTTGGTGAAGTTCAGCTTGCTGTGCATCACTGTTTGTTAGCACTCCCTGGAGCTCGAAAAGAGTACTTGACTCGAGTTATTAGTCATCCTCAGGCGCTTGCTCAGTGCGAACACACGTTGACTAAGCTTGGATTGAATGTTGCTAGAGAGGCTGTTGACGATACTGCTGGAGCGGCTGAGTTCGTTGCCACCAATAAGCTGCTTGATACAGGCGCGATTGCGTCTGCACGAGCTGCTGAGCTTTATGGATTGAGTATCCTGGCTGATGGAATTCAGGACGATTCGAGTAATGTTACTCGATTCGTCCTGCTGGCTCGTGAGCCGATCATTCCAAGGACTGATCGGCCGTTTAAAACGAGCATTGTTTTCGCTCATGATAAAGGAACATCTGTTTTGTTCAAGGTTTTGTCTTCGTTTGCTTTTCGGAACATTAGCTTGACGAAAATCGAGAGCAGGCCTCACAGGAACCGTCCAATTCGACTGGTCAATGACAAGAACGTCGGAACTGCTAAGCATTTCGAGTACTTGTTCTATGTTGATTTCGAGGCGTCCATGGCGGAACCTAGGGCACAAAATGCACTTGCTGAAGTTCAGGAGTTTACATCATTTCTCAGGGTTTTGGGGAGCTATCCGATGGATATGACCCCGTGGTCTCCTTCACGGGAAGATTAACGGCGTTATCGTTTTATTTTTATGAACTAAATAATTTTATTATCATTTTTATTTTTTGAAATTAAAGTTGCTTATTCCTGGGAGATTATGATTAAGAATTTAAATTAATCACCCAAGGAAACAAAGGAAGAAAGACTGTTAGGTAAATATTTATATTTTATATATGATATGTCTGTGTTAGAGTCTAAGATTGCTTGCTAATGTATATAGTTAAATGTATACACCAACCAATCTTTTTGTGTTTACTTGAATGTATACACCAACCAATCTTCCTGTGTTGTCAACTGCCCTCACCAAGAAAAACCTGCAAATTTCTCTTCTATTTAGCTTGCATATTTGATGAAGCTTTGTGCATATTAACGAGACACGTAAGTAAGTAGTCGAATCCGATATACGACGAATTACAACGTGCATATTCATGGGACACATAAGTAGACGAATCCGATATACGACGAATTACAAAATAGAATCAAGTTCGATATAAGTTGAGGCAAACAAAACCATGTCGTTATTATGAATCTAGTCTCGCAAAAAAGAAGTGAAGAAGAATAAAAAAATACGTGAATGTAGTAGGTGAATGAGTATTGTTTTGTTAAGTAGGTGGATTAGTGTTTGATTTCTTCTAATTAGAGTACTTAAAACAATATTATCATTGTTGAAGATGGCAAGCAAACGGATTATACAAACGTATTGGTCATTATATGGTAATGCTATTGTCACTAACTTATTAGACAACACATATACTTGGCATTCTAGTTGCCTTGTCTCGTAGGATTTTGCCAGTTCTTAGCAACATTTCTTGTTGGCTTGTTGCTAGTTGTTAACTTGATACATCTTGCTTCAGGTTACAAACTTTTCACAAAAATAAAACGTGTTCTGTTCTGCTCCGCTGAAGAATTGGTTGGCAAAGATCCGGGAGTATCCGAACTTATTTGTTTCCCGAGTGATCATAAATTTATGCACATGTCTCGACAACGTATATATATATAAATATCTAAAAAGGCACATACATGTACATGTACGTATTAATTTTCGGTTCGGTTCGGTTCGATTTCTGAGTATCTAGATAATAACTATGGTTAAGGAGGGGGTGATGATGATGATTTGATTAGATTGGATAGAAAGTGATTAAGGGAGGGTTACTAGAGAGGGGTTGGTGACAGAAGTGGCTGATGATGCAAATTTGGTGGTAGGTGAAGGGTTTGTGGGAGAGGTTTGGTGTGGTGGCTGTTGAAACTTGAAAGCCCATTTTTAACACACAGAAGAATTGGTCTTTGTGCTCTATCCATGATGCCATGGGATGAAAAATGTCAAGTGATGCTAGTATTTTATTGGAGTTTTGCCAAGGAACCAAATAAATTCATTAAAAACAGGTATATTTGAATTATCAAATTAGGAAATTTTAATTGGAGGATTCATATTAATATATGCGGAATTCATTATTATTAATTATTTCACCCAACAATAGCAAAGAAACACATGACATTTTGGAGATTTTTTTGGGTGAATTTATTTGATTCCCTCCCATTTCTCATTTCATTGTGATAATCATCTGCCTCTGGTTCAAATATTTGTCACTTGTTATTGTATTTTTTTTCTTCTAGAAATGACAAATTTGACAGTTTAATATGTTTTTGACAAAAATATTATATTTTTTGAAAAAGACTACTCGTGTAGAGTAGGATGGAAATATAATTTATAATCTTGATATATTTTATTTAGGGATATCTTCTTTTTTGGTATCTAATAGATTTCAAAGCAAATATCTTTTAGCATCTACTAGATGTTAACCTTTTGTAGGATAGTTAATTTTTTTATCAAAATTTACTTTAAACAATTGTAAAGATGCAATATGACTTTAGTTTTTTTCTAATTTTAACAACAGAAAAACCAGACTTGGAAATGACAAATGAGTGATTTTTTTAAATTAAAATTTAACAAATTAAGGTGCATATTGAACATTTCTAATAAGTGGTATTTGCAAATTCTAGATAAATAACATGCGGAAAATAAGATACCCATCCCAGAACTGGCAGAGCATATCCAATTCGTGAAAGATTGTCATTGATTTTATTTAAAAGTTCACCAGCTGAAATAGATTAAAAAAAAAGTAATATATAGCGATCACCAGTCAAAAATATAAAAAACATTTATAACTGGCAATGATTGACAAATTATATGTTGGAAAAGAAATTTGTTGAATAAAAAGAAATCTAAAATTTAAATATATTTTGAGTGAAGTATCCACTTAGAAGTTCTAAAACTACTTTAATGGCATACCGAATAAGAAAATTGGCAACATTATGTCATCATCTTATGGGGACGCAACCTTTATCTTTCCAACCGTTCATACTTAGCTTTCCAACTTTGAAGTTTACAAGTACCATAGAACATAGTAATTCACTCGTGCATGGTAGGGGTGAGCAAAATAAAATCGAAAAACTAAAATTGAATCAAAAAATCGAAAAATCAAAATGAAAAAAATCAAAATTGATAAAAACCGAAAAAACCCACAACTGAACCGAATCGACGGAACGGTTTTGTAATGGTTACAGTTTTATCCCTATAACTGAACCGAAAAACCGAACCATTTATATAACATTATAAATATAATTATATAATACATAATTTACTATACAAAATCTAATATAGTTAATATAAATTATATTCTGTTATATAGTAGAAGTAAGAGGGATCATACAAAAGTACTACTAAAATTTAGGGTTCAATACTTTTGAGTAACAATAATTATATATCTTACATTAACAATAATTATATATCTTACATTAATTATATACTACTTATATTTTAGTTCATTGTAAATTCTTATTTTATTTTATTTTATCTTATAATATTTTCAAATTTATTATTAATATTAAATTTATATAATAATTTTTAATTAGGAAAAAACAAAAAAAAAACGAAATCGCTAAACGGTTAACCGAACCGAAAAAAATCGTTCCGGACGGTTCAGTTATGGTTAATAGGTAAAAATCGAACCGAACCGACATTCACGGTTCGGTTATTCGATAACGATTTTTACCAAAAACCGAGTCGAACCGACCCATGCACACCCCGGTGCATGTGAAGTGTCTGAAATTACATCAGATTTGATTATTTTAGACGGAATTCGTATGCATTTTTAATTAAACCATAATTTTTTATACACGGATTTTTTGTAGGGTTATTGACCTTCACAATTTAATTTAGAGTATAAAGACACAATCTCAAATTATGTTTATCCTGGTTTTTTTTCTTAAAGGAAAATTTAGAAAATGCTAGTTTCATTTAAAAATAAAAATGTAAACAGGAGTTTAAGTCACATCACTAATAAAAAAAGAAAACCCAAATAGCAGAAGTTATAATTGTTGGTAATGAATAAAAATCAGAACTATTAGGCCCACAAAACCTACTCGCATTTCAAGGCCCAATGTCCAATACCAAGCCCCGTTAATCAAGCATACACACATAATATATCATAGGTAGACCATTATTCTAGAAAACACCATCTTATAAAGAGAATCATGGAGATTCATATATTTTATTATAGAATTTCATAAATAATTTTAAAGGTTTTTATATAAAATATATAATCTGATTCTAATGTAGAATATTAGCATATACAAACTTTATAAAAAAAACTAACATATAAAATTTGAATAAAAACATTGATTTTAAATTTGATTATACTGCAGAATCATTTTGGATAGTTTTGATTCTGCTGTAGAATCACTTTGGACTATTTGACTAATTTTCGATTTTTTTTTAAAAAGGTAGTTTAATTTCGTTTTTTGATTTAAAAATTGAAATTTATAATCATATCTAATAAAAAATGTGATAAAAATATATATTATGAATATTTATGTAATGATTCTCTCCCGGACTCTATATAAAAAGTTCTCTCTTGAATGTCACCCATCGTATGTATACATTTTAGTATTTTTACAATTCACCATTTCTCACCCACTCCACTCACTTTTATCTTCTCAAAAATGTCTTCACCGGACTCTCAAAAAATTAAAAAATACACAATAACATAATCATAAATTGAATTTGTATTGCTAATAAAAACTTCCCAACAATGGAGGTCACTAATCATTAGATTATAATCATGCAAACTCAAAACGGTTCATTTAGAAAAGAGTAAAATGCATTTTGTGTACTTGCACTTTGCGTGTCAGATCACTTGGGATACTGCACTTTAAAAACTCTCACTTGCAATACCAGACTTCCAAACTTTTTACAAGTTGTGTACTCCCGTCAAATATCTCTAACTCCGTTAATTTTTGTGAGGGTATTTCAGTCATTTGCAATTTAACAAAGCTATTTAACCCCAATTCATTTTGTTGTTCTTATTTTACAATCACTTTTCACTATTGATTTCAAATCGTCCCTTGATTTTATATATACGCACATACTCATTTACATGTTGTAAAGTACATTTTCTCGTTTAACATGTTTTAGTTGCTCCCATGTGATTGAATACTTGTTCAGTAATCCCTTATGTTTGCTACATTGAGGAATATTGAATTGAAGGATGTTTTTTAATGTTTTTTTTACCGTGGATAGTTTATTTACCAGTTATGTTTCCTTGATAGTGCTCTGTTTTTGGCATGTTAAGTTGCAATTTTTATTCATTTTTGCAGTGGATTCAGAGCTTTTTAGTATTAAATTTCATCAGGGGGGGGCATTTTAATGAGAATCGTACTGAATATGTTAGAGGTTCTTTTGACTATATTGACTTATGTGATTGTGATACAATGAGCTTGATAGAGTTGATTAATATGTGTAAAGAATGTGGTGTAATGGGTGCTCACACTTTCTTCTATAAGTGACCACAAACTGACATGGTAAGGGGCTTGCACACATTAGAATCATATGTTAATGTTCTGGAGATGTGTGAGTTGCTTCCACCTTCAAAGATCATATATGTCTTTTCCATCACAACTAAGCCTCTTATGGTTCTAGATAATGATGGTTTGGAAACTCAAGAATTTGCCCCTTCACAAGATAGAGATGTTGAATTTGTTGATCCTACTATAGACCAGTTTGAACAAGTGGTTACAGACCTGCTGCATAATCAATTTGGTAATGTGGTTCATGACAGAGGGGATGCTGCAGATAGTGAAAGAGATAGTGATGAGGACTATAATCCAAATGATGAGAGTGATGTGTTCGGTGATTGTAGTTTCTACTCAGATGGTTCTAACATAGATAACACTGATGATGAGGTGTGTAATCATAAGAATGAGAGGATTAAAAAGAGTAAAGATAGGGCAAAAGAGAAAGATAGGGCAAAAGAGAAAGATAGGGCTAAAGAGAAAGATAAAGACAAAGGTTCTGTCAAAGCTAAAGACAAGGTTCCAATGGATGAACCATTCCAAATGCACAATGATAGTGAACAAGAAATTGAAAGTGAAGATGAAGGAGGAAATGCAACTGATGTTTCAAGTCACTATGCTTCACGTGATAAAGAGAGGATGGCATGGAACTTATCAGATGAAGATGAAATAGCTTATCCTGTTTTTAATCACAAGACAGAGATGAAAGACCCTAAGTTTCAGCTGTGGATGTTGTTTGCAACAACTAAAATCTTCAGAGCTAAAGTGAGAAAACAAGCTATAATGGAGAGGAGACCTATTAAACAATGCAGGAACTATGGAAGTAGAGTGAGATTCATTTGTGAACGTCCCTGTGAGTGGAAGATATATGCATCTAAGTTGCCAAATACTGATACCTACCAGATTAAGGTATACAATCCCAAACATATCTGCACTACAACATTTCATCAAAAATAAATAAATTCAAGATGGATAGCTGAGCATTATGAAGATGACATCAGAATGAATCCAACATGGCCACTATCTTCATTTCTGAAAAAAGTTGTTAATGATTGGCATTGTCATGTTAGTATCTATGCAATTACTAGGGCAAAGAAGAAGGCATTAGAGAAGATAAATGGAAAACATGTTGACCAATATGACAGACTGTGGGAGTATGGAAATGAGTTGTTGAAGGTAATGCCTGATAGTACAACTAAACTAATGACTGAAGATCAAGAACTGGCAGATGAAAGGAAGATATTTAAAAGATTTTATGTATGTCTTGGTCAATTGAAAAGGGGTTTTAGAAATAGTTGTAGACCTTTGCTTGGACTTGATGGATGCCATCTAAAGGGGCCATATGGTGGTCAATTACTTGCTGTAGTGGCCACTGATGCCAATGATGGCATGTATCCATTAACATGGGCTGTTGTAAAAGCTGAAAATAATGAAAGTTGGAACTGGTTTCTGCAAAATATTAAGGATGATATGAGAATCGAAAATGATGGTACATTCACATTTATAAATGACAGACAAAAGGTACCTTGTTATTGTAGTTGTTTACTTTACTATTTCACTCACATTATATGAAATCTTATAAAAAAACCTATTTTTTTTACAGGGGCTAATCAATGCATTGGAAGCTATCTTTCCAACTACATAACACATGTTCTGTGTCATGCACTTATACAGGAACATGTGGAAGGACCACAAAGGCATTGGGGTTAGAATGTGTTTATGGTTGGCAGCTAGGGCCACTACTGACTACACATTTAATAAGCACATGTAAGAGATGAAAAGGGTATAACAAATTCACTATTGTCTTTGTATTGTGTACATGCAACTTTGTTAATATTCTCATATTTTATTTATTTACAGTTGTCAAAGAAATGTTTTGAATGGTTGAATGAGAAGCCTAGAAGCCAGTGGTCTAGAAGTGCATTTAGAAATATTTGCAGGAGTGACATGTTTGTTAATAACCATTGTGAGGTTTTTAACAGTACCATAAGGAAATATAGAGATCTTCCAATTATTTCCATGCTAAAGTCAATTCACACTGATGTTATGGTGAGGATACAAAAGAGGAAAGACAAGATGCTCAATAGCTATGCACTTAATCCTGTGTGTCCTAATGCTAGGCGAAGGCTTAATAAGTAAGTGAAATGCATTTACATTCATCACAAATTCTGTTTTGATTGTTATAAGCATGCTAACAACTACAATGTGTTAGGGCAATTGATCAGAGCAAAGACTGTCATGTTGTTTGGAGTTGAGGTGCTAGATATTTGGTTACAATTACTGCATGTGGATATGAGATGGTTGTCGACTTGGATGCACACAAATGCGCCTGTAAGAAATGGGAGCTTTCAGGAATCCCTTGTTACCATGCTTGTGCATGTATAGCATGGAACAAAAAAACATTCGAGCCTTTCATTCACCTGTCATACAACAAAGATATGTTCTTGGATTGTTATTCCAACATAGTGGAGCCTATTTGTGGGGAATCTGAGTGGGATCCTACAAGTTTCCCTAAGCCATTGCCACATGAGAATAAGGTCCAGCCAGGCAGACCTAAGAAAAAGAGAAACAAGGCTAGTGATGTTGTTGATCCTGGTGCAACTAGGCTGAAAAGACAAAACACAAAAATTAAGTGCACCTACTGTACTGAAACTAGTGATAATATAAGGACTTTGTTGGGTCATGCCCAGCATCCTGCCTATTCGAACCGTGGGCGCTTGAGCCACTGGACTGGTTGTATATGGAAATAAAGTTGCGCCTCTTCTAAAAGTCCGGGCTTTTAGATCAGCTGGTGAGCGCTTGATCCTAAGAATTGGTATCAGAGCAAGGTCACGTGTTCGAGTCCCACAGAAGGCATAGTTGCTATTCACCGTAAGGCATGTGTGCTGGAATAGGCAATATGCTGGGGGGGGGGATTGTTGGGTCATGCCCAGCATCCTGCCTATTCGAACCGTGGGCGCTTGAGCCACTGGACTGGTTGTATATGGAAATAAAGTTGCGCCTCTTCTAAAAGTCCGGGCTTTTAGATCAGCTGGTGAGCGCTTGATCCTAAGAGACTTGTCAAGCCAGGGTAAGACATGTTAACTTTTATTTACTTTTCTTTTTCATTGTTATACAGTATATTAATATATAGTTGTGAAACTGGCAGTTGATAGAGCAACTGGTTGTGAAAGGCAAGTCAAAACAAGGACTAAGAGCTCTAAAAAGTCACCCTGCAAAAAACAGAATGAGGATGCCCAAGGTGGTGCAAATCAGAGTGGTGGATGACATTCCAGTCAAGGTGGACATGCCAGTCAAGGTGCTGGAGGGAACCAAACTGGACATGCTACTGAAGATGTTAGTCAAGGTGTTGAAACTGCTAAGGTTGGTGCAAAACCCAGGAAGAGCATTGCAAAAGGAACCCAAGCTGGTGTATTTCGTAAGAAGCAACCAAGACCAATTGTGGAAAATACTCCACTTGGTATTCAACCACATAAAACAAATACCAAAGGCCAGGGAACCTCAACAACTACGGAAAATATTGAGGCAAGAAGGAGGGCAATGCAAGCTAAGCTAAGGAAAAATCCAGTTTGAAAGATTTGAACACTTTCACATCTCTAAAAGTTTTAGAACGTATCTAAACCAATATGATATTGACTAATGTATTTTGGATGTGGCAGTCCTTAAATATTTCGTGGCACTTTGATTTTGTGCTTTTGACAATGTGGTATTGACTAATGTCATGTAATTGAACGCGATTATGTGGTTATTAAACGCGAGTATCTTTTGTTATGTTTTGTGCTTTTGACAATCTCATATTTTATGATTGTGTACCAATTCCCATTCATGTTTATATGTAAAGAACAACAATTAAGTGAAACACATAAACCACAATCTAAACATTACATTACAACCATACCAACGATTAAAGTACAAATTCATCAAACTTAAAACAACAAATGCTACGCAGAGTTTTAGTGAACCAACATCAAATACATTACAAAAGCAAAGCTTAAGCAAAGCTTAAAATAACCTAAACGAAGCTTTACTCTAAATCAAGGTCATCATAGTCATCAAATTCAACAACAGTGTCATCATTGATTGTGTTAACAACCATATTCAACATCATACCAACAAGAATCAACATTCCAACAATTGTATCTCGCTTCTTCTTCTTGACTTTATCCATCTCAACTTCATGCCATTGGGTGTATCGATCAAGCCTGCGGCGCCACTTCTCCTCCCTCTCAAACGAACGTTCCCGCAGCTCCTTAATTATCTCCAATGTACGGGGACCCATTGGTTCTTCATCGACCCACACCTTGTAGCCACACTTATCCCTCGAACAAGTCCTAAATCGCCTGCCAGCATTTGGCCCAAACCACTCAGTCTTCATCTCGCTCATTTGATCACAGTAACAGGCTAGATCGAGCATTGCATCAATTTCAACGTCTGTGCGAGCCATTTTTCTGTTTCTGGGTAAATTGGAAATGCAAACTAGGGTTGTAGTGAGAGATAGTTAGAGACAGTGAGAGATAACAATGAAAAGGGAACGTCAAAGTGTATAAATTGCTGAATTAACCATGTTAAATTGCAAATGACTGAAATACCCTCACAAAAATTAACGGAGTTAGAGATATTTGACGGGAGTACACAACTTATAAAAAGTTTGGAAGTCTGATATTGCTCACTTTTTAAAGTGCAATATCTCAAATGATCTGACATGCAAAGTGCAAGTACACAAAGTGCACTTTACTCTTTAGAAAACGATCAAATCATTATATACACACGAGGGTTGTACGAGCACACACAAATCTTATGATGAACCAAAATTACGAACAATGATCTCCCAAAATATCTAAACCCAAAATCCAAATCAAAATGCAAAAAAAATCATGAATTAAAAATCCAATTTTCATTTTAAATATCTAAATGCAAACACAAATCCAAATAAAATTCCCATATTCTTGTAGAAATTTATAAAACCATTCTTGATCAACATTCAACAGTCCACTATAAAGGCCCACAAAACTACTAACGTACCAAAGCCCATAAATCAAACATATATACAAAACAAAACATCACATATACTCTACATTTTAACACAGCACCATTTCTCACTCTCACTCACCTTATCTTCTCAAAAATGTCTTCCCAAGACTCCCCCAAACCCCCCCAAGACGACGACATTTTCGCCGACGCCCCATCCAGCTCCTCCTCCGACTCCGACTCCGACTCTGACCTATCCGAACCCGAACCCGACCCAACAGACCCAACTGATTCAGCCGATATCTTCAATTTCTACGACAACACAGAAGCAGTGAATACAAGAGTACTCTCTGACATACTCAACTCTCCGTCTCGAAAACAAGAACAACTCAACGAAGACAAAAGTGTTAAGTACTTATCAGACCGGTACAATTTTCCGGAAGATCCGGAGAATTGGAAAGAGTCTGATTTGAGAGAGTATTGGGCGGACGGTCCGCTTAGTACCGGGAAGCCGGGGTGGGACCCGGCGTTTGTGGATGAGGAGGATATTAATGCGGTGAGAAGTGAGCTGGAACATGGTGCTGATCCTCCAATTGCGCCGTTTTATGTTCCGTATAGGAAACCGTATCCGGTTATACCTGATAATCATTATGATATAAGGACTCCCAAGTCGGTTGTTGAGGAGTTGGATCGGATTGAGGAGTTTTTGCAGTGGGTTAGCTTTATTTTTAAGGACGGAGCCTCGTAAGTTTGTCTTTTTTCAATTCTCGAGTTTTTGTGAATTTGAAATGTGGAATGCATAATGTGGAATGATTTATAGTTCTTAAATTTGTAATGTGGTTTGGCGTAGTTAGTACGTAGCTTGCGAGTGACATTTTTGAATTCTTAAATGTGTGTGTGTTGTGATGTGGAATGGTAAATGATGCTTAATTTTTGCCATGAGGTTTGATATGCTTAGTAGTTTTGTAGTCTATATGTGTAATGATATATATTCTGTACTTGTGCTTATTAAAGATTGGGAGTTTGGTCAATTGGATATTAATAAAAGAAAAATTATGAGATGGTTGTCACTTAAGTAGGTTGTAGGATCATTATATTGATTGTGTTGCATTTTTTTGATGATTAATATATTAATAAATAAATTTGTTAGAAAGTTATATTTCTTTTGATGATTAATATATTAATGAATATATTTGTTACAAAATTTAAAACAGTAAATGTTGATGCAAATTACAGAGTATATGCAAAAATGCTAATGATTAATATAAATAGTGTTAAAATTACAATATAACATTAGTTCGACTGGAAGAGTCATTTCACACCCAATCTATTATCAGTTGCCACTTGCCATTAAGTTTTCTCAAATATCCTAATTTTATGAATATTTTACGGTTAAACATTTAAATTACTCAATTTTGTTTTTGAAGCATAATAATGGTCATATATCCAAATTTTTAAATAATAAATGTATGTTATTCATATCAGAAGTATGAATTTTAAGCTCATGATTATTGTGTTATGTTATATATCATGCAAATTTCAATGTTAACAAGGATTGTCAAGAATTCACAAACTATAAATGCAGCTAAAATTTAACAATGTAAAAATAGATGGTGCATCAATATTGTAACTACTTTCAATTAAAGAAATTATCCGCTGGATATTAATTTCGCAGCGGGTTAGCTTTATTTTTTAAGGACAAGAGCTCGTAAGTTGCGTTTCTTGAACTCTTGAGTTTTTTTGAATGTGTAATGCATCTTGCGTGATGTGGAATGATGTATGATGCTTATATTTTTAACGTGGTTTGGTGTACTTGGTAAGTAGCTTGCAAGTCACTTTTTTCAATTGTTGAATGTGAGTGTATTGTAATGTGGAATGCATAGTGTGGATTGGTAAATGATGCTTTATTTCGCAATGTGGTTTGATATGCTTAGTAGTTTTGTTGTCTATAGGTGTAATGATATATTTAGTACTTGTGCTTATTAGTGATTGGGAGTTTGGTCAATTGGATATTAATTTTGAAATTGTAGAAGAAAGTTGATGGGATGGTTGCCACTTAAGTAGGTTGTACGATGATTTAAGCCAAATTTGTGTAATAGGTTGTCACCCAAATTGTATATCATTTTCTTAAACTCTTGAATGTGTGTGTATCTGTAATGTATATGTATGTGTGATGTATAATGCATAACGTGAAATGATAATAAGCTTAATTTTTTGTAATTAGGCTCGATAGTTGTATTTATAATTAGTGTAATTATGTTGTTTAGTACTTGTTTGTGATTTGCTTAATTGATTGTTTTAGATTTAGTGGCTTAACTCTTTAGTTGTTATTTTGCATATAGTATCGGGCCTTGTATGGGCATTTAGATTTTTCATATTTAGACCTTTCCAGTAGACTTCAGATTGCAAAGAAATGTTTGTAAGGAAAATTAACTAAACAAATTGTGCTAAGCGCTACACTTCACTTTATAGGTACACTTGTTGATTCTTGAAATATTGATTTTTATACTGTAAGTCCATTATAGTCAAGGTGACGAAAACTGCACTATTGGTAAGGTGTGGTCCAAGTTGGTGTGTCCCATAGGCTTGTTACCTAGACTCAAAGTTTGTTGGTATTTTTGTTCATACTCCGACCTTTCAAGTAGAATTATAAATGTTGTAACATGATTATACATAGAGGAAAAAGTAAAGATATTGTTCCAAGCGTTGCATTCTAGGTATGCTTGCTGATTGTTCAAATATTGATTTTTATTGATTTATTACACTAAAGGTGCGTGCTTCGTGGGGGCATGTAGGTTATGTATTGAATTACTTAATAATAAGGTCTATTCCATCATGGGAAACACAAGTAAATTCTCATCTTAGTCTTATGTAACAACGGCAAGTTCTTGTGGGCCTATAGTCATTTTTGAAATTTATTTAAACGTAATAGATCTTCATTTCTCAGTAAACTACCCATTTGCCAAAAAATAAATAAATCATTTTAGTTTTAGTTATTACTATTAATGTAGAACTTATCAATGAAAACCAATTGTGTGACGATGAAACTATAATATTAAACATAAGATCATTGTCATTTCATTTGAGTTAAATATCATTCGATGAAAAGGACTTCTTTTTTAATACAAAGACCAAAATTAAATGACTTGTGGAAGATGAATCTCTCCTTTGCTTTCTAGATAGTTGGATAATGCTTTCTTCGATGATTAAGCTTTATACGAGTTCTACTTGCTAAGCATTTCACTGTCTAGATATGTAACATTAAAATGATCTTTAAATGAAAAAGTCTGTCATGGTATTTAAGAAGTGACTGGTTTAAATTTTCATGTTGGCTTTGCAATCTATTATATAATTCACTTCTGTTGTTCCTAATAAATGCCGTGTTGAACTTATCATTATGTAAAATGTTTGTGTATGTTTTAGAGAGAAAGGGAAGACACTAGGTTCCTTTCAGGAACATATTTGAGATGCACTTTATGTTCACATGTTAGACCTAAGTGAAGCTGATGACCTTTGCACTTATTCCAGGTATGAAGGCACTGTGTGGGATGACTTGGCACATGGGAAAGGTGTTTATGTTGCTGAGCAAGGACTGGTCAGGTTAATAAATTTGTTTTGTCTTGGCTAGGAAGCTCAAGCTTAGCGTATGACTTTTAGTAGTCACTTAGCTGTTGATCTTATGGATTATCTGAATATATTGTCTTGTAGCTACTTGGGTTTATATACATACTTAACTTCAATCATCCAAGTCTTTTATCTATCTTTACCTTGTAACGTTCTAAGAGATACTTGGTGCTTTTAGGTACGAAGGGGAATGGCTCCAGAACAACATGGAGGGTCATGGGGTTGTTGAAGTTGAAATACCCGATATAGAACCAGTGCCAGGTTCCAAGTATGTGACTGATTTCTACTTGTCTACTAGTGTAGTCATGATCCCCAATCACTTGAACTAATTAGTTATCTTTCATAAAAAAACATCAGGCTTGAAGAAGAAATGCGTGCTGAAGGGAAAATAATAAAAAGGGATTATATGACTCCAGAAGACAGAGAATGGCTGGAGAAGGATATTGAAGATAGTGTTCGTTTGGCTGGGGATAATTATGAAGTACCTTTTTATGAGAATGATGAATGGATCAAACAATTTGGAAGCAAACCGTGAGTTATTTGTTGCATTCTGTATTATATTTGTTTGTGTATATTGTTAAAATGCTTAATTATACAAGTGAGATAAAGTATATAAACCTGCAATTGCACTATCTTCATTATTTTTCAGAAGCTTTTTAGACATGGTTATTGTCTTTATTTCAGGTCATTGAATAATTCTTCATAATTTTCAAGTTTTTGATAAAATGTTCAAGTTTCCCTTTCATTATTCCCATTACTAATATTTCATGTTTAAATTTCCGTATGTGTTTAACTACTTTGGTTTGTCATTGTTTTAGTTGACTGGACTATGTTATGGCATCAGTTAATGAGAGGACAACAGTGCCTCATCGTCGTTGTGTTTGGTTAACAAGTCCTACTTTTATGTTATAGTAAAGTTCTATGCAAACGAACTAGCAGAAGTTTCACACAAAGTTAAAGATAAATGTCTCCATCTTTCTCTTTTTACTCTGTTTTTATTTCGGCGACTTAAATCTACTATTATCCTCAGGGAAGCCTTGCCCTACACATACTATAGACACAATTACAATTTAGAATTGAAAGCTGTGACATTCTTGTGTTGTGACTTGTGACTGTTATTTTTTTTATAAATTGTCCGACAACTTTTTGAATGATTTGAAAATTTGAGTGGTTTTATGCTAGGGAGAAAGGCCGCTACCGCTATGCTGGTGAATGGAAACATGGAAGAATGCATGGATGTGGTGTGTATGAAGTTAACGAACGTACAATATATGTAAGTTTATGAAACTATCTGCCATGGTATTGGTGCTTTTGGTCCTCTGACTCTCTCTAATTGCTTTCTCTGTATGTCTCATCTTCTTCTCTAAATCTTTACGGATGTTGAATGTTGATTTCATAACGCACGGACATGACATCTGTTAGGCTCAACATTTTTCCACATTATTTAAATAGATACAGCTTTTAAATGAGGGCACTGCTGACTGCTCTCATTGCCAGAGCTCTATCCTATGCGATGGATAGTGATCCAACTTATTGTATGTTATATTCACAGGGTCGTTTCTATTTTGGACAACTGATGGAGGAAGAACATGGTTGTGATGCAAATGTCTCATCGGTATTAAAAAGTTACTCCTGAGTTTTTCTTTTACTTTTGACCATCCATGATCAACTATTTATGATATTCGCTTTCAGGTGCATTCAGGTATAGCTGAAGTTGCTGCCGCAAAGGCACGTATGTTCATCAATAAGCCCGATGGAAGTAAGTCAATGAATTACTTATTTTAATTGTTTCCTTTTATAGAACATAAGTTTCATGTCGACCAGCACTGCACATAAATAACCAGAAAATAAAACAGTGGCCAAGCCAATTAATAAGACTTGGGAGTTTTGTCATTCATTTCTTCCTAATCTTCAATTAATAAGCTTTATTGGTACATGTTAGAGTGTCTCTTTAACTTTTATTAGGGTCCCCCTCATCTTATTATAAGCTGTTGTGCAAAGTCCCAATTTCATGTACTGATTTTGGCTTGTAGTTGTGGGAACCTATACCACATAATATATTTCTATTGTCATAATACTGTGTTATTCATTTCTTCCCAAACTTCATTTTGCAACCTATAATCTTGCTGATAAATTGAGTGTGTTTTTTATGCAAGTGTTTTATGCACTTCATGGACTACTTTTAGTCATACTTGGCTTATGTAAGTGTTTTATGCACTTCATGGACTACTTTTAGTCATACTTGGCTTATGTTTTACTCTTACCTATGCAGTGGTTAGAGAAGAAAGGGGTCCTTACAATGATCCTCAGCATCCATATTTGTATGAGGAAGAGGATGTCTGGATGGCGCCAGGTTTCATCAACCAATTTTATGAAGTATGTAAATAATATATGTTGATTTGCCAGAACTAATTATTTCATTATTGAAATATCTGAGTAAACTGATTTATTCTTTGTCAGGTTCCAGATTACTGGAAAACATATGTGCAGGATGTAGACGAAGAAAGGGAGATGTGGTTGAACTCTTTTTATAAAGCTCCATTGAGGCTTCCTATGCCCCCTGAGCTTGAGTATTGGTGGGAGAATGGTAATACTAATTCCTATATTCTGACCCCTCGGAGGACATTCTTCGTTTTGTATTGTTAACAGGGTTGGGTAGATGGTAGATAGAATTCCCTGTGGAAAACTTGCCTCTCACTCCCTCACTGTATAAATTTGCTGTGAAGAATAACATTGTTGATGCCATGTGATAGATTGTAGATATGACTTCCTATTAGCATCTACTTTAGTGTTGCAATTTAAGATTAGAATATGAAGCTGCATGATTGGAAAACAATTATGCACTTGTTTAATTATAGGAAGATGCAGGGATAGTTTGGTGGTAAAAAAGTGAAATTATAGAAGCAACTAAGTTCATGTTCCACTCTGTTGCACAGTTACCTCCATTTTTTATCTAACTAATGCCTGCTGTGTATCACATATCTGAGATGAATGACGAATCTCACCCTACATCCTAGAAATTAAACATGAAATAGAAAAAGGATATGGAATATGTACTTTTCATATTGTTACACTTATAACAGCATAGTTAAGCATATATATAAGTTGTCGTGGATGGGTGGGAGGAAAACATGCTGGTCAATGGTTTGGCGAAACATGTTTTTCATTAAAGACTAGATGAAGCAGTGCTTTATAAAAAAATTGAAACAGGGAAAAATCTTTCTCATAACTAAAGCCAGAATATTGGTGTCTCGTAAGTAAATTGCTCTGACACATTTTAGTATTTTTATTTGACCAGAGGAAATACAGCCAGAATTTATTCTTATTAACAAGGAACCAGAGCCTGATCCTGAAGATCCATCAAAGCTCATATACACTGAAGATCCCCTTATTTTACATACCCCAACTGGAATGATAATTAATTATGTGGATGATAAGGAACATGGTATACGCTTATTTTGGCAGCCGCCATTGAAAGATGGTGAAGAACCTGACCCAGAAAAGGCCCATTTCCTACCCCTTGGATATGATGATTTTTTTGGACGAGATAATACTGTTGAGCCCACTCTATGGATGCGAATTGCTAAAGGAATTGAAAGTACATTTAAACCAATAGCTGATAAATTAGACAGGTTGAGTGAAGAGAAGAAGAAAGATCGAGATCTGAACATAGAGCTGGTTGAGAAGGAGTATGAACTAGCAGAAGCGGAATTGACTCTCAAAGAGGTCATTGAGGAAATGGATGAGGAGTTGAAGCAAATGCAAGAAGAGGAAGAGAAGAAAATGGAGGAGGACGTGGAAGAGGATGTGGATGAGGTCGGAGGTAAAGAACTAGCTGCTGAACCAGAGAAAACTGCAGAGCAAGAGGACATTGAGGAGGAAGATGAGGATGACGAAGACGATGAACCTTCTAGTTTTGGCTCAGCTATCAAACTGGATTCACCAGAAAAAGAGAAAAAGGGAATAGAAAATGGAAGGTCACCATTTGCTGCAGCTTCTTTATCGTTAACTCCTAGCCTTGTTTCAGTGGTGAGTTTTAATCTCCTTGAGACTTCTTTAATCAATCACATTCTCCATGACTGCTGTTAATATTGGTCAGAACTTAGAGGTTGGAACTATTAGACGTAAGATTATAGTTGCTTATATACTCTCTATCTGGTTTTCCTGAATATGCATATAGACATGGGATGGGTAAAAGATTAATTGCTGTCCAGCTTGTTTTCCTAATACTTCTACAAGCTTTTCTTCCCATTTCTTCCCCTCCTGAAACCACTGATGGTGGATTTTTATTAAAAAGTAAAGTATTAGTATTCCTCTTCAGAAATTAACTGGATTTGGTCTTATACGCTCATACAATGAAGGTAAATAAGTAGGAAGAATTCTTATCTTTTTTATCACTTGGGAGCCGTGTAAGATATTAGTCTCAGGTACAGTGTGAATGAGATAGAGATATGCTCTCTACTACTAAGAAAATCACATTCCAGCCATTGGATTTTCTAAATCGAACACAAGCACATAATCTGGCATGTCATTGTAAACTTTACTTTGCATTACTTGATGCATTTTCACCTTTCTTCAAAGACAATGGCAAATGAAAATACTAGAAAAGTATATAACAACAAGATAGAACACAAGTATTTTTACTTTTACAGTTACATATAGACTTTTGGTACTCTGGTTTAGTCAGCAAGTTCCATTGCTTACTATAGTTTGGATGGATTGTGCAGGTTTCTACTCAATTGCAGCAGCCTTTTTCAACATGGAAGGGTTTGAATTTGCTGCGGAATCGTTTATCACCTTCACTTAAGTCGCAGACTTGTCCTTCTCTAGTTACTTGCCAGACGTCACCATTAGATAGGCAGCATTGCTCCCCAAGCTCTGTCAGCTTTCCTCTTATGTCACAACAAAGTTGGAAGGTAAGAGCAGTGAAGCAGACACATCTCTGTGCCAAGCCTGTCACTAGTACAAGAATGAGAATGCGTTCAAAGCACAAGTCCAAGCATTGTGATTGGCAATGCACCGATTCAGGAAGCATTTTAAACATATTATCGTTGTGCACCCCAGTATAGATTCATCTGTTGTGTTTTATATATCTTAATCATACAAACTTCTGCAGAAATGCATCTGTTGTGCAAGTCCCTTAAGGACATTTTTCTATGTAGACCAGTTTGGCCTGGTCCAAGAGTAGCATCGAAATTGATGAGCCGATACACTCCTTTTTTGACAATTGAGGCTATTTATAAAGCATGCCAGTTAAATTGACTTGTTTGATTACTTTATTTATTCCAAAGTACTGATTTAGAAAATCACGAAATAAACAATGCAAAACGAAAATTTGTAGAAGCACTTTCAAGTTACCTAGGTGCGAATCACCTGATAATTTATACATGAATTTGGTGATGTGTAGTATCGTAAGTAGTGATTTGCAATTGATAATTTGTGCATTAATTTGGTGATGGGTATTATAGTAAGCAGTGAGGTGCAATTGATTCAACTAATTCCATAGTACCAGGTCACCTAATATCAGGAGATATATAAGTATATAACCATAAAGCCGTAGAGGTCGAGATTCTTGACGAACTTGTTATGATTCTTGAATGCAAGAACAACTCAAACCGTCTGCTATTACCTGTCTTCTACTATGTTGATCCATCCGATATTCGCAGACAATCTGGTTGTCTCTATAAAGCTTTACAAGATCAAGGGTTAATCGTTTTCAGAGACGATGAGGAGATTGAGAGGGGGGAGAGCATATCATGTGAATTAAAAAATGGTATCCAGCAGTCGAGAAGTTGGATAATAGTATTCTCAGAGAACTATGCATGTTCCAGTTGGTGCCTTGACGAACTTGTTATGATTCTTGAATGCAAGAACAACTCAAACCGTCTGCTATTACCTGTCTTTTACTATGTTGATCCATCCGATATTCGCAGACAATCTGGTTGTCTGTCTGAAGCATTCTCAAAACACAAGGAGAAATTCGAGAGTGAAGTGGATGATGCAAAAAGGAAGGACCTGATGGCCAAAGTAAAGCGATGGAGGGCTTCTCTTACTCAGCTTGCCAACTTGGCAGGAATGCATTTGCAGAACTTAACAAATGGGTAATACATGTATAAAAGAAGTCGCTTCTATTTTGTGTTACTACTCGACGCCTAATTTATGCTCTTTACTGTTTAGCCTGCCAGAATTTGAGCTCTCTGCTAGTTTACTACACTTCATATGAATTTGTAGCATGATAAACATTTTACGACATCCTGTGAACTCCTCAAGGTTCCAGGACAGTTGGTAACTTAATAGTAATTTTATCAATGAAGTCACTCTACCAAACATATCTTAATTTCACAGAGTCTGTTGCTTTCAATCTCCATAATGAAGGGGTATTCTAAGTTAGGCTGATGGAGTCCTGTATTTAATTGGACTGATGGTGGATGGTATACTTATTCATGTAAATGTCCCATGTTCTTACAGATTACATGTTCATCCACATACGTATAATGACAGTCGTTATATTAACTTGTGTTTAGTACTAACTAAACCTGTCAGCTTATTTCACCTTCTTTCCATTTTGTAGGTACGAATCAAAATTCATCATGAAAATAGTTAGCATCGTTAAGAATAAAGAGACTCGTAACATCTTAAGTATCACTCCTCATCCTGTTGGAATTGATGCCTCAGTCAAGGCAATTGATTTATGGTTCCACCGATGTGGAAGTGTTTGCATTGTATGGTATTGGTGGAGTGGGAAAGACAACTATTGCCAAATTCGTTTATAACATGAATTATCAACTATTTCAAGGTGGCAGTTTTTTAGAAAATATAAGAGAATATTCTGGACGGTCTGATGGTTTAGTGTGTTTACAAAGACAACTTCTTTCAGATATTTTCAAGAGAAAGACACCAACCATCAACAATCTTAATGATGGTATTCTTAAGATACAAAGTGCCCTTTGCCATAGGAAACTTCTAATAGTTTTGGATGGTGTGGATCAAGTTGAACAATTAGATGCTATCTTTGGGATACAAAAGTGGTTTCACAAGGGAAGCAAAATCATCATAACGACTCAGAATGTGCATTTGCTGAAAGTTCATGAACATTGTAAGAGATATGCTGTGAAAATAATGACTTATGATTATTCATTGGAGCTAGTGCTGGCCACACGGGCGGTCCGTCCCGTGCCGTGCCGGTTCACGGACGGGCCGTCCCGACCGTCCCGTGTAAATACTAACTGCGAACGGCACGTTAACTGGAGGCGGGGCGGGGCGAGCCGTGCCGTGCTGGAGAATGATTGGCACGTGCACGGTTCCGCCGGGTTGGGGGTCGGGCGGTTTAAATTTTTATTTTTTTTATTTTAATTTGATACAAATAATTGTTTGAAACTATAAAAAAAATTTGGAAGAAAAGAGGACGGTACCTCTATAAATTTTATTAATTAAAAAAATGTTACAATTAATTTGAGAGGACTCCTCTCTAAAAAAACGGAACAAACCGCATTAACATATTAAAACAATTACAAACCAAACAAATTATAAAAATACAGAACAAAAAAAATGCTATTCGGCATCGGAATCCGAAGTATCCATTGTCATCCACGGATCGTCTTCGCCGTCCGAATTATCTTCTTTTCTTCCTTGTTGTCTTTTTGCGGCTTGATCCCAATCTTTTTTACAAACACAAATCTTTACTACGTCCGGCGCTAAACTCGTTCTCTTCTCGTCTAACACTCTTCTATCTGCACTAAAAGCGGACTCGGACGCAATCGTAGAAGCGGGGACTACAAAAATATCCCTTACAATTTTTGCTAAAATCGGAAATTGTAACTCATGATTCTTCCACCATGTTAGTATTTCAAAATCTTCATTTAATTCGTAATGATAAGAAAAAAATTCCCTAACCATACTATAAGAAGAAGCGGCCGCGGGTATGGGAGATGAAGTGGAAAGTCTACATTTTTGTTTTTTAGTCAATATAGAAGAAATTGTACTATTAAACCTACTACGACCACCACCACTACTAGTACTAATAGGTTGTATAGAATTTTGAACTTTTGGAGCATAAATATCTACAAGACGATACAACAAGTCTAAACATTGAGTAACATATAAAACATGATCATATGAAACATTTAAAACTTCATAATAATGCCCTAAAATTCCTTCTAAACCTTCCTTTCTAACACCGGGATCAAGAAAACATGCAACACCATAAATATAAGGAAATTCCGTAAAGTATTCGATCCACTTAATTTTCATGTCAACAATAATATCATTAAAATATGGATCTTTTTCATATTCTTTTAAAGTAGTAACTATATTAACACACTCAATGATAACATGATGTACATTCGGTTCATAAACATAAGAAAAAACCTTAGTAGCATGTGCAAAACAATCAAGTATGTTACGTACTCTAGATGCCAATTCCCAATCAAATTCGGTAATAGGTCCACCTTCGTATTGGTTCTTAGGGTCTTCATTATATAATTCGGTGATAATGATCTTATATTGAATTGCATCATTTAATAATTTAAAAGTCGAATTCCATCTCGTAGAACAATCGATACCCCACTTCTTCGGCCTAAATCCATTTTCTCTACATAATTTTTTATACTTAGACCTATATGTACCCGCATAACGTAGATACTTAACTACTTTCCTAATAGGTTCTAATAAATGAGTTATTTGTGCAATTCCCTTTTGGGCCGACAAGTTAATTATGTGAGCACAACATCTAACGTGTAAAAATACTCTATCTAAAACTAAAGGAATGTCGTTCTTAACATAATCCATGGCTTTGTTATTAGAAGCGGAATTATCTAAAGATATAGTAAATACCTTGTTAAACAAATTAAATTCTTTTATTGTATCTAAAATTCTTTGTTTTATGTTATAACCGGTGTGTGACTCATCCATAATATCAAAAGCAATAATTCGTTTTTCTATATGCCAATCACTAATCCAATGAACCGTAACACAAATATACGGCTCGCCTTGACCCGAACTCCAACAATCACTAGTTAAAGAAACCATACCATCAAAATTAGCAAAACTTTCAATTAATTGTGCACGTTGAGCATAACACTGTTTTTGTGTGTGACGTTTAAGTGTGTTCCTAGGAATTCTTCTAAATGCCGGGTTTAGTGAATGTTTAACCATGTGCTCTAAATTTGGACTCTCACCGTGCCGTGCCGTGCCGGTTGCGGTTTTCAGTCCCCTAACCCGTGAACGCCCCGGTTTTCTGTTACGGTTCGTGCCGGTTCACCTCGCCCCGTTACCATTCCGAGTTCACCGAATTAAAATGGCGTGCCGTGCCCGGGTTGGCCGGTCAGACCCGCCCGGGTGGCCACCTCTAATTGGAGATGTTCAGTTGGCATGCATTCCGAGACAGTCGCCCTCTAAAATGTTACATAGAGCATTCAGAGAGAATAATAAAGCAATGCCAAGGTCTTCCTTTAGCTCTTGAGGTACTTGGTGCTTCCCTACATGGCAAGGAGGTAGATGTTTGGAGGAGTGCGATAGAGAAACTGGAAGTTATTCCTCACTGCAAAATCCAGAAGATATTGCAAATAAGCTATGATAGAGATTTGTTTCTTGAGATTGCATGTTTCTTCAATGGAGAGTCCAAGTCTTCTGTGGTCGGGATACTGGATGCATGTAATTATTACACTACAATTGGAATTGAAAATCTTATCGACAGATGTCTGTTGAAAATTGATAAAAATAAAAAGCTTCGTATGCATCAATTAATTCAGAGCATGGGCAGAGAGATCATTCGTCAGCAATCACCTAAGGATCCAGGGAAACGGAGTAGACTGTGGCATTATAAAGACTCCCTTGAAGTACTAAAAGATGAAACAGTAAGACAGATACTGTGATTGTACTATCTAATTATTAGAACTATCTTCTTTTCATGTCGAAGTGTAACTATACATGCTACTGCGTATTTTCCTTTTATACCAGGGCACTGGAGCAATTGAAGGTCTGACACTAGACATGAATATAACTGATGCATATCAGGTTGAGTTGAGAACATAAGCTTTTTCCATGATGTCCAAGCTAAGACTACTTAAGCTCAATAACGTACGGCTTAGTGGAGGTTACAAGGACTTCCCTAAAAAGCTGAAATGGTTATGTTGGCAAGGATATCCTTTAAGATCTTTACCAGATGACTTCCCTTTGAACAACTTAGTTGCAATCGACATGCAATGTAGTAAATTGCAAAACTTGTGGGAGGGAAACTGATGCGGAGCACATTGAATTGTTAGCAGAGGAATATACGAAACAGTTAGAGCAAAACAAGAGTATGAGAAAACGTTCTAAACAAGGAAGGTTTTGACTTTTTCTGATTTGCTGAGCTACCAGAATCTTCTAAATTAAATAGTACCAGAATAACATGATTCTGGGGATTTGTTGGGATCACCAACTCATCATAATATATAAAGTATCTAAATAACTTGATCTTTGGGATTTGATAAGATCAGATGTCCTATATCTATCAATCAGAAATAAAGATTCTAGGTCCATTTGTTATGATCACCCACTATAAAAGGGAATCAATTGTAAAGGTTTAAGCATGAAGAAATAATACAATTCTCATTTTTTTTGAGTTATCAACTTAGTTTCGTTTCCGTTCTGCGTCAGTTGGTATCAAGAGCTTGTTAGTATCCTGATGTCTACTGGTACAGGAAATAACACAAACACTCGAAACGGTGGTGGCCGTGGAGAGGATGCACTATGGCAAGCAGTGAATGAGCTCACTGCCAAGGCGGATAGGACCTCCATAGTATTGGAAGAACTGCGCGTCGCGATCGCAGGACTTGGTCGAAATACCGAGGAAAATCGTGAAGGACGACATAATGTCCATCATCCTCGTCATCAAAGGCAAACCATTTCAGATGAGGATGAATCAGATGAGGAGGAACAGATTCCGTGTCATCGAGGAGGAGGTTGTAGGCGAGAGTATAGAAATAATGGGTATCGCATTAAGGCTGAGATACCTAATTTCTACGGAAATCTCGACATTGAGGCTTTTCTGGATTGGATCTATGAGGTTGAGAAATTCTTTGACATAATGGATATTCAGGATGATCGTCAAGTTAAAATTGTAGCCTACAAGCTTCGTGGAGGAGCCGGTGCTTGGTGGGAGAATCTTCAGGACAATCGAAGAAGGCAAGGAAAACGCCCTGTAACAGCTTGGTCTCGAATGAAAGAATTGCTAAGAGGCAGGTTCTTACCGCCTGATTATGAACAAATGTTATTTCAACAATTCCAGACTTGTGTTCAAGGAAACAAGAGTGTGTCAGAATATACTGGTGAATTTTTGCGACTACAAGCAAGGTGTAACTTGGCAGAGACAGATGAACAACAGGCAGCCCGTTATATCAATGGGTTAAAGTTCCTGATTCAAGACAAAATGGGGCTACAAGCTGTGTGGTCAGTGGATCAGGCCCAAAACTTGGCTTTGCGTGCAGAAAAATTAGTGTCCCGGCAAAATAATTACAAACGCTATCCAGCTGAATCCGAATCTGGACGCTTGGCTACCACGGGGTCAGGCCAAAATCAGTCTACAGTCACAAACAAAGTGGTGCAGACAGATTCCAAGTTTGAGAGTGGAAGCAGCAGTGGAGTCAACAAACAGAATCAAGCACCAACCAAGAAGACTGTCGACAATCCATATGCTAGGCCAACATCGGGAAAATGCTTTAGATGTGGAGAACCAGGACATAAATCAAACGAGTGTACCAAGAGGAGATCGGTGCATTTGGCAGGCCATTACGAAGCAATGGATGAACAAGTAGAGGAAGGAGACGATGCTGTTGACTATGGAATTGATGAATTTGCAGCTGAAGATGGAGATCCAGTAACCTGTGTTGTCCAACGAATCTTATGTTCCCCAAAGGTTGAGGAGGAATCTCAGCGCAACAGAATTTTTCAATCTAAATGCTCAGTCAATCAGAAGGTATGCAATTTAATTATTGACAGTGGTAGTTGTGAAAACTTGGTGTCCCAGTCTCTTGTAGGTCATTTCAAGTTACAAACGGAGCCACATCCAAAACCATATCAGATTGGATGGATTAAAAAAGGACCAGCCATTCAGGTGACAGAAATCTGCAGAATCCCTATCTCTATTGGAAAAACCTATAGTGATGAAGTTGTGTGCGATGTAGTGGATATGGATGCCTGCCATATACTTTTGGGTAGGCCTTGGCAACATGATGTGGATACTACTCACAAAGGAAAGAAGAACATGTACTTGATTGAGTGGAAAGGGAAACGCATTGCAGTCCTACCAAATGGGAGTGAACCTAAGACTCCCAAAGTTGAAGGAAAGACACTTGTATCAATGGTGGGCTCTCCCCAAGAATTCAACGTTGTGGCGCAGGAGTCGGGATTAGCTTTTGCATTGGTAGTAAAGGGAGTCGAAGAAGAATCCAAACAAAGTATTCCTGAAGCCATAAAACCTCTCTTGAAGGAATTTGAAAAAGTGACGGCCGACGAGCTGCCTAATGCATTGCCACCTATGAGGAATATCCAACACCAAATTGACTTGATTCCTGGTGCAAGTCTTCCGAATCTTCCACATTACAGAATGAGTCCCAAGGAAAATGAGATCTTACAAGAAAAAGTGGAAGAACTCTTGCAGAAAGGGCATATCCAGGAAAGTATAAGTCCTTGCGCAGTGCCAGCCCTTCTCACACCAAAGAAAGATGGGAGCTGGAGAATGTGTGTTGATAGTAGGGCAATCAACAAAATCACAATCAGGTACCGATTTCCCATTCCTCGTTTAGATGACTTGTTGGATCAACTTTCAGGGGCAAAATTGTTTACAAAGATTGATTTAAGAAGCGGTTACCATCAAATAAGGATCAGACCTGGTGACGAATGGAAAACAGCATTTAAAACAAAAGATGGGTTATATGAATGGCTAGTCATGCCATTTGGGTTATCCAACGCCCCGAGTACCTTTATGCGCTTGATGACCCAAGTCTTGCGACCATTTATGGGGAAATTTGTAGTGGTTTACTTTGATGACATATTGATTTACAGTCGCAATGAAGCAGAACATTTGAACCACTTGCGAACCATTTTAGCCGTTCTCCAAGAGAATGAATTGTATGTAAATCTTAAGAAGTGTTCTTTTATGACTAACAAACTTCTGTTTCTTGGTTATGTTGTTAGCTCTGATGGTATTCACGTGGATGATGAGAAAGTTAGAGCTATTAGTGAATGGCCTTCCCCGAGGACTTTAACAGAAGTTCGGAGTTTTCATGGGCTTGCAACGTTCTATCGGAGGTTTATCAAAAATTTCAGCACTATTGTTACTCCTATCACAAATTGTATGAAAAAGGGCCAGTTCATGTGGACCGAAGAAGCGGAAAAAAGTTTCGCAGAAATAAAAAAAAAGCTCACAACTGCACCAGTCCTATCTTTACCTGACTTTGACAAACTTTTTGAGCTTGAATGCGATGCTTGTGGAACAGGTATAGGTGCTGTTCTCTCACAAGAAGGCATGCCAGTTGCTTTTCATAGTGAAAAATTGAATGAAGCGAGGAAAAAGTGGTCAACATATGACCAGGAGCTCTATGCAGTCATTCAAGCCCTTCGTCATTGGGAGCACTACCTTATACAGAAAGAATTTGTAATTTACTATGATCATCAAGCTCTTAAATATTTTCAGACTCAAAAGCATTTGAATAAGGTGCATGCTCGGTGGGCTACATTCCTTGAAAAGTTTAACTATGTGATCAAACACAAGTCAGGAACGTCTAATCGTGTAGCAGATGCACTTAGCAGAAGAACTACTTTTCTAGTCACGGTCAGAAATGAAGTAGTTGGATTTGACACTCTTCGGGATTTATACGAGACAAATGAGGATTTTCATGAAATATGGGAGAAGATTTCTACCAAACAGTCTGCTAAAGACTTTTTAATAGAAGATGGCTTCGTGTTTAAAGGTAGCAGGTTGTGTCTTCCACACACTTCTTTACGAGAGAAGGTTATACGAGAATTACACGGCGGAGGTTTGGGAGGCCACCTTGGTAGAGACAAGACAACTACAGCAGTTGAGGAACGGTATTTTTGGCCTCAACTCAAGAGAGATGTGGCACATATCGTTCAGAGGTGCACCAATTGTCAAGAAGGAAAGGGGCAAGCACAAAATACGGGACTATACATGCCTTTACCAGTCCCAACACACCCATGGGAGGACTTGTCTATGGACTTCATCTTGGGTCTTCCACGTACTCAACGAGGAGTTGATTCTGTCTTTGTGGTGGTGGACAGATTTTCCAAAATGGCACACTTCATCCCTTGTAAGAAAACATCAGATGTTGTTCATGTGGCCCGTCTATTTTTCCAAGAAGTAGTTCGATTACATGGGGTTCCCAAATCAATCACTTCAGATCGAGATAGCAAATTCTTGGCCCATTTCTGGTTGACCTTGTGGAAAAGATTTGGGACAGAATTAAATTTTAGCAGCACGGCTCATCCTCAGTCCGATGGACAAACCGAGGTTGTGAACAAGACATTGGGAAACTTAGTTCGATGCATATGTGGTGACAAGCCTAAAGTTTGGGATGCAACTTTAGCTCAAGCTGAATTTGCTTATAACAGTGCCATTCATAGCTCAACGGGAACTTCCCCTTTTGCTATTGTGTACATGCATACACCAAGACACGTGGTAGACTTGGTGGAATTACCTAAGAACTTCAATAATAATGCAGCAAAAATGGTGGAAGATATTCAATCTACACAAGCTGAGGTGAAGAAAAAAATAAAGGAAGCAAATGCAAAATACAAAGCTGCTGCTGATAAACACAGGCGTCCTAAGTTCTTTGAAGTAGGTGAGGATGTGATGATCTTTTTGAGGAAAGAAAGGTTTCCAGTTGGTACTTATCAAAAGCTAAGTCAAAGAAAGTATGGACCATACAAGATATTGAAGAAGATAAATGACAATGCCTATGTGGTTGACCTTCCAAGCGACATGTCCATTTTAAAAACATTCAATGTATCCGATATCTATAAGTATTATGCTCCAGCTGCACTTAAGTATCCAGATAACTCGGGAACGTGTTCTTTTCAAGTGAGGGGGAATGATGCGGAGCACATTGAATTGTTAGCAGATGAATATACGAAACAGTTAGAGCAAAACAAGAGTATGAGAAAACGTTCTAAACAAGGAAGGTTTTGACTTTTTCTGATTTGCTGAGCTACCAGAATCTTCTAAATTAAATAGTACCAGAATAACATGATTCTGGGGATTTGTTGGGATCACCAACTCATCATAATATATAAAGTATCTAAATAACTTGATCTTTGGGATTTGATAAGATCAGATGTCCTATATCTATCAATCAGAAATAAAGATTCTAGGTCCATTTGTTATGATCACCCACTATAAAAGGGAATCAATTGTAAAGGTTTAAGCATGAAGAAATAATACAATTCTCATTTTTTTTGAGTTATCAACTTAGTTTCGTTTCCGTTCTGCGTCAGAAACAAGGTAGTCAATGCTAATTTCTGTCTTGTCCTCAATAATTTATCGAAAAAGGTTGAGTTACGTGTTTTTAAGTTGACGTGTGACTTTTAAATTTTTTTCTTGCAGCTTCTTGGATCACTGAAGTTTCTAAATCTGAGCCACTGCCATTGCATTGTGAAAACCCCAGATTTTACACAACTCTATGCTCTTGAGCAATTGATCCTTGAAGATTGCGCAAGTCTAGTCGAGATTGATGAATCTATTCAAATGGCTAAAGGACTAATATATTTGAATTTAAAGGACTGTAAACTTTTGACGAAGCTTCCGAAGAATTTTGGCATGCTAAAGATACTGGAAACACTAATCATCTCAGGCTGTTCAAATCTTAGGATGCTTCCTGCAGAGATTAAAAAGATGGAATCTCTAAAAGTTTTTCATGCGGATGAACTTGATTTCGGTAATTTAAGCTATAGTACTCAGGAAAATGAGTCGTGGCGGAAATTCATCTGGAATTGGATTTCAAAACCTGAAACAGGTCCCCAGCCCTCATTGACTTATTTACCATGCAACTCCATTAGAAGTTTAAGTTTGGTAAACTGTAATCTACGTGATAATGATTTTCCCAAGACTTTCTGTGTCACAAACTCACTTGAGTACTTAAACTTGAGTAAGAACCCAATCCGCTTCCTACCAGATTGCTTTAAGAGCCTGAGACATATCGTGTATCTTGAGTTAACGGACTGCAAGAAGCTTGAATCACTTGACGGTTTACCAGTCATAGAAGCATTTTTTGCTGAACAATGCTTATTAATATGTGAATTGTTTGCAGAATCACCCTCTCTGTTTGTCCATCAGTTTGAGGGTGATATGATGTACTTAACTCGATAACAGTTCCTAGTGTCTTGAACAGCCCCTGCAATAATGAACTTAATTATAAATTATAATGATTGGATCTCGATCCGATATTATTGCATAAGCATTCCATGTAGCTTGACATTCTGGTTTTAAACTTATAAGCAACTTTTCGGGCAACCTCAGAGGCAGTAAATGGATATCTAAGAGTGATGTGATGGCAGGATTTGGTGAAGTGTAGTAACGCCGGGCTTGGTACATGTTTAGTTTTATTTCTCTGGCACACTTTACATTCCTTGCATACTTAGTGATATCATTCTGTAGACTAGGCCAATAAAAGAATTCTTTTGCATCGAAACCATTCAAATATGAAGTTGGTCTCTCAACTAACTAATGTATGTGCAGATCACATTTCTGACATGAATGCTGAACCACTAACCTAAATCATAGAAATCAAATCAAACAGGAAACAGAAAAGATTTGAAATATTTTAGTGGTACTCTGGTTTTGTTAGCAAGTTCAAATGCTTATGAGTAAAAAGCATATTGTGTACCCGAAGTTTCATGTTGATGCACTTTGTGTACCTAAAGTTTGATATTTCTAGCGAAATGCATGCTGAAGTTTGCAGAACCGTGCAAAATGCATACTTCCGTCAAAAAGACTAACACCGTAAAGGCATTTGTGTCATTTGGATTAAACAAGAATTATATGCATGTAATGTCATATCGTTTTATTCTTAAATAATATAATTAATTATATTAAATAATATAAATATCGTTACTTGACATAATACAATAAAAATATTATATTTTTAAACAGTGCTTATTTTATATAAAACAAATTATTTCTTATAAATATTTTGATCGGATTAAATACATTATCTCCAAGTTAACATTTTTTTAATAAATATTATATATGTTATATATATACGTATATTACTAGACACATAGTACACAACAACGTGTTCTTTATTTTAATATATTTAGAATATATTTAAAAAAAATTATAGGCGAATATATCGATCTGCAGAATATACACTCTTGTACCATAATTTATGATATATAATGTATTCATTAAAATTATCGTTAAAAATGATAAACAATACTTGCTCAGTCCTAAAGTACCGGTCCATTTTGGTTTTTAGGCATATTTTAAGATGTGTCAACTACATTGCATTAATTTTTTTTAAAATTTACTTTTAAAAATAAAATTTATAAAATTTAAAACTTTATTTACAAATAAATTGAATATATGTTTGAAGCAATTTAAAGTACGTGTAAAAATTAAAGTGGACAAGTAATTTGGGACATGGTGATAAATTTATTAATAGGCTGAATCTTAATTTTAGTTGTTACCAACACAAAACACGGATAGTTGCAATTTATTTTTTTTACAATTTTGTTGATACAATTGATATTTTCCAATCATTATCTTAAATATAAAATATATTATAAAATATATAAGAAAAAAATAATGTTATGAAAAAAATAATAGATGATATTATGTAATTCATTAATTCTATTCAAAATTTTGGCGTTAGTCATCTTTTTAGAAGGTCCATCAAAATCACACATACACGTGGTGAAATACTAAATTACCCTTCTTTTTTGTCTCATTTTATTAACAAAAGTTAACGGTGTTAAAAATTAGTGACGAAAGTATGCATTTTGCACGGTTCTGCAAACTTCAGCATGCATTTCGCTAGATATCAAATTTTGGGTACACAAAGTGCACCAACATGAAACTTCGGTACAGAATATGCTTTTTACTCTATTAATATTTTTGATGGATTACACAGATTTCCATTCAATTGCAAAGGCCAGGATTATCAGCTTAAAATTGGAAGGGTTTAAATTTGCTGCGGAATCCCTTATCTAGCTTATCAGTTTCACAAGTCACAGGCTTATCCTTTTCTAGTTGCTTGCCAGACGTTACCAGTGGCTAGGCAGTAGAGCTGCTCACATGCATCAAATTTGGAGGGTAAGAGCAGTAAGGTAGACACATCTCCAGGTGAGGAAGTGTGCTGTGCACAGCACAAATCCGAGTGGCTGTGCACTGATTCAGGAAGCAATTTAAACGAATCATCGCTGTGCATCCCAATGTAGAGTCATCTTCGTGTTTCATTTCGCCCAATCATACAGATTGCCAATTTAAAAAGCAGAAAGATTGATTTCGCTAGCTCCTTAATTACTTTACATATGTTTTTGAAAGTTTGCGAAGCAGTGAAACGTAGAAATACACTTAAATTTTACGAAACAAACCACACAATACAATATGCTAAAAAAAAAAATCAAACTGAAAAAAAAATACTGATTACACAATTTTATGTTTACTCAACTGGAATCATTACTTCATTAGTTTTAAACCTAGCCAACGTCCACGTCGGATTAAACCTAGCCAACAAATACTCCCCAACAACCTTAACTCCATCTTTCTCCAGACACTCCTTCAACATCCCCACCTTCTCCTCCACCACTTTCTCCGTCGCCGTCCCACCAAACTTCACCACTCCATACTTCCTCTCACTTTCCTCCCCTATCACCACCCTCTCATCCACAGGCTCCGGTGCCTCCTCGGCTTTCGTATACTTCGACGGCAATATAAACTGCATGACAATCTCTTTGTCATCACCTTCTCCACCGCTACTCTTTGTGACAACAGGCGTTGTCATTTGTATTTTCTCCGATGACTTGGTGATCACGGGAATAGTCATTGCTATCTTTTGAGGTGCCTTGTTGAGAGGGTTTCCGAAAACGCCTATGTAGTTGGCTAGTAACTTGAATCCGCCATCTTTATCTCCATTAAATTGAGATGGACTGTATTTAACTTGTGCTACGACTGCTGGTAAATATTTTCGGATTTCGTAATTGCTTGTCGATTTAATAACTTCGTATTTCGGGGTTTCGACAATAATTTTTCCGAATAGAAGACGAGCTAGAAACAACATATTGCAGATTCACTCGAACTTTTCGGATGATATAGAAATTATGTTACTATACTAATATCTAAATCCTAGCTGGTATTTATAGTCTAAATCCTTGCTGGTATAAGTTGCGTCCTAGTACTTTTCTGAGTGGCTTCAATTTGAAGTAATACGTGGAGTTGGTGATACCACAACTTACGAGCGTATACCATTTGTTCTCTGTTTCTACGCAGACAATCGTTTCCTAGAAAAGTCTATATTCGTGCCGCATAGGTAGACCAGATACTGGAAAAGTCTTAATTTGTTTCAAATCAAATAAATAACTCTAGCCAACACGAACCACAAACTAATCTAACAGTTGCAAATAAGTTCTCAGACAAGGAGAAAGGCTAGAAGCCCTTGCAGTAATTCAGGAAAATGACTCAACCCCGCTTCTTATATATATTGACACTAATACTTCCAAGTAATGTCTCTGGTGAAAGAACATCACCATCATGTCTTCAATGATTTCGCAGACTGGCCCCAACTTCTTTTTGTTGCTAATTTTAAAAACATTTATTGACTCAACTATATAGGAAGTAAGTTCGTGTTAATACAATCATTTAAACGTTAGCGAAAGAAGAGCAAACAATGCTCTCAAATTCATAGTCCACGTAGAATGACAAAAATAATAAAAAGACATTCATAAAAGCGGAAATTCTATAAATTAATTATTAACCGAAGTTAAGTTCTATGGAGACCACCTTTTTTGTGGAGACCTGAAGATCACATATGTTCTGCAATCTAAATTTGGCAAAATAGATCATTTTTTTTTTAAAAAAAAAATTACAAAACGTACTGTTTTGCAAAGTATATTTTATGAAAATCACTATTTCATTGAAAATCTTGAAAATCATGTAAGTTCTGCAAACTAAACATGAATGTTCTGTAAACCGAACATGTTTTGCGGAACAATATGTTTTGCTATGTTCTACTTGCAAAACATATATAATTTTAAAGATTTTAAATGAAAATAGTTATTTTTATAGAACAGAATTTATAAAATATTATATTTTGCTAAATTCAAATTGTAGAAGTCCCCAGGTCTCCACAAAAAAAGATAGTCTACATAGAACTTAACTCACCAAACCAAACCCAAACATAGTCGCCTTTTGTCAAAAAAAAAAAAAACCCAAACATATTCATTATTTACTGCAATACATATTGCAGTGTTTGATAAGGGTAAAATGTATGTAGTTTTACCGTAGAGTTAAGTTCTATGGAGCCTATTTTGTGGAGACCCGGAGACCCCATAGCAAAACATGTTCGGTTTGCATTTAGTTTGCAGAACTTACAAGATTTTCAATGAAATAGTGATTTTCTTAAAATATACTTTGCAAAATAGTACGTTTTGCAAATTTTTTATTACAAAATATGATCTATTTTGCCTAGATTGTAGAACATATGTGATCTCTAGATATTCACAAAAACTTTACTTCTTACGCTTATTTCGAATAATGAAAAGACTGTTTTCAAAAATACCTTCGACTTGTGTGTTTATGAGTGTGAGATATAAAAAGTAACAAATTATAATAAAATTAAATATATATATATATATATACACATGAAAAAAAAATTGGAAATAATAAACAAATACTATCAAATTAACCACATAATGTGTAAAATGGTCTATATATAATACCTTTAACTTTTATTCATGATTTTTCTTCATATGAGACTTATATCGTCGAGCCCAAAGCATTTTTTAATACATTTACTTCACGAACGACACTAGAAACTAGAAAGATCATCGATTATCGTCCCTACAAAAACGAATCTGATGGACGATGTTGGTGCTTGTTCCAATATGTGATCGAAATTTGTCAATAAGTTAACTATTCATGCTCTTAAATTATTTTTTTGATAAATTGTACTTGCCATTTCATTAAATAGAATCAATTACGAGTACATCATGAATAAACTCCGGAGCAGTCCTAAACCACTCATGGGTGCCTGACATAGAATGAGTTGCCCGAGCTAACTTATGAGCCACTTCATTCGCAGACTTACATACAAACTCAACTAGCACATTTTCAAAGTGCTTAAATAACTCCGCACAATCAGATACAATCGTATGGAAATATGCTTTCCCAGTTGTCTGTTTACAAGCCTCTGCAAGGCTTCTCGCATCTGTCTCAAATACACACCTTTGATGT
Organism: Heracleum sosnowskyi; assembly: GCA_030848705.1. Classification (NCBI taxonomy): domain Eukaryota; kingdom Viridiplantae; phylum Streptophyta; class Magnoliopsida; order Apiales; family Apiaceae; genus Heracleum; species Heracleum sosnowskyi. The sequence goes on from CM061245.1 coordinate 10,205,948, forward strand.
CCCATTTATTTCATCCACCCCAATGCTTCTTTTAGACTTAGAGCTTCAGCTTCCCGCGGTTGCATACATGTCGTTACCCTACGATTTCTTGCACAAACAAAACCCCCCTCCGCATCTCTGACCACACATCCCACTCCTATATTTCCTAGTTCTTCAAACACCGCAGCATCAATGTTAACTTTCACCCATCCCTGTGAAGGGGGAGACCACCGTCTAGTACTAGTCCCTGTCACAGCTTTACAAACCTGCTGCTCCATTTGGCTCCTCTTCCATTCCTCAACCATATTTCTGGCTGTAGCTTGAACCCCATACACAGACGTATTCACTTTCTCCCACACCCACTTATTACGCCTATTCCACAAGTTCCAGCACACCATAGCCACAACCACCAACTTCTCCTTTGTACAGCTCTGAAACAATTTATAAACGATATCAAATGCATTATCTTCATTCATGTGATGTTGTATCTCCATTATTCCCACTGCTGCCCACACAGAACGAGCAAACGAGTAAGTAAATAAAACATGCATGTCATCTTCCTCATGAGTTAAACACCACGAACACTTTGATTCGACCTGAACTCTTTTTCCTATTAAATTCACAGCACTTGGGAGACAATTACGACATACCCTCCACATAAGATTTATGATTTTCCCAGGCAACTAGAGAGACCATAACTTCCTCCAAAAAACTGCATAATCACATACTTGTTCCCCTGTTATCAATCTGTAACAACTTTTAACTGTGAAACACCCTTTTTCGTCCTGCAACCAGAACCAAGAGTCTTGATTTTGACATTGAGAAATAGGTATTCTCTTGATCAAGTTTTTGTCACGATCATTACATATATCCTCCATCACTTCTTCCTTCCACCCATTTTCCATCTACTGTCATCAAACTAGCCACATTTATATTCTCCAACTCAGGTGGCATATCAGTTGTCTTATATCCATCATTTAAACACGGAAGCCATGGACTCTTCCACACATTTGTATTTTCACCATTACCAATGCGTCTTCTACTCCCTTTTTTGACTACCCGCTGAGCTGCAAGTATACTTCGCCACATGTAGCTCGAATTTGCCCCGAGTTTTTCATTTAGAAAGTCTGAATTCGGATAATATTTAGCCTGTATTATACTCGTGACTAACGGGTTTTCATTGTTCAACAGTCTCCACCCTTGCTTGGCAAGCATAGCTACATTGACCTTACTCAATTCCCTAAACCCTAATCCCCCTCCTACTTTTGGTTCACACATCCTTTCCTATGCAAACCACCTTACCCCTCTACCACCCCCAACATTTCCCCACCAAAACGAATTCATATTTCTCTGAATCTTTGAACAAACCTCTGCAGGAATCTGAAACAAATTCATCCAAAAATTTGGAATACTTTGTGCATCCGTTTTTAAAAGCACAAGCTTCCCTCCTATAGAAATCGACTTACTCCCTCACCCCTGTAATTTATTACTCACTCTCTCTACCAGAAAACCAAATGCACCATTCTTGTTTTTACCAATATGCATTGGCATCCCAAGATAGTTTCCAGGTTCATTAACCTCTGTAACCTGTAGTGTTTGACATACTCGAGCTCTATCCACATTGTTCGTATTTGGACTAAATACGACAGTTGATTTCCTTAAATTAATTGTCTGACCAGATAGGCTTTCATACCTCTTTAGTATATTTCTCATTTGTAAAGCCTCACTTTCATTGGCTTTAAAAAAGAAATAGGAATCATCCGCAAAAAGGAGGTGTGAAATTTGTGGTGCACCTCTAGCAATCGAGCAACCATGAATTAAGCCCACGTCCTCATATCTCCTTATTATTGAACTCAATCCTTCCGAACATAGGATAAATAGATACGGCGAGATCGGATCCCCTTGTCTGATTCCCCGTTGTGGAATAATGTTCCCAAATTCACCTCCATCCTGTAGAAAACTATAGGACACTGATCTCACACATTGCATAATCCTTTCTCTCCACAAATCGTGAAATCCAAATTTACTCATCATGCTATCCAAAAAACACCACTCCAACCTGTCATATGCCTTTGATATATCAATTTTAAGACCCACCATACCATTCTTCCCTTGTGTTCTTCTTCGAATATAATGATTGATTTCAAAGGCAATCAACGCATTATCTGTAAGAAGTCTCCCCTCCACAAATGCACTTTGCTTTTCTGAAATTAACATGGTTAAAAAACCCTTCAATCTGTTGGCCATAACTTCAATCTTTTGGCCATAACTTTTGATAGAATACGAAACAAGACATTACACAACGAAATCGGCCTCAAATCTGACACTTGCTGTGGCTGTTTGACCTTTGGTATGAGGCATACTAACGTTCGATTTATATCTCTTGGAAGTTCTCCCATGCTGAAAAATTCTCGACAAAACTTTATCACATCTGCTCCCACAACACCCTAGTATGCTTGAAAGAATCCTGGATTTAATCCATCATGCCCCGAAGATTTATCCGGGTGCACAGAGAAAACTGCGTTTTTAACCTCCTCGCTTGTTACCTCTGCAATAAGCTTTTCGTTCTGTTCATCCATTACCTTCTGCACTCCCTCCCTTTCAGACAAACTCTCTGTTGGCAACGAAGACGTGAATAACTCTGAAAAATAATCCATAATAATACCCTGTATTTCCTCCTTATTCTCATGCCACCCCCCTTCCTTATCCTTCAATTTTGTTATCTGATTGTGCTTCTTCCTCCCCTGAGCAAATTTATGAAAAAACTTCGTATTTTGGTCTCCCTCCCTAAGCCAAAAATGTTTAGCTCGTTGCTTCCAAAATATTTCCTGTTGTTCAAGCAATTTTAAGTACTCTCATCGTGTTTCATTATACTTTCTGACACCATACTCATCTCTTCTCAAACGCATCCTTCTCATTTCATGTCGAAAATTCTGACTTTTATTTCTCATCTCCTTCACTCTTCCCCCTCCCCATTCTTCTAGCTGCATCGTTAAATACTCCATTTTATCCACTATATTTCTACCTTCGACATGTTTCCAGCTCCCTTGAATCAATCTCAGACACTGATCCTCTCTAATCCAAGTATTTTCGAACCTGAATCTTCTATTCCTCTGAGCATACACTTTCTTATTCACCTCAAGCAATAATGGCAAATGATCCGATGTGGACAATTCCATCAATTTCACCTCTCCTTCTGGAAACATCCCTTTCTATTCCCCATTTGTCAGTCCCCGGTCAAGTCTCTCTTGAATCCATGATGTAGTTCCCCTTGACTTCTCCCATGTAAACTCACTCCCCGTGAAACCCAAATCAATTAAATTACACTCATCTACCACTGCCTTGAACCCCTCCATCAATGCCGTAGGATGCCTCCTCCCTCCTCTCTTTTCATGCACAAACATTAGATCGTTAAAGTCTCCTAGGATACACCAAGGAAGTTCTGATGCTCCTGCCAACTCTCTCAACATATTCCAAGACTCCTGCCTCCTTCCTCTCTCTGGACAACCGTAAAAACCAGTGTACCTCCACCTCCCTACCTCATTATTTACCACTTCAAAATCAATATAATGCTTACAACTTCCCCTTATTTCTACTCCCGTTTCATTCTTCCATATTAATGCCAGACCTCCGCTACGCCCAACTGCTTCCACTACAAAACAACCATTGTACTGTATAGCCTTACAAATATTTTCAACTACTTTTTTTTCACCAACGTTTCTGATAAGAAAATTAAACATGGCCTTACCTGACACACAATTTCCTTAAGAAATCGAACTGTACGTGGATTGGCCAGTCCACGACAGTTCCAAACTAAAAAACTCATAATACTCGGCGGGCCTGGAGTCCAGGTCCCGCCCCATTCAAGTTTTTTGGATCCATTTGTTCATTATTTTTCCCATTATTCTGAGGCCCATCCAGTTGCATAAGCACAGGCCCAAGTCCCATTTTAGTTTGTTCCAACTCACTTCTTTTCCGTTTTGCCTCCAAAATTATATTTGCATTTTCATTTGAACCGCCCAGATTTGATTTATTAGTTTCCTTATCCACATCTTCCTGATTTCTTGGCCTTATAACAACATGATTCTCTCCCCTTGATTCACGTACAATTCCCCCACTTTCCGTAAATCTCGCCAGTGCACTCTCATCCTCCCCAACTGTCGTTCGCCGCCATGTACCACCACTGTTTTCCTCCCCCCTACTACATCCTTCCATGTTTCTCAGCCACCTTGCACCCACATTATTTTTTATGTTTCTATTATGTGCCCTCAACCATCCACCATAAGCTCTCTCTATCTCCTTGTCAGGATTTGCATAAACTATATTACACTCCCTATCTGTATGTCCTAGAATCCCACAAACAAAGCAAAAATTACCCAAACGTTCATACTTGAAATTCAACCAGCTCCATTCTCCCCCATCCCTCTTAATTTTCATACGTCTCTTAAGTGGTTTTGTAATATCCAAAGTAACACGAATCCTTACATATGCTTTCCACAACCCATCAACGTTTGATAAATCCGATTTTACATATTTCCCTATGTAATCCCCCACACTTTTGAGAATGGATTCAGATATAAATCCTCTTGGAATATCATGAATCTGCACCCAAATATCTGCCTCTGTCAACATTACCGTATGTGGATCTTCATCTCCCTTCATTTGTTTATACACTAATATATTCTGTTCAAACGACCACGGTCCTCCCTCCAGTAATTTCTTCAGATCCATAATATGATAGAAGATGAACGAAAATCTGTATCCTCCCATATCTTGAATCTCCATGCCTTCTTTTGGCCTCCATAATGATGCTAACAAATTTCGCATTGCCTGAAAATTAATATTCTTGTCCGTCAAGAACCTTTATACCAATATAAATCTTTCCTTATTCTCCTTTATTTCTTCACCTCCCACAACCATCCCCCCATCGTCCCCATCTTCAATTGCCAATCTTGCATAAAGTTCCTCTAAATCCGATGAATTAGACTCCATTTCTAAAAGCTTTTGAATGAAAAAACTGAAATAACTTATAATATAGATAAACTTGCCACGAGAACAAGACTAAACAAAATCATGCACATATGACATGGAACGAGAGAATAAGAGTAAATCTACTTTAATAATGCATCAATATTCATGCTCTTAAATTAATCTTTAAGGAATGTGATAAAAAATACTACTCGAACAATTTCTTAATCATTTCTTAAATCACTAATAACATTGCTTTATTAGTTATTTTTTCGAAAATCGGGTTAAATTCAATTCCAAATATGATATATGTTAAAGTACACTAACCCAAATGTACCGGAGTAATCCAGAAATCCATCACAAACTCCCAAAAAATCAGTATTTGTTGATTATTAATATTATTTTATCTTATAAAGTGAACAAAATATCCCAATCGCCTCAATATTAAATTGGACCGGAGTTTTACATACAAACCTTATCTAATAAATTAGTGGTATTAATTTATAGAGGGTTTTTCAAAGCTACTTTTTCTTTTTTGCAAAATGCGTTGTTTTAACTTTTTTTTAGTTGCAAAAACACGATTTTATAACTAAAGTTAATTTCAAATATTTTTCTAGAAAAATGTGAAAAAATTTATATTTGATTGCTATTGTATACAACTTTTTTAAATATCTTTTAGAAAGCACTAAAATTGTAAAAAAAGGTAAATAGAAAATTATTTTTTAGAATATACATCTAATATATCTATCTATCTATACTATTTATTATAAAGAAACACGTGTTCATTTGGTTGGTGTACTCTAAATAGCAATTACTAGATTTTAATGAGAATCGTTGGACATAATATTAAAAAAATATTATTTTTCTTAACATACATTTAGAAGTTCAAGTTTCAACTCTTATCAACATATTTATTACTTTCTCAATAATATGTATTTATTATAAATTTACATCTTAATTTCTATTTTGATTTTTTACAACAACATATTTCAGTAATGTATTTAATTATTTTTCTAGTAAATTAATAATTTAATTTGGGGATATGTGAGTTATGAATATATTCTATCAATACTATTATATAATAGACGAAACATTAAAAGTTTGGTTGGTCGGTATGGTACGTTGTGATTTTACTTAATTGCCCTTAATTAACTATATTTCGTGTTTTTACTTAATTAACCTTACTTATTTATAGAAATATATTATTAAATAATAATATTACCTATTTATAACCAATTACCCTTTTCACCTAAAATACATTATTTTTTTTATTTTTTCTAACAAATTCTCCTACTTTTTCAAATATATCACGGACAATTACCTTTTTTAACTAAAACATGTTTGTTTTTCTATTTTTATTTACTAAAACTCCTCCTTTTCCAAAAATATCACGGACAAACCTTTACTTATTTATTTTAAAACCTATTTTAATATTATAATTATTTTTTTAAAAGTTTACCTATTTTAACATGTATACTTATTTTTCTTAACAAATGAAATTACTAAAAATATTAAAATATAAATAATCAAATACCTATTTATAACCAAGAATAATGCTAGAGGTACCAAATTGGGTACAAAAATATGTACAAAATAACATGTGTCATTATTTAATTGGCTATAAATTAATGGACCCCCCTGCATTCACATCAATATCACCAATTAAAACATTCCAAATTGACACATCAGCAATGCCACATCATTCGGTACCTAAATTTTGTACCTCAATTCGGTACCTCTAGCACTACTCTTATAACCAATTATCTTTTCAGCTAAAACACATTATATATTTTTTCTAACAAAGTCCATCATTTTCTAAATATATCACGGGAAATTGCATTTTACAATTTACTTTTTCTATATTCCTCACTAAAATCCATTCTTTTTCCAAAAATATCACAGAAAACCTTTTACTTATTTATTTTAAAACGTATTTAAATACTTTTAATTATTAAATTTTAAAACCTCATTTTCCAAAAATATCACGGGTATTTATCTTTTTAAACTAAATATATGTTACATTTTTTATTTTTTCTTACTAAAATCCCTCATTTTCCAAAAATAAAACGGGCAAACCCATACTTATTTTTTCTAAAATATGTTTTAATGTTTTTAATTAATTAAAAGTGTTTAGCTATTTTAGCATGCCTACTTATTTTTTGCACAATTACAATTAATAAAATATTAATAAAATAATAATAAAATAACAATTAACAATCCGTGCATCGCACGGGTTTTAAGCTAGTATTATTAAAGCCGAAACATTGAGAGTTTTAGTTTTCGGTTTTCGGTCATTTATTCTATTTAATAAATAATAAAATATTATAAAAATAGTAACTAGCTGATTGTTTTTTAAGAATTAAAACATTTTTTCCTAACAAAATCTACTATTTTTCCAAAAATATCACGGAAAATTATCTTTAAATTAAAACATATTACGTTTTATATTTGTTATCACTAAAATCTATTTTTTACAAAAATATCTATATATAAAAATAGTAACTAGCTAATTGCCTTTTATAATTAGAACATTTTTTTCTAACAAAATTTACTCTTTTTCCAAAAATATCACATGCAATTACCTTTAAATTAAAACATATTACTTTTTATATTTGTTGTCACTAAAATCTCTATTTTCAAAAAATATCCATACCATTATATAATAGCCCAAATATTGAAAGTTTTGTTTTTGTTTTTTAATAATTAAAACACTTTTTTCAAACAAAATCTACTTTTTTCCAAAAATATCACGGAAAATTATCTTTAAATTAAAACATATTACGTTTTATATTTGTTGTCACTAAAATTTCTTTTTTCCAAAAATATCTATATATAAAAATAGTAACTAGCTAATTGCCTTTTATAATTAAAACACTTTTTTTCTAACAAAATTTACTCATTTTCCAAAAATATCACATGTAATTAACTTTAAATTAAAATATTTTACTTTTTATATTTTTTGTCACTAAAATCTCTATTTTCCAAAAATATTCATACCATTATATAATAACTCAAACATTGAAAGTTTTGGTTTTCGGTCATTTATTCTAATTAAAAAATAATTTAATAATATAAATATAATAACTAGCTAATTGTCTTTTATAGTTGAAACACATTTTTCTATTTTTTTCTAAAAAAAATCACTTTTTTTCAAAAATATCACGAGCAATTACCTTTTCTAATTAAAACATGTTACTTTTTCTATTTGTTTTTACTAAAATCTCTTCTTTTCCAAAAATAATCAAAATATTGAAAGTTTTGGTTTTCAACATGTTACATTTTCTATTTCTCCTTAACTTAATAAAATCTCTCTTTTCCCAAAAATAGCCAAAACATTGAAATTTTTGATTTTCGATCATTTATTATATTTAATAAATAATAAAATAACAAATAATATAATAATATAAAATATAGTAACTAATCGATTATCTTTTATAATTAAAACATATTACCTTTTAATGAAAAATATATTATCTTTGATAACACGCCTAAAAATAAAAAATTAGTATAATATATTTTTCAAACATTAATATTGCGTTATTTTTAATTATATCTATCATCTTAATATTATATATATATATATAAGCCTATAACCCGTGCAACACACGGACGACTTTAATATTAATTTTGAAATTTACTTTTAAATTTTTTGAGATTTTAATACTTCTGAAAATGCTACCTTTTTAAAAAGAATTAAAAGTACTACTTTAATAATTTAAATCTAAATTTTTTTTTATAGATTTTTTAATAATTTATTAGCTTAGTAAGCATGTCAGTAAAGATAACCGTCAAAATTATCAATATATTTTATTGTAATATATATAAATATAAATATAAATATTTTCTAAAAAAGGTGGTGTTTTTGAATTCTAAGTAAAGTATAATTAAAAGAGTTTGTAGTTATGTTATATATGTGAGAAAATCGAAAATCAAAATTTTCAAAGTTTCGGCTAGTATATAATAGTACAGATAGATAGATTAAATATAATAAATTACCGAAAATTGAAATCAAAACTTTCAATATTTCAGCTATTATATAATAGTATATTATAGATAGATATCGGTTGCGATAATTTTAGAAAATAAGAAATTTTAGTCAAAAAAATAAAAATATACGCTTTGGCAAACAAAGGTAATCGGTTAATTATTAGTATTTATAATATTACTATTTTATGTTACTAAATTAAATTGCATGTGATATTTTTGAAAAATGTGAGATTTTATTTAGGAAAAGTTTTAGTTAGAAAATATAAAAGAGAATATACGCTTTGGGGAAAAAACTAATCGGTTAGTTATTAGTAATTATAAATATTATTATTTTATTTCATGAAAAATAACTGCCCGTGATATTTTTGGAAAATGAGAGGTTTTAGTTAGAAAAAATAGAAAAATAAAAAATTTAGTTAGAAAATATAACAAAAAATATACACTTTGGCTATAATAGGCAATTGGTTAGTTATTAACAATTATTATTTTATTATTTTATTTTAATAAATGAAACTGTCTGTGATATTTTGGAAAATGAAAGATTTTAGTAAGCAAGAATAAAAAACTTATATATTTTAGTTAAAAAAGGTAATTGCCCGTGATATTTTTGAAAAATTAAGAGAATTTTTTCGAAAAAAAAAAGTAATATATTTTAGGTGTAAAAGGTAATTGGTTATAAATAGGTAATATTATTATTTAATAATATTTTTTATAAATAAGTAAGGATAATTAAGTAAGGGTAATTAAGTAAAATCACAACATACCAAAAAATATTTAGTGTTGTTGGTCCTCATGTATTGCAGAAGGGGGGGGGGGGATGAATGCAATACTGATAAAATTCAATCTCAGGTTCAACAACCAAAACTAAGATTTAATGTTATCAATAATATGTATGCATTCACAAACAGTATAATCGAGAAGACAGAATTCACAAAATAAATGTTTTATTTATTTTGCAAAGTGTTGCTACAACCTCAAGAGAGAATTCTTGAGCTTCGGTTTTTCTTCAAGACACTTGCTTGTCTTTGATACATACCTAGAATGAATTAATAGTCTAAGTATAAAACTAATCCTATCACTGTCAACACGGGTCTGTGAAGCTGCTGTCATTATCAAGTGGCAGCTTCTTACAAAGTGTCTACCCATGTGACTTTCCTAAATTGCTAACAATGTCAGATATACATTACAAAGAAAGCAACCTAGATTCATTCTATTTCTAGCTAAAACAATTCAGCAAATAGAGACTTGACCTTGCTCTTGAATTGATTCGCTTTTGTTTGCAGTGCTTGAAGCTTCCGTCGTAGTCTTGCAGACTTGATGCAACTTAGGGATACTACAACACGCATGTTTCTTGAACATTGAAACTGTCACGGGATTTGACTGAGAAAGATACCTAGAACAAGGATCTTTCTTGAGACAGTTACTTTTGCCGCAAAGCTTGCTGTCACAGGAATGTGCTTTTGGTGACAGTAGGAGTTCCCCGCATAGTGTGCTGTCGAGGTTTCCAAACTTGCTGTCGAGGGCTAAAGTTGCTGTCGCGTAGTCTTCCGCCAATGTTGCTGTCAGAGTGAATATGTTGTCTTGACTTGCAACATTCTGTCTTCTTGTAATCTTACTGTCAATGCTTATGACAGTAACCTTATTCATGTTGTCATCTAATATGCGTTCTTTGAGGCTTGAACACGGAAAGTGAACTTCTTCCAAATTACACAATTAAAATAACATTGCATACTGATTACAAGAACATACTTTGGCTGTGACAGTATGTTCTACTTAATTAAAAAATTAAGTATATACAAAGTTAAGTTGTTCCTATGCTATCACCCATAAATCCCAACAATCTCCCCCAATTTGTTTTTATGGATAATAACAACAAATTTACAATATATGCTGACAACTTAACTAACAAGATCAGAATGGATTTAGAATGTTTATTTAGCTTGAGATTTCCTCTTCTGTCTTGTTACTTCCTCTCTTCTGAGAGCTTCTACCAAGCTGCCTCTTAGACCTTCTACAAGAGAGATTTCAGCAGGTGTGACTGCAGCATCTTCTATTTCTTCAATGATCTTCTTGATAGTAGGAGAAATAAGAGAACTAGCATCCCTGAGATTCAAACATTGCTCTTGATCAAATGGATAGCTTCTGAAGTGGAGTTCTTCATGAATGAGCTTGAATCTAATTCCACGATAAGCATTGAGAGACATCCTCCTTTGCTTGTCCAGCTTTGAATCTTCTCCTTTTCTCCTTTCCAATAATTCCTCTATCTTGTCAGAACAGATCTGCTCCAGGGGATGAATTGATCCAGCTACCATATACTGTAAATCCTTCAGAATAGTTGGTTTTAGCTTGTGCAAGCTACAAACATAGATTTCTTCTTTATGATGCTTGATTCTTAAGGGATTTTCCAGCATACATGTTTGATAATTTGGAGCTTCACTTTCTGCCTTGTTGGCAGTCTTGCATCTTTCCAGGAGTTCAGCTTCCTTCTTATCAAGTTCTGACTGATATTGAGCGTATTGAGAAGAGTCAGGTCTTTTGCTTGGCTTGGGTTGCCCTTCCTCTGTGGGTTGGGTTTGCCTTTCTTCTGTGGGTGAATCATCAAACTCATAGTACCAGTGATATGGTATAGGAGAAGCTGGTAAATCAGTTGAAATATCAGCATCATCAAAATCTGCAAAGTTGTAGCCAAATTTTTGATAGAATTCAGCATCTCTATCAGCTTGATATTTCAGAATATGTTCCATAACAGACTCTGGAACATTATCATAGCTCTCCAGCAACTCTACCATTCTTTCCAGGTAGAAGAAGTCAATTCTCCTTTTATCTAAGTCTGATATCCTACCACTGGTTGATGTGGATACCAGATTGAAATCCTTATCAACCTTGGTAGATCTTGATTCTTCCCACCACAGAATGTACTCAGTGACCTCTTGATTTGCATCCATCTTAACCTCAACACTCTTGATTTCTCTAGATTGCATCTGTTGTATCTTAAGACTGTTGTTATTCCCAAATGACCTAACAGAATTGTAGAAGGGGGGGTTGAATACAATTCTTGATATTTTCTTAAAACTAAACACTTTTTAAAATAAAACTGAACTGAATAAATAAAAACACAAGATATAAATAATTCAGTTGGATTGTTTGATGATCCAACTGAAGTGTTTTTATTGCGGAAATAATCTGTGATACAAAAGTACACAGCTGCTCAGTTACAAGGTTGTAGAGAAGAATTGCTCTCAAAAATAGCTAATACAATCTATTTGTTTTTCTTCTCTCATTTCTAAAGTAACTGCTACACTTGGTTATATAATCCCAAGTTTACAATTCTACGTTTGGTTAAACTAAAGAATAATAGTAGTAACCATCAGTAGCTTGCTTTTCATTCCTTTTGTCCAATGGTCCTTGGAGATCTTTGCTTTTGTCTTCATGCTCATTATAATCATTTCCAAGAGCCTTATTGGAAATTGGAATGTTTCCTTATTTCCAGTATCCACTTTGATGGCTTCCAATGCAAAGTACACTTCCATATCTCCTTTTAGATCTGTTCAGTAAACTGTCACTATCACTTTGTCAACTGTTCAAAAAGCAACATTGATTCGTTGATAGCAAGGAGATGTGTTTCGTTGATAGCTTCATTCTTCATTCCGTTGATGGTGTTTCCCTCGTTTCGTTGATGGGTAAACTCCATACCGTTGACAGAGTAATCTTCATACCGTTGACATGTCTTCACTTAGGCAGAATTACAAGGCATAACATATTTACAATTAACCAACCTATTTTGCCTATCTAGTACTTAGTCAACATGACTTAGAAAACCTATCTAAAACATATAACAGAATGCCTATCATACTGTGAAGTATTGTACAATGCAATTGCTACAACACTCATTTCGTTGATGAGCTTCCTGTCAACGGAATGCTGCAAAGCATGCCATTTCGTTGACAGTTACAAAAATGACTTTACACAAATTCTACTAAGTGTTTTATGTTTATCATCAAGAACAACATATTCCTAACAACTGTTGGGAGGTATTGATTGAATTGGCTTCTTAAGATTCCTGCCAAATCCAGTGGCCTTTTCCTTTCCTGAGTACTTGTGCTTTCCTTCAGGTTTCTGTCTAGAAAACCATGCTCTTGCTTTAGCTTTCAGTCTTATGGGCTTGACAGTAGCTTTGGCTTCATCCTTGACAGAACCTTTCTTGACAGTACCTTTGTCGACAGTATCTTCCATGACAGCATCTTCTATGACAGTATCCTTGTCGACAGTACCTTTGGTGACAGCATCTTTTTCTGCATTTATGCAATCAATAGCACATCTAAGAATGCTTGCGTCCAAAGCTTCCAGTATTCTTGGCTCCTCTTCATCTGTTGCACCAGCATCTTTCTTTTCTTGACTAGGAGTTTCTTCATTGCCTTCATTCTGAGATTGAATACCAGTATTCCCAGAATTACTTCCACCAGCATTTCCAGCATTTCCAGAAGCTTCACCACCTCCAACCTCATCATCATCATCATCATCATCATCATCATCATCATCATCATCCTGAGGAGGAATGTCATAAAGACAGCTTCCACCTTGATCATTTCTTTTGGCATTGGCTCTAGAGATTAGTTCCTTCACTCTAGCTCCCAGTGCCTTGTCTCTCAACACCAGCATTTTGTAGATCTCTTGAACAGCATAAACTCTTCCTGGATTGGCATTTGAACTGAGTATTCCATCTAACACTTTCAGAATTGACTTGGTTTCCATTCTGGATGGGCTAACCAAATTCATAAAGATGTTCCTTCTTGTGCCATCCTTAGTTTTAGATCTGTAGAAAACACTTGGTGGATTTGTGTAGACTTCAGGTAGCTTTTGTGTGATCAGGTTCTGGATTTGCATATCCAATATTTCATTGAATGGTGTTTGAGTTGCCCTGATCTTTCCCTTCAAAGCACACAACACCTTTGCTGGCAGACTCTGCAATAACTGCATTGTGATGAAATAAGATATGCTAGAAGTGAAATAGATACTTACAGCCCATCTTTTCTCATCATTCACCATTACACTAACACTGGTGATTTGATCCTTTAACAGTTTTGTGGTGTTGGTTGGACGGTTGCTTGGAGCATTCATTGCTTCTTCCACCAAACTGCTAAATTCACTGTCATGATTGTGTAATGTGCTCTCCCTGTAATCCACCATTAGAGTATTGACTTCTTCTTGATCATACTCAGTACCATTGGACCAAGTATTTCCTTTATGGATGGATTCAAGCAGTTTCCCTTTACCTTTCCCAACCTTATTCTGTTCCTCCATTTCTCTCCATCTTCTTTGTAGAGCAGATTCTTGAGTTGCTGAAGTTGGCTCTCTGATTGTCACAGGAGGTAGAATTGGATGTCTAGATGCAGGTCTTCTTTTCATTGCATCTTGAGTTGCCTTAGACATCAACACTCTTTCTCCATCCAAGTCAACTTCAACAAGCTCTTCAGCTTTATCCTTTGGTTGTCCATTGCTTGGTTTGACTTGCTTCCCCTTAGACATTGCTTTCCCCTTAGCTCCCCTTTTGGTCTTCACAGTCACTGGCTCCCCCTGAGTTTCACCTGATCCCTGAATAGATATTGATTCTGATCTTGCTACCTTCTCCCCCTTAGTTGAGTTGGCAGCTACTAGGTCAATAAGGAACTGGATAGAGAGCTGAGTAGCAGCAAAACCATCAACCACCAGTTGAGAGAGAGAGTCCATCTTGGAGTTCAAAGTAGCACACTGTCCTTCCAGAGCTGCAATCCTGTTACCAAAAGTAGCAGAGGGGCCACCATACCTTAACCTTCTTGGAGGGGAAGGAAAAGAAAGTGGCTTGGAGGCTATGGGGGTTCTCACACTCTCAGGGTGTTTTTGAGTGATCTCATCACCCCTCACAGATTGACTCTCAAGGCCTAATGCCTGAACAGTGTGGGCTCCCTCAAAGTCTCTCTGGACATGCTCAAGTCCCTCTCCTTTTTCCAGCACATTTGGCTGCCTCTCATTTTTATGCTCACCTCTCTTTTCTTTTATCTCTCTTTTCTTTTGCACACCCTCACTCAACCTAGATGCATGGGTATGAGTAGTACTAACATGCATGGAAGGAGAAGATTGAGAATGTACCTTTAAGAGTTTGGCAAGAGGTAGATCATCATCAGATGCATCCTCAATGCATCAAAATCAGGCTGAGAGGACTGGACAGTATCTTCGGCATGAATGTTACTGTTAGTTGGAGTCTGGACAGCAGGTTCGGGCATGACATCATCTTTGAGAAGTGGAGTGACAGTAGGTTCTGTAGTGACAGTATCTTTCTCTCCACCCATGACAGCAGCTATGTCCAGGACAGCAACATTGCCAGTGTCTTTGACAGCAACAGAGGCTGTGACAGCATCTTCTTGAAGGTAAGATGCTCCTTGGAGTTCAGACAAAGTGTTGGCTGTTTCATTTTCTGACAAAATTCCACTTTGCCCTAGCTCAGTGTTTGGAGGAGTGGTGTCCATCTCACTTTGAGAAATGGGTTCTTGTGGACCACTAGATGGGGGCTCATCCATGATTGGAGATGGATGATCAAAACCTGAAGGGTTGGGACTGTCCCCTTCTCTAGGTTGTGGAGAAGAAACAAAAGAATGTGTAGGGAAGGAAGAAGGTGAAAGTGTAGCAGAGAGTGGGGGCTGATTCACAGGAGAAACATGTGAATCATCAAAAGGAATAGAGAAATCCTCACTGTGCCCTAACTCACTGTGTGTTTCTTCAAGTGGAGGTTCCTCAGGTTGTGAACCATGAGTTTGTGCAGACTCTGTACAGGGTGCCTTGGGAGACAAACCAATTTCAATAGATGCACCTTGTTGAGAAGGCACATCTAGGGAGGTGTTTGAATCCCTTTCAGTAACCACAGTTTGTTGAGAAACTGCAGCTTGGCTAACAGTGGTTTTAGTCCTCCTAGCTCTCTTCTTCTTAGGCTCAGGGGGAACCACTGGGGGTTCTGTTTGACTAGCCTCCTTATTTGCTGCACTAGGTGCAGTGTCTCCCTCTTTGGGCTACCACCAACATCAGCTTCTAAAGGTCGTTTTCTGGATTCTTGCAAGGCTTCTCTTTGGGCTTTGGAAAGTCTAGAGCGCCTAGGCTGAGTGTATGGTGTTGAATGTGGGTTAACTGAATTTAGGTCTAATTCAGTTTCATTCTCAAGAGTGAAAGAGTCATAACCAGATGGTAATGGTAGATCAGGGTTGGACACTTGATCAACCATGTGCTGAGTGAAACAAAGTGGAATATGTGTATTGAGATTCTGTGAGGATAACAGTGTGTGTGTGTGTGTTCTTTTTCAAAACTGAGCAAGCCTCTAAACGAGGGGCAGCATCATTAAAATCACAGAATGAATTAATGCACATCATAAGAAAACGAGGGTAGATTGATACCTTCTTACTTATGGCAGCCCTGAGGTGTGCCATGAGGAGATCTCCAATATTCACCTTGTATCCATGGACAAGAGAATGTGTCAGTTTCTTGATGTAGGAGGGTATTCCATTCTAGCCTGTGGACTTGGTAGAGAACACCTTGACCATCACATCAAGTATCATGCTCCACTCCTTTCTCAGATGCTTCCTATCCATTTCACCAGACGGATACCATTTGGTAGTCCCCTCTTCGAGAATAGGGCATGCATACCCAATCTTCAAGAAGAGCTTCTTAAGAGTGTCATCATTGGCAAGTTCAGCAAATTGTTGTCCTTCTTCAAGTGTAATTCCAAGAGCAGTGTTGATGACCTCAGCTGTAAGAGTGTATTGTTGCCCAGAGATTGTGAATTGAATACTCGGGTTCTCACCCTCAGTTTGAGCAACAGCAGTTCGCCAAAAAGCCTCAATTCTGTCTAAGTCGAGAATGGGGGTTGAGGTGATGGCAGAACCGAGATAAGACTTGTTCAAGAACAACACGAGTCCTTTGAAACCTTCACCAGCATCATTTGGGGAAAAGATGCCAGCAAAGTTTGTTTGAAAGAGAGTCTGTTTGGGTGCCATGGAGATTTCAAGAAAAGAAGAAAGTAAGAAAGTGGCTTTTTGCTTGAAGAAAAGTATATTGCCTTGAGTTCGATGAGAGTGATATGTCTGAGTAACTGGGGAATAAATAGAGGTATCTCAAACGTTGTGCACAAAAAGTGGAATTAAAGAACGTGTCTTAACCCACTCTTATAACACGTCAGTTACTGCCCGTTATTCACTGACCAACGTGGGATAAATATCCAATTTCAACGGTCCACTATTATTGACAGTAACCTGTGCGCTAGAAACAATCTGTCAGTAATAAGAGGTGGTGACAGTAGGTTTTGCGCGACAGCAACTATTGCGCAAAAGCTTGCTGTCACCGTTAAGCATATGAATGACAGTATCCTTTACAAGTCTTGACAGAAAGTCTTTCCCTGCTGTCAAGAAGGTTGCTGTCAAGAAACACACGACAGTATCCTTCTTCACGACAGTATCCTTCTTAACGACAGTAACTTCGATTGGGAATTGGTTCTATCATGAACTTATTAGAATGCTTTATTCATAAACTTAACCTAATATTGACAAATTATGGATTTAGCAATGTAATCTTTTGAGCACAGATATTAGGCAATTAACACAGACAAATCATAAACTCAATAACCACAAAAACAAGAACTTTTATTATTATTAATAAAATCATTAAAATAGAGCATTGAGTACATTATTCTATGATTTTATCAACTAGTTCTAAAAGCTCTTCCTTAATCTCTTCTTCAGTGCGACCTTCTTCCTTGAGAAGTGCCTGAAGCTCCTTCTCTTCTTCCTGCGCCTTGGCCTCCTCTTCCTTTTTCTTTTCCTCGTCTATCTCATCGATGGCATCCAACAGTATCTCGAAGAGCTCCTCAATCTCTTCACTGTCGGGTTCACTATCGCACCGTTTTAGCCTGATAAGTGGATTTTATATCTACTTGGAACGCTTCATATCGGCTTAAATTGATGACTTGAACTCAAGTATGTGGTGTGTTTAATGTGTTTTCATTAAGTTTTGCAGATCCAAGAGTTGGAGGTTAATTTGATTAAAATTCGGATTTTCCGGGTAGGTTGCGCAGTCTTCACTGTTTTGGCCATATCTGGAGTTCTACAAGTCCGATTCTGACGATCTTCCAGTCCACGCGAAGATAACGGAATCATGAACAGTAACTTGGCGTGCAGGGGCGCAGAAAACGCGCGGGCGCGCGGCCTGAACAGTGATTTGGCGCGCGGGGGCGCGGCCGCCTGGCAGAATTTTTGTAAAATTTTCTGATTTCGATTTTTAATTGGAATTATGGAAATATCTTGCTGACCAAGCCTTCTGGGGTTTATATAAACACAACTCTTCACCAATAATCAAGACCAATTCCCAGCAACACATAGAGAGAGAATCGAGACACGGAGATTCAAGTTTAACGAAGGATTCCTACGCGCGTGACAAGCAACGGAGTTCTAGATCTACTTTTCTTTTGTATTTTTCTTGGCGATACTCTTGGATGCTTTTGGGATTTGTTTTCTCAACTCTATTACTTTAGTATCCATATTATTCGAATCTTGTTTTTCATCATGATTTCATCAGAACCCACGATGATGAACGGTTCTATTATGAACTAATCATTGTCGTGGGATTCTAACGGATTTATTTATGAATTTTAGTAGTTAATTGTTTTAAAGATGTGTGTGTGATGGCTAATTGATATCCTAGTTTGGTTGTGCTTATTCTTCTTGGATGCGTAGCTAACATCTAAGATTGTTTGTTAATCTCTATTGAATGCGAAAGTGGATATAGAGGTTTGGAACTTGCCATGCTAGCATAGGTTTATGTATGTTTGTCATGCATGATTCGTAGGTGATTTTAACCATCTTACCTGCCCTATGTAATCTGAATGGATAACTTGCTCGTTAAACCGTTATGTTTTCAAATCTTATAGACATATAGGGTCTAAGCATAATTGGTGTCTGCCCAACTTCTATCTCTTTTGTGGATGTTTGAGTGGTTTGGTATACGTATACTGAAAGGTAGCGTGTACTTATTTCGTGTTATCCGATTAGTTATCACAACCGTCACCTGCATTGATTAAAGACAAAAGACTCTAGATGAAGTACTTAATGAAGTTAGGATCCCATGTTTTATTCTCATATACATAAATCGATTTTAATCCTCTTAGTTAGTTAATTCTTAGTTTAATAATTTGTTCTCTAGTTAATTTTAGATAATCAAACCCAAATTGTTAATTGTCTTAGCAGTGGATAAAAATCATACATTGTTGCATAGGTACATTAATTGAATTGAACACCTCATTAGATCTCTGTGGGAACGAACTTGACTTATTCGTATATTACTTGTGACCACGTGCGCTTGCGTGATTTTGGGCTAACAAGTTTTTGGCGCCGCTGCCGGGGATCATCGGTGTTTTATTTTAGTTTATGTGCTTGTCATCAGTGGTCGTTAGAGTTCACTGACTCGGATTATAGTTGTTTGTTCTGTGTGTTTCAGGTACTTGAACGTGTATGCGAACACGTTCTCAGACTCGTAAATTGGAAGAAGAAAGATTAAAGTTAGTAAAGATGGGAGACGTTCCAGAAGGAGTAGCACCTGCAGCTAAGGCTTTGAAGGACTATTCTCAGCCAAAGATCAATGATATTCAGTCGAGTATTGTCAGGCCGGCTATTGCAGCTAATACCTTTGAAATCAAGCCTAGCACGATTCAGATGGTGCAGAATTTAGTGCAGTTTGGGGGTGCTCCAACGGAAGATCCTAATATGCATATTAGGGATTTCATCGAGATTTGCGACACCTTCAAGACCAACGGAGTGTCAGAAGATGCCGTGAAGCTGAGACTTTTCCCATTTTCTCTGAGGGATAAGGCTAAGGGCTGGTTGCACTCTCTACCAGCAGGTTCTATTACTACATGGGAGGATCTTGCTCAGAAATTTCTTACTAAATTCTTCCCCATGGCTAAAACTGCTGCGATCAGGAATGCTCTTACTCAGTTTTCTCAGCATTCTGGAGAAACTTTATGTGAAGCTTGGGAGAGATACAAGGAGATGCTTAGGAGATGTCCACATCATGGAATGCCTGACTGGATGGTGATTAATTGTTTTTATAATGGTCTGGGAGCACAATCAAGACCAATGTTAGATGCAGCATCAGGTGGAGCTCTATGGGCTAAGAGCTACGAGGAAGCTTATGAGTTAATTGAGATGATGGCTGCGAATGAATATCAGAATCCTACTCAGAGATTCTCACAAGGCAAAGTAGCAGGAGTTCTTGAAGTTGATGCAGCTACAGCTATAGCAGCCCAGTTGAAGGCTTTGACAATGAAGGTGGATTCTTTGACGAATTATGGAGTTCAGCAGGTGGCTAGTGTTTGTGAGATTTGTGCGGGCGCACATGAGACGAATAATTGTGCCATATCTAGTGAGTCGGCACAGTTCGTGAGCAATTTTCAGAGATCACAGCAGCCAGTGCCTAATGCCTATCATCCCAACAACAGGAACCATCCTAATTTCAGCTGGAGTAACAATCAGGGTGGCCAGAATCAACCTCAACAGCAGTATCAGCAGTTTCAAGGTCAACAATTTGGAGCTAAGCCATTCAACCTTTCTGGTTATCAGCAGCAATATGCTCCAAGACAACCTTATCAGCCACCACCAGGATTTCATCAACAACCTCAAGGTCACCATGGTCAGTCTTCTAATGAAAAGTCAGAATTGGAAGAGTTGAGGTTGATGTGCAAGAGCCAGGCGGCTTCTCTCAAGACTTTGGAAACTCAGATTGGTCAGATAGCCAGTGCGTTGCTGAACAGACCTCAGGGAACTCTTCCTAGCGATACGGAGCCTAATCCAGGAAAGACAGTTGTCCAAGAACATGTGAAAGCAGTTACCTTGAGATCGGGAACGGTCACGGGCAATCAAAAATTAGCAGTTGAAGAAGAGGAAGAAATTCAGCAGCATCAGGTGGAACCTTCTAAGGAAAAACCAATTTTTGATTTGGCAGCTAAGCAGTTGGACGGTGAGGCTGAAAAGAGCAAAAATTTTGTTGACAAGTCTACTTCAGAGCAGACTATTTACCCACCTCCTTCATACCCAAAGAGGCTCCAGAAGAAGACTACAGAGAGTAACCAGATCTATCCTCCTCCTTCATATCCAAAGAGGCTACAGCAGCAGAATCTTGACACAAAATTCGCCAAATTTCTCGAGGTTTTCAAGAAGTTACACATCAACATACCTTTTGCAGAAGCTCTTGAACAGATGCCGAGCTATGCCAAGTTCATGAAGGGTATTCTATCTCGGAAGTTGAAACTCGAGGATTTGGACACCGTTGCTTTGACAGAGGAGTGTAGTGCAGTTCTACAGCAGAAATTGCCACCGAAGCTTAAAGATCCGGGAAGTTTTACCATACCTTGCACTGTTGGCAATCAACTTTTCAGCAAATGCTTATGTGATTTGGGAGCTAGCATTAATCTAATGCCAATGTCTGTTTTTAAGCAACTTGGGTTGCCTGAGCCGAAACCAGTTAATATGACCTTACAGTTGGCTGATCGGTCGATCACATATCCAAGGGGTATAGTGGAAGATGTCTTGGTAAAGGTGGATAAGCTGATTTTTCCTGCTGATTTTGTTATTCTTGACTTTGAGGAGGATAAGAAGATTCCTATCATCTTGGGAAGACCTTTTCTGGCTACTGGCCGAGCGTTGATCTATGTTCAGAAAGGAGAGCTCACAATGAGGGTGAGTAATCAAAAGGTCATCTTTAATGTGTTCAAGGCTATGAAATTTCCGACAGAGGAGGAAGAGTGTTTTAGCTTGAAGATGGTTGATACGGGTCAGAGAAAGGAGTTCGATCAGCTGTTGAGCAAAAATTCGGACATGCACAAGTTCGAGCATCACATCAGTGATTCCATTGACAATTCTTCCATTCGAGATATTTCGAATGTCAAGCTTGGAAAACTTCCACCACATTTGAAGTATGTCCTTCTGAATGATGAGTTGGTGATTTTTAAAGAGTGTGAAGATAATGTGTTGAGAAGGTGGAACAAGGATGATGAGGTAAAAGAGTGTTTTTATCAATCGACGGAGAAGCATAAACACCTTAGAGGTGTAAAGAAGAAAAAGAAAAAATCGATTGGTGGAAAAGTCAAGGTGAAGTTTGATTTGGAAAAGATGTGGGAAGAAAGCAAGAAGGTTATCAAACAATGGGTGAATGGTCCTTCTACTAAGGACAAGTCAAATGCGATCTTCGAGCCACCATGATTTGATTCACATTTGTCCGGCTAAATGACATTAACGACAGCGCTTCGTGGGAGGCAACCCATGTGTTAGGTATGTTTCTACTATCTTTCTTATTACCTTCAATGAGGACATTGAATATGTTAAGTTTGGGGGTGATGTATGGGTTTGTATAGTTAGTGTGTGTCTCATGTAGGATTCATATTGCATGTTTAGTTGTAGTTTATTCGTAGTTTTGCATGTTCATGTCATATAGGGCATTCTGTTTGCATAGTTTTTATTTATTATGTGAGTCCATTTTAGTTGCATGCATATTTCATGATCCCGTAGGACTTGACTATTTCCGTTGGTGAGTCGATGTTGATTGGAGTGTGGTTGTGATGAATAGAGGGTTGATTAAGTTTCTAAGTATTGACTTGCATGCCAGAAACAAATCTATTTCATAAGTCTCATTGGTTGCTTTTGAATTTGATCAGACCATGCTTGTTTGGTGTTAGAATTTAACCACTTGTTTACATTTAGAATGTTGGCTAGATTCTTGAAAACGAAGGAGCACTTATGTATAAGTTTGGGGGAAACCAGGGATTTCATGCTAGTTGTAATAAAGGCTAGGCGTCAAATGGCTAGTAGCCGGCTCATTGAAAAGATGAGTAGTCTAGGGTGGGATGAGAAAAAGGCAAAGTGCACTCATTCCGAAATTGTTGAAAAAAAAAAGAAAAAAAAAAAGAGAAAAGTTGAAAAAGAAAAAAAAAAGTTGAGTTAGTTGTTTTATGCAGAATTGATCAGGTTGAGCTCTTTAATACTCGAGCAATTAAGTTCTAGGGGACTTTGTGCCTAGTGACCTAAGATTTTTTTCCGGTCTGGGATCCACTAACCTAAAGCTCGCTACATGGGTATTATTGTATAAGCCTTTTGGGGTCTTAACCATTGCACGGTCAAATAAGCATGTGTATTGTGTTTAGTATGTTGTTCTGTAATAAAAGCATGAATTCATGTCTAACTCAAGTGGATATTGAGGTGTTTTTAAGTGGTTTCTTGTGTCTAGAGTTCATTCTGTTTGTAAGCTTGTGGTTGTTTTGGCTAAGAGTAGGTATGGTCTTGATTTAGTTTGGGAGTATATTGGTGAGCATCGCACACACGCACGTTTCTGTGTTTGTCTTGTTGGTCGATGGGAATTTGGTCGAACTCTGTTTGGAAGACTGTGTTCTTTGAGATGTTGGCTCGTTGATTGGTTTTGGTTGGTTTGAAGGGATCGTTGCATTTTCATATTAGTAGCATACATGCATTGCATTGTTAGTTGCATGAGTAGATGGATTTTGTGGGTACATTCGTTATAGGCCCTCACGAGACCTTACTCGTCCACTAGGGCTGCCTAGGGGTTTAAAGGGCTTGTTGCATACGCCAAATGCAACCGTGATCACCTACGGAAGTGGTACTAGTTAGTTGTATATAGTTATGTTTATTTATGCTTGAGGACAAGCATCGGTTTAAGTTTGGGGGTGTGATAAGTGGATTTTATATCTACTTGGAACGCTTCATATCGGCTTAAATTGATGACTTGAACTTAAGTATGTGGTGTGTTTAATGTGTTTTCATTAAGTTTTGCAGATCCAAGAGTTGGAGGTTAATTTGATTAAAATTCGGATTTTCCGGGTAGGTTGCGCAGTCTTCACTGTTTTGGCCATATCTGGAGTTCTACAAGTCCGATTCTGACGATCTTACAGTCCACGCGAAGATAACGGAATCATGAACAGTAACTTGGCGCGCGGGGGCCAGCAAACGCGCGGGCGCGTGGCCTGAACAGTGATTTGGCGCGCGGGGGCGCGCCTAGGGCGCGGCCGCCTGGCAGAATTTTTGTAAATTTTTCTGATTTCGATTTTTAATTGGAATTATGGAAATATCTTGCTGACCAAGCCTTCTGGGGTTTATATAAACACAACTCTTCACCAATAATCAAGACCAATTCCCAGCAACACATAGAGAGAGAACCGAGACACGGAGATTCAAGTTTGACGAAGGATTCCTACGCGCGTGACAAGCAACGGAGTTCTAGATCTACTTTTCTTTTGTATTTTTCTTGGCGATACTCTTGGATGCTTTTGGGATTTGTTTCCTCAACTCTATTACTTTAGTATCCATATTATTCGAATCTTGTTTTTCATCATGCTTTCATCAGAACCCACGATGATGAACGGTTCTATTATGAACTAATCATTGTCGTGGGATTCTAACGGATTTATTTATGGATTTTAGTAGTTAATTGTTTTAAAGATGTGTGTGTGATGGCTAATTGATATCCTAGTTTGGTTGTGCTTATTCTTCTTGGATGCGTAGCTAACATCTAAGATTGTTTGTTAATCTCTATTGAATGCGAAAGTGGATATAGAGGTTTGGAACTTGCCATGCTAGCATAGGTTTATGTATGTTTGTCATGCATGATTCGTAGGTGATTTTAACCATCTTACCTGCCCTATGTAATCAACAATCTCAGCAGCCTTGTATTACTTGTGACCACGTGCGCTTGCGTGATTTTGGGCTAACATAGCCCTACTTCAATTCCTACTTTGTTTTCCATTATTTACTTTAAAACTGAGAGCAGACTGGTGAAACCTAAGGTTAATTTATAGGCAAAACCGTCTAAGGATTAAAGTCTAATGGTCAATAGTTAGAGTACACATACAACTACCACAAAAGTAATTAATGGTCGTGTCCTCCTTTAATCCTACAGATTAATGCAAAACGGTGTGAAAGTCCAATAGAACAGATTTTTATCTCTCAAACTTAACAAGTAACCACATTAATGTCATACACGGTCTAAAAGTATGAGACTGGCACAAAATACTGACATAAAAAGTCAAATCAACACATGTTGTCACATAACAGACATAGACCAAGTAGACAGTAACTTCTCTTGACAACAGGTTTGAAGTTGCTGTCATGAGCTTCAAAAGAGAATTTGGAAATATAGAAAACTGAGTAAATCAACATACCAGATTCAGCATTCCCAATTCACTTACCAACCTGTTGAAGGTTGTTTCATCCAATGGCTTAGTGAAGATGTCAGCAAGTTGCTTGTCAGTTGGGACATAGATCAGCTTCACAGTTCCTTGTTCAACATGCTCTCTGATAAAGTGATGTCTTATATCAATGTGCTTTGTCCTAGAGTGTTGAACTGGATTATCTGAAATGGCTATGGCACTAGTGTTGTCACGGTAAATAGGAATGTCTCTTAGCACTAGACCATAATCCAGAAGTTGATTCTTCATCCATAGAATTTGAGCACAGCAACTGCCTGCAGCAATATACTCAGCTTCTTCAGTTGAGGTAGAAACTGAATGCTGCTTCTTGCTAAACCATGAGACCAATCTTCCACCAAGAAATTGACAGCTACCAGTAGTACTCTTTCTGTCAATCTTGCATCCAGCATAGTCTGAGTCTGAGTAACCAATTAGATCAAATTCAGTATTCTTAGGATACCAAAGGCCTAGATTAGGAGTGCCTTTTAAGTATCTAAAGATTCTCTTGATGGCTACTAAGTGTGACACTTTTGGATCACTTTGAAACCTTGCACAGAGACATGTAGCAAACATGATGTCAGGTCTGCTAGCAGTTAGATATAGGAGAGATCCTACCATGCCTCTATAGGTGCTTGAGTCAACTTTCTTTCCTTTAGAATCAAGGTCCAGACTAGTTGATGTGGACATTGGTGTCTTTGCAGGTGATGAATCTTCCAAGTTGAACTTTTTGAGAAGTTCCTTGATGTATTTAGCTTGACATATGAAGATTCCATCAGGTTGTTGAAGGATTTGTAATCCCAGAAAGAATGACAATTCTCCCATCATACTCATCTCATATTTGTTACTCATGAGAGAGGAAAACTTCTCACACTGCTTCTCATTTGTAGAACCAAAAATGATGTCATCCACATAGATTTGTACCAGAATGATGTCCTTGCCATGGTGTTTGTAGAAAAGTGTCTTGTCCACAACTCCTCTAGTAAACTGATTTTCCAAAAGAAAAGTGGAAAGTGTGTCATACCAAGCCCTGGGTGCTTGCTTTAGTCCATACAAAGCTTTGAAAAGTTTGTCTACAAAATCATACATTTCAGCATCCTCAAACCCTGGTGGCTGTTCAACATACACTTCTTTTTCCAACTCTCCATTTAGAAAGGCACTTTTGACATCCATCTGAAATACTTTGAAGTTGCAGTGTGCAGCATAGGCTAGAAAGATTCTTATAGCTTCAAGTCTTGCAACAGGTGCAAATGTCTCATCATAATCTATTCCTTCATGTTGACAGTAACCTTTAGCCACTAGCCTTGCTTTGATTCTTGTCACTGATCCATTTTCATCAAGCTTGTTTCTGAAAACCCATTTGGTCTCAATGACTGACTTTCCCTTAGGTCTTGGAACCAGCTTCCATACATTGTTCCTTTCAAACTGATTTAGCTCTTCTTGCATGGCTATCACCCAGTCAGAATCCAACAATGCTTCATCAGTTGTCTTGGGTTCCATTTGAGATAGGAAGCATGAAAACATGCTGTCAGCAGAGACTTTATTCCTTGTCCTCACTCCAGAAGTAGGGTCACCAATGATAAGGTCATTTGTGTGATCCTTGTTCCACTTGGTGATTCTGGGCAAGCTACTTGATTGTACAGGAACAGTTGTTTCAGTTTGTTGAGTTGAATGCTCACCAATCCCATTGTCTTCACCATGTTCTTCATTGTCCCCAGAGTCACCACTGTTATGAATGTTAGAGGTTATGGTCTGTGACTAAGCTGGAGTTTGGTTGATAGTAGTGGTATTGACAGTATCTTTATCAACTTCAACAATTTGAGTGAAGCTAGGTTCTTCATCAACAATTTCCTCAGCTTCCAAGTATCCTTGATTCTCAAATCTGAATGTCTGCATCTTTCCTTCTTCATGCAGTCCTGGAAACTTGGTTTCATCAAATGTGACATTTACACTCTCTTCAATAATCTTGTGTTCCATAACATAAACTCTGTAGGCAGTCCTTTCTATACTATAACCCATGAATAGTCCTTCAAACGCCTTAGTGTCAAATTTTCCTTTCTTCTCATGGTTATCCTTCATCATAAAGCATTTGCTCCCAAACACATGAAAATATTTGACAGTAGGTTTCTTTCCAGTTAACAGACAGTAAGGTGTACTTGCATGAGTTTTGTTAATCATGGTTCTGTTTTGAGTATAACAAGCTGTGTTGATAGCTTCAGCCCATAAATATGTTGGCAGTTTGGCATCATGCAACATAGTTCTAGCTGCTTCAATGAGAGTCCTGTTCTTTCTTTCTACAACTCCATTCTGCTGTGGAGTCCTTGCAGCAGAGAATTGTTGTACAATTCCTTCATCTTTACAGAAATTTCCAAGTGTGGCATTTCTGAATTCTGTACCATTGTCACTCCTCAAGATTTGAACTTTTGAGTTTGGAGTTCTATCAAGAACTCTGACTTGATCAATAATCACTTGAGCAGCTTCATCTTTGGATTCAAGAAACTTCACCCAAGTGTACCTTGAGTAATCATCCACCATTACTAAGGCATATCTCTTTTTGGCCATAGATGGTACATTGACTGGTCCAAAAAGATCCATATGAATCAACTTGAGTGCTTCTATGTTGGTGTTCATTTGCTTGGACTTGTGCACAGCTCTCCTTAGTTTGCCCATTTGACAATCTTCACACAGTCCTTCTTGACAGAATTCCTGTTGGGGCAAACCTCTCACTAACTCCTTCTTCATCAAAATATTCATTGTTTTGAAGTTGAGATGTGAGAGCTTCCTATGCCAAAGCATACTGTCACCAGCAGTTGCTTTACTGTAGAAACAATAAACTTTATCCTTCTTTGTTGAGTTTAAGTCAGCAACAAACAAGCTTCCTTTTCTAACCCCTTTTAGAGAGAGGCTACCATCCTTCTTGTGATAGATGTTACACATCATCATATCAAAATCAACCTTGAATCCCCTGTCACTGAATTGGCTGATACTGAGTAGATTGTGCTTCAATCCATCCACATGAGCAATATCTTCAATGACAACATTTCCAATTTCCAAACAGCCATATACCACTGTGTAACCCTTGTTGTTGTCTCCAAAGGTTATGATTGGGCCAGCTTTCTCTACATAGTGTGATAGCACGGCTTTATCACCTGTCATGTGTCTTGAGCAACCACTGTCAATGATCCACATGACTTGATCTTTCTTCTTGTCCTGCAAAACAGAATGTATTTAAGATGCATATGGTACCCAATCCTTGTTGGGTCCTGCAGTTTTAGTGTCTCCTGAGTTTCTTCCAGTCATAAAATCACAAGCATCATCAATGATCTCCTGTTTGACTTCTCTTTTCACCCACTTAGGTTTAGAATTGGACTTGATCCTTTTCTTAGTGGATGAGGCCTTTTTGATGTTGCTAGTAGGCTCAGAAGTCTCAACAGTGTGCATGTATGAACATTTTTCAGTAGTGAGAATAGGTAAGTTAAAGCATGTACTCATGGCAGTGATCTTGCATGGCATACATTCAATGTTATTACAGACACTCATAGTTCTATGCATAAGTGGGGTTCTGTGTAAGTTACCATTGATCTCAGTAGCATTGATCTTATCCTCAATTGGCTTATTACAAACATGTGTTAAATGATGTGAAGATCCACAGTTATTGCATAGTTTCCTAGAAGCACCTCCAACATTAGTGTATCCATTTCCTTTATTGACACCTACCTTACCATTCATATTCTTAGACTAGGGAGTTACTGGATTGACAGTGTGTTCAGAAGTTGTTGTCGAACTTTCCTTGACAGTACCTTTTATTCCAACTGTCTTGACAGAAGGTTTGGAAGCTACTGTCTTGGAACCATTCTTGACAGCATCTTTGGAAGATACTGTCTTGCCAACTGTGACAGCATCTTTTGAACTTACTGTCTGATTGCTTGGTAAGTTTACTGTCTTGGGGATTGTGACAGTATCCTTTCCATCCTTGAATGTGCTGTCAACACCTTCATCCTCATCAAGAATTTCTTGTTTGATGAGCATGGCTTCTTCATCAAACTCAATTTCTGCAGCTTTGAAAATAGGAGTTTTAACCTTCTTGAGAATGGTGGGTTTGACATCAGCATTTCCAGAACAATCTTGAATCACAGTTTCCTTTCCAGGTCTTCTACCATAAGAAAAACCTATACCAACTGTCTGATTTTCTGTATGCTTATCATTGTAATCCTGAACTATCTTAGATGAGTTTTTATAAGCCTTAATTTTGAATTCATTTTCAGCAATCTCATTCCTCAGGAATTCCTCAACTTCTTTAGCACATTTTAATTCATTTTTAAATTTTGCATTCTCCTGAGCTAAAGAGTCTAGTGAACTGGTTTTGAGAACAAGAGATTCATTTTCAGACTTTAGTGTTTCATTTAGCTTACTCAGCCTAGTGATTTCCTCATTAGCAGCAGATAAGCTAGTATAGACATTGAACATTTCAGCACTTAAGTCTTTAATGGTTTTCTTTCAGCCACATCAGACTCATCCCAACACTTTAATGATTTCATCTTCCTCATCAGACTCATCCCAACACTTTCCTTCAGCCACATAGGCTCTACCTTGATTCTTCTTGGAGTATCCACCAGTTACTTTCTCAAATCTCTGAACCTGTTTGGGTCTTTTGCATTCAGTAGCAAAATGACCAGGTTCACCACAGTTGTGACACTTGAATTTAGATTTATCCACAAATCCAGTCTTGTATCCTCCTTTGGATGAGCTTCCCACAGCAGCCTTTGATGAGCTTCCCTTGGTGAACTTGGATGCTTGGCCTTGGGGCCTGAATGACCTATCCTTCTTGAACCTAAAGTTCTTGAACTTTTTAGCCATGTAGGCCATAGTAGGATTGTCCATGCTTTCCAGTTCCTCCATTGTGTAGAAGTCTTCATCTTCCACATCCTTGAGCTGTAGTACTACTTTCTCATCATCTTCAACAACCTCTTCTATCTTCAAGGATTGTACAGGGGTTGGTTGTGTGATTTGTAGTACTTCACTTGGTTGTGTGATCCTTGGCACTTGTTCTACTAGGGCACTTGACATATTAGCCATCTTGTTCCTTGTTCCACTTTGTATGGCTCTCTTTTGAAAGAGTTCAAGTTCATAAGATTTCAGAATGCCATAAAGTGTCTCAAAGATTATATTGTTGAGATCTCTTCCTTCTCGTATGGCTGTTGTCTTGTGTTCAAGGTGATTAGGCAGTGTGAGCAGGAACTTGACATTTAATTCTTTTCTGTCATAGTACTTGCCATGTATCTGTAGTTCAGTTAAGAGGTTACTGAACCTTTCAAACATGGAAGTTAAGTCTTCACCAGGCTTGGCCATGAATGCCTCATATTGTGATATCAGTATTTGCCTTTGATTGCCCTTAACTTCTTCACTTCCTTCACATAGTAAAGCTAACCTGATCCACATCTCCTTGGCAGATATGCAGCTTATCACACTTCCACACATGGCTTTATCCAACGTGAGAGAATCGAGCAAGATGAGTTGCAAGTGATCATCTAGCACTATTTTCTCCTTCTCAGGTTCCAAAAATTCGGAGGGATCTTTGGGAACCCAATGTGCAGGAATGACTTCACCATTTACTGTTGTGGCTTCAATTTCCTTCCTTGGAATGAAAGGACCATTCTCGAGAATACCTGGGTATAGTGGATTCGCAGCTTTGATAAACAACAAGATCTTTCTTTTCCAAATGCTGTAGTTCTCTTTATCAAAAGCTGGGATCTTGATACTGTTTGATTTCTACATTGTCGTCGTGATCTCAGATATGTGTGTTAATCTAATTGCTCTGATACCAGTTGTTGGTCCTCATGTATTGCAGAAGGGGGGGGGGGGTGAATGCAATACTGATAAAATTCAATCTCAGGTTCAACAACCAAAACTAAGATTTAATGTTATCAATAATATGTATGCATTCACAAACAGTATAATCGAGAAGACAGGATTCACAAAATAAATGTTTTATTTATTTTTCAAAGTGTTGCTACAACCTCAAGAGAGAATTCTTGAGCTTCGGTTTTTCTTTAAGACACTTGCTTGTCTTTGATACATACCTAGAATGAATTAATATTCTAAGTATAAAACTAATCATATCACTATCAACACGGGTCTGTGAAGCTGCTGTCATTATCAAGTGGCAGCTTCTTACAAAGTGTCTACCCATGTGACTATCCTAAATTGCTAAAAATGTCAGATATACATTACAAAGAAAGCAACCTAGATTCATTCTATTTCTAGCTAAAACAATTCAGCAAATAGAGACTTGACCTTGCTCTTGAATTGATTCGCTTTTGTTTGCAGTGCTTGAAGCTTCTGTCGTAGTCTTGCAGACTTGATGCAGCTTAGGGATACTGCAACACGCCTGTTTCTTGAACATTGAAACTGTCACGGGATTTGACTGAGAAAGATACCTAGAACAAGGATCTTTCTCGAGACAGTTACTTTTGTCGCAAAGCTTGCTGTCACAGGAATGTGCTTTTGGTGACAGTAGGAGTTCCCCGCATAGTGTGCTGTCGAGGTTTCCAAACTTGCTATCGAGGGCTAAAGTTGCTGTCGCGTAGTCTTCCGCCAATGTTGCTGTCAGAGTGAATATGTTGTCTTGACTTGCAACATTCTGTCTTCTTGTAATCTTACTGTCAATGCTTATAACAGTAACCTTTATTTATGCTGTCATCTAATATGCATTCTTTGAGGCTTGAACACGGAAAGTGAACTTCTTCCAAATTACACAATTAAAATAACATCGCATACTGATTACAAGAACATACTTTGGTTGTGACAGTATGTTCTACTTAATTAAAAAATTAAGTATATACAAAGTTAAGTTGTTCCTATGCTATCACCCATAAATCCCAACAAGTATTATATCAAATGGCTCTTATTAATTTAATTTAAAAGATCTAACGGTTATAGATTGGATGACCAAACTATGGAGGACCAGACTACAAACCGACTACAAAAACTTTTAATGTTTCGTCTTTAATATAATAGTATAGATAGATAGACATTTCAATTATTAATACATTCCAAAAAATATGAAATATTGTTTATTTTTAATAAAAATGTCTATTATACTGTATTTTATATATTCTATTATTAATACAAAAAAATATAAAAAAATATTTTTATTATAAAAATATATAATATTATATTAAAAGAAGCCCAAACTAGTAAATATTAACTCCTTATATATAATAAGCGTAAGGGAGATCTTATCCAAAACTTTGGTCGATCACTGTACCAAAAGTATACGATCCGTTGGATTATAAAACTATAAATATTCAAATCGATGAGGACCGTCAGATATAATATTAAAAATTGTATTTGATTAATAATAAGATAGTATTTAAATACTAAAAGGTTTATTTTGATAAAAAAAAAAATTGAAATCAAAGGGAACTATTTATGTAAAAATTCGTAATTATCTTTTTTTCTTTATTTTATGGATAGTTCCAGTTAGATAATAATTATTAAACCATCATTAAATTAAAGATAATTTTGTAAGCTTCGCGTGGGCTGTAAAATCGTTAAAATCTGTTGTCTAAAACTCAAGATAGAGCCCAAGATCCCAAACAGTAAAGTTATTATCTAAATTTTAATAAATATTTTTTTATTATTCTAGCACCAATTTAATTTTTTTTCCTAATTCTTTTAAATTTATAAATTCTTTGTTTATTTCAATAAAATATTAAAATCAATTTAAGAAAAAATTAAAATCCATATGTTCCGTGTACGATCAGTATACGACCAAATTAATAATTATAGATCGATGAGAATTGTTAGATCTAATATTAAAAAGTGTATCTGATTAATATTAATAATAGAATTATATTTAAATACTAAAAATTGTATTTTGATAATTTAAAATTTTTCTATGTAAAAATTCTTAAATAACTTTTCTCTTGAATTTATGTATAGTTCCAGTTAGATAATAATTGTTAAACCAAATATCAAGATAACAATTCATATCGATTACAACGATACCCTGCTTTATATAAGAGACTTAGGAGAACTCTTGTACATGAATAAATTTAAACACTTTTTTTTCTGAAGGAACATAACAATTCGATTAATCCAAATTATAATTATATTATTTTACATAAAAGGATAATATCAAAATATTATTAAAATGTTGAGGGTTTCATATTCATAAACGATAATTTTGAATATAATACTTATATTAAAATGTGTATTTGATTAAATGTAGGATTATATTTAAATACTAAGAAGTGTGCTTTGATAATTTAAACCAATTATAAATTGGTTTTCTATATTGAATTGAATTCTTTGTGTAAAACTTCTTAACCATCTTTTATTTTCAGTTTATTTTATGGGTAGGTCAACCGGTAAAGTTAGATAATAATTATTAAACCATCATTAAATTAAAGATAATTTTGTTAGTTTCGCATGAGTTGTAAAATCGTCAAAATTCAATTTCTAAAATTCAGGATAGAACCCAAATATTAAAGTGAGTATCTAAATTTTAATAATTTTTTTTATTACTGTAGCACCAATTTATTTATTTTTCCACTAATTCTTTTAAATATAGAAATTTTATGTTTTTCAATAAAGTATCAAAATTAATTAAGAACAAATTCAAATCGATTAAGAATATAATAATATGAGAATAAAATTTTATATAATCATAACACAATTTTTATTCTATTTAATAATTTTTAAGTAATAATGTATTTTAAAATTTTATTTACACCGTAAATAAAACCGAAACATTAAAAGTAAAAGCAGTTAGTAAGATACTTATATCACTATATACTTGATATCCTTATTATATTAAATTCTTATATATAATAATCATAATAGGGATCTTATCCCAAATTTTGGTCTTAGACAACCAAATTAATAAGGACCATTAGATCTTAACTAGATAAATGAAAAGCGTTAGATCAAATATTAAAAAAGTTTATTTTATTAATAATAGGATTATATTTAAATTCTAAAATGTGTATTTTGATAATTTAAACCAAATATACCAAATATAAATAAGTTTTCTATATTGAATAGAATTCTCCATGTAAAAAATTTGTGACTTTCTTTTCGACAATTCCACCTAGATAAAAATTGTTAAACAATCTTTTAATTAAAGATAATTTAGTTATCTTCATGTGGGGTGTAAAATCGTCAAAATCTGATTTTTAAAACACAAGATAAAGCCCAAATTAATAAAGTGAATATTTAAATTCTAATAATAATTATTATGTCATCATTATTTTAACACCAATTTAATTACGTTTTTCTAACTATTTTAAATTTAGAAATCTATGTTCAAAAATTAAAATCAATCTAAGAAAAAATTCAAATCAACAAAGAATATAATAATACGAGGATAAAATTTTATAAAATTGTGCATATTTTTAATCCTATTTTATTAAGTTTTATATCATAACTGATCAAATATTATTTATTATTAAATAATAAATTATACGTAAATGGTGATTTTGTTTTATAAGAACTCATACAGACCTAATTTCATTGTTAGCAGAACTATATTCATATTAAAAAAAACCTTATTTTGAAGGCCAAACTTTTTAAACCTATATACATTGTAAATTATTAAATTCGAAACTTTAAAAGTTTGCTAATCAATTAGTATAGTACTTTTCTGAAAAATCGTACTTTACAAAAAATATTATCAAATAATATATGTCTGCAAGAAAAAATGAAAAAAATCTTATTTTTCATAAAAACCTATAAATTTTAATATGTTGTTGGTAGATTCAAACCTTAGATCATTCTACATGATAATTTTACTGTTATATCTAATGTTTTTCAACTATTTAACTTGAAAGATTCAACGATTATGGATTGAGTGATCAAACAAAGCGACCAAACTTAACTTATAAGGAAGCTTTCATTATTTAGCCTTTAATATAATACATAGATATTTACCGAATATACTATAAAAAATGAAATTTATACAGAATTTTGATCACGGTGTACTACTTTAAAAAAAGAACTATTACAAAAAAAAATATTTTAATTGATATTTTATTTTCTCAAAAGTTCAAAGTTCCCGCATCTTTAACATATTACAAAAAAGAGTATATTATATTTTAGCAATAAATATTTAAAAAATTATAAATATTAAAAAAAATTAATGATGTTATCATGGTAGTTTGGTCCTAAATACCGCCAAAACATTCTCAACCATTAGATCTAATACTTTTAAAAATACATGATCAAGATTATATCATATAAAAAAAAGTTATTATCTAAAAATGATATAAGCTAAAAGATATTATATTAGGATTTGATTTTCTAAAAAGTCAAAACATAAAAATAGTTGTAATTAAATAAGGAAACTCATTTAATACCAAAATAATAAAAATCGTTTAATGCTAAATAGATAGGTGAAAACCGTTAGATTTAACATTAAAAACTGTATTTGGTTAATAAAGGGTATTCTAATAATCTAAACTACATATAAGTAGATTTCCTAAATCGAATAGAATTCTCAACATTAAATTTTGTCAATTTATTCTCTTTTTAGTTTTAGAATAGTTTTTAATTGAAAAAGAACTATTAAACCACAACTAAATTAAAGATTATTTTGTGAATTTCATGTGAACCGTAAAATTGGCAAAATCTAATTTTTATAACTCAATATAAACAAATATTAAATTGAGCGTGTAAAATATAATAAATATCAAATTTTTAACTATAATTTTTTTGGCTAAATTTTTTTTAACAATAATTTAATCATGTAAACTAATAACTTTTAAATATTAAAATATTCATAAATAAATATAATTATAAATATTAAAAAAAACAATCGTGTGTTGCATGGGTAATAAAAATATATTTATAAATAAAATTTAAGTTACCGTGCATTGCACATGCTATCTATACTATATTATTAAAGACGAAACATTAAAAGTTTTGGTCGGTCGGTCAGTCGGTCGGTCGGTCGGTATTTGGGCCGATTCACGGGCCTATCTATAACCAATTTATTAATAATCAATTACCTTTTTCAGTACATTACCTATTTTATATTATTTTTAAACTAAACCAACTCATCTTCTAAAAATAAAACGGGCAACATATATATAATATGGTAATATTATTATATATTTATAAACGATTACCTTTTTCAGCTAAAACATATTATTTTTATATTTTTAAATAAAACAACTCATCTTCTAAATACACATATATGGAAACCAATTTATTAATAACCAATTACCTTTTTCAGCTAAAACATATTACCTATTTCATATATCTATTTAACTAAAACAAATCATTTTCTAAAAATAAGACGGGCAACATATATATAAAATGGTAATATTATTATATATTTATAACCGACAGCTAAAACACATTATTTGTTTTATATTTTCTAACTAAAACAACTTATCTTCTAAATATAATACATGCAAAATAAATATACAATGGTAATATTATTTTATATAAATATTAATAAATAACTATTTATTCTTTTCAGCTAAAACACATTACCTCTTTTATATTTTCTAACTTAAACAACTAATTTTCTAAAAATAATGCAGACGACATATATAAAAAAAGTAATATAATTTATATAATTGTGAATAAGTAACTAATTGTCTTTTTAAGAATATTACCTGTTTTATATTTTTAAACTGAAACAACTCATGTTCAAATTAAAAATAACACGGCAAAAGACATATATATTGGTAATATTATTATATTAAACTTATGAAATTCATGTTTATTATAATTTTTTTAACATTCAATTTAAACGAGATAATTAATGAAAATAAAAGTAATAGTATATTCAAATAAACTCGGTATATTGCACGAACACATATTTTGATATTTACATTTGAGTCCTTTTTTAGATTTTTAAGAGTAAAAAAATACGAATCATTAGATCTGTTATTTTAAAATATTTTATATTTTAATATCTAAAATACTACTACAGATTACGTCAAGAATATATTAAATTTAGATATTAAATTGTTAGATTTATAAATCCGGTATATATATATTAGAATTTTATCAAATTATATATAATAACTAAAATCTAAATAAAAATAAGAAAATATTAAAGAAGACCGTGCGTCGCACGGGATATAAGCTAGTAAGCTAGTATATATAAATTAAGAAAAGCCAAAATAAAATATTATGCACACACATCCATCAAGTTGAATTTTGAAATTCAAATATTCTACCCGTTACAACCCCCACTCCCATCCCAATCTTTTTCAAATTTCGAAACACCCCAAACCCTAACCCACCCCCACCACTCCCCCCTTTTATAACCCCCACCCTTCAGTCCCCACCACTCATTTCATTTCCCCACTCTCTCTCTCTCTCAAAAACCCCAATCTCTCTCTCCCTCAAACCCTAACCCCCAAAAATGAGAGAAATCCTCCACATCCAAGGCGGCCAATGCGGCAACCAAATCGGTGCCAAGTTCTGGGAAGTCGTCTGCGCCGAGCACGGCATCGACTCCACCGGCCGTTACAACGGCGACTCCGATCTCCAACTAGAACGCATCGATGTCTATTACAACGAAGCTAGCTCCCAACGTTACGTCCCTCGCGCTGTACTCATGGATCTCGAACCTGGAACCATGGATAGTCTTAGGTCCGGCCCGTATGGTCAGATTTTTAGACCCGATAATTTCGTGTTTGGTCAGAGTGGTGCTGGGAATAATTGGGCTAAAGGACATTATACTGAAGGTGCTGAGTTGATTGATTCGGTTCTCGATGTTGTTAGAAAAGAAGCCGAGAATTGTGATTGTCTTCAAGGTATAATTCTATTCTCAGATCCGTTAACAAAATGTTTTTAGCTGTTTGTATATGTGGATGTATGAGTGTTAATTGATCTATAATTGCATGTGTAATGAATGTGTTTGGTTAATTGTACTTGCTTGTGTTTCGATGTAGATCTGTTTCGGTATGTTTCGTAGTTGTTTATTCATGTATTTGTATGTATGTGTTTAGTAGAGAGACTAGTGAAATTTAGATGTGTTTTTGATTGAGGTGTTTTCTCGAACAGGTGGTGTGCATTTGGGGTTATCGTGTTGATTTTTGTGTTTATTATGGTGAATGTTTAGGTTAGGCGGATTAATGAACAGATGGTGTGCGTTTGAGTGTGTTTGTGTGTTGTGAACCGTGTTTTGGGTCAGTGAGGCACATTTCCGTGAGATGTTTTGTCGAACATATGGTGTGCTTTTGAGGTTTTGTTGTTGAGGCTTAGGTTTGTGGTAATGTGGATAGTTTATAGAGTTGTTTATGTCTGTTTTATAATGCATATGTATACCGATGTGTTGATTTAGTATACAGGTGCTAATAATTGTTGAGATTTTTAATGTGTTAACTGTTTTTCGTGTTTGTTGCTATGTGAATTGTTTACTGCTTGTTTTTGACAAGTTTTGCTGATGTTAATCTGTTTTTAGTACATTGAGAAAACTCATTTCATCTTGCATTTTATCCAACAGATGTTTTGCGTTTGATTGGTCTGAGTTGAATGCTTATGAGCGTTTGTGCATAATTATGCAGGATTTCAGGTCTGTCATTCCCTTGGAGGAGGAACAGGGTCTGGAATGGGTACTCTATTGATCTCTAAGATCAGAGAGGAATACCCCGACAGGATGATGCTTACATTCTCTGTGTTCCCTTCACCAAAGGTGTCTGATACTGTTGTTGAGCCCTATAATGCTACATTGTCTGTTCACCAGTTGGTTGAAAATGCTGATGAGTGCATGGTTCTTGACAATGAAGCTCTTTATGACATTTGCTTCCGCACGCTTAAGCTCACAACTCCCAGCTGTAAGAACTTATATTTGTCTTTCTTATTTTTTCTCTACCTTTTTAATGAAGTCATGTACTGATCTGGATAATATGATTGTCGTACAACAGTTGGTGATCTCAACCATTTGATTTCGGCCACCATGTCTGGTGTCACATGCTGTTTGAGGTTCCCTGGTCAGTTGAACTCTGATCTCAGGAAGCTAGCTGTAAATCTGATTCCCTTCCCTAGGCTCCATTTCTTCATGGTGGGGTTTGCACCACTGACCTCCCGTGGTTCACAGCAGTACCGTGCATTGAGTGTGCCTGAGCTAACCCAGCAGATGTGGGATTCAAAGAACATGATGTGTGCAGCTGATCCTCGTCATGGCCGGTACTTGACAGCCTCTGCTATGTTCAGGGGAAAGATGAGCACGAAGGAGGTTGATGAGCAGATGATCAATGTTCAGAACAAGAATTCTTCTTACTTTGTTGAGTGGATCCCCAACAACGTCAAGTCAACTGTTTGTGACATCCCACCTACTGGCTTGAAGATGGCGTCTACATTCATTGGGAATTCAACATCGATCCAGGAAATGTTTAGGCGTGTGAGTGAGCAGTTTACAGCTATGTTCAGGAGGAAAGCTTTCTTGCATTGGTATACTGGTGAGGGTATGGATGAGATGGAGTTCACTGAGGCCGAGAGCAACATGAATGACTTGGTTTCAGAATACCAGCAGTACCAAGATGCAACCGCTGATGAGGATGAGTACTATGAAGAGGATGAGGAGGAAGAGGCTCATCAAGACATGTAATCAGTTTAGCTAGGATGAAAGTTGATTGGTTCTGGTGGATGGTTGAATTGGCTTTCTGCAAC
Source organism: Heracleum sosnowskyi (assembly GCA_030848705.1). NCBI lineage: Eukaryota > Viridiplantae > Streptophyta > Magnoliopsida > Apiales > Apiaceae > Heracleum > Heracleum sosnowskyi. The sequence goes on from CM061245.1 coordinate 10,245,774, forward strand.
GTACTGTTGCCTCTAGCTTATTTTGTTCAATTGTCTATTTCTGTGCCATATTGTTATGAGACAATATCCTAATTACAGTTTGTTGCAGACCTTGTAATGAATTGCTATGTTTGGTTGTTTAATATATGCACATTTCCTATCTATTCTCCTCTAGATTAGTTTCTCTCTTTAGTTTGAATGATGTTTTGATTGTTGGTTGGTGTCGTGGTGTTCATATTAAGTTATCCTTGTGAATTGCTTCTAGTTCATATGTCTTTTCTTCCTTGTTCAAGTGACAAAATTGGTTAAGACTTGAATACTTTGATTGGCTTAACATGATCTATCTTATATGATTGGGAATTTGCACATACAAAGCAGATGTCTGCTTTCAAATTTATGTTGAGTTTCTTAAGATTAGTTTCTCTTGTAGTTCAAATTTATGAACCATTGATTGTTGGTTGGTGTCTTGGTGTTAATATGAGTTATTCTTGTGAATTGCTGCTATTATAAACAACGATAATAAATACTGGAGTCACTGGATCCTCTAAAACATGTCATGCTCTCTCATCTGATGATTCTCTGCCACCACTCATCACAGGTAGAAAATTCCAAATAGGCTACAAGAGCACGTTTTTGCGGAGTTCCATACTTGATATTGAAGATTAATCACATGTTTCCCTACAAATTTAGATGATGTGCAGCGATGGTTTAATGATCTTGACATTGAGCGATTCATGATCTTAATGTGGATTTACAGTGTCAATCGAATTTACATCAAAGTTTCACATATATGTCACTGAATAAATTTGGGGGTGTTGGCCACAAATGACACAATTTTAAGTTGAAGGGCCCCAAATAATATAATACAAAAATGGTCCCAAATAACATCTAAAAACGCAGTATAATGTTACGTTTTTTAAAACGCTACTGCATCCCACGTTTCTGTACCCAACTTCAATTAATGCAGTTTAAAAAAATGAAAAACGTAATTTTGTCTAGCGTGTATATAATCAAAAACGCCACCTATTTTAACGTTTTGCTCGCTAACGTGATTTTATATTACGTTTACGTTCAAGACCATTTGCTTTAAATTTGTGCCATTCAAGACCTTTTCTCTAAATTCTGCCACTAGTAAATACTTGTGCATCCCGACTCAAAGTGTGTAAATTTTTATCTTTGTCCTCTCTGTTGGACTTTGAGTTATGGGCTGTTTTTTCTTCCACAACTCCACTGTTTGGGCTGGGCCGCTAATCCTCTGAAAATCATTCTAATATTAACTTTACAAAGTAGTAGTTTTTTTTTTTTGCACTTTTCCTTAAATTTAAATATTTAACAATGAGTCAAAAAATATTTAGTAATTAGTCATATATAAATGTTACACGTTTCTATTATTTTCATGTTATAAAGATAGTAAGTTGGTCATTTGTTAAATCTGAACAACATTTTCTGAATGATTAAAATTATTGACTAATCTGAATGCTGAACAAATGATGTTGTTTGTTAAATTAATTTTTCTGAATGATAAAATTATTATTTTAAATTTAATTACCTAAATTAAAATATAATTAATTTTTCATTAATAAATTAGTTTAAATCTATACTATATTATTAAAGTCGAACCATTTATAATTTCGTAGTTGATCGATATGGTATCTTTAATAAATTTAACTATAAATCCTTTTGAGGGGCTTATTGTTTAGAACTTATTGTAATGGATTTTATTATTTTACAAATTTGTTCTAATTAAAGAACATATAAGTGTTTAATTTAAATGCATTTTGATATTTACTTATTTGTAAAATTTTAATTATTTGAAAGTTTAATCTAATTGAATTATTTATAACAAAAAATGTACAATAAAATTAGAAAAATGCTAAAAAATCAAAAAAATGACAGCAAAATTTTAGATATGTTGTTATAGTAATTAATGATATATACCCAGGTGTATTTATATGAATTAAAACAACTAATTTTAATAACTCAAGACGTGTATGAATTAAAACAACTAATTTAAAATTTTGCTAATTTACATGAAATTTTTGTTGTTATAGTTTATAAAGTAGGTTGGCAAAATTACTCAAGAAAAAGGTTAGTGTTGTGAGAGAAATTTGGTACAACATAGTTGAGAGAATCTCGCTGGAATATTCGTGAAACACGTCCTTGATTATCGGACAGAGCTTACAGGTTCAAAGCTCGAAACCTGAAGCTCACGGTATGAACAGAATAATTGAAGTATGTCTTCGGGGGCTGAGTTGACAAACCACCGGTCGAAATCAGCAGTGTAAGTCCTACACCACCAGTAAATTCGTCGGAATGTGTATCACTGAGGTGCACGTGCCTTATGCTTCTCAAGAGTGAAAATCCGAATCCTTTAGTCAAGTGCCTACATATCCTATTTATAGGAATCAAGCCACATGTAGTTCTATTAGGTTTATACTTCTCCATCCTTGCGAATTCAACCACTTTAAGATAATCCATCTTAGAGTTATAGTCGAATTATGCACCTGCAGCTGAGCTTTTCAGTGTCCTAGTCCATATCCATCACTAAGTCCTACAAAATCTCATGTATTTAATGTATATCCGAAACCATCAATATAAGTCCTATACCGATTATATTTACTCCATCCAGCGTGTTTAATCAGATTCAGAAGTCCTTTTACAAGTACAAATCCGTGCCCCTAAAGTATAGGTAGCTGAATCCTTGTCCTACTAGTATTCTGCCTTCCTGAGGCCCCAACTACTCGTCACCTGAGACCAGTCTCGAGGTTCAGACCACCTGAACCTCAATGTCCGTTTCCTGAAACTCCACACCTTGAACCTAGCTTAGCACCCTATACCTATCAGGGTACCCTGCACCTAAGCCAGGGCATCCTAAACCTGTACCTCGGTACCCTTAACCTGTACCTCGGTACATACAATACTAACCCAATACATCCTTACTGGACCTTTAACAAATATGGGCCTTAAATTGAGCCCATGTGAGATTTAGGGCACAACAGTTAGTATAAATGGTTCAGCTAGATATTTGAGAGGGAATCGCCCGGGTGATTTTGGAATCGTCCAGATAAAGATAGATATACCCAAACAATCTGCACGACAAAATTACTACTCATCCGGTTCAACTTGACTCATTCCCATGTTAACAAATGGGCCCTAAATAATATCCAAGATAACACTAGCAACAAAAACTACAAATTACTAGTCTGGATGTCATAAAATAGTAGTTAAAATTATTTTAGTTTCTAATCTAAAAATACATGTATTTTTGGTTATGTCGAACAACTCGTTAAATTTTTATCCTCTTTTATAATTCAGATTCATTACCAATTAGGAAACATAAGAGAAAATGTATTATAAAAAAATTTACAATATTAAAAAAAAGAAAATCACAATTTCCCAAAAATCAATATTCAACATATATATATATCTATACTATCTATACTATTATATTAAAGACAAAACATTGAAAGTTTTGTAGTCTGGTCATGAAAATTTTTGTAGTATGGTCACTCCATTCATAGCCGTTAGATATTTTTGATCAAATCATTGAGAACCGTTAGATAAAATATTAAAATTAGTATATAGAATATCTTTTCTATTTTTTCCTAACTAAAACATCTCATTTTCCAAAAATATCACATGCAGTTTCATTTAATAAAATAACATAATAATGTTATAATTGCTAATAAATAACTCATTACCATTTTTAGCCGAAGTGTATATTCTTTTTTATACTTTCTAACTAAAATTTCTACTTTTCTATTTTTCCTAAATAAAACCTCTAATTTTCCAAAAATATCACGAATAGTTTTATTTAATAAAATAAAATAATAATATTATAATTATTAATGACTAGCCGATTAGATTTTTTTTCCCAAAATGTATATTCTTTTTAATATTTTCTAACTAATATTTTTCTTAACTAAAACATCAAAAATATCACGGGCTATTCCATTTAGTATCATAAAATACTAATATTATGAATATATCTCTCTATCCATACTATATTATCAAAGACGAAACATTGAAAGTTTTGGTACCTGTTTTTTTTACCTATTTTTTGATACGATATTTGCCTTATTTAATTGTTTATTTAATTATTATAATCAGTTACCCTTTCAATTAAATTATATTACCATTTTTTTCTTAAAAAAATCGGGGGCAATTTCATTTTCAGCTAAAACATGTTACTTTTTCTATTTCTTTTGCTAAAATCCTTCATTTTTCAAATATATCACGAGAAAACCCTTACATATTTACTTTAAAATCTATTTTAATACTTTTAATTGATAATTACCTTTTTCAACTAAAACATGACACCTTTTCTATTTTTCTTACTAAGCCCCTTCTTTTTTCAAAAATATCACGGGCAAATCGTTACTTTTATATTTTAAAATTCAATGAAAACATGTTACTTTCTATTTTTATTACTAAAACCCCTCTTTTTCCAAAATATCACGGACAAACCGTTACTTATTTATTTTAAAATTCATTTTAATACTTTTAATTATTTTAAAATTTTTAACATGCCTACTTATTTTTTTTAATAAATGCAATTAATAAAATATAAAATATAAATGATAAAATTAACAATTATTAAAAACAACTCGTGCATCGTACGAGTTTTAAGCTATATTATTAAAGACGAAACACTAAAAGTTTGGTAGTCATATAGACGGACGGTCGGTACTTAGTGATTTTAGTTAATTACCCTTACTTATTTTTTTAAAGAAAACTATCAATAAATAATTACATTATTTATAATCAATTACCTTTTCAGCTAAAATACATTAACTTTTTTTATTTTTTTCTTACAAAATCCTCTCTTTTTCTAAAAAAAACACGGGCGATTATCTTTTTTAACAAAAACATGCTACTCTTTCTATTTTTCCTTACTAAAACCCCTCATTTTTCAAAAATATCACGGGCAACCCCTTACTTATTTATTTTAAAATCTATTTTAATACTTTTAATTATGTTACTTTTTCTATTTTTTTCATTTTCTAAAAAAATTATTATTAAATAATAATATTTTTATAACCAACTATCTTTTTAGCTAAAATACATTATTTTTTCTAACAAAATCTTCTCTTTGTCTAAAAAAATCACGGGCAATTACCCTTTTCAACTAAAACATATTACTCTTTCTGATTTTTCTTTACTAAACCCCTTATTTTCCAAAAATATTCCGGACAAATCCTTACTTATTTATTGTGAAGCCTATTTAAATACTTTTAATTACGGGCACTTATCTTTTCTGCTAAAACATGGTACTTTTTCTATTTTTCCTTACTAAGACCTCTCCTTTTCCAAAAATATCACGGGCAAACAGTTATTAATTTATTTTAAAATCTATTTTAATACTTTTAATTATTTAAAAAAATTTAACACGCTTACTTAGTTTTTTTTAGCAAATGTAGATTAATAGAATATTTAAAACATAAATAATAAAAATAATTATTATTAATAATAATTCGTGCATCACACGGGTTTTAAGCTAGTATATATATATATATATATATATATATATATATATATATATATATATAAAGGAGGATACCCAGGAGTTTAGGTGGCGCCCCTAATATTGTCTCAATCTATTTTTCTAATTTTCTAGAATTTTAAATACTGATAAATAAAAAAATAGAGGTTAGGTGGCGCCCCTGAGATCGTCTCAATCTATTTTTCTAATTTTCTAGAATTTTAGAATTTTAAATATTGATAAAAAAAAATCCTTTAACATATTAGAAGCAAAATAGATGTTCGAATTTATTGAGGAGAAGAGTTCGAATTTATAGTAAAGACATATAATTAAAATTTCTATTTGAAGTAGAATAGGTGTTTGAATCTGTAGTAGGGAAAAGTTTAAATATAAAAAAAGTATTTACAAAGTTCTATTTGAAGTAGAATAGGTGTTTCGATTTATAGAGGAGAAGAGTTCGGATATAAAAGAAGTACTTGCAATTAAAAGTTCTATTGGAAGTATAATAAGCGTTTGTAATACATAACTAAAAGTTTTATTTGAAGTAGAATATGTAAAGTTATATATGTGTTTTTTCAACGAAGGAGTGTCTCATTAGAAAGGAATATGGTAACATAAAAATTAATATATAAGACAAGTATATATTCAATATATTAAATTTGAGATTTTGATATTAAAAAGGAAAGCGTGTTTCACGGGAGGACGACTTATTAGCGAGGACCGAGTAATTTTCGTAATTTATTTGATAGAGTTTTTAAAAAAAATTATTACGCCGCCACGAAGCGTGGCTTTTTTAACTAGTATATATATAAAGGAGGATACGCGGGAGGTGATGTGGCGGCCCTAAAATTGTCTCGATCTATTTTTCTAATTTTGTACATTTTTTGAATTTTAAATACTAATAAATCAAAAAATATCCTTTAACATATTAGAAGTAGAATAGGTGTTCGAATTTATTGAGGAAAATAGTTCGAATTTATAGCAAAGACATATAATTAAAAGTTCTATTTGAAGTAGAATAGATGTTTGAATTTGTAGAGGGGAAGAGTTCAAATATAAAAGAAGTACTTGCAAAGTTCTATTTGAAGTAGAATAAGTGTTTCAATTTATAGAGGAGAAGAGTTCAGGTATACAGACACACCAATTTTTACACCGTTTCATCTTTCTTCCAAAAAAATTTAAACACTCCCGCGCTTTTTACACACAAATCTATACACACACACACACACACACATATAGGGGAAAGATCCAGAGAGAACCTATCTTTTTGAGAGAACCGGGAGAACTAACCAATCACCCTTGATTTACCACACCATCCAACGGTTGATATATTTTAAAAAAAATTTATTATACTTTTATTACTATTTTAAGATTCTTTTAAGTGTTTTAATAATTTTATAAGATTCTTTTAAGTGTTTTAATAATTATATTAAAATTAGGATTCTGTTAAGTATTCTATAAATTGTTTATAATATTTTTAAATATAAAATTTATTTATAATAAATTTCAATTGATAATCAAGATTATTTTAAATGTTTTATTAAGATTCATTAATTATATTATAGTATATCAATGATCTTAGAAGGGTTCTCTCGGTTCTCTCGATAAAATGGTTCTCTCTGTAACCTTACTATATATATATATATATATATATATATATATATATATATATATAGTGACAAAGCCAGAAAGATCTCGAACCCAGGTTTATAGGATGGAAAACATGGCCACAAACCAGCTGAGCTACAAACAAATCTAGTATAAGAAACATACTATCATGTTCATATTAGAAAATCTAGGAGGGGTCCGGGCCTCCTTTGGCCCCTGCCTCCGTCACTGTATATATATCCTTGGATAACCCTTTTAGTTCATCTTACGTTGTTCTTCTTCAATTTTTTTATTATAGAACAAAAAATGAGGAAGCAAACAAAATCAAGAAAATCTGACAGCATTGGGAAATGCAAAGTAACGTCGGTTCAGATCGCGTTTCTTGTTGATAGATATTTGGCTGATAACAACTTCACCAACACTCGTTCTTATTTTCGGATTGAAGTTTCTCATGTTTAATCCTTCTTAATATATTCAAATCAAAGTACACACAAACAATCACTGCTAATTTTGCAAATGTCCAAATTAAATACTACAATTCTGTCTACATACTTTCTAATTCAAAAATAAAATATCTCATCTCAAATTGATCTTTATGTCTATGTCATTGCCAATTCTTATAGATACATATATAATACATAGAAGCTACTTACCAATCTCACTCTCCGCCGTGAAACTCTTCCCGCCGCTCCGATTCAACTCAAAGCTGCCGTGAAACTACCCCTGCGGGGCCAATTAACTGAAGAAGAAGAACTGAATCTCGAAGTTGTGTGAATCAGAGCTACCATGGTTGAAGATTGAATTCTACGCAGCTGTGAAATTGCAAAGCTTTCGTAAAACAGTTCGTCGTCGTCATGAGAGAGTAAGAGAGAGAGAGGGGGGAGGCTGCGACACGTGAATGAGAGATGAAATCTCTCATATAACATAATTAACGTATTTTTGAAAAAATGAAACTATGAACCGTAGTTTTGTAAATTTAAAAAGGTGGCCTGTATATTTAGAAGACCAATAGTTATGTTAGGTAGTTATAAAATTAGTCCAAATCTTTAAATGTCTTGATACAAACAGCCTCCTTAGTGTAAATATTTAAACTGACCCCTCCGTCCGTTCTTTAGTTCTTAATATTTGGGAAAAAGGATTCGACACGTATTTTAAAACTCCTATAAAATATAATCTTATATTCAAAATATTAATTTGATTCAAAAGAATTTATATTTTTTAAAATAATTTATGTAACTATATTTTGTAGGAGTTTTAAAATATGTACCGAGACATTAAGAACCTAAAGGGACCTTTCAGGATAATTAAACTCGTAATTTATTAACTGAAAAATCTACAATTGCCGCTGTAACTACATATTACAAGTCCATAAAAAATGATTTAAACTTATTATATCTAAAAATACATTTATTTTGGTTATGCTGCACAATTATTTAAAATGAGAATAGGACACAGTCTCCTTTTTTCGTAGCAGTCGTAGGGGCTTCCATCGGTTTTCACCGGTGGAAAGCCCCAAATCAATTAATTTCTTTGGTTTATTCTTGTTTTTTCCAATAATTCTCATTCCTCGTAAGGATTTATGTTCTTTTAGTTTGTTTTGTTTGTTTAATTAAATCTCATCTTGATGAGTTTTGTTCCCAATTCATTTGGGTTTTGTTTATCCTCTCCTTGTGAGAGCTTGGTGTGTTTTGGAATAATCTAACGTTCGAGATGTTAGATTTGCGTGATTTTCAAGGTTTTGATTCAGTGATGAAGATTTTTATGGGATTGCAATTACGATCGATAGCTCAAACTGACTGTGACGAAGGAGGTACATGTGTATATATCAACTTCAACAAATCGCTTGATTGTCTCTCCATGAAGACTGTAATCAGCGATATGATCTGTTTTACGTTTGTTCAACTCGATTGTTTTTTAGATATCGTATGCCTTTTTATTAATGAATTAATTTCCATTTCAAAAAAAAAAAGAGTTCAAAATAGTATTGATGGCTAGCTGAATATGCTTTCAACATTATTTACTTTCCTATTACGTTAGAATTAGTATAATTTAACGGCTCTATTATCTCATTAATTACCAATATTGTATAACATTTTCCAAATTCCATTTTAAGCACTTTTTATAGATATACATTTAGAAAAACAACATAAAAAATAATAGGGAAATTAATAAAAATACTAATTTTTCTAAGTTTTTTTGTAAATTTATCATCTTCTGGAAATATTTGCAAAAATACTAACTTTTTGAAAATATTTGCAAAAATACGGTCTGCAACTACTTTCAACCATCTGCAACTGCAACCAAAATCAACCACATATGCAACCAAAAATACGGTCAGCAACCAACGCAACCAAATGCAACCAGAAGCAACTTTTTAAAAAATGATTGAAAAACAACTGAGAATTCAAAAAAAATTGTTAGTAAGATGTTTGGTAGACTTGTGGTCTTGATTAAGCCGTTCCTCTAGGGTTCAATAGTTAACCTTTGGGGTTCAATGGTTGGGTTTTAGAAATATTAAGAATGAGGAATAATTCGTATACGGACTTAGGGTTTAGGGTTGTTAAACCCTAGACTCTAAACCCTAACCTGATTTTAGGGTTGTTTACAACCCTAAAATTAAACAACCCTAAAATCAGGACGTCAGAAAAAAAATCATTTTTAATTAAAAAGTTGCATATGTGGTTGATTTTGGTTGCAATTGCAGATATGGTTGAAAGTAGTTGCAGACCGTATTTTTGCAAATATTTTCAAAAAATTGGTATTTTTGCAAATATTTTGGTATTTTCGCAAAAAATTTAAAAACCACATAGTATTTTTGCAAAAAAAAAATTTTGGGTTGGGTATTTATGAAAAAAGCCCAAAATAATAAAAAAGCAAGAATCCAATCAACAAATACAAATTTTTTATCCTCTTTTATAATTCAGATTCATTACCAATTAGGAACCATAAGAGAAAATGTATTATAATAAAATTTACAATATTAAAAAAAAGAAAATCACATTTTCCCTAAAAATTAAATTAATTACTAAATAAGTTCCCTCCACATTATAGCGCCTAATATATACACACAACCTATACTTACACTACAACAGACCGCTAAAACACCAATTTTTACACCCTTTCATCTTTCCTCCAAAATTTTTAAAACACTCCCGCGCTTTTACACACATCTACACACACAGATACACAAATATATATTCTAGATTTCTAGTACAGCTCCATTCTCGACAACCCTTTTAGTTCTTTGACAACCCTTTTAGTTCATCTTACGTTGTTGTTCTTCTTCAATTTTTTTATTACAGAACAAAAAATGAGGAAGCAAACGAAATCAAGAAAATCAGACAGCGTTGGAAAAGGCAAAGTAACGCCGGTTCAGATCGCGTTTCTTGTTGATAGATATCTGGCTGATAACAACTTCACCAACACTCGTTCTTCTTTTCGGATTGAAGCTTCTCATATCCTCTCCAGATCTCCTGTTCAAGAGGTGCCCGAACCTTGTTTTTCGTAAAATCTCTATAAATTAATAATCTCGATGATTTAATTGTTTTTTCGGGTCTGAATGTAATAGATACGGTGTATTTTTAGTCTCGAGAAATTAAGAATTTTAATAAATCAACATTTTTAGGTCGCAGAATAATAGATTTGTTAACATTAATAATAGAGATAGTTTATTTTTAATCTCCCGATAAATTAATGAGTTCTCGGGTTCGGGATCTATTGATTTATAGATGCTTTAATGTTAATATGTTTTGTGTGTGTTTAATTGTTGTTGTGAGTTTATTTATTGTTTTATGATTTTTGTAGGCGCCAAAGAGTTTGATGAGTTTAGGGGAATTGATAGATGATTATATAGTTTTAAAAGGGAAGAAAGTGATTTTGGATCAAGAAAAAGGATGTGTTGAACAAGAAAATATCCGGGTCCAAAATTTAATAAAGGGTATGCAAGATGTGATGAATGCTTACAACAATTTTGGTGCAAATGTTGCTGCTCTTCCTCAGCCTGTGCTTGTGAATTCTGGTGCTTCGGTTCCATGTGTTGATTTAACTGTCGAGTCTCCTGCAGGTACTTTTTAATGTTTTTATGCCCTGATTTTGATGTGTTTTTGTGCCATTAATTTAATGTGTTCAGTTATTGAGTCTGCCAAGATCTTAAGAGTCGAAAGCCCTTTTATTTGGGTGAGAGATTTTGGCTCTTAGGACTCCAAAGGCCATTCTTTGGCTAGGAGGCTCTGGATCTTCACTGAATATCTGAAATGATGTGAAGTTGCCAAGTCTCCCAAATTTTAAGGAATAAGTAGATGAAATGACTGGATCAAATGTCTAAGAAATAATGTCTTGTGTTAGATATGCATTACTTGTGGGATTGTAGATGATATAAACTAAGCTTTGAAGTTTTATTAGTACACTGAGACATGTTGGATCTTAGCTGATTTGATATGTTATACACTTGCGCTTGTAATTCTTTATAAAAAAGCAATTTAGTATCCTTATAGTCCTTAGGTATTGGACAGGCTATGATTCAATACTTAAACTTTCATTTCAAGTTAGTCTATTGATTGCGGGAGCTATACAGGCTAAGTTAAGTTACCTATCCCATTAGCTGGGAATTTGTTTACTTCATTTGGAACATTTGAAAGATCAATGTCTGACTCAATTTGTATATGAACCCTCGACAGCTGCTACTCTAGTTTGCTAATGATATTACTTCTACTGCACATTGCAACTGTATTTTAGAACTTGAGATGACATGTATTAGCAAAACTTTGTTAGTACAAGCTGAATTCTTGATTAATGCATACATAACTTGTAACATGGTGTTGATTGGTATACATGTATATGTTTTGGAGGGGGTACGGAGGTTGCAAAAGAAAAGTGAAAACAGTTCTTTGGCAACTGGCTTATTAACTGTAAAGTGTTTGCCCTACTATCTGTTAAATGCTTATTTCTCATCCCTTTTATCAGCTTTTCCTGTTTCCAACACTCAAGCTGTGATGCCTGAGTCTAGGCCCTTAAACACACCTGCAACTTCCAAAAATCTGTCGACACCCAGCACCAATGCTGCAACTTCAAAAAGGAAAAATAGTTCAGATTACTCTGTTACAGCAAAAAGGTCTCGTATTCAAGCTCCCAAAAATCTTTTGCAAACAAAAGGTATGTTATTCTAACAGCAATAGCTATCTCATACAAATCGCAAGACTTGCCACTTACTGCCACTCTTTTCCTTTGCAGATACAAATAGACAACAACAAAATAATGCATCTAACTGCAATCTGCAGTCGCTTACAGCATCACCTCATGTTAATGTATCTGGTGGATCAGTTCAAGGATCCAGTGTTGCCAAGTGTTTGTTCAATCAGCCTAGTAAATTGCCTCCAAATAATTCATCTAGTCCTAGTACACCTCCCCAGGCAATGTCAACTCCAACAGTGATTATCGCATCTCCACAAGAAACTGCAAATGCTACTTGCTATAATGTGTCACCTCAATGTCTGACATCCACAAACTCCACCCTGATTGCTTCAGAGACAATTACAGTTAGTCCTTCCAAACAGATCACCTATTCAGTAGAGAGAAACCATCGTATATCTTCTTCTTCACCAATGAAGACAGATATCAGAAGGGTCAATACAAGGGATCATGTAAAAGGGAGACTTGATTTTGATGAATCTGACATGACTCTGAGCACAGATATCCCAAAATCTTGGGAGGTGTCAGCATCTGAAACTGGAAAAGAAGTAGATTGTCTTGACTTTGATTTTCCTAATCTTGATGCTTTTGGTCCGGACTTTAACTTTTCTGAACTGTTGGGTGAGTTTGGGCTTGATGGTGACGAGATGAATTGTTCATTCCAGCCAGTCATGAATTCCTCTTCAGGTTCCCTTTCAGGGTAAGTTTTTGTGCACAGCTTACTAAGTATATTTCTTCTATACATCTATGCTCACAGTGGATATTAATTCCCTTATCATTCCTATAACGTATAGATCACCAAACACTCCAGAGGATGCCAGTGCTGGCGCTAATCAAGTTATATCAGAGTATTCATCTACTGTAACAGAGGTTCTTTCAGAGAAAAACATGAATGTATCAGGTAAGAAGAAAGCATCTCTTATTAGAAATACAATACTTGGCAAAAAAAAAGATTAAATATTAAAGCTGTTTGCTACTGAATTGACAAATTTATTTATTTTCTTTTTGCTAACAGGTCCTGATTCTGTGACATCTACGAAGTCCGTTACAAAAAGCATTAAGATATCAAGTCCAGGTAATTGTTTTACCTTTTAAAACCTTCCATCTTGCTTGCTTTAGTTTAACATGAAGGCATTTCTTTATTGATTTATGTTTCTGTGTGTGTTGTTTGTTCCTGTGTGCAGTGAAAAAACAAAGAGGCCCTTCAAAATATCAGGAAAACGTCTCTTTGAGAAACCGGCTGCTTTAAACGACGTTGGCTAACATGGCACCAGTACAGGAACTTACTAGCAAAAGAATATAATTATCAATGTCCTACAAAAATTTCTTTTAGTGCTCTTTAGTTTAATTACATTTTGGTTACCTGCTAGTCGCTAAGGTCCCTTGTTCGGATTTTGTACAAGGGTTCAGGCATGCACAATAATACTCTAGAAAGTAGAAACTGATATAATTTTACTTGCTAGGAATTTACAACTCTTTTCTTTTTGGAGGCAAGTGTTATTTACGCTTATGAAGCGTTGAATTATTTTATTTCATTGAATGGAAAATACCAAAATAGATTTATATACTGTTGTGTGATGATCTATATATATAACAACTTTTTAGAATTATGATCTCGAGCCCTAAAGTGTAGACTAGTCGTTGCCAAATTGTCATAATATAGGTTCCTGGTTGGAGAAATGTGTTTGAAAACTGTAAGTAGATTATAGGTAGATTGTCTGGTTTCCTCCATCAGTAGTTGAGTGTGCATTTCAATATTCTAGTGGAATCCTCACGATTATATTACCAAAATTTGCTTGATGTTAAGCAACACCAAACATCTGAGTGTGTCCAGATTTCTGTACATGGTTTGCCATTACAATATGGCTGCAAGTGCGAAAATATTGACGTGTGCATACTGACAGCTCAGTCATAACTGTGATGGAGTATAACTTTATGAATTGTAACTGCCTCAAAGATGTTCTATAAAGTCTCTCTGAACTATAATATCCGTTAAGAACTGCATTCGAAAACTGGTTAGAGAATACTTGACAGGACAACTGGAAGATCTGCCTCGATAACACCAGCTTGCTCTTGCTTCGTTAAGCAGCTAGTTAAGGACTAAATTGCATACGATCTCTTCTTCATCGGTGCTGTCTCAATCAAACAGTCAGTGTTGTCTCCACGGCCATACACCTTCCTCCAGTAGTAGATTGTTTTGTCTTCAAAGTGATGCGCCATGAGAGCCAGGGCTTGGCTTCTGAGCAGGGTCTTCCTGATCTGTTCAGTAGTAGACTTTAGAATTTGCTTTGAATTACATTTACGACTAGCAATATTAAATCCTGAAAACAACAGAAACATGATTAGTAGCATAAAACTGCCTCTGGGTTCTTACCCAAAACAGTTTGCAATGTGTTGGGTTTTTACAACATTTTTGAACTTATATCTAAGATTGAATGGGCCACTTCTAGAAAGCTTCAACATACAGTTACAAAGCCACGCAAACATCTTACGTGTCTTCATCTTGCGCAAGACAACATTAAAAGAAAACACATTTGAACCTGCATACAGTGAAACTTCACCAGCCTGTTGTTAACCGCCACAAGGCCCACAAACAGAGCTTCCTCAACACATCATTCATTCAGCTATTGCCTATTAATAATACACCTCTGACCCCCTTATATCTACCACTCGAAACCAACAAAATCGAAACAAGCACGCACACACACAAAAATCACAAATAACTCATTTTACTTGACATCACAGAATCAAGTAAATAAACCAGAAGAAGAAAACAAAGGATGCTGTCCTCAATCAGATTGCGGTTTTTTATTTTTGTTGCTTCTTCTTTACTCTTGCAAACAAGTCTAGGTAATCATCGTAACACTAATGTCATAGAATTCACGTTCACATACATTGACTTTTAGCACGTTTATCGTAAATAAATTCCTAAATGATGATTTTGCAGGTGAAATCATATGCGAGGAGTTGCCTAATGATGTATGCGCATTTTCAATATCAACATCTGGGAAAAGGTGTTTGCTGGAAAACTTGGAGACAGAGAAAGGGGTGGAATATCAGTGCAGCACATCTGATGTGGTTGTGCATGGAATGTCAGAGCACATTGAGACAGAGGCATGCGTTAATGCATGTGGAGTTGATCGGAGAATGATAGGGATATCGTCGGATTCATTGCTTGAGCCACAACTCACTGCCAGGCTTTGCTCCCCAGATTGCTACAACAAGTGCCCTAACATTATTGATCTTTACTTCAGTTTGACTGCAGGAGAAGGTACAGTTATATTAAACAATTTATACAAGGTAATATGTTAAAGACACTAACAGGTCTTAGTTCATGTTCCTATTTATCGGCACACTGAGGTAGTTGAATTAATTCATATGATTTGTTAAATAAACAAATTTTATGGACGGCCTTGTATAACAAAATTATCAAATTATCAAAACCAACACTTCCAAGTGTTGCCATAACTAATTTTTGATACAAAGCAACATTTTTCGATTTACTGCAACAATATTTTGCAGTTGCAGACCATACATACATGGCGTAGTGAGGTGAAACACATTTTGCTAGTAGTTGGTTCATATAATGTTCTGAAACACACGCACACACAGACACCATTCCTACATTATATGCAGTCCTCTTGGAATTCTTGAAAGAAAAGCTAGCAGAGAATTTTGTTGCAAGATTCATACCATCTAGGTTAACTATTTTTATGCAGGATGAAAGATTAACTAGTTATGTTTCGATTTTAGTAATAATCGATGGCATGACAAAAAGAAAAATCGCATCAACAGAGACTTTGTTTCGTGAAAAATAGGATATTCTATCTTTTTTGCTTTAGTATTACTCAAATTCACCTTACAGAGCAAACTCATATTCTCATACCTTCTTTTCACTGCTAATTAATTCCCATAGATGTCACAACAATGTGCTTTTCTTTTAACTTACTTTTCTTCAGCTTACATCAAAGCATCATTTGCATTTTGATTTCTTAATTAGTCCCTAAACTCGAAAAAGTATTCACATTATCTGTGACCTTCCATCTGTTTAACAATAATATGGTGCTTATGACTGTTCAAGTATAATAGTTTTCTATCTCTGAACACAGGAGTATTTCTACCTGATCTGTGTGAGAAACAAAAAACGAACCCTCACCGTGCAATGTTAGATCTTATGAATTCGGGTTCAGCTTTAGCCCCGTCTTCAAATGACGAAGCTGAAGAATTTTTTGATTCACCTGCTCCTTTAAGTGAAGGTGATGAAAATGAAGGAGATGCTCCAGCTCCTTTAAGCCAAAGTAAAGAAGATTCTTCAGATCCTGCAAGTAAAAGTGATGCTCCCAGTCCCTTTAGTGGAGATGAAAGCGAAAAAGATACTCCAGCTCCATAATATATTTTTGAATAATATATTTCTCTGCATGAGCAACGAAGCTGGGGATTAAAATTCGGAGTCTGAATTTTTTGTAATTACAGCCTATCCAACACATGACACATGTGTATATAAGAATAAAATGATGCTCTTAAGTACGTACTTAGAATCTTACTCTTGATTGTAGTACTATGTAGTGTTTCTTAATCAGTTCAAAGAGGCTAATCATAGCTGTGTTCTGCAACACAATCTCAACTGTTGTATTAAACTTCAATTTCGTGACACTCGTTGATTTCTTCATTACTATAAGGTCCATGTTAAAAGTGTTGCTTGCATTTTGTGTAATACAATGAAGGTTTCTGATCATCGGTCAACAAGACATCTGTGGTTTGTCCGGGAGCAACAACGACTACATCGGTGACGTAGGGATCAGTATAAGCTGCATCAACTGCAACAACTTTCATTGTATGATTGGGTATTTTGTTTGAAAAAGAGTTGGTTGTTGAGTGCAGCGTTGATAATTCTTAGAAGATATGTTTTTCCTTGTATGACATCTAGTTTGAATGTCTCTGCATAAAAATTAACATACATTAGTCATTCGATAATGTACAATTTCAGCCATGGCAACGGAGAAGGTCATTTGAGAAGTTGTACGAGCTTTTGTATTTTGCTTGAATGGACCAGCTAGAATTTTATATATACTTGCGAAATTTCCAAATTAATTTCAACACATCTATACTATCTATACTATATTATTAAACCCAAACATTGAAAGTTTTGGTTTTCGGTTAACAGTCGATTTTTGGTTTTCGGTACTTTTTCTAATTAATAAATTAATAATATAATCAAAATTCGGGAAAGTTTTATTCTACATTAATTGATATGGTCAGAAAAGTAATTATAGAAATATAATTGACTGGTCAAAACAAAAGGTCGATATTTAAGGCCCGACACCCTAATTATTCATTAATTTCGTAATTAATGAATAGGGAAAATATACAGCTCATAAAAAGAGTCCAAATTATGGCAAATCGGTCAAAGAAGGATCTAGAATCCCAATTAAAGGCAATTAATGAGTCACAGTCTTTATCAACAAGGAAAAGACTTGCCCGTCAAGTAATACAATCCTTATCAGTTATCAATAAGAAGACTTATCCGTTAAGTCTCCTAAACATACCATAAATACTAGGCTCCAGACGCCTATATAAGGTCTCTGATCCTACAATCAGAACTACGTCTTGGCTTGATTCTCAATAACGAATTGAGATACGTAGGCATCTTGTGAGGACCAATTTAGTCCGGAAACACGAGTGCAGCCATTAAAGCTCGAAAGCTCATTAATCCTAGCAATTAATATACAAGTACGTTTTTTAATCCATAACATTAATATTTCACTATATTTTACTACATAAAAATCAAATAATATTGAAATCTAATCAAAAAAAATGAAAATGTGGGATCTAATTTGTTTAAATTTAGGATACACTATACTTCTTTCTTTTTAAATAACGAAAGCTACTACAAATCAAATCTTCAATGGAATTGTAGTTACCAAAATAGTAACTAGATGATTGACTTTTATAATTAAAATATTTTTTTCAAACAAAATCTACTCCTTTTCCAAAAATATCATTACAATTATCTTTAAATTAAAACATTTTACCTTTTATATTTGTTATTACTAAAATCTATGTTTTCTAAAAATATGAGTTGCAATCCTTACTTATTTATTTTAAAACCTATTTTAATACTCTATTTAATATATAATAAAATAATATAAAAATAGTAACTAACTGATTGCCTTTTATTATAATTAAAAAAAAATGTAACAAAATCTACTCCTTTTCCAAAAATATCACGACAATTACCTTTAAATTAAAACATAATATCTTTTATATTTGTTATCACTAAAATCTCTATTTTCCAAAAATATGAGGTGCAATCCTTACTTATTTATTTTAAAATCTATTTTAATACTCTATTTAATAAATAATAAAATAATATAAAAATATTCACTAGCTAATTGCCTTTTATAATTAAAACATTGTTTTCTAACAAAATCTACTTCTTTTCCAAAAATATCACGAACAATTACCTTTAAATTAAAATATATTACCTTTTATATTTGTTATCACTAAAATCTATATTTTCCAAAAATATCAAGTGCAACTCTTACTTATATATTTTAAAACTTATTTTAATACTTTTAATTATTTAAAAAAAACTTACCTATTTTAACAAGTGAACTTATTTTTTTTAACAAATACAATTAATATAATTAAAACACATCATCACTAAAATCCCTATTTTCCAAAAATATGAGGTGTAATCCTTACTTATTTTTTTAAAAACCTATTTTAATACTCTATTTAATAAATAATAAAATAATATAAAAATAGTAACTAGCTGATTGCCTTTTATAATTAAAACATTTTTTTCTAACAAAATTTACTTTTTTTCCAAAAATATCACGGGGAATTACCTTTAAATTAAAATATATTACCTTTTATATTTGTTATCATTAAAATCTCTATTTTCCAAAAATATCAAGTGCAACTTATATATTTTAAAACCTATTTTAATACATTTAATTATTTAAAAAAACTTACCTATTTTAACAAGTGAACGTATTTTTTTAACACATAAAATTAATATAATTAAAACACATCTAAAAATATTACGTGCAATTACTTTTTTTTAATTAAAACATGTTAACTTTTCTATTTGTCCTTATTAAAAAAACTTACTTATTTTAACATGTCAACATATTTGTTTAATAAAATACAATTAATCTAATTAAAACACTTCTAAAAATATCACGGTCAATTACTTTATTTAATTAAAACATGTTAGATTTTCTATATGTTCTTATTATTAATATTATTATTAATAATACCTCATTTATCTTCCTCGGACTCATTTGTATTTTTTTCATATTTTTTTATGTTCAAATGAATATTTAAGTTTCTCATTTTATAATTTATCATATTAATTTTTACTTTTATTTTAATATTTTTCATTCACATTAAATTTTTTAGTTTATTATTTTTAAGGCCCGTGCCTTGCACGGGTTAGAGGCTAGTATTATTAAAACCTAAACAGGAAAGTTTTGGTTTTCGGTTTTCGCTTAGTTTTTGGTTTTCGTTACTTTTTCTAATTAATAAATTAATAATATAATCAAAATTCGGGAAAGTTTTATTCTACATTAATATTTCACTATATTTTATTACATAAAAATCAAATAATATTGAAATCTAATAAAAAAAATGGAAATGTGGGATCTAATTTGTTTGCTACAAATATACTTATTTCTTTTTAGATAACGAAAACTACTACAAATCAAAAGAATTGTATTATTGTCAAGTTATCAAAATAGTAACTAGATGATTAGCTTTTATAATTAAAATATTTTTTTTCTAACAAAATCTACTTCTTTTCCAAAAATATCATTGCAATTATCTTTAAATTAAAACATATTACCTTTTATATTTGTTATTACTAACATCTATGTTTTCCAAAAATATGAGGTGCAATACTTACTTATTTATTTTAAACCCATTTTAATACTCTATTTAATAAATAATAAAATAATATAAAAATAGTAACTAACTGATTGCCTTTTATAATTAAAAAAAATCTAACAAAATCTACTCATTTTCCAAAAATATCACGATAATTACCTTTAAATTAAAACATAATATCTTTTATATTTGTTATCACTAAAATCTCTATTTTCCAAAAATATGAGATGCAATCCTTACTTATTTATTTTAAAATATATTTTAATACTCTATTTAATAAATAATAAAATAATATAAAAATATTAACTAGTTGATTGCCTTTTATAATTAAAATATTTTTTTTCTAACAAAATCTTCTTCTTTTCCAAAAATATCACGGACAATTACCTTTAAATTAAAATATATTACCTTTTATATTTGTTATCACTAAAATCTCTGTTTTCCAAAAATATCAAGTGCAACCCTTACTTATATATTTTAAAACTTATTTTAATACTTTTAATTATTTTAAAAAAACTTACCTATTTTAACAAGTGAACATATTTTTTTAACAAATACAATTAATATAATTAAAACACATCTAAAAATATTATAGGTAGCTACTTTATTTTAATTAAAACATGTTAGCTTTCCTATTTGTCTTTATTAAAAAAACTTACTTATTTTCACATGTCAACACATTTTTTTAATAAATACAAGTAATATAATTAAAACACTTCTAAAAATATCACGGACAATTACTTTTTTTAATTAAAACATGTTAAATTTTCTATATGTCCTTATTATTAATATTATTTTATTATAAATTAATATTAATAATACCTCATTTATCTTCATCAGCCCCATCTGTATTTTTTAATATATTTTTTTACGTTACAATTAATATTTAAGTTTCTTATTTTATAATTTCTCATATTAATTTTTACTTTTATTTTAATATTTTCTGTTCACATTAAATGTTTAGTTTATTATTTTCTAAGGCCCGTGCCTTGCACGGGTTACAGTCAATACTATTATATAATAGACGAAACATTAAAAGTTTGGTTGGTTGGTATGGTATGTTGTGATTTTACTTAATTGCCCTTAATTAGTTTTTACTTTTGGTTGGTCGGTATGGTTGTGATTTTACTTAATTGCCCTTAATTAGTTTTTACTTAATTAACCTTACTTATTTATAGAAATATATTATTAAATAATAATATTACCTATTTATAACCAATTACCTTTTTCACCTAAAATACATCATTTTTTCTAACAAATTCCCCTACTTTTTCAAATATATCACGGGCAATTACCTTTTTTAACTAAAACATGTTAGTTTTTCTATTTTTCCTTACTAAAATCCCTCTTTTTCCAAAAATATCACGGCAAACATTTAGTTATTTATTTTTAAACCTATTTTAATATTATAATTTTTTTTAAAAGTTTATCTATTTTAACATATCTACTTATTTTTCTTAACAAATGCAATTACTAAAAATATTAAAATATAAATAATCAAATACCTATTTATAACCAATTACTTTTTCAGCTAAAACACATTATATATTTTTTCGAACAAAGTCCCTCCTTTTCTAAATATATCACGGGAAATTGCCTTTTACAATTTACTTTTTCTATTTTTCTCACTAAAATCAATTCTTTTTCCAAAAATATCATAGGAAACCTTTTACTTATTTATTTTAAAACGTATTTAAATACTTTTAATTATTAAATTTTAAAACCTCATTTTCCAAAAATATCACGGGCATTAACCTTTTTAAACTAAATATATGTTACATTTTTTATTTTTTCTTACTAAAACCCCTTATTTCCAAAAATATAACAGGCAAACCCATACTTATTTATTTTAAAATCTGTTTTAATGTTTTCAATTAATTAAAAATGTTTAGCTATTTTAACATTCCTACTTATTTTTTGCACAATTACAATTAATAAAATATTAAAATAATAAAAATAATAATAATTAACAATCCGTGCATCGCACGGGTTTTAAGCTAGTATTAATATAAAGCCGAAACATTGAAATTTTTGGTTTTCGGTTTTCAGTTAATTTTTGGTTTTCGGTACTTTTTCTAATTAATAAATTAATAATATAATCAAAATTCGGGAAAGTTTTATTCTACATTAATATTTTAAAACATTTTTTTTCTAACAAAATATACTTCTTTTCCAAAAATATCACGGACAATTATCTTTAAATTAAAATATATTACCTTTTATATTTGTTATCACTAAAATCTCTGTTTCCAAAAATATCAAGTGCAACCTTACTTATATATTTTAAAACTTTTAATTATTTAAATTTTTTTACCTATTTTAACAAGTGAATGTATTATTTTAACAAATACAATTAATATAATTAAAACACATCTAAAAATATTATAGGTAGTTACTTTTTTTTAATTAAAACATGTTAGCTTTCCTATTTGTCCTTATTAAAAAAACTTACTTATTTTAACATTTCAACGTATTTTTTTAATAAATAAAATTAATATAATTAAAACACTTCTAAAAATAATACGGGAAATTATTTTTTTTAATTAAAATATTTTAGATTTTATATATGTCCTTATTATTAATATTATTTTATTATAAAATAATATTAATAATAAATCATTTATCTTCCTCAGCCCCATCTGTATTTGTTTTATATTTTTTTATGTTCCAATTAATATTTAAGTTTATCATTTTATAATTTATCATATTAATTTTTACTTTTATTTTAATATTTTCCGTTCACATTAAATTTTTTAATTTATTATTTTTTAAGACCTTGGGTTATAGACTAGTCTTTATTAATTTTGTACGTACATAAATCCAAAAACAATGCATCAAGACATCAAATCTATGACTTACGAGAGTGTATATATTTAATTTAGATATTATAAGATTTTACTTCAATATATATTATATCCTATATATAATTGGCATAAAAGAGTTTAGGTGGTTTGGTCGTCAGGGCTAAATTAGTAAATTTATAATTATTATTATAATTAAAAAGGAAAAACATTATATGTAAAATGCACGGTGGTAGCAAAAGACTACACGTGAAAGGAAAAGGATAAGTGTTGTGAACAAGTTTGTAGAAAATATATCAAAAAAATTGTTATGTATGGTATCTAAATATTATAAAGTAAAACTCTCCTTTCTATAATTTGACATTTCACCGTAAAATTCACCAAGTAACAAATTAAACATATTATATATTATAAAATTTATATTTTTAAAATATCTTAATAGAGGTTGAATATTCTATATAATTAGTAACATTGTAAGATTGTAAATGAATATTTTTAAATTATTAGTTAACAGATAAATTTTACTTTGAAAAACTAAATTGAGATAAATATTATGTAACATAATAATAATAATATAAAATATATAAAATTATATAAAAAATATTAATAAATCATCCCGTGCATCACACGGGTATAAAGCTATTATATATAAAGGAGGATACGCGTGAGATGAGGTGGCGCTGATTATCTCAATCTATTTTTTTAATTTTCTAGAATTTTTGAATTTTAGATACTAATAAATCAAAAAATATCCTTTAACATATTAGAAGTAGAATATGTGTTCGAATTTATTAAGTAGAAAAGTTTGAATTTATAGCGAAGACATATAACTAAAAGTTTTATTTGAAGTATAATAGATGTTTGAATTTATAGAAGGGAAGAGTTCAAATATAAAAGAAGTACTTGCAAAGTTCTATTTGAAGTATAATAACTGTTTCAATTTATAGAGAAGAAGAGTTCGGATATAAAAAAAGTACTTGCAATTAAAAGTTCTATCGAAAGTAGAATAAGTGTTCGTAATACATAACTAAAAGTTTTATTTGAAGTAAAATATGTGAAGTTATATATATGTGTTTTTTCAACGAAAGAGGGAGTGAGTATGATAACATCTATACTATATTATTAAAGCCGAAACATTGAAAGTTTTGGTTTTCGGTTTTCGGTTAGTTTTTGGTTTTCGGTACTTTTTCTAATTAATAAATTAATTATATAATCAAAATTCAGGAAATTTTTATTCTACATTAATATTTCACTATATTTTACTACATAAACTTACTTATATATTTTAAAACTTATTTTAATACTTTTAATTATTTAAAAAACTTACCTATTTTAACAAGTGAACGTATTTTTTTAACAAATACAATTAATATAATTAAAACACATCTAAAAATATTATAGGTAGTTATTTTTTTTAATTAAAACATGTTAGCTTTCCTATTTGTCCTTATTAAAAAAACTTACTTATTTTAACATGTTAGCGTATTTTTTTAATAAATACAATTAATATAATTAAAACACTTCTAAAAATATCACGGGTAATTACTTTTTTTAATTAAAACATGTTAGATTTTCTATTTGTCCTTAATATTAATATTATATTATTATAAAATAATATTAATAATACCTCATTTATCTTTCTCAGCCCCATCTGTATTTTTTAATATTTTTTTATGTTCCAATTAATATTTAAGTTTCTTATTTTATAATTTATCATATTAATTTTTACTTTTATTTTAATATTAAATTTTTTAGTTTATTATTTTTTTAAGGTCCGTGCCTTGTACGGGTTATAAGCTAGTAAAAATTAATATATAAGACAAGTATATATTAAATATATTAAATTTAAAATTTTGATATTAAAAAGGAAAGCGTGTTTCACGGGAGGACGGCTTATTAGCGAGGATCGAGTAATTTTCGTAATTTAATTGATAGAATTTTTAAAAAAATTTATTACGTCGCCGCGAAATGCGGATTTTTCAACTAGTTACTATATAAAATACATTGTATTTGACTAATATCAAATAAATGCAACGTATATGTAGATTAAACCAAAATTAGGCCCAATCTTTGTCGATTTACTCTCTTGAATTTTAATAGGATCAAAAAAACAAAAAAACTATACACCAAATGACTTGATCAATATTTCAAAAATCATATTATGCATGCTATACAATCTATACTTTTTATTAAAAGTAGAAACACATTCTTAATGATATGGTATACCATGTATACAATAGTATACATTTAATTATTAGTTTAATTATTTTAGTATAATTAGCTTAATTTTAATTTAAAATTTTATTAAAAATGGAAACCACTCTTAATTGTATGTTATACCATGTATATCGCAATATAAATATAATTATTAGCTTAATTAATTTAATATAATTCACTTAATTTCAAATTAATATAATTATTACAATTTAATTAAAAATTAATTATCAATAATAATTTAGTTGTATACAAGAAGCCTACCAACTATTAAGAGTCTCCCAACTAAAAAATTACGACGCTATACATATAATAGTTTAATAAACTTAATTTCAAATTAATATAATTATTATTAAATTAAAAAAATAATAATATTAAAAGTAGAAATCCCCTCTTAATTGTATGGTGTGCCATGTATACCGCGATATACATATAATTATTAGCTTAATATAATTCACTTAATTTCAAACTAATAAAATTAGTCTAATTCTAAATTAATAAAATAATTCTTATTAAAGAAACCCCCGATTAGTAGCATGGTATGTCATGTATACTGCGATATACATATAATTATTAGCTTAATAAAATTAACTTAATTCCAAATTAATATAATTATTATTTTTATTAGATATATACTCTTTATTAAAAGAAAAAAATCCTTTGGTATATTATGTATATACATATAATTATTTAACTTAATTAGTCGAATATATTAGACTTATGCTTCAACTACAAAATACAATTTTTTAATGAATATGATGAATTTGTTCAAACTCTTTGATTTTAAAGTTGAATGGTTCCACTGTTAACGGTGTGACATTAGAAGTCAAAATATAATGATGTTACTTGGTTGTCAAACACATCGGGCGCTATATTAAACAAAAAAGTCAATTGTAAAATGGTATCACATGAAATATCTCTTATAAAATTACCGAAATTATATATCTATATAAATTTCACTTATGATTTGATTCTCTATAATTACATAATTAAAAATAGTATTTATTTATTATATACTTTCATCTTAATTT
This sequence comes from Heracleum sosnowskyi, assembly GCA_030848705.1. NCBI lineage: Eukaryota > Viridiplantae > Streptophyta > Magnoliopsida > Apiales > Apiaceae > Heracleum > Heracleum sosnowskyi. The sequence goes on from CM061245.1 coordinate 10,271,966, forward strand.
CATATTTTAATTTTCTACAACTACATATTTAAATAATACTTATTAGTTATTTTTGTTTTTAATATTTTAAAAATTTTAAGTAATTTAAGTTTTACTCTCGATCCGTGCAAAGCACAGGTTATCAACTAGTTTTTTCTAATTGAAAAACGTTAGAAAATTCAAAATTGAATACAAATTGTTTTTACTAGAATATTACGTGTTAGATGATACGGTATTAGTATTGATATTACCAATAAAAATATTAAATTATGTTATACTATTATAGTTATTATTATTGTCATGTCATCTTGTAATAACTTTCGGTATCAAATCATAATTTAAAGATTTTTAATTACTTCCAAATATTAGTAATCTTTTTGGATCTCGATGGATATTATAGTTTTTTCAAAATTCTGTGAATATATAGTTGACATTAGACCAAATCCGCTGTTGTGTTTCAATCAACGTGTACTATAACAACAAAAACGTAATCCTGTACATGAATTCCATTCAAACTAATTATATATAGTATATAGTTGGTACAACAGAAAGTAAGAATATGAAACATTATAGTAAGGTTATTAATTTAGTATACTCCTTGACAATTATTACATCTTTGCAACGAACAAAAAATTTAGAATGGTTTCGAGACGGCAACAAATCTGAGAAGACAAACAATTGGTACACCGCAAAGGTGCCTTGGAGTGTAGAAGCAAAATCAAATCTAACATTTTGGTAGATCAGCTGGCGGCGGAGGTAATGTCGATGACGGTGTTGGACCGTTCTCTACCACGAATGCTGTGGCCAACCCCCACGGCATGTGCACATCCAAGTGACAATGTATCAACCATACTCCTGGTTTTTTGTAATTAGGATGAAAGAAAAGAGTTAGTCGACAATTATCGTAATGACTAGTTTTTGAATCATGTATATATAATTATATATACACATGGTTCCTAACCCTGTAATCTAGTGGATACGATATAGAGTGTTCGAAATTGAATTATATATGCATACTCTCTAACAGTATAGTCTAGTGAATATGATATAAAGTGTCCGACTTGTGTGCATACTTTTAACATTCTAGTCTAGGTGGGTACAATATAAAGTGTCCGAACATTTGCACGTGAGTAGGAGAGTAAAGGGCTATGATAGTGCATGTTTAAAACAAAATTATACGCACCTGGATTATTAGCGCGGAATCGGATAACAGCCCAGCCACCAACGGGCACTGCAATGGTGTTTCGTTCTTGAGGATTCACCAAGTTAAACTTTTTAGAGTCGTTGACAGAATCATAGTTTCCAAAACCTTGAGCCAACACGTAGAAGTTGAATCCATGCAAATGAATGGGGTGATTTTCGATACTAATCAAAGCTGTGTTCTGCAACACAATCTCAACCGTCGAATTAAACTTCAATTTCGTCACCTTTGTTGATTTCGTCGTAATTAGAAGGTTCGGATTAAAACTGTTGCTTGCATTCGTGTAATCAAATACGAATGGTGGTTGATTAGGGAAATCAGTGGTGTAGATTCCATCAACATTGTTGAAGAAAGCTTCTAACATTGACAACTTAGTAGGGAACTCGAAGGATTCATTGTTCATGCTGGCAGCAAATCGAAGCCCATTCGGGCCTGCACAAGTTGCATTCGACCCGCATGGAACCAAGCCCAAACCAAAGGTAACAAACATTTTGTAATCAGCTTCAAGTGGCGGGGGTAGCCAGAAACGACCACTAACAAGTCCAGTTAAGTTGCTATAAAACTTATGGGTCGTAGCCGTGTCATTGAAGGCCGGTAAGACGGGCATTATGGGCTTTGATGAGTTAGCTCCCTTGTAGAAAATTATTCCAGTGGTTGTTGTATTGTCAAATGGTACACCTGCAACAGTGACGTAGGGGTGTGCTGCCATGTAATAAAATGAAGGTGACTGATCGGCAGTTAACAAGGCGTCTACGGTTTGTCCGGGGGCGAGGACGACGACATCAGTGACATAGGGATCTGTGTAAGCTGCATCAACTGCGACAACTTTCATGTTGTGATTGGCTATCTTGAAAAAGTGCTGGTTGTTGAGTGCAGCGTTGATAATTCTTAGAAGATATGTTTTTCCTTGTATGACTTCAAGTTTGAATGTTTCTGGATAACAGAAAAATAACTATACATTAATATGTCATTTTCGGAAAGTAACTAAATTGAAGTAAGAAAATTAACGAATGTACAAATTAAAAGATGCATTGACTAATTTAGCCTACTAAATAATCAATTTTTTTGATAATACGATATGGTTTAGTTCGACGGAGGAGGCGTGACATGAGTATTTAAATTTCTGTAATCGTCTGTTTATGGAAGGAAACTTATATATTTGAATGCAAGTGAGACATACTGTTTGAAGAGCATGGATAGAGATCGCCAGGGCGGCCATTAATGGTATAAGCATCGGAATTATTAGGTGCACCGCCGCTAGCTAAACCTTGGTTCTCCACATCAACCACATTACCATTCCACCATTCACCTGAAAATTTTTATTACCTCATCAGTACTGGGATGTTCATATTAATACATACATTAAATGAAAAAATAATTCGACGTGCTGATTTATAGTACCTATCATAATGGGAACTTCTCGGTAAGGTTTAGGGAAAGGGTAAGTTCTTCCTTTTCGAGGGCGGATCAGGAGAGCACCATAAACAGTGGCACGGTGCCATTGAACATGAGCATGCCACCACAAGGTACCTTCCTGGCCTGTGATGTTGAATCTATAAGTATAGCTATGCCCTGGACGAACCGAACATTGAGTTGCATATTCAGGTCCATCAGCCCAGGCACTTAACAACTGGAATATTCCATGCCTGCATTATAATACAAGTAATTGAAAATTTTACATTTTCACGTACAAACATATATTTAAACTTCGATAAATGAATAAACTCGATGTAGTATTTAAAAATTATACCAGTGAATGGTCATATTGTAAGGAGATTCATTGAGGAGATGAACAACAAGCGTGTCGCCTTCGTTAACACGGATGGTAGGACCCGGCAGGCTTCCGTTCACGGCCGTGATCACTTGTCTTTTGCATAATTGCTCGACTGTCAGATTTTTTACCTGTACAATTGAATAAAATTACAAATAAATAAAAAGGTACAGAAAATATTAATTAGTAAAACTCAAAACTTAACTCTAGCTTTTCATGTAGTAAACCACCCCTTCATTCCAGACCTCAACACATAACACTTTTAATTAAGTAAAACGTACGCATTTTTCTTTAAAGAAAATTTAAGTTATGCAGTTAATCAATCGAAAAATATCAAAATTCCGAAAAATGGCATACAAACGCAAGAACATAATATATTTATTGCACATGTAGAAAAATTACATGGAATGTATGCTCCACAATATGAGCAGAGGCAACAGAGAAAGCCAGAAGCACAGAAATGGTTGCTAGCAAGAACACAAAACGTGTCATTTTGACAAGTTTCAGAAGAGTTTGGATATGGAAACAAATACCCTTACCCTATTTATATAGTGTTGATTTGAGTATGTTTTGATATGGTCAAAATAAGAAAAAGCCCTTACTAATTTACAAATACATATCTAATTAATTAACTTGCTTGTATAGACTTTCATACTTACATAATTTCATAATTTAAAGTGGTTGAAGCGTAGCCTCTGGTCTACCTTTCAATTGCGTGATTAATTATTATAATGCTGCCCACTAATGATTTCTAAAATATTTAATCTGGAAAATGAAAAGTTCGTAACTGTCCCTTCAGAAATTCGTAAGAAGTTTCGAATATTTGACCAATTACCGGCTTGAAAACGAGTTTCTGATTTTTTTTACCGCGTCGAGAAAAGTAAAAAACAGTGCATGAGGGGACATCAAGTCTGAGTTGTTTTGAGTGTTTTTATTAACCTGGGATGTGTTGGGATATCATATCAGTTATGAACATAATTTCATTTTTTTTAGGGTTCTAAAAGTATATCCCACATGTTTAACAGCTTACAGAGATATGATTGGATATTAATTACTGACATTTTGATATTATTAAATACTAATAAAGTTTCAACAGCATATCTTGGTTGGTTGTTACTTAACCAAGCTTATTACAACTTAGTATGAGTTATGACTCATGAGGGATATGTTAATATCAAATTGCAGCTAGCTCCCTCCTCAATCTCATTTCTCAGAAATCTTCACCCTACCTCTTTCGCTTTCTATTTTTAAATTGATAAAATTAAACTGAAAACTAGAATTATTTTCTTATAACTTTAAAAATGTGAGAAATATATTTTAAAACTCTTTGATTTTAAGCCAACGAAATTTAGTATATCAACCGAATTTAGCTAAATTCAACTACTTCCAATCCGTCTCTATTTCTAGATATTTTTTTTGAATTTTGACCAAAATTTGAATTACTCACTTACTTAACTTACATGCTCGTAATCAAATTTATAAAATCGACTGTTCTGTCAAATTTGTGTATAGTCGAATATATAAATTCTACTGACTTTTTGTAAATCGAATTTATAAATATCGTTGGAGGTAGCTAGTCATACTTATAAATTCGACTGGATTTGGAGTCGACTACCTTTCCTAATAATATACATAAAATTTTTGGTCAAATATTTAATTATAAAATATACATTATTTTTTTTGTTAAAATTCAGTCAATATGATGATAAAAATGTCAAATAAGATTAATATTGAATTATATATATATATATATATATACTAGCTTAAAACCCGTGCGATGCACGGATTGTTAATTGTTATTTTATTATTATTTTTTAATTGTATTTGTTAAAAAAATAAGTAGACATGTAAAAATAGCTAAACACTTTTAATTAATTAAAAACATTAAAACTGATTTTAAAATAAATAAGTAAGGGTTTGCTCGTTATATTTTTGGAAAAAGAGGGGTTTTAGTATGAAAAAATAAAAAATGTAACATATATTTAGTTTAAAAAGGTAAATGCCCGTGATATTTTTGGAAAATGAGGTTCTAAAATTTAATTATTTAAATTATTTAAATATGTTTTGAAATAAATATGTAATAATATTATCATTTTATATATATGTTACCTATTTTATTTTTAGAAAATGGGTTGTTTTGGTTAGAAAAATAAATAAAACAGGTAATGTGTTTTAGCTGAAAAAATATAAAATTATATTACTTTTTTTTTATATATATGTTGCTCGTTTTACTTTTAGAAAATTAGTTGTTTAAATTAGAAAAAAATAAAAAAAGTTATGTGTTTAGCTGAAAAAGGTAATTGGTTATTTATTAATAATTATATATAACAATATTATCATTACATATTTATTTTCCATGTGTTATGTTTAGAAGATGAGTTGTTTTAGTTAGAAAATGTAGAAGAGATAATGTGTTTTTGCTGAAAAAGGTAATTAGTTATAAATATGTAATAATATTACCATTTTATATACATTACCTATTTTATTTTTAGAACATGAGTTGTTTTTGTTAGAAAAATATATAAAATAGGTAATGTGTTTTAGCTGCAAAAATAATAATTAGTTATAAATAAATTGATTATAGATAGGCCCGACCCAAATTATAGATAGGTCCGGCCCAAATACCGACCGACCGACCGACTGACCAAAACTTTTAATGTTTCGTCTTTAATAATACTAGCTTATAGCCCGTGTGATGCACGGTTACTTAAATTTTATTTATAATTATTTTGTTTATAATTATATTTTAATTACCCATGGAACACACGATTGTTTTTTTAATATTTATAATTATATTTATTTATGAATATTTTAATATTTAAAAGTTATTAGTTTACATGATTAAATTATTGTTAAAAAAGATTTAGCCAAAAAAAATTATAGTTAAAAATTTGATATTTATTATAATTTACACGCTCAATTTAATATTTGTTTATATTGAGTTATAAAAGTTAGATTTGACCAATTTTACGGTCCACGTGAAATTCACAAAATAATCTTTAATTTAGTTGTGGTTTAATAATTCTTTTTCAATTAAAAACTATTCTAAAACTAAAAATAGAATAAAGTGACGAAATTTAATATTGAGAATTCTATTCGATTTAAGAAATCTACTTAAATGTAGTTTAGATTATTAGAATACCCTTTATTAACTAAATACAGTTTTTAATGTTAAATCTAACGGTTTTCACCTATCTATTTAAGATTAAACGATTTTTATTATTAAACGGGTTTCCTTATTTAATTACAACAATTTTTATGTTTTAACTTTTTGGAAAATCCAATCATAATATAATATCTTTTAACTTATATCATTTTTAGATAATAACTTCTTTTTATATGATATAATCTTGATCGTCTATTTTTAAAAGTATTGGATCTAACGGTTGAGAATGTTTTGGCGGTATTTATGACCAAACTACCAGGATAACATCATTAATTTTTTTAATATTTTTTAAAAAATATTTATTGCTAAAATATAATATACTCTTTTTTGTAATATGTTAATGATGCGGGAACTTTGAACTTTTGAGAAAATAAATTATCAATTAAAATATAATTTTTTTTGTAATAGTTCTTCTTTTAAAGTAGTACACCGTGACGATCAAAATTCTGTATAAAATTCATTTTTTTATAGTATATCCCGTAAATATCTATGTTATCATATTAAAGACTAAATGATGAAAGCTTTCTTATAAGTCTGGTCACTCAATTCATAATCGTTGGATCTTTCAAATTAAATTGTTGAGAAACGTTAGATATAACAGTAAAATTATCACGTAGAATTATCTAAGGTTTGAATCTACCAACAACATATTAAAATTTATAGGTTTTTTTGAAAAATCAGAATTTTTTCTTCGAATTTAGTAATTTACAATGTATAGAGGTTAAAAAAGTTAGGTCTTTCTGTATAGCTCTGAGTCAAAAATTTTAAAATACGGTTTTTTTTAATAGGAATATAGTCCTGCTAACAATGAAATTAGGTCTCTATTAGTTCTTATAAAACAAAATCACCATTTGCGTATAATTTATTATTTAATAATAAATAATATTTAATTAGTTATGATATAAAATTTAATAAAATAAGATAAAAATATGCACAATTTTATAAATATCAGTTAGTAAGACCTAGCTTATAGCCCGTGCGATGCACGGTTACTTAAATTTTATTTATAATTATTTTGTTTATAATTATATTTTAAGTACCCATGGAACACACGATTGTTTTTTTAATATTTATAATTATATTTATTTATGAATATTTTAATATTTAAAAGTTATTACTTTACATGATTAAATTATTGTTAAAAAAGATTTAGCCAAAAAGAATTATATATTTATATAATTTAAAATTAAAGTATAAAATTATTGAATAAATTATTGTTTTAATACTTTATTGAAAGAAACATAAAATTTCTATATTTAAAACAATTAGTGGAAAAATAAATAAACTGGTGCTACAAAAATAAAAAAAATATTTATTAAAATTTAGATACTCATTTTACTATTTGGGTTATATCCTAAGTTTTAGAAATTGAATTTTGACGATTTTACAACCCATGTGAAACTAACGAAATTATCTTTAATTTAATGATGGTTTAATAATTATTATCTAACTTGACCTGTTGACCTACACATAAACCGAAAACAAAAGATAGTTAAGAATTTTTACATAAAAATTCAATTCAATATAGAAAACCAATTTATAATTGGTTTAAATTATCAAAACACACTTCTTAGTATTTAAATATAATCCTACCTTTAATCAAATACACATTTTAATATAAGTATTATATTCAAAATTATCGTTTATGAATATGAAACCCTCAATATTTTAATAATATTTTGATATTATCCTTTTATGTTTGTTATATGTAAAATAATATAATTATAATTTGGATTAATCAAATTGTTATGTTTCTTCAGAAAAAAAGTGTTTAAATTTATTTATGTACAGGAGTTCTCGTAAGTTCACGTGTATCATTGTTAGTATGATATACATCAGCATTATATTGATAATTTTTAATATTGTAATCAATATGAATTGTTATGTTGATATTTGGTTTAACAATTATTATCTAATTGGAAGTACACATAAATTCAAGAGAAAAGATATTTAAGAATTTTTACATAGAAAACTTTTAAATTATCAAAATACACTTTTTAGTATTTAAATATAATTCTATTATTAATCAGATACACTTTTTAATATTAGATCTAACAATTCTCATCGATCTATTTAAGGTCTAACTGTAATTATTAATTTGGTCGTATAGTGATCGTACACGGACCATATCGATTTTAATTTTTTCTTAAATTGATTTTAATATTTTATTGAAATAAAAATAGAATTTATAAATTTAAAAGAATTAGGAAAAAAATTAAATCTACAATAAAAAAAATATTTATTAAAATTTAGATAATCACTTTAATGTTTGGGCTCTATCTTGAGTTTTAGACAACAGATTTTAACGATTTTACAGCCCATGCGAAGCTAACAAAATTATCTTTAATTTAATGATGGTTTATTAATTTTTATCTAACTGGAACTATCCATAAACTAAAGAGAAAAGATAATTACGAATTTTTACATAAAGATTTCTATTCAATATAGAAAACCCATTTATAGTTGGTTTAAATTATCAAAATACATCTTTTAGTATTTAAATACTATCCTATTATTAATCAAATATAATTTTTAATATTATATCTAACGGTCCTCATCTATTTGAATATTTATAGTTTTATAATCCAACGGATCATATACTTTTGGTAGTACAGTGACCGACCAAAATTTTGGATAAGATCTCCCTTACGCTTATTATATATAAGGTATTAATAGTATAGATTGAAATATAACCTAGAAGTATAAAGTTAAAACAATTAAATACCCTAGTACATACTATAATGCATGCGTGTTTATGTTTTCTTCCCTTCTTTTCCAATTCTGCTCGCCCTGAGTCTATGTGCTAGCCGCCCCCCGTAAACAAGTACAAGACATATTAATATTTTTGTAGCTATGGGTGGACAATTTTATATGTTGCATTGTTGCTTATTAATAACAACACGTACGCTGCACAAAATTGGTCTAGATAACATATATTCGCTCTGTGCTCTTATTTTTTTATATTTTGTTTATTGACATGTATTTAAAAATTTGTATAAAGTATAGTTTCATAATTTATTTTTAAAATTTTTTAATAAAAAAATTTAAACATTAAATTTTAATTTAAAAAAAAATTAAAATAATATATAAACATATATTTTAAAAAAGAATTAAAACGCGTGTCGAGTACAAAGAACCTGACGGACGCAGAGAGAGTATGATGTAACGAATACTTACCTTTTTTTTAATTGAAATTAATTTATTAGTAAAAAGTCATACAACATCTACAAAAACAATCGAGTCGAACAAACGTAAAACAGATCATATCGCTGATTACAGTCTTCATGATGGAGAGACAATCAAGCGATTTGTTGAAGTTGATATATACACATGTACCTCCTTCGTCACAACCAGTTTGAGCTATCGACCGTCATTGCAATCTCATAGAAATCTTCATCACTGAATCAAAAACTTGAAAATCACGCAGATCTAACATCTCGAACGTTAGATTATTCCAAAACACACCAAAACACATCAAGCTCTCACAAGGAGAGGATAAACAAAACTCAAATGAATTGGGAACAAAACTCATCAAGATGATGTTTAATTAAACAAACAAAACAAACTAAAAGGACATAAATTCTTACCAGGAAGGAGAATTATTGGAAAAAACAAGAATAAATCAAAGAAATTAATTGATTTAGGGCTTTTCACCAGTGAAAATCGATGAAAGCCCATGCGGCTTCTACGAAAAAAGGAGGCTGTGTGAAGGAGGGAGAGAGGAGAGGTAGGTTAGGTACTTTTGATTTGTTTTTGCTAAACCCATAACGAATACTTACCTATTAAGATGAATTTATTTAGTGCCCTAATTGCAGTCTAATGACATGATCCAATTTTACTTATTCACGCTGGTCCAAATTATACAAATTACTCATATCCATTATCCATTTATAGTTAATCATTCAGTTTCCAGTAGTATTTATGTTAACGTGTAATGATAATACAAGTGAAATGTGTTCAGGTAAGCAATCCATTTGGCAGCTCATCCCCCGAAATGATACAGCTTCTTTCTCTACATATATACTTAGAAAGTCAATGGGTTGAAGATCATGGAAGCGAACAGTTGCCAATACCCGTAAACAAGTTAACTCTAACTTCTTAATCCAATCAAGCTTCTATATAAACACGGTCTAAGTAAGTGCTTTTTAGTTGCAAGCACATCTGAGCACAACATATAAAATAACAAAATAGACCTGTCCTGCTGACACACTGATACATTTGTCAAGGTGTCGATATGTTCAAGGCAGTAGTAATAATCATAACCATAAACTATCAAAAATAAATAAATTAGAGATAGAGGGAGGGGAGTGGGCAAAATGGTAAGATAAATTTAACGTATGGGAAAGATGAAAAGGTTTTGCTTGACTCTTTCTCTTAACGACTTTTTTAAATGAGTAGTAGATATACTCTGCGTTTGTTAATTAGCATATACTTAAAAATATCTGGTTTGATAGAGATTGTCAGATTGATTAATTCTTTCTTGAATCTCAAGTTCCCAATATAAATACTAACACATGTTCTTGGTACTAGCTTTGATTGTTCACCTCTTACTTTTTCTTCGATATTCAGCAAGCTGCTTACTATTAGTATATTGTACGAGATAAATAATGTTTAAATATGTAAATATATTATATTTGATATGATGTACCGTCATTAATACATGACGGATGTACAAGGGATCATAAGTATAAGTAAGTGTGTATATATATATATATATAACACATCAGTTTTTGATAAAAAATTTGGGGTATGTAGCATTTTCCAAAAATCTTACTTGAATTACGAGGAGATCATCGAAAGTGCAAATATATAGTTGATCAATTGAAAAGAGGTGATGCTAGATAATCCAAATATTTTTTCAAATGAGAGGGTAGGATAGGTAGAAAATTTTGATTTATGAGTTCATATGTATGTAAATATATTATATTTGATATGATGTACCGTTATTAATACATGACGGATGTACAAGGGATCATTAGTTTTCGGCTAGGCCGTAATTCAAGTCAGGTAGCTCGCGAGCTCGCCCGGCTCGAACTCGTTAAACAAGATTCGGCTCAAATTCGTTAACGAGCCAAGCTCGAATATAAGACCAGGTTCGTTTAACTAAATGAGCCGGTTCGACTAGTGAAATTAAACGAGCCGAGTTCGGGCAGAAAATTAGGCTCGTTTAAGTGTAATTTTACACGAATCGGCTCGCCCGACTCGTTTAAATAGGCTCGTTTAACTAAACGAGCCGGCTCGGCTCGACTCGACTCGTGAAATTAAACGAGCTGAGTTCGGGCAGAAGATTAGGCTCGTTTAGTTAAACGAGCCGGCTCGTGAAAAAAGCTCGGCTCGAATTAATACCCGGCTCGAACTCGCCCGGCTCGACTCGAATTACATCCCTATTTCCAGCTGAATGGGTGTGTGACGGAATGTTCAGCCATCAAGATTATTTGATTTGATTTTTCATTTTACCCAAACGATTTGTTGCTTGAAGTTGCTTAATCGATTCCATAAAAATCTTGGGTAGTGTTAGGTATCCAATTTTTTTTACCAATTTTTTTATCAAATGATGTGGCATAACATGTGACAAATTTTTATTTGTGGACGCATATGAATGCACACAGATCCTATTTTATTACGAGAAAAATTACTAAGTATATATATGTAACACATCAGCTTTTGGTAAAATTTCTGGTAAATTTTTTGGAGTCTGTAGCATTTTCCAAAAATCTTACTTGGATCAAGAGGAGATCATCGAAAGCGCGAATATTTAGTTGAAATTTTCAAATTCGCTTCCCGTGATCAATTGAAAAGAGGTGATGCTAGATAATCCAAATATTTTTTCAAATGAGATGGTATGATAGGTAGAAAATTTTGATTTATGAGTTCATATGTATGTATGCGGTATTATTAGGAAGTTATCAAATATTCACGAGATATATCAACATTTGAAACATTTTTGAGAATTTTTTTGGGTACCGAACATTTTTCAATTGAAAAATATATATTACCTAATATCAACGTTTATTATATATATATATGCAAAAAAAGTGAATTAATAATTAATATATATATATATATACATTTATATATGTAAATAAAAGTGAATTGAAAATTTGTTTTTAATGATGTGATACATTATACACAAAATATATAGTAAAAAATGTTAAGTAACTGGTTATAACTTTTTATTTGGCTCCAACGTTTTTAATTACACGACGACGATCTCATTCCTTTTTGAGCTCACTAAAGTAATAAATGAGAATATTATGAGTGACTAGGATCTTACCAAGTCCTATCACCAATTTGAGCTCTGATACCATATTATTCAACATGGCAATTTTACTAAGCAAACAAAAATTATTTTAGTTTGTGTGCTTCTTATTTCATTTTGACCTATTACTGTTACGGTCGATGATAGTGTAAAAACTGCTCAAGCTCCAAATCTAACCTATCGAGGTCAATTTTGCATGTATATTCTCATAATGCAAACATACCAAAAATTAAAGTTAAACCAATCCAACAAAATATAATAATAGATATATAGTTTGGACACTCACTACAACAAATCTGGCTAATTATGACGGAAAACTTATGACGGAACCGCTGGGCGCGCCAAACTTACGACGGAATTACAAATCTATCGTAAATGTGACCATTTACGACGAAAAACTTATGACGAAATTGTTGGGCGCGCCGAACTTATGACGGAATTACAAATCCGTCGTTAATCTGACCATTTACGACGAAAAATTTACGACGGAATTTTTGGCTGCGCCGAACTTATGACAGAATTACAAATGAAAAACATTTCTATCGTAAGTTAATTATTTTATTAATAAAATTTAGCGCCAAAAATTGGGGGAAAAAGTAAATCTGTTCACGATGTCATTTTTAACTTATGACGAATATTTATTCCATCGTAAGTTAAATATTTTAATATTTTATTCTCATTAAATTTAAGTGAAAAGTAAATTAATATTTTTTAAGCAAAAACGTTGTCGTTTTGAACTTACGACGGATATGTATTCCGTCGTAAGTTCAATATTTTAATATAATCTCTTTACAACTAAATGTAATTGAAATAAAAATACTTTTATATCTCGAAAAGACATAGTTTTAAAATAAATATACGACGATTTTTCCGTCAAAAAAGAGTTGTTGGGGTGGTAAATTCAAAATTTTCCCAAAAACATTTGGCGGTAAATTCAAAATTTTCCCAAAAAAATAGGCGGAAAATTCAAATTTTTGGAGTCCAATAACTTATGACGGATTCCGTCGTAAGTTAGCACATGTTTTTTTCGTGTGTTCAATTTTTTTTAAAATATTTCCCGATGATCTAACTGTATGGATATCAAGATTTATATGTTTGAGTGATATTTCAAAAATATTAGAAAAAACAAATTTATTTGTTTCGAGATTATAGTAGTCAACTAGTGATTTGACTATTACTTCTAACTAGTGTTTAGTCTCGGATTGGTGTTTTTGATTTTTTTAAAAATATTTTTCGAAGATCTAACCATGTGGATATTAAAATTTATATGTTTGAGCGATATTCCAAAAATATTAGAAAATAAATAAATTTATTTGGTTTGAGATGATAATAGTCACTAGTTATTTGACTAGTACTTCTAATAAGTGTTTAGTCCCATATTTATATTTTGATTTTTTAAAAATTAGTTACTGATGATCCAACCGAGTGGATGTCAAGATTAATATATTTGAGTGATATTCCAAAAATATTAAAAACAAATAAATTTATTTGTTTCGAGATTATAGTAGTTAACTAGTGATTTGACTATTATTTCTAACTACTGTTTAGTCCCGGTTTGGTATTTTAATTTTTTTTTGAAAACGTTTTTCAATGATTCAACCATATGGATGTCAAGATCCCCCGGTTTAATTAAAAAATAATATTAAAAAAGGTGGACCCCACAGAAAAAAGTTGGCCCCACTAATTTTTCTAATTTTTAACCCTAAACCCTAAACCCTAAACCCGAACCCTAAACCCGAATAAATTTTTAATTAATTTATTCGACGATTCAACCGTACGGATGTTAATCGGTACTCATTCTAGTGTTGGAAAAAAATAATCAAAAAATAAAAAGGTCCGGCTGTGCCGCATCTTTTCAAAAACATTGTAAAATGTTTCCCCCTTAAACGAAAATTATTACGATCACCCTTTGCCCCCTTAATTAAACGAAAAATATTTCCCGATGATCTAACTGTATGGATATCAAGATTTATATGTTTTATTGATATTTCAAAAACATTAGAAAAAAATAAATTTATTTGGTTTGAAATTATAATAGTCAACTAGTTATTTGACTAGTACTTCTAACTAGTAACGGACCGCGTGCTGGATTCACTGAATAATTTTTTTAATGATTTCTTTGATGATCAAACCGTACGGATGTTAATAAATACTCTTTCTAGTATTGGGAAAAAATAATCAAAAAATAAAAAGGTTGGGTTGTACGACATTTTAACAAAAAAATAGTATTAATACTGATTTGGTTAACGGATGACGTACTGGATTGACTTAATAAATTTTTTAAATGATTTATTCCAACTGTATGGATGTTAATAAATACTCATTCTAATGTGAGAATAAATAATCGAAAAAATGATACTTACCCATTTCTTTTTAAATACATACTTACCATTTCTTTTTAAATATATCCTTTTGAAAAATTGACTATATTTTGACTATTAATTTTTATACATTCTTTAATATTTAACTGATATATATATATATACGAAATTATATTCAGTATGTTATTACTTTCTAGTTTTAAAAATCTCAAAATATATAAAAACATTTGTAGATTTATAAATAGAATTCAGTTTATTAAATTAAAATTTTATTATTTTTTTTTAAATAGGAAACAATAATATATGCATACAGTCTCTTGCACGAAAACAAATGAAAAATAAAGTGAGCCCGCTCTTTCCAATTTTTTTTCACCAGCCCTTTCTCTCCCACACTCCACAAATTTTTGATATTTTTTCACTCTCTATTTCTCGCTGACTCTCTCTTGTTGCTTCTCCCTCTCTCTTCACCTTCTGTATACACATAATCCATACATACTTAAAAACTACTTCGATTTTAGCCTTCTTCTTTCAATTTGAATGCTTGTTCGGTTTAGGAATTTCTCACTTTTTGTAATTGAATACCAAAGTTCTTTACCATATGAATCTCATGAGTCTGGTGTCGTACACACTTTGTTGGCTTGTTCAAAAACGATCAAGAAGAGAATCTAGAATTAGCCGATGCTTTGGTGAATCAAATCAATTCACGTTCCGTGTCATATGTTGGAGCAGGTATTCATTCAAAAATTTCTAATATGTAGTTGTAGTATAGGTGTCCTCATACTGTAGCAAGGCTACAGTATAGCAATATTCATTTGGTCGAAATGGATTAGTGTTAATAGAGTAACTTGATAGTAATTCGTAATGGAGTGTCATAACATGGAGTTTTTTCTAAATTCATTTGAAGCACATGTTATATTAGCATTTAGCTTGAACATGACTACTGTTTTTGGGTAAATCTAAAATTCCTTTGTTACTAGAATGAACATTTGGTTTGATATCGAGTGTTGGCTAACTCTGTAGTTAAATTTTGGAAACATGATGGCAGAGTGATTGCATTGTCTCTGTAGTTGCAGATGGTGAAGAAAGCCCGACTGGCTGTTGAGACTTGTGATCAAGAGCTTAAGGATAAATCTAGGGAGGTGGCGGCACTGAAAATGGATCGTTAGAGAAAGAAGCAGCAGATTGATGAACTTGATAGCATTGTACGGCTCAAACATGCAGAGGCTGATATGTTTGATCTAAAGGCTAGTGAGGCTAGACGAGAATCGGAAAGGATACAGAGGATTGTACTAGCTAAATCAGAAATATCGGAGGAGGATTATGTTTATATTGGATGGTTTAAAATTTTGTGTGATCGAATATGGATTTGTGACAATATTTATGTAACTTTGGTATTTTTATATTTGGATTCGTTTAATTGCGTGGATGTTGTTACAAACTTTCATGTATGATTATGGTGTTGGATTGTATGTTGAATGGGATGATTTGGAATTTAATTTTGAAGCCGAAAATGGCTGGAACCTGAAAAAGCAGCATAATGCTGCTTCTGGTCAGTCCAACTTATGACGAATTTCTGGCTAACTTCCGACGGATGTTCATCTTTTTTATATTAATTTTTATTTTTTCTACGAATAAAATATTGGTAGCAGGTGGGCCCCATTCTTTAACTTCCAATAGATTTTCCGTCGTAAAATATGAATTTATGACAGTATATTTCGTCGTAAGTTCATTTATTAATTGATTGAAAAAGATGGGTCCCACACAGGAACTTATGACGAAAAGGTATATTTGTGACGAAAACTATACTTATGACGAAAACTATTCTTGTGACGAAACTGCTACTTATGACGAAAAATATACTTGTGACGAGAATGATATTTGTGACGAAAATACGAACTTAAGACTTGAGCAAAAATGACGTAAATTTTCCGTCGTAATTGGATCAATTGCGACGATTTCAGTGTAAAATTTCCGTCATAATTGTCCAAATTTGTTGTAGCGACTAAACATGATCTTTTGCAGCAGAGATTAATATCACTTGACGGCTCAACCACATATCATATCATATTCGATTAGGATACTAAGTAGACTTTTATAGAGAGTATAATATTTAACACATGGAAAGTCATGTGTATTAAAAATGTTCCCTTACAAATGTATTTTTAAGGATTTACATAGAAGAATTTAAGAAGTTTTAGAATCGTGCAGCCTGCAGGTGTAGTTCTGTTAGAGGAGGGCTTAATTTTGTCGGCTTGAATTTTATGAATTAATTTTTTTAAACCTTCAGTTGTATTAATTTTAACATAATTACAGTATCAAACTAATTGGTAAAATTTATAGTGAATATATATAATAACAGCTATCACTTATAAGGGGACTAATCCATAAATATGAAACTTTTATGTAATTAAACTTTTTCTTAAGTCACTTTGTAAGCAAATTTGCTTGATCAATGTGAACAAAAAAAAAATTAAAATTGAACATGCAAGAAAACTTCCGCAAGAAAATTTTCCAGTTCCAAATTTCTGTTACTTTGAATTTTTTTTCCAAATATTTTAAAATATACATGAAAAAAATGATTTCATTAGTCAATTAGAAGGTTTTATATGAAGTTTATCATTTATAATTTTATTGAAAAATATTTGTTTGATTATTTTAAGAGTTCGAGTTTAGTGAACTGAGTTCAAATCTGTCAGACTCGAATTCATCTTTAGCGTTTTCCTATATTTTTCAAAAATGCATACAAGAAGAAAGAAGTGTTAGTTATGGATTAGCTGCCAATTGCAACTGTCATAACTATATAAAAATTCTAATTTAGTTGATCAATCCAATCGAGATGTGCACTCATCGGTCACCTAACTTAAAATTTTATATGCGAAAGTGACGAGATGAGCTAAGCGGCCTAAGCCGATATATAATGTTGGTCTAAGTTGGGCAAATTAATTAGGCAGTCCCCGTAGGAAAATCAAGTTGAAAAGTTTGAATAAATCAATCTTAATAATTTACTAAAATAAATCTAGCTACGTTTACTAATTCGGTTATTGCGTGTATAGTAAGAATTGACCGGTAAGTAACGAATTTGTTTCCCGGGCTGCTCGATGCTAAGAGCATCTCCAACGGGAATAAGTATAATAGTTGACTAAAATAATATAAAATAATAATTGATTAAAATTTATTGAATTTATAAGTTAATGTGCTCCAATGAGGTTGGTTATAACAATTAAATTAATATATGTACATCTTTGTTACAGTTCTCGAGATCTTCGCTAAATTTGACCAACGGAAAGAGGTTGACTATAATTTTAATTGAGGATTTTATCTGATTGAAGTTTCACTATTTATACCAATTATATATAAAATGTGTCACCTAGAATTGACCGGCAAGTAACGGATTTGTTTCCCGGCTGCCCGATGCTGTGTGTGAAATCTTTAGAAACACAGATTTTCCTTTAAATGCTTAAAGAAATACTAAATTATTACCTTGAATTTCACACATTGATAAAGTCTTTTACGTTGATGCAGTCTATTACTTAATTAATAGACTTGTTTTACTTGGTAGTTGGAGTTAGGGTTTGTAAATTTTGACCTCATCTAATAGCGAATACGTAATACGTCATACCAGATCATAAGTTATTAATTGTACGAAGAATTGACAGATCAGTTTAGAATTTAGTTAAGTTAATGCTTACTGATCTGCTAATCTGCTATATATAATTTTATTTCGGAAAGTGGATGACTTTTCCAACAATCGAAAATGTGTTGACGTCGATCGTATTTACAAACTTTGTATATGTTTCAATTTGTAAATGTTGAAGTTAATCTCAAAGTTTATTTAAATAAATGATAATTTATTTGTATTTGTTTTACTTAGTTTTTCAGCAAGTTGTTAGGAATGAGAATAAGTCTTCTAGCTGTTGCATAAGTTTAGGAGCACTCCTGATCGTGTGCTAAAGTTTAGCTGGTAGTTATGCAGGAGTGTGTTTTATATAGTTGTATCTTTCATTCAGAAATAAGGCAAGCCAATACAAACGTTTCTGGCAAACTCTCTTGTCTATTCAATACACTGCAATTATATTGTTTAGGTTAAGAAGTGGTATCAGAGCAAAGGAGGTCTTGGCTGACGTACAAACACTGAGATGGACGCGAAGGACGCAAACAAACCCAAGATAGGAGGCTCATATGGCTTAAGCTACCCATTGCTGGCAAGGAGCAATTATACAGCGTGGGCACTTAAGATGAAGGTCGTAATGCAAGCCCAGGGAGTGTGGTCTGCAATTGAGTCAAGTGATCCCAAAGTAGCTGTGGAGGAGAAGATTGACAAGGTGGCACTAACAATGATCTACCAGGGCATTCCTGAAGACGTGCTACTTTCAATCGCCAACAAGAAGACAGCAAAGGAGTCATGGGATATGATTAAGACGCTTTGCCAAGGGGCTGACAAAGCTAAGAAAGCTCGAGTTCAGACTTTGAAATCTGAATTTGAAATGTTGAGTATGAATGACAACGAACAGATTGAGGACTTTCACCTGAGAATGAATGGGTTAGTCACAAATATTCGGGCACTGGGAGAAGTGATGGAGGAATCATACGTAGTCAAGAAATTACTCCGTGCAGTTCCTGCAAAATTCGTGCAGATAACCTCCACCTTGGAGCAATTTGGCGATATGGAGACTATGACAGTGGAGGAGGCTGTAGGGTCACTCAAAGCACATGAAGAAAGGGTTAAGGGAAAGACAGATGTCAAAGAACAACAGCTCATGCTAACTGAAGAAGAATGGTTGAGACGTGAAGGAGGTGAGAAGAAACTATTACTCACGCGAGAAGAATGGATGAAACGGAACAGTGGTGGAGAAAGGGCAGTGAAGCCACGAGGTCGTGGGAAATTCGACAAAAGCACCATTAAGTGCTATAACTGCAATGTCTATGGCCATTTTGCCTCAGAGTGCAGAAAACCACGAAAGCCCAGAGGAACTCAGGAACTAGAGGCAAACATGGCTGCCATTGACGACGACGAACATGCCCTGCTCTTGGCCAAGCATGAGAAATCAGGTCTGTTGCTGAATGAGGATAAAGTTTACTCAAACCAATTGCCAAGAAATGGAGAAGGAGCACGTGAATCAAATGTCTGGTACCTTGATAACGGCGCGAGTAATCATATGACGGGTGCAAGAAACAAATTCATTGAGCTGGATGATAGTATCTCTGGCCAAGTGCGGTTTGGAGATGGTTCAGTGGTGGAAATAAAGGGAAAGGGAACGGTTCAGATGATGTACAAAAACGGTGAAGAGAAACAATTAAATGAGGTATATTATATCCCATGTTTACGAAGTAATATCATATCGTTGGGTCAATTGTCTGAAACAGGAAATAGAGTGGAGCTAAAGGGGGAGTTCTTGAGGGTGTTCGATGATAAAGACCGTTTGATGATGAAAGTGAAGCGATCTCCAAATCGTCTCTACAAAATCATCATTGACACAAACAAACATGAATGCATGATGACAAAAGCAGAAGAAATGTCAAAGCTTTGGCACGCCCGTCTTGGACACGTCAATTACCAAGCTATGTCCCTCATGTCAAAATTTCAGATGGTTGAAGGAATGCCAAGGACTCTAAACCTGACTCAGGTCTGTGATGGGTGTCTCATGGGAAAGCAGACCAGAAAAGTTTTTCCTCACAAAGCTAAATTCAGTGCAAGCAAGGCACTTGAACTTGTTCATGGCGATCTGTGCGGTCCGATTTCTCCCACCACCAACTCCGGGTACAAATACTTCTTTCTTTTAGTGGATGACTACAGCAGGTATATGTGGGTCTACTTTCTTCGAAGCAAGGACGAAGCACTTCAGGCATTCAAGAAATTTAAAGTAATGGTTGAGAATGAACCCGGGAAAAGAATCAAAATGTTTCGAACCGACAGAGGTGGTGAATTCAACTCCAATGAATTCAAGGAGTACTGTGAGGGAGCTGGGATTCAGAGAAACTACACGACTCCCTACACACCCCAACAAAACGGGGTTGTAGAGCGTCGTAACAGAACTGTTGTGGAGATGACTAGAAGCAGCCTAAAGGAGATGAAATTACCACCAAAACTATGGGCTGAAGGAGTCAGGAACGCTATATATATTCTTAACAGACTTCCAACGCGAGCTTTGACAAACCAGACTCCGTATGAAGCATGGGAAAACAAGAAACCAGAGGTGAGTCATATACGTGTATTTGGATGCTTGGCACATGTCAAAACGCCAAGTATTCATAACACAAAACTTGACGATCGAAGTAAAAGAATGGTGAATCTGGGGCGTGAACCAGGGACGAAAGGATACAGACTATACGACCCAGTGGAGAACAAAATTCAGGTTAGTCGGGATGTAATCTTCGAAGAGACCAAACAGTGGCCTTGGGACTCGCTGTCAGAAGAAGAAACTATGCAAGAGACATTCTTGGTACCAGAATTATTTGACACAAACGAAGATACACCATCTCAGACGTCAGAGTTGCAGACACAAGCAGAGACTCCCAGTTCAGGAGAGCAGTCCTCTACAAGCAATGTTAACCGGGACAACTATGATGACAGTACAACTCCAAAGAAGTTCGGGTCAATCAGGAGCATATATCAGACTTTGGACGAAGAGGAGTTGCATCTTATGGGCATTGACGAGCCAGTAAACTACGCATAAGCTGTAAAAGAAGTAAAATGGAGAGATGCAATGAAGCAGGAGATGAACTCGATCGAAGCAAACGAGACATGGAGACTCACGGAATTACCACCCGACCAGAAAATCATAGGCTTGAAGTGGATTTATAAGTTGAAAAAGGATGCAAATGGGAAAGTAGTGAAACACAAAGCTTGACTTGTCGCGAAGGGTTACGTGCAAGAGCATGGAATTGATTTTGACGAAGTCTATGCACCTGTTACTCGCATAGAAACAGTGAGACTATTGTTAGCCTTGGCAGCCAAAGAACAATGGGTGGTTCACCATCTAGACGTCAAAACGGCTTTCCTAAATGGAGACATAATGGAGGATGTGTACGTTGCTCAGCCAGAGGGATTTGTGAAAAAGGGACAAGAGCACCTTGTGTATAAATTGGCAAAAGCCCTGTACGGACTTCGTCAAGCACCACGTGCTTGGTACGCAAAGCTGAATGCCTGCTTGTTGGAACTGGGTTTTGTTCGTTGCCCTTATGAGCACGCCGTGTATACACGAAAGGAGGGAGCTAATAAACTGGTGGTTGCAGTATACGTGAACGATTTGTTAATCACAGGTACTTCCATAGATATCATAGAAGAGTTCAAGTCACAGATGAAAGCAAGGTTTGAGATGAGTGACTTGGGGAAGCTGAGCTATTATTTGGGAATCGAGGTCGTGCAAGGAGAAGGATTTATCGAGTTAAAGCAAGGAGGATATGCACGAAAAATTCTTGAAAAATCTGGAATGGAAGACTGTAATCCAACGAAGTACCCGATGGACCCAAAGGAACAACTCAGTCGTGATGAATCTGGACAGCTGGTAGATGCTACTGATTACAAGAGTATGGTGGGTGGGCTTCGCTATCTGGTTCATACACGACCAGACATAGCGTATTCAGTGGGCATAGTAAGTCGTTTTATGGAAAAACCCACAAAGAAACACTTGGACGCTGTCAAGAGGATTCTCAGGTACATAAAGGGAACAATGCAGTACGGCTTGGTGTATTCAAAAGACAGTGGCAACAACGTTCTCACGGGATTCTCAGACAGCGATTTAGGAGGCCAAATGGACGACAGGCGAAGCACATGAGGTATGATCTTTTACCTAAATGAAAGTGCTATTACTTGGGTATCACAAAAGCAGAAGTGTGTTGCACTTTCATCATGTGAGGCCGAATTTATGGCCGCCACAGCAGCTGCATGCCAAGGTATATGGCTGAGAAACATTCTGAGTCGAATTACCTCTGAAGCAATTGGCCCTGTGACTCTGTATATCGACAATCGAAGCGCTATAGACCTGGCGAAAAATCCAATGTTTCATGGGAGGAGCAAGCATATTGATATACGCTTTCATTTTATAAGGGAATGCGTAGAAAGAGGAGAAGTAATTCTGAAGCATGTGTGCAGCAGTGAACAGAAAGCTGATGTCCTGACGAAGGCCATGGCGACTAACAGGTTCGAGAAAATGAGGCAGCTACTGGGCGTCAAGAATCTGGGAAGACAACTTTGAGATTAAGGGGGAGAATGTTGAAGTTAATCTCAAAGTTTATTTAAATAAATGATAATTTATTTGTATTTGTTTTACTTAGTTTTTCAGCAAGTTGTTAGGAATGAGAATAAGTCTTCTAGCTGTTGCATGAGTTTAGGAGCACTCCTGATCGTGTGCTAAAGTTTAGCTGGTAGTTATGCAGGAGTGTGTTTTATATAGTTGTATCTTTCATTCAGAAATAAGGCAAGCCAATACAAACGTTTCTGGCAAACTCTCTTGTCTATTCAATACACTGCAATTACATTGTTTAGGTTAAGAGTAAATTTGTAATTTCAGTCGATTCGAGTTAAATTCAATTACCTAAATTTAACTGATTTTATGAAACGAACAAAATCGAACACCATCGAATTCACACCCGAATAAGCATCTGGCGAACTGTCACCGACCGTGGAGAACAATTTCTAGCTAATTTCGAATATGCACTGGTAATGTATTAAAGTATACGAGGACACAGGAAGACCATGCGTTTTCTTAAGTACTTTCATTAATGGTGCATTAAAATAATACTCCATAAAATTTAAAGTCATCAATATAAATCTCGCTTACTAGAAAATTATATATTCGTCTGTGCAAAATCTACATATGCGTGCACACAACTTCAGTTTTTATTTCATTTCAAATTTAATATTAATTGTAATGTGGGTAAAATAGATTATATATGTAGGGTTGCCATCATTAAGGTCAGAGTTAGGGTTATATATAGGTTGGGAGTAGAATGTTTTAGTTGGTACGTCGTGCCCTCGATGCAGCAACTCTTTTTTAAATGTATTGCTTTCTTAGGGCATTGATCTAAAATAATCATTTATAATACTTTGGTGATAAAATTTAAACAAACTACCAAATGTACTATTTTTTAAAACTTGTTCGCGGTTCTTCCATTTTTTAAAAATATTTGTGAAAATAAGTTTGCAACCATAATCAATTGAATGTAACCTTAATTATAAAGACTAATATGATACTTCGAAACAAAATTAAGTGAAACAAAATATATGAACTTATGACATACAAAAATTCAAAATTATCATAAATGTGAGTCGACTTTCACCTTCTCTTGTTCCCTTCAACTTAACTCTAATTATCCACCCCGATCTATTCTCCCTTCCGAATCTCTTTTCCCTTCTTTTTTTCTTCTTAAATTCCACCGATCTTCTCTCTTCTTTTCCTTTAATGTCTTGACCGTTTTTGAGATCTCCTTACTATCAAATCTGAGGAGCCTTTCTCGTCGAGATCGTGATTCGCTAGTAGTGGCATAGTGGCATGGGTACTCTTAATTTGCAATTACTTGCAAATTCAGAACAATTATTGAGAGTCGGTGATGTGTCCATTCAAGATTAAAAATGGAAGCATCAAATAGGGAATTTGGTTTTTATTTTAAAGACAATTGCTCTCTTAACTTCGAACTTTAAAAAGAAACAGGGAAATATTTAATTATGGGTCTCCTGTAATTATAGTGTAATATTTCGTAAATTTTTTTAGAATAATAATAAAGAATAATTAAAAAAAGGGATTAAAATAAGAAAAAAATTAGGATTTAAAGCTAAATTAGACTAATGAACCTTAAATATGGATCAAATTTAAATTCAGATAAGTAGTAAGTTTGGACTTAGGATTTTGTAAGGCTATAAAAACAAAAATCATATTCTGCTTCCCCGTCTTTAATAACAAAATTCGTAGGGCATTTGCAAACACAATTCATCAATTTTGTAAAATTCTTAGTAAATTCATCGTAAGTTTGAATTCATTGATTCTGGACTTTTCAGAAAGGTCTATTCGTTCTCTACAACTTCCGTAATTTAAGTTTTTCAAGAAAATATCGTTTAGAGGGTCAAAGAGTCTAAATACAGATCTGGTCAGATTGGAATCATGGAGACGTTCAAGGTTTTAGATGTTGAGATAAGTTTCCAGTTGATTTTTTTAATGTTTTCAAAATTATGTGTTATATGTATATGTTTGATTATATAGATTTGGGCAAGTGATTATAATTTAAAGTGATATGTGATACTATATGTGTCATGTGTAAGCAATAGTCTTGAAATTCTGATTTGTGCCATGATTTGTGAAAATATCGAATAAGAATAAGGACCGAGTCACCGGGTTGTTGTGACAATTTTCTGAAAATTTAGGACCGTTATCACCGGGTTGTAGTGGTCGTGGCATGAATTGTAGGTTTCAAGTTGTTGTTGTTATGTGGTGTCATATCGATCCATCGAATAAGAATATGTGTATCGAAATTATGTATAGTATAATGTTATCGTATCATATCGAATATTGTATTATGTTATGTGTATATATGTTATTTGCCCAACTAGTTGGATCGATTGGTTACTTGATGGGTTGTATAGCTCATTACTTACATTTCAGGTACGGTGTAAACTCAAGTGAGATAGCGTTGGGATTCGAGAATCATAGGTTCGAGAGATATTACCTTTTGGATCATCGTTAGCTGCGCTTTTGTAATAGGTTTTTTTTGGTAATAGAACATTTGTCATGCTTCCGTTTGTAATTGTCATTGTATAATATTTTATTTAAGTTTTGCATTTAGATTTAATAGTCCGAAAAAGTGCGGGCTGTTACATAGTGCTTTGGAACCAATTATGGTATGTGTATGTTCAGTTTATAAGACATAGTACTACTACTAAGTGCACCAACAAATCATGATCTTTTGGGGGCCTGTGGTGGGTTTGTAGATTACCCAAGTTGGTTGCATTTGAGCCAGTATGCTTCGGCTTATTCAGGCTCGGAATCAGGATTTGACCCGATTTTGGAAAAGGACTCGAGATTCGACCCGGGTTGTCACATATGGTATCAGAGCCGACTCTTGAAAGCTTGATTCGTCAAGTTGCCGGAGGTGAGGACACGAAGACTGGTGGTATTATCCCACAATGGACAGAGGTCCGGAGGTGGGGACACGAAGCCAACCGGTATTATCCCACAATGGCTGGGGAGGAACAATCTTGGACCTATGGAATATTCGTTCAGGCCTAACGAGGACGTCAGAAGTTTAAGTGGGGGATTTTGTAACACCCCAGTCCCACATCAAGTAGATTGGGGACATTCTGTTCAGTTTATATTTTGGCTTATATTTTGGTTACTTAGAAACTATGTCATATTTAAGTTGTTGGGTACCACTACACCATGTATGGTCTTCACCAACACCCAAAATAAGTGTTAAAAATGCTGAAAAATGTTACCATAAAAATTATGGCAACGCTTTGGTCAATTTTGAAGGTGTTGGAAATTGCCATGTGGGCTTAGAGGTTAAGCCAACACATTTTGTCAAACTATGGCAACATCAAAATAATGTCGGCTTTGCGACTTATGCCAACATTTTATGCAAATACCAACACTATTTCTGGTGTTGGCATAAAGTCTATGCCAACACTGTCTACTCAACACCAACACCCCTATGATGTTGCCATATAGCCTATTCCAACATCTTTGTTCCTCTACAGCAACGCCAATTGATGTAACATTTCACATTTTTGCCAACATCCTATCATATTATAGTAACAGTTACTAGTTTACATTGTTAAAGTTTTAGCTACATTTTTACAGGCTTTGCCAACATCTTTACTGGTAATTTTGTAACAGATTTCTTTCATAATGAAACATCCTAATATAAAACATAATCCATCCAAAAAACCAAGCAAGCAAACAACAGATGCAACTTTCAACATAAACTAATTACAAATGCAAACTTCAATACATAAATAACTCCAAACACAAATTTGAAGTAATATTTAAACCAACGATTACGTAAACAAGTCAAATATGGCCAAAAATAGTTAATAGTGCCATGAATCTAAGTTCTACACATAACGTTTCAAAAGATTTTATAATAATAAAACCAAGCATCAAGGAGTATCATTGTCACCTCAACTTGCATCACCATCTTGGACATTGTTAGATAGAGCCACACTTAGCTCTTCAATATCAACCTTTAGCTCTGGACACTTTTCTGCCAGCTTGGACATCAACATCTTGCCAATTTTCCCTTTGCTTCCTTTTTTCGGATAAGTCTCCCTACTAAATAAGAGCGACTGTGTTCTTTGCCACCATAAACAAGCTTATTAGCATCCTCAACAGTTCCCTCCTTGAGAATTTTCTGAACATCTTCCTGTAATAATTAAGAAAAATTAATACAAGAAACAATAATACAAACAATACATAAAATAATTTAAATTATTACTAAAACAAAACTTAGAATCTTCTTTGAAACCACATCAGTGTGTAACTTATACTCTCGCGTGTCATCTCTTTTGCGTGTTTTAATGTAAATATCAGCATCTGATATTGGTGCCGGTGGTTCATCAGATTTGGCTTTTTGCATCCTCTCAATAGCCTTGCATCAAGTAGTAATACATTTATAAACAGGGACGAAACCAACTTATTTATAAAAATAACTAGATTTTGCATTGATAATTATTTTAAGATGAATTTATCAACTAAAATACATGAAATACTTTTGTGTTGTCAACATAAAGGGTCTAATAATAAGAAAATTATTAACCAAGTCCATGTTTGTCAAAAATGTTATCTTGCTTCTAAAAGTGCTGAGATATACCATTTTATGGATGATTTGAGCGAAACTCATAGGCCCAGCAGTATGTGAATCTGTTATCTTGCTTCGAGCTTCGACATTTTTTCTGGCTCTTTCCTACAAAGGACAAAATATAACAAATAAAATGTGTATACCAGAAGAATGATGCATTGATAAGAAATACAAATTTATTTAATTACCTGTACTTTTTCATCAGCCCAATAATTTAAAAGGATCTTAAAGTCTGACAAAGGAATGTTCCTTGTCCTGTTCTGCAGCCTCATCTCATCAGTAGGATACTTGGTGTAATGATCTTTCTTGATTGTAGCTTTTTGCGCCCTAAACTGATCACACATGGTTGCCATTGCATATGGATAACCCTCCTCTTCAATGGTGTACTTGTCCTAAAAAAATGCCAATCAATAATCGTCAAATTAATAAAATAACTAATTTCATACGTAAATACACCCAAAAAATATCAACTAAAATTAAAATAAATTTGTTACCATGACATACTGCCATAAGATATCTTTTTCAGGAACTTCAGTCCAACTATGGCATGTTAAAGACACAAAGTCCCTTACCACAGTTCCCCAAAAAATTGCTAAACTCAGATATCAAGTGATCATCATCATCTGATATAGGATGGCCGTCTTCCGATAGCTTGATCTCTGGCTTCTCACCTTTCATTATAAACTATTCACTGGATCTTCGAAGATTTATCCAAATTTGGCCTTTATTACTCATAACTACAGTTAAAACATTGTGAAAACGATTACTACCTTTAGTTCTTTTTAATTATTTACATAACAAACATATATCAAAATATAAATATACACATAAATATATAGTGCAACCTAATTCTTATAACCTAACTTATCAATTAATTATCATATATATTCATATCACTAACTATATTGTATTCACTAAGTACAAAATATACAAACTAATCTACTAGTTAACGTATAATGTCTAAATATGGATGAGTAGTCCACATTTCATTCAATAATCAAGCTTAGACATATCTGATATGAAGACAATTAATCGAGCTTACACACATCTAAGTCAACACAATTATACTCTTAATTCAACGTTTCGAACTCTTGAAAAGATATCAAGAGATAACAACAGTTGGAAAGCCAAACCAATATAATTAGTCGAGCTTACACGAACAACAGCCCAACACAGTGCTAGATTACACTTACTACTACTCAATTTTACGATATTAGTACCCTAAAAACACATAGTGGTAACAGTTTCGAACCCGAAAACAAATGCAATACTCTAATTAGCCAAACCCTTCAAGAATTCAACACATACAGCTCATATTCATCACAAATCTTATCAACATGAGAAAATACGAAGCAAATAAAAACACATAACAAAAAACAGAAGCAAATAACACATCAACATGAGAAAATCAACATGCGTACCATGAACCCCCAATAATAAAGCCCCAATTAGGACACAAATAACCCCACCCCCCAAAATTAGGGTTTGTAAAACCCCCCAAAATTAACAAATTAGAAATCTCCCAAAAATTAGGGTTTGTAAAACCCCCAAAATTAACAAATTAAAAACCCCCAATAATTAGGTTTTGTAAACTATAAACTACAAATAGAGATTACCTGAACTAATTAGACGGAGATGAGCTAGCTTCGATCGAAGATGAGCTTCAATCTGAGATGAGCTTCAACAGGAGATGGCCTTCGATCGGAGATGAGCTTCAATCGGAGATGACCTTCGACCGGAGACAACTTTGACAAAGAGAGTTCGAGGGAGAGAGTTTTGAGAGAGAGAGAGAGAGAGAGAGAGAGAGAGAGAGAGAGAGAGATCGAGGGAGAGAGTTTTGAGAGAGAGAGAGAGAGAGAGTGTTTTAATTATTTTGAGTTTTACTTTTATTTTGATAGCGGGCATTCTTTTTTTATTTTGAGTTTAGAGCGGACTTTTCCCCCCGCTTTTTTAACACTTTTTCGGGTGTATAAGCCAACACCCATATAGGTGTTGGAATTGAGGACAAAATTGGAACTAAGGTAACACCAACAACAACATCCGACTATGATGTTGGTATACATAAGTTTTAATTGATTTTTAGCCATATAAGCCAACATTTCGCGTGACAACATCGTTTCCGAGTGTTGGTAAAGACCATATATGGTGTAATGGGTACTTATAAGAGAGGCATGTATGAATTCATTGGTGAGGTTTGCAATATTCAGTATTTATCTTCGAATTTAGTTCGGAGCAATCTTGTCTTGATTTCTCTTCTGGGAGGTGTTCCTCAATTTGAGTTCACCTGTCCTCAACTGATTGTAAATTCTGGTGAGTTCTGTTATGTGCTTTGAGATTATAAGATTGTTCTTCCTCTTAATAGTGGAGTGAATATTATTGATTGTGAGGTTAATCAATTTTTATAAGGAAATTTAAGGAATTTGTGCACCTCATTCAAGGCTATAAGGTCTAATGGTTTGTTTTTTCGACTAATTTATCAGAATCTAAATGGTTGAGTTTTTTGTCTATGAACTATGTGTCTCCTGCACAAGACCATAATCTGGCTTGCCTAAGGATGATGCATAACTAAGTTTGATTAAGGCAAGAAAGTGGTTGGAAAATGAACACAACGAACACAAAGAGGATGAGAAGTTGGAGAGTTTGACTGTGACTATAAGTTTGTTGAAGTTGATAACAAATTGTTTATGGGGAACAAGTTGCTTACTTGGACCGAGAGAGAAGAGTTTAAGGGCGAATGTGTTAGTGGTATGTACGATTCAAAATGAAACGTATGCTAGAACCTTTTTAAATTGTTTTTTTTATTGAAGGCATGTATTATGGATGATGACAAGCATAGTTTTATGTTTAGGCAAATGATGCACGAGAGTTGGTTGGGTGATGAGGAAGTAGCAGCTAGTGGGGTTCCCGTGACTATTCTTATGCAGGGACCTTTTTTATATGGAATAGAGAAAATTTGGAACCCATTTGTGGAAAGAGAGCTAACATCAGGGACAATCAACAAAAGAACAGGAAGAACATGAGTGACACAACAGGGATAATAGGGCTGTGGGACTTGAATACAGGATGTTAGTGACACATCATCTGGTACGTGACAATGAAATGATCCTAAGTAGGATAGTCTAGTATAGATATTTTCTTAGTTTAACTTGAATGATTGTTGATTAAGATTTTGAGTATTTCTATTTTAACAACGTAAAATTTGAGTTTTTGCTTTGGGGGGCGTGTAATCCATTACATTTAAATTTATAATATAATATAATGCTTTACAAAAAAAACTCAAAGCCGATAACTTTTTAAAAATTTGATTAAGATGAAAAAATTGTATGAGTATAAACTTTGAACCGATCAAACAAAATTGGAATCCGCAGATGAGTTATTAGGCCGCAAATATATTGTATTCCACATTGGACCTTTCGTTGGTGAAAGCCCAACTAATATTTACGAAATTCTGTTTGTTTACACTTCACGCCCAATACTGGACAATGCAACTTACAACTGAATCTCTATGTTGAATCAATGATCAAACATTCATATAGATATCCTAAATTTTCTGAATTAAATTCAAGCTCTCAACCTTTTTTTCCTTCAATATGTTTAATCACACAAACTTAGATAGGGTCAAATTCGAGGTAATAAGAAATCTAGAATTAAAAAAAATTCGGATTTCGGAGTTTTTATTTAGTATTAATTCAAATTTCTCTTTGTTAAGTTGATGGGAAAACTTGCACTATACTTGCACTAATGATAAACAGTGTGGATGGATCACCAAGATGTTACTAATTTCTTTGAAGTTAAGTAAAGTTTAGTGTTAGTGTCATGGCTTTTAGACCATGTTGACGACATCAAAGCCTCGGACGGTGGTGACTCTACTTTGTTCGAAAAGTGTAGTTTTACTCACTTTATGGGTGTAATTACATTACATACACTCACTAGTCAAAACTGATGAATAGATTCAAGATTAGTAAAGCTAGTTTACAGAATCTTTTTAAAGATATAGGTGACTTAAAAGGGATATATATGAATAAATATTTTTTGTAGATGAAAGAAATATAGGCACCTTATATATTTTTATGTGATCATAAATTGTTTTGAGAACCAACCAAAATGTAACGTCACCCTTCTCTAGTCCTTGAAACAAATTTTGAGGTAGTGAGATTGTCTGCATGCTTAAATGGATAGTTCTGAGATGGCTTGTTTTGATTTAGAGCGCGGTGTTGGTCTCGATTCCTCTCTTCCAAACGATGATGATGATGAAGTTAGTATATGTTTTTCGGAAGTTGAGGAGGGTTCTTGTTATTCTCAGTTCTATTCAACAGCTGATGGTTCTATTGATGGCTATACTTTTGGTTCTGAAATTGATCAAGTTTTGGATTCGAGAAGAGGGTCATCTGTCGCTGGTTCGGATTGTTCTGTTGATATCCAAAATGGTGTTGATGATTTTAAAATTTTCTTGGAGAGAATGGAACGAGATTGTAGAATCTGTCATTTGAGTCTTGGAGCTGATGAAAATGATGGAGAATCTGGAGTTGCTATTGAGTTGGGGTGTTGTTGTAAGAATGACTTAGCTGCTGCCCATCAACGTTGTGCCGAGGCATGGTTCAAAATCAAAGGAAACAAGTGAGTTCTTTATTCAACCTTAATCTTATCTTCTTTCACTATGTTACAGGGTGTATGTAACAAAAATTGTGGTGCATGCCATAACCTCCGGATATCGTACCATATTAAGTTACCAGTTTTCCTAATTACGTTTTAATCACTTGATTATACATCATTTTCTTTTAAGAACTTTTTTTATTTGCATGTCATAATCACTTTTTTGTGCTTTGTATTTTGGTAATGTTTTGATGACAGTATATTTCATATATTTCTTTAGGATATGAATATAAATGTTAAAAAAAATTGAATACAGAAGCTCCTCTGTCCCTTGAGCTACAGGACAAGACCCAGCAACAAACTACTACTACTCACAGCCATTCATTTGTAACAGAGTAGCATTGATGGCATTGATGAATGTACATGTATATCTAGAAATGTTATTTATAGAAAATTGCCATATAATTGATAAAATAAAGCAAAAGTTGTAAAAAGCAATTGGATATATTAATAATATTCCTGGTTACACCGCCTATTCTTTCTCATCGTGTCTCCCTTTTTAAGGTCCTTTACCTTTAAATTTATATGCTATACGCAATCATGACGAGGCAGGATTCGATTCAGAGTTTTACCAAAAAGAAATGTCGAAAAATAAAAAGAGCTAAAGAGTTTAAATGCGTGTTTGGGTATCAAAAAAAAATTGACTTATAACTTAAAATGAGTAAGTGTTTTATAAGTGATAAGTTGATGGATTCTTATCAGTTATACGGGTGTTTAGATAAATTTACTTATAAGTTAGTTAAGAGTTTGCTAAATTAAATTTGAAAAAATAATTATTAAATACAATAATTTCAACACTTGCATTTTAAATTAAAAAAATATTTAAAAACACAAAGGTAAAAATATAAAGTATTAAAAAAATAAAGAAATCAAAGAATAAGTTGATAAGTTAAGTAAAATGTTGATAATTTTTAACATTCAACTTATCAAATTATAAGTTATATGTTATCAAATAAGCTGAGTACAGAAACAACTCTAATAAACTCTTATCAACTTATAATGCATAAGCTAGCTTTTATATTAGTAGTCAAACAGGCCCTAAGTATTGTGAATATGTGGTAGTGCCGCTGTGGTACCGAAAATGTATATACTCACTTGCACTTTAGTTTGGTTACGAAATTTCAAATAGAGCATATGTTTACTTGCACTTTAGTTTGGTTACGAAATTTCAAAAAGCGTATCTGAATATTTCGGACCAAAAAAATGGCCTTAGACAAACAGATGGCTTTGGACACAATGTAATGTTAATTGCTTGATACAGCAGGTGCCTTGTGCTCTATTTGCAAGGCAGGCAGTTCTGCTGTTTTTTTTCATTTTCAAGTCATCTTGTCCAGAATGCAGATAGATTTTGTTGTTCCTAAATCCGACATAATTGTTTTTGTTACGTTTAATCAAACTCAGGATCTGCGAAATTTGCAATTCAGTTGCACAAAATGTTGTTGGTCCCAGTGACATTGAATCGACGCAGCAGATTTGTGAAGCCAATGTTATTCCAGCAAGTGCAGTCTCATTGCCAGTTTCTTCGACTTCAGAGAGTAGGGTATTCTTAATAGGTCACCGGTTCGTCAATATTTTGCTTGCTTGTATTGTTTTTGCATTCTTTCTGTCATGGCTATTCCACTTTCACATGCCTTCCTGAAATGCTACCAAAGTTTTCTGATTCATTGGGAAAAGAATTTGTAAAGGGCGGCAATATTTCAATATTTTACACTACATTGAGCAAATTAATAACATTTTGGTAGATGTAGAGGTGCCAAATGTGTATTTTCCTGTGAAAAACAGCATTTAAAACAGAGCATTTTTTTTTATAAAAAATAGTAATTCAAAAATATATTACTTTTTTTTAATTTTTTCTGAAAAATTCCCTTACTTTTCCAAAAATATCATGGGCAATTACCTTTTTAACTAAAACATATAAGTTTTTTATTTTTAATTACTAAAACCTCACATTTTTCAAAAATATCACAGATAATTTTATTTATTAAAATAAAATAATAATTGGTAATAGCTAACCAATTACCTATTTTAGCCAAAGTGTATATTTTTTTTATATATATTTTCTAACTAAAATTTTTACTTTTCTATTTTTTCTAACAAAAACCTCTCATTTTCCAAAAATATCACGGATAATTCTTTTTAATGAAATAAAATAATAATATTTATAATTACTAATAACTAACCGATTAGCTTTTTTTTTCCAAAGCGTATATTCTTTTAATACTCTCTAACTAAAATTTTTCTTAACTAAAAACTCTCATTTTCCAAAAAAAATAACTGGTAATTCCATTCAATAAAATAAAATCTATACTTTCTTATAATAGACTAGACGAAACATTAAAAGTTTAGTCGGCCGATACAAATTTTTGTAATTCATGTTTTTCTTAATTACCCTTATTTATCAATAAAAATATAATTAAATAGTAATATGACATATTTATAACTAATTAAAATACATTACTTTTTGTAATTTTTTAAACAAAATTCCCGTTTTTTCCAAAAATATCACGGACAATTTCCTTTTTCAACTAAAACATGTATCTCTTTCTATTTTTTTATTACTAAACCCCCTCCTTTTTCCAAAAATATTTACCGTTCCAATTTATTTTAAAACCTATTTTAATGTGTTTAATTATTTAACAGAATTTACCTATTTTAACGTGTCTATTTATTTTAAAAAAACACGTCTACTTATTTTTAAACAAATACAATTAATAAAATATTAAAATATAAATAATAAAATAACAACTATTAAAAACAATCTGTGCATCACACGGGTTTTAAGCTAGTATCTTATAATAGACGAAACATTAAAAGTTTGGTCAATTGGTTGGTACTTCATGATTTTATTTAATTACCCTTATTTATTTTAAAAAAATATTATTAGATGATAACATTATTTACAACCAATTACCTTTTCAGCTAAAATACATTACTTTTTCTATTTTTCTAACAAAATCCTCACTTTTTCTAAAAAAATCACGGGTAAAGCATGTCACTTTTTCAATTTTTACTTACTAAATCCTCTTATTTTTCAAAAAATATCATGGACAAACCTTTACCTATTTATTTTAAAACTTATTTTAATACTTTTAATTACGGACAATTACCTTTTCCAACTAAAACATGTTACTTTTTCTATTTTTTTACTAAAACCCCTTATTTTCCAAAAATATCACGAGCAAACAATTACTTATTTATTTTAAAACTTATTTTAATACTTTTAATTACGGACAATTACCCTTTTCAACTAAAACATGTTGCTTTTTCTATTTTTCTTTACTAAAACCTCTCTTTTTCCAAAAATATCACGGCAAACACTTACTTATTTATTTTAAAACCTATTTTAATAGTTTTAATTACAGACAATTGTCTTTTTCAAATAAAACATGTTGGTTGCTATGGATTGTACAGTTGATATTGATCAAAACGGTGTTGATGAAGTTAGAATTTCCTCGGAGACAATGGAAAGAGAATGTCGAATTTGTATGTTGAGTCTAGATTTGGAGTCTGGAATTGCTGTTGAATTAGGGTGTTCTTGTAAAAATGAATTGGCTGCAGTTCATCAGCAATGCGATGAAACTTGGTGAAACCCTGGTGTTTTGATGATAACACTACAGCAGCAAGCTGGGTTTATTGTGTTGTACTAACATTGTTTTGCAGGAGATAAAGACTTTGTATTTTATAACAAAACATGTTGTAGTAGCTAGCCGGCAGACTAATTTTCTATGCAGGCAGCAAGCTGGCAGAGTAAATTTTCTACGCAGGCAGCAAGCTGGCAACACTTTCAGCAGATAGAGTTTCAGTCCTATTTTATAGGAAATCTTCTAGGAACTGAATTGTAAGGACTCTATCAGTTATATAAGTCGTGTATATATATATGAGCTCAAATAATTTCGAATTTATTTTCATATATATATAATCCCTATATTATAGGAAGTTGTTTATACACGTTTTATCTTTTAACAACTTCTATTCTTTTGGGCTTTACAAACCAGTTGAACGCGTCTTCTTAACGTTCTTATTTTATCTATTCTTCTGGTTTCTAAACGTTACTTTCATGAACGTTGGGTTTGAATTAATCAAGGAACAAAATACGTGAGACTTGGTAGTCAAGACCGTTGGTTGTTGATCGATTAATTCAAAATCATTGTTTCATATAAATATACTTGTGTTGTTTTCATTCTCAGAGGTTGGACAACGTTTTAAAGAAACACAAGTACTATCAAAGGCTGATTTGCAAAATCTTATACATACTTGAGCTCTTATATATTATATGATATATTCTTAATTATAGTTCATAGTTTCAGTTGTAATTCATTATATCTTTGTATTGTTCAACTTGTAAGTTGGTAGTTACTGGTGTTGTGAGCTTGGGAAACAAGGGTTCAAGTAACTTGATAGCTAGATGAGTTTATACTTGGTTTAGTATAGTACTTAGAGAGTTGCGTTCAAGGAACAAGGTGTTTCAGCAAGCTGCAAACAGTAACTGGGAGTTCAGGGAGATATATTATTGTATTTTGTAGTTGTAATTCACTTTGATCAATAATATATTCCTTTGCCATGTTGGTAGAGGACCAGGACGTAGACCTATAGGAGATAGGGGTCGAACCTGGCTAAAATTGTCGTGTGTTCTTTACTTTCTGCACATTTTTTATACTACATTGCACAACGTATCTAGCTGCCACTTTACATTTTCTGTGAATCCAGTAAGCTGCCAGACAGCAAAACAGACTGATTTTTGCCTTTTCAGTCACATAACTTGGTAATAATTAAAATCGGTCATTGTTAGTCATAACACCTATTCACCCCTCCCCTCTAGGTGTTGATTCTTATTTGGTATTAGAGCTTTGGTGTACTAACATTTCTGTAACAGGAAAGTACAGATCCTATGACACACTTTTATGTAGAGGGAGAATCATTAAACACGCCACCGCTTCTCAATGGGGTAGAAAATTATGATTTATGGAGACTAAAGATGAAGGTGTTCTTGAGCAAAAATCCATTTGAGTGGAGAGTCGTTAAGGACGGTCCATTCACTTTTTTGGATAATAATGGCAAGCCAAAAGATGTTGATGATCTTACCGAGGCAGAATTGATGAAATCAAGCTATGATGGAAGAGCAAGGTACACACTAATATGTGGTCTTTCAAATTCAGATTTTGACAAGGTTTCTTCATGTAGCACAGCAAAGGATATATGAGATACCTTAAAAATGCATTATAAAGCTACAACAAAATCAGAGGAAGAATGTTTCAAGTCAAAGCAGCAAGCTGCCTCAAGAGACGAAAACAAAACAAAGGCTCAAATCACTTGGAGTGAAGAGGAATTTAATTCCAATGAAGACTCAAGCGAAGATATGCTAAATATTGCATTGGTTGGCATTGATGATGATATGGTTCGAGGAAACACCGAAGAAGTCCTTGTAAATAGTGATGTATCACATTCGGACTCCGATGTTGAATCTAGTGCGGTAAACTCATTTCAGTTTAACATATCTTCTGAAAATGTTATATTGGAATCACTAACCATGCAGGAAGATTGTAATATATCTATTGTAGAGTTCATGGAATTAAAGAATGAGAATAATGAGCTTGAAAAGAAAAATGCTTCTCTTCGAAAGATCATTTCTGATCTTATGGCTGAAAAGACTCTATCAAGCAATCATGAAGATCTTATTTCTGATCTCAAAGGAAAGCTAACACAACTTGAGGGGTTCAACAAATTACTTCTCAAAAGAAATGATACATTGATGAAGGAACTCAACGAGCTGCGTGCAGAAATTGAAGCTAGAGATGTATGTCTTGAGACATTCAAAATCAGAGAATCCATCTCAATTGAAGCTACTCAACAAGATGAGAAGATAAAGGAATTGGAATCTGAAGTTGCAAAGCTTGAGAAAGGCATGGGAAAATTTGTTCAAGGAGAGGAAGTATTAAAGACTATTATAAAACAAACAAAGGTTCCTATGGATAAAGAAGGACTTGGAATGGCTTCTACATCAAAGACCAAGGCTTTTCAATATGAAGGCAAACATGGTATTCCATATAATTATGCTATGCCTTGGAAAATATGCTACAAATGTGGAAAGAAAGGTCATTTGTCACATCACTGCCCAAGTCAGAATGCTAAGCCAGCAAGCTGGAACAGACAGACAGCTTATAGGCAGAAAGCTGCCAGAACAAAGAGAACAGGAAATCAAGAATCCAAAGTGGTCCAAATGTGGATCAAGAAATCTGAATTGAATATTCTTAATGTTTTATCAACTAACCATGCTGGACCCAACCAAATTTGGGTACCAAAACGTTGAGATGTTTGTTCTTTGTTTTGTAGGTATATCTTGTGGTCAAAGTCAATGAAAATCAATGGATATTGGATAGTGGATGTACAAGACATATGTGTGGTGACAAATCTCAGTTCCTTAGCCTCAAGATGAAAAAGGGTGGTAGTGTTACAATTGGTGATAGCAAAACACTCCGCATTCTTGGAAAAAGGAACAATTGGTAATAGTAACATTTCAATTGATAAAGTACAATATGTTCAAGGTCTTAAATATAATTTGCTTAGTATAAGTCAGTTATATGATGATGGACATACTGTTGTTTTTGATAAAGAGAAATGCACTATTAATGTTGGCACTAACAAAGTCCCCCTAGTTGCTAGAAGGGAAGGAAATATATGTATGTTGGATTTTGAGATGCAGGAAATAGGCTGCTGTTTAGCTACTATTGATACAAATCCAGATCTTTGGCATAGAAGGCTAGGACATGCTCATATGGACTTACTCAGCAAGCTGTCTACAAAGAAGCTAGTTCGAGGATTGCCCAAATTGAAGTATGTTAAGACAGGAACCTGTTCGGCTTGTCAATTAGGCAAACAAATCAGGACTCCACACAAGTCAAAGACAATGGTATCATCTTCTAAACCTTTAGAGCTTCTCCATTTGTATTTATTTGGTCCGGAAGTATATAAAAGTATTGGAGGTAAACAATATGCATTTGTTATCGTTGATGATTATTCTAGATATACATGGGTATTGTTTCTTCGTACTAAAGATTGTGCTTTTAGTGAATTTGAGAAGCTAATCACTTTACTTGAGAACAAGTTGAATACAAGACTTGTAGGTATAAGAAGTGATAGAGGAGGTGAATTCATTTCAAAAGGCTTCATTGATTATTGTGAAGAAAGAGGTATTTCACATGAATTCTCTGCTCCAAGAACCCCACAGCAAAACAGAGTTGTGGAGAGAAAGAACAGATTTTGCAAGAAACTGCGAGAACTTTGCTGCAAGAGAGCAAGCTGCCAAGGAGTTTCTGGGCAGAAGCGGTGAACACAACAAGTTACGTTCTGAACAGAGTGCTTATCAGGCCTATTCTCAACAAAACTCCATATGAATTGCTGAGGAATAAGAAGCCAAACATTGGATATTTCAAAGTCTTTGGCTCCAGGTGCTTTGTACTTAAAACTATTGATCGAGATGGTAAATTCGATGCTAAATCTTATGAAGCAATATTTTTGGGTTATTCTTTAACAAGTCGTGCTTATAGAGTGTATAATACATCTAAACATATTGTTGAAGAGTCTATAGATGTTTCATTTCAAGAATCTAATGTTGATCTGTTAAGAGATAAGGAAGATATTGCAGGTGCAGGTGATGACAGCCAGCTGCCAGTGACAAAAACTGTATCGCAGCAAGCTGTCAACCAGCCTGAGACAACTACAGAAGCTGAAAAGCCAACTGAAACCTCTTCTCCAGTAGATGAAACTATTGATAAGTTGTCAAAGCTCACCTTGGAAGGTCCAAGAGGTCAGAGATCACAAGAAAAGATGCCTATCTATGAAGGTGGTGAAGTTTCTCCTCCATCCAAGCGAATTCGAGTACATGAGGAAGTCATATCTCAACATTCATTGCCAAAGTCAACAAGAACAGTGAAGAACCATCCTCTAGAGTTGATCATTGGTGATAAATCAGAAGGAATCAAGACAAGGAAGGGTCAAGCCAACTTTTGTGCATTTGCGGCCTTTCTAGCTCAAGAGGAACCAAAGAATGTCAAAGAAGCACTTCAAGATAAAAATTGGATCATGGCAATGCAAGAAGAACTCAATCAATTTGAAAGATGTGATGTTTGGGAACTTGTGGAGCCAACTAAAGATGCTTCAATCATTGGTACTAAATGGGTCATCAAGAACAAAGTTGATGAATTTGGTACGGTTACTCGAAACAAAGCAAGACTTGTTGCACAAGGATATAATCAACAAGAAGGAATAGATTTTGAGGAAACTTATGCCCCAGTTGCAAGACTTGAATCAATACGGATGTTACTTTCATTTGCATGCTTCAAGAAGATCAAGCTACACCAAATGGACGTGAAAAGTGCATTTCTAAATGGATTCTTAAAGGAAGAAGTTTATGTCACGCAACCCCCTGGTTTTGAGAATGAGCAATTTCCAAATCATATTTTCAAGATGAAGAAGGCATTATATGGATTGCGGCAAGCTCCTAGATCATGAGGGTAATTATGTGCATCAATCCAAGTATATCAAGAATCTACTCAAAAGATTTGGATTTGAAAATATCAAGCCGAAATCAACACCAATGACTCCTGCCAACAAGCTGACAGCAGATGAACAAGGTATAGATGTTGATGTTCGCAAGTATAGAGGTATGATTGGTAATTTATTATATCTTACTGCCTCTAGACCTGATATAATGTATAGTGTTTGTGTATGTGCGAGGTTTCAATCTAAACCAAAAGAGTCTCACTTGAGTGCGGTTAAACGAATATTCAAATATTTGAGTGGCACAATTACTCTTGGTTTATTTTATCCAATCACAAATGCTTTTGATCTTGTTGGGTTTAGTGATGCAGATTATGCAGGTTGTCAAACTGATCGCAAGAGTACAAGTGGTGTTTGTGCATTTTTAGGACAGAGTTTGGTGTCTTGGCAAAGCAAGAAGCAAGCTTCTGTTGCATTATCCACTACAGAAGGAGAGTATTTAGCTGCAGGAAGTTGTTGTGCCCAAATTCTTTGGATGATACAAACACTCAGGGACTATGGCATCAAATGCGACAAGATTCCAATTTATTGTGACAATACAAACACAATAAACATTTCAAAGAATCCGGTGAATCACTCAAGAACCAAGCATATTGACGTTCGACACCACTTCTTGAGAGACAATGATGCAAAAGGAAAAATTGAGTTACTATTTGTTTCTACAGAATACCAGCTAGCTGACATCTTCACTAAGCCATTGGCCGAAGAAAGATTTTCTGTTCTTCGTAGGGGAAATTGGCATGTGCAATGTCTAGATAGCAAGTTGCCTACAATTGTCTGGTAATATTAGCTCACTTAACATGATAATCCATGCTTATTTGAATTTTATATTATTGATAACATGTGAATAACCTTTTTGATGAATAAGGGGGAGAAAATTCAGGATCATAACATGTGTGATTTAGGGGGAGTTTTTAGTTACTCTTTGGGTCACATGTTTTTAATATGAATTTATGCTAATGCTAAATTTTAATGTGATGTCATGAAAATATGCTTAGCTGCTTGGATAGAATGCTAATTTTTTTGCAGGGGAAGTATAATTTTAGGGGGAGTATTTTGCTCCTGAATATTGTTGTGTAATCATCAAAAAGGGGGAGATTGAAACCCTGGTGTTTTGATGATAACACTATAGCAGCAAGCTGGGTTTATTGTGTTGTACTAACATTGTTTTGCAGGAGATAAAGACTTTGTATTTTATAACAAAACATGTTGTAGCAGCTAGCTGGCAGACTAATTTTCTATGCAGGCAGCAAGCTGGCAGAGTAAATTTTCTACGCAGGCAGCAAGCTGGCAACACTTTCAGCAGATAGAGTTTCAGTCCTATTTTATAGGAAATCTTCTAGGAACTGAATTGTAAGGACTCTATCAGTTATATAAGTCGTGTATATATATATGAGCTCAAATAATTTCGAATTTATTTTCATATATATATAATCCCTATATTATAGGAAGTTGTTTATACACGTTTTATCTTTTAACAATTTCTACTATTTTGGGCTTTACAAACCAGTTGAACGTGTCTTCTTAACGTTCTTATTTTATCTATTCTTCTGGTTTCTAAACGTTACTTTCATGAACGTTGGGTTTGAATTAATCAAGGAACAAAATACGTGAGACTTGGTAGTCAAGACCGTTGGTTGTTGATCGATTAATTCAAAATCATTGTTTCATATAAATATACTTGTGTTGTTTTCATTCTCAGAGGTTGGATAACGTTTTAAAGAAACACAAGTATTATCAAAGGCTGATTTGCAAAATCTTATACATACTTGAGCTCTTATATATTATATGATATATTCTTGATTAGAGTTCATAGTTTCAGTTGTAATTCATTATATCTTTGTATTGTTCAACTTGTAAGTTGGTAGTTACTGGTGTTATGAGCTTGGGAAACAAGGGTTCAAGGAACTTGATAGCTAGAGGAGTTTATACTTGGTTTAGTATAGTACTTAGAGAGCTGCGTTCAAGGAACAAGGTATTTCAGCAAGCTGCAAACAGTAACTGGGAGTTCAGGGAGATATATTATTGTATTGTGTAGTTGTAATTCACTTTGATCAATAATATATTCCTTTGCCATGTTGGTAGAGGACCAGGACGTAGACCTATAGGAGATAGGGGTCGAACCTGGCTAAAATTGCCGTGTGTTCTTTACTTTCTGCACATTTTTTATACTACATTGCATAACGTATCTAGCTGCCACTTTACATTTTCTGTGAATCCAGTAAGCTGCCAGACAGCAAAACAGACTGATTTTTGCCTTTTCAGTCACATAACTTGGTAATAATTAAAATCGGTCATTGTTAGTCATAACACCTATTCACCCTTCCCCTCTAGGTGTTGATTCTTATTTGGTATCAGAGCTTTGGTGTACTAACATTTCTGTAACAGGAAAGTACAGATCCTATGACACACTTTTATGTAGAGGGAGAATCATTAAACACGCCACCGCTTCTCAATGGGGTAGAAAATTATGATTTATGGAGACTAAAGATGAAGGTGTTCTTGAGCAAAAATCCATTTGAGTGGAGAGTCGTTAAGGACAGTCCATTCACTTTTTTGGATAATAATGGCAAGCCAAAAGATGTTGATGATCTTACCGAGGCAGAATTGATGAAATCAAGCTATGATGGAAGAGCAAGGTACACACTAATATGTGGTCTTTCAAATTTAGATTTTGACAAGGTTTCTTCATGTAGCACAGCAAAGGATATATGGGATACCTTAAAAATGCATTAGAAAGCTACAACAAAATCAGAGGAAGAATGTTTCAAGTCAAAGCAGCAAGCTGCCTCAAGAGACGAAAACAAAACAAAGGCTCAAATCACTTGGAGTGAAGAGGAATTTAATTCCAATGAAGACTCAAGCGAAGATATGCTAAATATTGCATTGGTTGGCATTGATGATGATATGGTTCGAGGAAACACCGAAGAAGTCCTTGTAAATAGTGATGTATCACATTCGGACTCCGATGTTGAATCTAGTGCGGTAAACTCATTTCAGTTTAACATATCTTCTGAAAATGTTATATTGGAATCACTAACCATGCAGGAACATAGTAATATATCTATTGTAGAGTTCATGGAATTAAAGAATGAGAATAATGAGCTTGAAAAGAAAAATGCTTCTCTTCGAAAGATCATTTCTGATCTTATGACTGAAAAGACTCTATCAAGCAATCATGAAGATCTTATTTCTGATCTCAAAGGAAAGCTAACACAACTTGAGGGGTTCAACAAATTACTTCTCAAAAGAAATGATACATTGATGAAGGAACTCAACGAGCTGCGTGCAGAAATTGAAGCTAGAGATGTATGTCTTGAGACATTCAAAATCAGAGAATCCATCTCAATTGAAGCTACTCAACAAGATGAGAAGATAAAGGAATTGGAATCTGAAGTTGCAAAGCTTGAGAAAGACATGGGAAAATTTGTTCAAGGAGAGGAAGTATTAAAGACTATTATAAAACAAACAAAGGTTCCTATGGATAAAGAAGGACTTGGAATGACTTCTACATCAAAGACCAAGGCTTTTCAATATGAAGGCAAACATGGTATTCCATATAATTATGCTATGCCTTGGAAAATATGCTACAAATGTGGAAAGAAAGGTCATTTGTCACATCACTGCCCAAGTCAGAATGCTAAGCCAGCAAGCTGGAACAGACAGACAGCTTATAGGCAGAAAGCTGCCAGAACAAAGAGAACAGGAAATCAAGAATCCAAAGTGGTCCAAATGTGGATCAAG
Organism: Heracleum sosnowskyi; assembly: GCA_030848705.1. Classification (NCBI taxonomy): domain Eukaryota; kingdom Viridiplantae; phylum Streptophyta; class Magnoliopsida; order Apiales; family Apiaceae; genus Heracleum; species Heracleum sosnowskyi. Next base: position 10,316,402 of record CM061245.1, read on the forward strand.
AAATCTGAATTGAATATTCTTAATGTTTTATCAACTAACCATGCTGGACCCAACCAAATTTGGGTACCAAAACGTTGAGATGTTTGTTCTTTGTTTTGTAGGTATATCTTGTGGTCAAAGTCAATGAAAATCAATGGATATTGGATAGTGGATGTACAAGACATATGTGTGGTGACAAATCTCAGTTCCTTAGCCTCAAGATGAAAAAGGGTGGTAGTGTTACAATTGGTGATAGCAAAACACTCCGCATTCTTGGAAAAAGGAACAATTGGTAATAGTAACATTTCGATTGATAAAGTACAATATGTTCAAGGTCTTAAATATAATTTGCTTAGTATAAGTCAGTTATATGATGATGGACATACTGTTGTTTTTGATAAAGAGAAATGCACTATTAATGTTGGCACTAACAAAGTCCCCCTAGTTGCTAGAAGGGAAGGAAATATATGTATGTTGGATTTTGAGATGCAGGAAGTAGGCTGCTGTTTAGCTACTATTGATACAAATCCAGATCTTTGGCATAGAAGGCTAGGACATGCTCATATGGACTTACTCAGCAAGCTGTCTACAAAGAAGCTAGTTCGAGGATTGCCCAAATTGAAGTATGTTAAGACAGGAACCTGTTCGGCTTGTCAATTAGGCAAACAAATCAGGACTCCACACAAGTCAAAGACAATGGTATCATCTTCTAAACCTTTAGAGCTTCCCCATTTGGATTTATTTGGTCCGGAAGTATATAAAAGTATTGGAGGTAAACAATATGCATTTGTTATCGTTGATGATTATTCTAGATATACATGGGTATTGTTTCTTCGTACTAAAGATTGTGCTTTTAGTGAATTTGAGAAGCTAATCACTTTACTTGAGAACAAGTTGAATACAAGACTTGTAGGTATAAGAAGTGATAGAGGAGGTGAATTCATTTCAAAAGGCTTCATTGATTATTGTGAAGAAAGAGGTATTTTACATGAATTCTCTGCTCCAAGAACCCCACAGCAAAACGGAGTTGTGGAGAGAAAGAACAGATTTTGCAAGAAACTGCGAGAACTTTGCTGCAAGAGAGCAAGCTGCCAAGGAGTTTCTGGGCAGAAGCGGTGAACACAACAAGTTACGTTCTGAACAGAGTGCTTATCAGGCCTATTCTCAACAAAACTCCATATGAATTGCTGAGGAATAAGAAGCCAAACATTGGATATTTCAAAGTCTTTGGCTCCAGGTGCTTTGTACTTAAAACTATTGATCGAGATGGTAAATTCGATGCTAAATCTTATGAAGCAATATTTTTGGGTTATTCTTTAACAAGTCGTGCTTATAGAGTGTATAATACATCTAAACATATTGTTGAAGAGTCTATAGATGTTTCATTTCAAGAATCTAATGTTGATCTGTCAAGAGATATGGAAGATATTGCAGGTGCAGGTGATGACAGCCAGCTGCCAGTGACAAAAACTGTATCGCAGCAAGCTGCCAACCAGCCTGAGACAACTACAGAAGCTGAAAAGCCAACTGAAACCTCTTCTCCAGTAGATGAAACTATTGATAAGTTGTCAAAGCTCACCTTGGAAGGTCCAAGAGGTCAGAGATCACAAGAAAAGATGCCTATCTATGAAGGTGGTGAAGTTTCTCCTCCATCCAAGTGAATTCGAGTACATGAGGAAGTCATATCTCAACATTCATTGCCAAAGTCAACAAGAACAGTGAAGAACCATCCTCTAGAGTTGATCATTGGTGATAAATCAGAAGGAATCAAGACAAGGAAGGGTCAAGCCAACTTTTGTGCATTTGCGGCCTTTCTAGCTCAAGAGGAACCAAAGAATGTCAAAAAAGCACTTCAAGATAAAAATTGGATCATGGCAATGCAAGAAGAACTCAATCAATTTGAAAGATGTGATGTTTGGGAACTTGTGGAGCCACCTAAAGATGCTTCAATCATTGGTACTAAATGGGTCTTCAAGAACAAAGTTGATGAATTTGGTACGGTTACTCGAAACAAAGCAAGACTTGTTGCACAAGGATATAATCAACAAGAAGGAATAGATTTTGAGGAAACTTATGCCCCAGTTGCAAGACTTGAATCAATACGGATGTTACTTTCATTTGCATGCTTCAAGAAGATCAAGCTACACCAAATGGACGTGAAAAGTGCATTTCTAAATGGATTCTTAAAGGAAGAAGTTTATGTCAAGCAACCCCCTGGTTTTGAGAATGAGCAATTTCCAAATCATATTTTCAAGTTGAAGAAGGCATTATATGGATTGCGGCAAGCTCCTAGATCATGAGGGTAATTATGTGCATCAATCCAAGTATATCAAGAATCTACTCAAAAGATTTGGATTTGAAAATATCAAGCCGAAATCAACACCAATGACTCCTGCCAGCAAGCTGACAGCAGATGAACAAGGTATAGATGTTGATGTTCGCAAGTATAGAGGTATGATTGTAGTTTATTATATCTTACTGCCTCTAGACCTGATATAATGTATAGTGTTTGTGTATGTGCGAGGTTTCAATCTAAACCAAAAGAGTCTCACTTGAGTGCGGTTAAACGAATATTCAAATATTTGAGTGGCACAATTACTCTTGGTTTATTTTATCCAATCACAAATGCTTTTGATCTTGTTGGGTTTAGTGATGCAGATTATGCAGGTTGTCAAACTGATCGCAAGAGTACAAGTGGTGTTTGTGCATTTTTAGGACAGAGTTTGGTGTCTTGGCAAAGCAAGAAGCAAGCTTCTGTTGCATTATCCACTGCAGAAGGAGAGTATTTAGCTGCAGGAAGTTGTTGTGCCCAAATTCTTTGGATGATACAAACACTCAGGGACTATGGCATCAAATGCGACAAGATTCCAATTTATTGTGACAATACAAGCACAATAAACATTTCAAAGAATCCGGTGAATCACTCAAGAACCAAGCATATTGACGTTCGACACCACTTCTTGAGAGACAATGATGCAAAAGGAAAAATTGAGTTACTATTTGTTTCTACAGAATACCAGCTAGCTGACATCTTCACTAAGCCATTGGCCGAAGAATGATTTTCTGTTCTTCGTAGGGAAATTGGCATGTGCAATGTCTAGATAGCAAGCTGCCTACAATTGTCTGGTAATATTAGCTCACTTAACATGATAATCCATGCTGATTTGAATTTTATATTATTGATAACATGTGAATAACCTTTTTGATGAATAAGGGGGAGAAAATTCAGGATCATAACATGTGTGATTTAGGGGGAGTTTTTAGTTACTCTTTGGGTCACATGTTTTTAATATGAATTTATGTTAATGCTAAATTTTAATGTGATGTCATGAAAATATGCTTAGATGCTTGGATAGAATGCTAATTGTTTTACAGGGGAAGCATAATTTTAGGGGGAGTATTTTGCTCCTAAATATTGTTGTGTAATCATCAAAAAGGGGGAGATTGAAACCCTGGTGTTTTGATGATAACACTATAGCAGCAAGCTGGGTTTATTGTGTTGTACTAACATTGTTTTGCAGGAGATAAAGACTTTGTATTTTATAACAAACCATGTTGTAGCAGCTAGCTGGCAGACTAATTTTCTATGCAGGCAGCAAGCTGACAGAGTAAATTTTCTACGCAGGTAGCAAGCTGGCAACACTTTCAGCAGATAGAGTTTCAGTCCTATTTTATAGGAAATCTTCTAGGAACTGAATTGTAAGGACTCTATCAGTTATATAAGTCGTGTATATATATATATGAGCTCAAATAATTTCGAATTTATTTTCATATATATATAATCCCTATATTATAGGAAGTTGTTTATACACGTTTTATCTTTTAACAACTTCTATTATTTTGGGCTTTACAAACCAGTTGAACGTGTCTTCTTAACGTTCTTATTTTATCTATCCTTCTGGTTTCTAAACGTTACTTTCATGAACGTTGGGTTTGAATTAATCAAGGAACAAAATACGTGAGACTTGGTAGTCAAGACTGTTGGTTGTTGATCGATTAATTCAAAATCATTGTTTCATATAAATATACTTGTGTTGTTTTCATTCTCAAAGGTTGGATAACGTTTTAAAGAAACACAATTACTATCAAAGGCGGATTTGCAAAATCTTATACATACTTGAGCTCTTATATATTATATGATATATTCTTGATTAGAGTTCATAGTTTCAGTTGTAATTCATTATATCTTTGTATTGTTCAACTTGTAAGTTGGTAGTTACTGGTGTTGTGAGCTTGGGAAACAAGGGTTCAAGGAACTTGATAGCTAGAGGAGTTTATACTTGGTTTAGTATAGTACTTAGAGAGCTGCGTTCAAGGAACAAGGTGTTTCAGCAAGCTGCAAACAGTAACTGGGAGTTCAGGGAGATATATTATTGTATTGTGTAGTTGTAATTCACTTTGATCAATAATATATTCCTTTGCCATGTTGGTAGAGGACCAGGACGTAGACCTATAGGAGATAGGGGTCGAACCTGGCTAAAATTGCCGTGTGTTCTTTACTTTCTGCACATTTTTTATACTACATTGCACAACGTATCTAGCTGCCACTTTACATTTTCTGTGAATCCAGTAAGCTGCCAGACAGCAAAACAGACTGATTTTTGCCTTTTCAGTCACATAACTTGGTAATAATTAAAATCGGTCATTGTTAGTCATAACACCTATTCACCCCTCCCCTCTAGGTGTTGATTCTTATTTGGTATCAGAGCTTTGGTGTACTAACATTTCTGTAACAGGAAAGTACAGATCCTATGACACACTTTTATGTAGAGGGAGAATCATTAAACACGCCACCGCTTCTCAATGTGGTAGAAAATTATGATTTATGGAGACTAAAGATGAAGGTGTTCTTGAGCAAAAATCCATTTGAGTGGAGAGTTGTTAAGGACGGTCCATTCACTTTTTTGGATAATAATGGCAAGCCAAAAGATGTTGATGATCTTACCGAGGAAGAATTGATGAAATCAAGCTATGATGGAAGAACAAGGTACACACTAATATGTGGTCTTTCAAATTCAGAATTTGACAAGGTTTCTTCATGTAGCACAGCAAAGGATATATGGGATACCTTAAAAATGCATTATAAAGCTACAACAAAATCAGAGGAAGAATGTTTCAAGTCAAAGCAGCAAGCTGCCTCAAGAGACGAAAACAAAACAAAGGCTCAAATCACTTGGAGTGAAGAGGAATTTAATTCCAATGAAGACTCAAGCGAAGATATGCTAAATATTGCATTGGTTGGCATTGATGATGATATGGTTCGAGGAAACACCGAAGAAGTCCTTGTAAATAGTGATGTATCACATTCGGACTCCGATGTTGAATCTAGTGCGGTAAACTCATTTCAGTTTAACATATCTTCTCAAAATGTTATATTGGAATCACTAACCATGCAGAAACATAGTAATATATCTATTGTAGAGTTCATGGAATTAAAGAATGAGAACAATGAGCTTGAAAAGAACAACTGATTACTTTAGAATGACTAATTATTCAACACTAGAGAGATCTACTTAAAATTTGATAGAGTGGTAGTTTATGAGTTATTTCAAGAGCAAACACAATCCCCGACTTATAAACATCCGTGTTTTTTCAATTATTTTAAGAGTAAAATGCATGTCGGATCCATCACAAATAGTAAATATCCATATCGATGTACATAAACTAATAGGCATGCACTTTCATCTACCATGTATAAAAGATTGAAAATAATTTTTTTTGGTAATTAGAAACTAAATATTCTATTTATCACTACTACAATATAAAAATTACCAAATTTATCACTCGTTTTTTTCATGTAAGAATACGTTTCTGTAAGGCTCCGTTTGGCATTGCTGTTGCAGACAACAACATCAGCTTTTATCTGAAAAGCAGCTAAAAATGTGTTTGGTAAAATTTAAAAGCTGCTTTTCTAAAAAGCGTTTTTGGCTGAAAAGCTGCTTTTAGAGAAAGCAGGCCCCCCATGTTTTTTAACAAAGCTGCTTTTCAGCTTTTGCGGGAAGCAGCTACTGGTTTCAACATCAAAACTCACCAAAACATTAATTTTTTATATTATACACCAAAACATGCACATATTAAAAAATATTACCAAACAGTTATCTGATTTTCACAACAGCACTTATTTTAACAGCACTTTTATCAACAGCACAACAATTTTTAACAGCAATCCCAAACAGAGCCTAAGTGAAGAAGGTAAGAAGCTTATAATTTCCGTACCCAACTGTTCTTTTTCCAAGAGCCTGTTTGGCTCCGGCTTAAAGCCAGAACTTAAAGTAATTTTTGATCTTAAACTAAAAAATGTATGTTTATGTAATAAGTCAAAAAATGACTTCAAATTAAAAAAATAGCTTAAAGCCAGAAGTTGGTAAGAGGTACTTTTTTAAATGTCTTATTTTTCTTTGACCGATTTTATTTGATAAAAGTAATACTTCCTTCGTACCACTAATTTTGGCCATGCTCATTTTTACACGCATTTTGTGGTGCAAGAAAAAATATATCTCCGTAATTTTTTTTTCAAGTTTTCTTTTTCTAAATTAAAATTTAAAGAGTTAATTTTAATTCTGAAAAAAAAAAATTGAAAAAAAAATTACATAACTATATTTTATTTGCATCGAAAAAAATGTGGTAAAATAAATGTGGCCAATATTAGTAGGACGGAGGGAGTATAACCATTCAAATGTATCTCATAAATCACTTGTAATATAAAATTACCCAAACAGATATTAACTTTAAGCAACTTTAAATCATAAGCAATTTAAGATTAGCCAAACGAAATCCTAATCTCTTCAAATGTTGAATATGGAAATTCTAATTTAGGTTGGACTAGAATACTAAAAACCTATGAGTTGTCTAATTTCTTATAGTAAGATTTTTAACTTAAATACTTATTGAAAAATTCTAGAGGCATAAAATTTATTCCCAAAATTCTTCCCAAATATATATGACAATTCCTGATTCGTTGTAATAATAAGTGGACCCCTGCATTCACACAAACAACACCGATCAAAATATTTCAAACTGCCACATCACCCATGCCATGTCATTTGTTAACAATTTTTTGTACCAAATTTTGTGCATAAAAACCATGATTCTATCGGAATCCGATTCCATGTCAAATTTGATATGTCTTAGGAAATACAACAAAACAAACCTAGCGCCGAATGCAAATCTCGTAACTGCAGCCCTATATATATACCCCAACAATTATGAATGAAAAAAATTCTTACGTACCAACACAAGTTCTATTGTATTTTTTTGTTCCAAGTATTTAATACGGTAAAGAACATATCTGGTTCCTGGTAACTTTTTTTGCAGGATAGAAGTAATACAATATTGTTTCATATTTGGCTTTAATCTTGAGAAGAGTTCACTATTTTAGATGGGGAGTCTTGAGATGACTTGTCTTGATTTAGAGTGCGGCGGTGGCCACGGTTCCTCAGCTGTGGGTAATGATGGTAAAGATGAAAATCTCTGTTTTTCGAAAACAGAGGAGGGTCCTTGTTCTTCTCAGTCCTATTTAGCCGCTGATAGAAGAGTTTCATCTGTGGTTGCTACGGATTGTGTAGTTGATATTGATCAAAGCGGTGTTGATGAAGTTAGAATTTCCGTGGAGACAATGGAAAGAGAATGTAGAATTTGTATGTTGAGTCTTGATTCGGAGTCTGGAATTGCTATTGAATTAGGATGTTCTTGTAAGAATGAAATGGCTGCAGTCCATCAGCAATGTGCTGAAACTTGGTTTACAAGCAAGGGAAATAGGTGAGTTCTTTTCAACCTTAATTTTGTCTGTTTTTTTTTTCTTAATATTTCTTTTATGTTTTACTGCATCTGCATGCTTTAGTTTTTGAGAGAATCGATTATTTAACTTGCAAATGCTATGTAGGTTTCTATGCTTTTCTTATGTTACCTTGAATGAAGAATGCACATAGTTTGTGATTTTCTTTGAACTAACTTGTTATGCGTTTGTCAATCGCAGGATCTGCGAAATTTGTAAATCAATCGCACAAAATGTGGTCATCCCAATTGATACTAAATCGAGGCAACAAATATCCCAAGTAAACAGATTTGTAACAAATGCAGTCTCGATGCCAGTATTGGAGCAGCGCAACACATTTTCATCAAATGCAATCGCAGTTCCGGTATCTGGAAGCAGTGCTTCTTCAACAGATGCATCCTCATTTTCAGAATTTGAACGTAATACATTTTCGAGAAATGAAGACTTAGCACCAGTATCATCAACTTCAGAAAGAGACCTGGTATGCACAGTATGTGAGACGTTGGTTCTGTGTTTTGCTTTAGGGACTTTTGTTGTATTAATAGTTCTAGCAATAATAGCACATGTACACGTTTATTCGTTATAAGAAGAGAAATTTTAAATTCAAAGGCCACCACTTTTAGAGCATCCTGTTGCTGATATAATGATTAAGTAAAAATTCTCAGGTCCCAACATTCATTGATTGAAAAATTGAAGAACTTAGTCTGTTGTAGAGTCTCCTTCCAGCAGAGCCTAATATCATGCTGCGGCTAGACTGACATTGAATTATTTCAAGAATTTAGAGAAGTTGGTCCTCCCCGACTGATCTGTGCTCCGTGCACAATTACCTGCCAAGACTTATGCACTCATGGTCATGCCTGAGCCTTGAACTTTCGACTTCGATCTCTTATTACCAAGAGTAGAGTCAGTGACGGACCTAGAGCATTTTTACAGGAGGGTCCATATATTTAACTAAAATTTTTAAAAAGGAAAAATTCACTGAAATATGAATTTGATACCTAATTCATATTACATATTACATATAATGTTCTATTTGGTGCGACAAAAGACAAAATTCTACTAAATACTAAACATCAAAGTCAGGATACTAAGCAAAAGTCAGGCTACTAAGCAAAAGGCAGGCTATTATTTATAAAATTTTTTTTTTTTTTTTTTTTTTTTTAAATCCAGGAGGGGCCAGGGACCCCCCTGGACCCCCCAGGTCCGTCCCTGAGTAGAGTGGTATGCTGGTATTACTACGCGTAACCTGTCAAATATTATGCGGATATACCTCTTTGCGGGGCTTCTAGTTATATTACTAGTACGTCTATTATGAATGAATTGAAGGGTGATATAAAATCGGTCTTTTTCTAACATCATATCTGTTATAGCCAAAATTCGTTATTGGATTTTTAGGGTAGATTCGGGTCAAGTAATAATCAATTGAGGATATCCAAGATTCAATTAGGGATTGAACTAGTACAACGGAGGCTCGGGGCTTGTCCTCATAGGGGTGAGGGCGCGCCATCTAGTCGTCCAACCCTTGAGGACGCGTCCTCTTGGTGTGGACTGATAACTTGACATGAATGAATGAATGACTTGACAGAGAATAACAACTAGACTGACATGGGATTAGCATATGGAAGACTTAGGGCTTGCCCTCATAGGGGTAAGGGCGCGCCCCTTTAGGCCATCCACCCCTTGAGGGCGCGTCCTCTTGGTTTGAAATAGCTACTTGATGGTGAAGGATGGCTCTATTGGCTTGATAAAGGCGAGATATTGAAGAATTCCCTCCTAGGATGTTCCCTAGGAGGGGATGTCCGTTTTTGAAGGCCTCCAGGGGTATGCCTGATGATTGAAGGCCTCCTCCTGTATTCAATGGGCGCGTCCTCATTGGGGATGTGGGGTGAACCTTGGTGTGTGCTTTGGGAGCTCTGTTCCTATACTCAATGGGCGCGTCCTCATTGGGGAACTTTGGAGTAATCCTGCACTTTGCACCCAAACGCTTGGGATCACTTGTCCTGCAATCTGGTGGGTGCTTCTCATTCGGGGGACAAGGATGCGTCTGACATTTGGGGTAAGTCATGGCTATACCTGCGTCTATGAATTAAGGAAATAGCTGGTAACGGATGGGACTAGTCCTCGACGGGGGAAGTTTCCTTATTCGTGAAGTCCTGACGTCATAGACGAGCCTTGGGCCTTTGTGACTAGGCCTCATCGTCAGACATTCCTAAAGCGAGTCAGAGTCTAATTATGGAAGGCGGTGGAAGACTTCTTATGGGCTTTGGAAATCAGAGACCAAGCCCATGGAGGTAACTTTCTCTCCAAGAACTACGTTGGGCTTGATCCCCTATAAATACGGGGTACGTAGGCACATTGTAAGGGGTTGGAAGCGAAGAGCTCAGCGAGCCACCACCAAGAAACCCTTACAATCTCAGCCCCCAATTCATCACAACCACCACACTCTGACGACTTTCCGGCGAAGAACCACCGTCATAGATCTTGATTCCGGCAATAAACCTCAAACTTTGTTAATACCAAATTCCTCCGTTAACAATATCCATAGTCATAGTTAGTAGTTCCTGCTCCGCATGAAGGTCACGACTGATATCGTCACTAGCATTAATATCAATATCATCACTAAGATTATCCAAGAACTTGTTCAGAGATACTGTAATGAAAGGAACATGGGAGTTTGTCGCTAGGTATTTGATCAAATAGGATCGTCCAGTTCCTATAGAACCTATCACTAAAGGGAGCGATAAGGGAGGGATTCCATGAGATGGGAAATGAAAACTATTAGCCCCACACGAAGTTTGTGAATAAGTGATTGTCTGATAATGAGAAAGTAATATCCATCCTTCTGCTAAACATGATGTATTGAAATCATAATTCATTAGGTACTTTTTATGAATGTCAACAGACACCTTCAGGATGAATGCTACCTGAAATTTCTGATTCCTAAGGAAAGAAATTGTAAATACTTTGGGCAAATTTTTGTAGTGCGAAGCCTTTTGGTAAATGTATACATGTTTAATTTTCTTGACATGATCAGCATTGGTCGTGGTCTTTCTCTAATACTTACAACATTCTTTTTAAATTTGTCGCAATGTTAGCTTGTAACTTTTCAACTCATTAAGTGATTTCCTGTTGAAGTTTAACTGTGGTTCCTTCTTCATTAGAGATGCTCACTTAGAAACTTCAAGAAAGCAGATTATAAAATCTCTGCAAAACCTAATTAAATTCCAAGAAATCTTCTGATAAATTGGCCATACATAACCTTAGACCATTGATCGCTGAAAACGTTTCAAAGGACACCAGACTTTTAGAGCATCCTGTGTGTCACGGCTTTATAGCTCCCTTAGTTAAACCGAGACGACACTTAGCGCTTGATTACCAAGTTAGCCTTTCAACTAAATAAATGAGCCACATAAAAATACTTAAAGGAAAGAGCATAACTTCTATTAGTGAGCACAAGTGTTTACAATACTTGAGAGCTTACAACAACTTGGATAATCCTACAAATGAGTGGACTTAATTTATACTACTCTAAGAATGCACCTAAATTTAAGAATTCCCAAGTCCCGACATTCATTGTTTGAAAAATTGAAGAACTTATCTCTGTTCTTTTGTAGAGATCTCTGTTGTTCTGTTGCAGAGTCTCCATCCAGTAGCCGACTATCATGCTGCAGGCCTGCAGCTCGAGCAGTTGGTTCATGGTTGGTATCCAGTTTATGCGATTTATGTCAGGAACTCTGTTTGTATTTTCAGGTTATGTGAATGTTTTTGTGTTTTCTGTTTGTAATGATGCAGAAATGTAAAGATACAAGGATAGATTCAGAGATTAGAAGAAGAGAATAGAGATTAGAGAGAGATTCAGAACAGAGAGATTGAGTGAGAAGAGAGATAGACCAGATAGAGAGATAGAAATGAGAGAGAGATAGCTTAGAGAAGAAGTTAGTTATAGAGAGAGAAAGACTAGAGAGAGAGAGAGAGGTTTGGTGGAATGAAATTCCATTTTCTGATATTCAAAACATAATAGAAAGTTTACAATCCTTCAACTATTTATAGCCCTCAGTTTAACTAATACAAGAAAAGACATTGATACCCTTACTAATGGTATTACTGAATACTGATAACTAATAAAGTACTATTCCTGACATCTTTCCCCCCTTCAATTCAGTCATGTCCTCAGGACTGCAGAAAGTATGGAAAACTGCATTCCAAGAGGTCCTCATCCTCCCATGTAGCCTCATCTACACTGCAACCCTTCCACTGAACTAGCACTTGGTGGACCACCCTGTTATTTCTGAGGATAGATCTTTTCTCCAGTTGTCTTAGAGGGCTCAAGTCAAAGGTTCCTTGGCCTGTCACCTGAGGTAGTTGACTTTGAACCTTCCCCTGTCCCACAGATTTCTTCAATTGAGATACATGAAAAACTGGATGGACTCTGGAAGTCTCAGGCAATGCCAACTTATATGCCACAGGACCCAACTTCTCCAACACTTCATAGGGCCCGAAGTATTTAGCTGATAGCTTCAGATTCTTTCTTAAGGCCACAGTCACCTGCCTATATGGTTGTAATTTCAAATACACCCAATCTCCAACTTGAAATTCCCTTTCTGTTCTATTGGAGTCAGCAAAATGCTTCATTCTTACTTGGGCAGCTTCCAATAATTCCTTTAACAGTCCCCACTGCTGTTGTCTTTCATTCAGCATATCTTCCACACCTTGCAGGTTAGTATGAGCCCTAGAATGTAACAGAAGATGTTTAGGTTTCATACCATACACCACTTGAAAGGGTGTGGTGTTGAGTGTGGTATGGAAAGTGGTATTATACCACCACTCTGCAGAGGCCAACCAACATGCCCAATTTTTAGGATTCTGACAAGTAACACTCCTGAGGTATTGTTCTAAGCACTGGTTTACCCTCTCAGTTCCCCCATCTGATTGAGGATGGTAAGCTGAACTCAAATTCAATCTAGTACCCGAGATTTTGAATAGTGTCTGCCAAAACTCACTGAGAAATAAACTATCTCTATCACTAACAATAGAGTCTGGAATGCCATGAAGCTTGTAGATGTTGTCAAAGAAAATTTGAGCCAGTCCTTTAGCTGATATAGGGTGAGATAGAGCTAGAAAATGACCATATCTGCTGAATCTGTCTATCACAACCCAAATGACTTCAAACCCTCTAGACTTGGGAAGTCCTGTTATAAAGTCCATTGCTATGTGTCTCCAAGGCTCATTAGGAATTTCCAAAGGTTTTAACAGGCCTGGAGTCTTGATGTTCTCACCTTTAACTTGCTGACATACTTCACATTCTCTTACCCACCTCCCTACATCTTGCCTCATAGTTGACCAATAGAAGTACTCTCTCACTCTATTGAAAGTGGCTCTATTACCAGAGTGGCCCCCAACACCACTCCCATGCAACTCCTCAAAAACTTGTTTCCTCAATTCTCCAGCATTACCAACCACCCATTTACCCCTGTACTGAAGTAATCCCTGATGTAGATAATACTCTTGAGGGCCTTCTCTCACAACAGTACTCTCAACAATAATGGTTTCCAGCTCCTTATCTCCCTTATAGCTTCCAATGATCTGTTCCATCCAAAGAGGAACCACAGATGACAATCCTCCACTCATTTGATTGAATTCAGCGATAGACTTGGAAGTTAACTTCACTTCTTGGTCTTTCCATCTGAACTGTACTGTATGCTCTAAATAATTGCACTTGCAATCTCCTAATTGTGATAACCATTCTACCCCTAGAATAACATCCCAATCCAACTGATCCACCAGCCACACAGTTGTACTGAATTCCACCCCTTCCCAATTCCATTTGAAATCTGAACATTTAGATTCACTCCTAAGCTGTGAGCCATTGGGAAGTGAGAATCTTATAGCCTCTACATTTTGAGTTGAAAGCTTCAATTCCTTAGCAAGTGCTCCTCTCACTAGACTTAAAGAACTTCCTCCATCAATGAGTATCTTCAGCTTTCTTCCTCCTGTGGCTCCCTCAAAATGTAGTGGTTCATAAGAGGAAGTTGTATTCATTCCCAAAGCAGCCAGAATAAGATCTTGCCCCTGCCAGTCCTCATTTTCTTCCCCTGGAACCTCATCAAATTTAGGTGGTTCAGTGTAATCACAATCTTCCTCTCTTTCTGCCACCATTAGAAAGTTCTGGGGCTTCTTACACTCATGACCTTTGCTAAATTTCTCATCACAATAAAAACATAACCCTTTTTGCCTCCTTTCCTCCCTCTGACTGAAGGTCAAAGGCCTTGGTTTAGTTGAAACCACTTCAGTAGACTTTACTTGAGTAAGCATTGAGGCCTTGCTGTTATTGACAACTCCTCCTGTAGCATTAGTTGAAACCTTAGGCTGGTACTGAGAGTTAGAAGTGTTCTTGTAACTGTTTCCAACAGTAACATTTTTCTTTCCAGAGTTTGGCATTGAATGCTCATAGAACCTGGCCAGTTTAAGAGCCTGTTCCAGAGTATTGGGCTCTAACAGCCTAATCATCCCTTTGATCTCATTCTGTAAACCACCAATAAAATTCTCCATGAAGTATTCCTCAGTCAAACTAGGAATCTTATTCAACAGCTGTCCCCTTAACTTTTCAAACTCATCAAAGTAACTTTCAACTGAAGTGTCCTGTTGTAGCCTCTTAAACCTGTCAAAAACCAAGTCTGTGTCTATTTCTCCAAACCTGGCTAAAAATGCAGTAGTAAACTGTTGCCATGTCACTCCCAGTGGATGCCCAATCATGAAGGACTTATACCAAGACCTTGGTACCCCACTCAGGTGCATAGCAGCAATAGAGGCTCTCTTGCTATCTCCTACTTCATATATAGCAAAATACTCCTCACAATCTCTGAGCCATTCCATAGAGTCACTCCCATCCTTGAAAACTGGAAAAGTTAGCTTCAAGTGCTTAAGACTCTGCACATCAGATCTGTGCTCAGCAAACTTATACTCAGGAGTCCTGTACCTTTCCTCCATTTTAAAAACTGGCTTCCAGTCCTCCTTATACTCAGGAGCTCTGTATTTCTCTTCAAACTTTGGAGTTGACCTCCAATCTTCCTTGTGTCTTTGCCAGGCAGCATGACTGGGATCTCTGAACATCCCTTTCTTCGGAGGTGTGAATTGTTCTTCTATATTCTCCTTATCTTCTTCATCCAACTGCTCTATCCAGCGTGGTACTTGACTTTCCATAACTACATCCATACCAGCAATGATTCTCTCTAACATCACCTCTAGTCTCTCAATTTTATCCTCAGTACCTTCCTTATGACCAAGGAAGTCTTGCTGCATCATTCTCAATGTTCCTTGCTGAGAAGATTCAGCAACTCCAACAGAACTCTTCTTTGGAATCATTTCAGTATATTTCAAGTACAAACTCACAGAAACTAACAATACTTTCACAGGATAACAACAGCACCACAAATTTTCAACAATCAACCAGAGATATACTTCAACACTCTCTCCAATCAATGTAACAGTCAACAACCACAGATATCAAAATCAACTATATCAATCAACACTTAACTAGTACTAAACCAGTTCTTCACAGTACTAATCAAAACTCAATCAAACAACACCAAAACTGCTTAATATCTCAAAATTTTAACAGATCTACTAAGTGAGACAGAAGATCAAACACCTGGTGTGCAGAAAATCTAACTTCCAGTAGACACTTGCGATTACTGTGATTCAAACTTCGCTCTGCTCGGAATCAAGTGTACAACACCTTAGAAGCAGTGGTTGATCGAATTACTTAGCTCTGATACCAAATCTGTCAGGAACTCTGTTTGTATTTTCAGGTTATGTGAATGTTTTTGTGTTTTCTGTTTGTAATGATGCAGAAATGTAAAGATACAAGGATAGATTCAGAGATTAGAAGAAGAGAATAGAGATTAGAGAGAGATTCAGAACAGAGAGATTGAGTGAGAAGAGAGATAGACCAGATAGAGAGATAGAAATGAGAGAGAGATAGCTTAGAGAAGAAGTTAGTTATAGAGAGAGAAAGACTAGAGAGAGAGAGAGAGGTTTGGTGGAATGAAATTCCATTTTCTGATATTCAAAACATAATAGAAAGTTTACAATCCTTCAACTATTTATAGCCCTCAGTTTAACTAATACAAGAAAAGACATTGATACCCTTACTAATGGTATTACTGAATACTGATAACTAATAAAGTACTATTCCTGACAATTTACCACTAGTTATGTCCTTGGTTGAGCTTTGACTTGATTTAATCCTTTACCTGGCTATAAAGGTCTAAGAATGAAGATTGTAGTATTTCTTTGCTTTTATGTAATTTAAATTTTGGTGTCGCTTTCTGTAATGACAAGCTTGGCATCCACATTTTCAAGATTTTAGATAAGTTGCTCCTCCCTGACCCATCTGCGCTCCATGCACAATTAGCTGCCATTCTGCCAAGCCCTTATGCAATTAGATAAGTTATGATTTTATTATAAAGTATTAATCATATTAATAATTATGTTATATTGTTTAAATAGTAAAAAAAGTTCAAATCTTGTCGGATACAAGATGAGTGCGTGAGTGTGTTAATTATCAAAAGAAAATATACAAAAAATGCAAAGTTATTTAGGAACTTTCAAAATTATATCTCTATATCAGCTGTGTGTTTTGACAGCAGGGCAACTTAAAATAATTTTTTGTTGTATAATCTAAATTTAAAATATGAATAAATGAAAACAAAAATAATAGTAATAGTTTAGTTAGGAGTCTGATTGAATGTAGAACTCTGATCACAAGTCGCTATTAATCTACTATCCTATAATGGTTAGAAGTATAAATGATCATATAAATGTCCCTTCAACCATGAACGCAGATACGTAAATTTTTACGTTTTAAAACATAACTTGTGCAGCAAAGAAAAACATATCTAAATCGTTCGTTAACTTTTTACTAAGATTTTACTATTAGTTCTTTACTGCTCTAGTTGCTTCCTGCTACTTAGATGGGTAGTTCGAATCAGGGCCGTGATTCTGATTCTGAAATTGAGCAAGTTTCGCGTTCTAGAAAAGAGTCATCTGTGGTTGCTACGGATTGTGTTGTTAATATTGACAACGGTGTTGATGAAGCTAGAATTTCCGTGGGGACAACAGAAAGAGAATGTAGAATCTGTATGTTGAGTCTAGATTCGGAGTCTGGAATTGGTATTGAGTTGGGGTGTTCTTGCAAGGATGGAATGGAAGCAGCACATCAGCATTGTGCGGAAACTTGGTTCAGAAGCAAAGGAAATAAGTGAGTTCTATTCAACCTTAACATGTGTGTTTTCTTTAAATGCCTTTCAAATACACTTAAACTCTGTTAATTGTGTTTCTGCGGCCTACTGCATATCTTTGATTGGTGTCAATTGTTATGATCAACAGTCTTGTGAAATCTTTGGGATGCTTGCATTTGATTTTTCATAAGATCTTGATCTAATGATATTGATATGACTGTATTTTTCACTATCTCAACCATATGTAGTTTGTCTAGCAACCAATTTTTCGTGATTTGTATAGTTGTCATATTAATTACAAACTTCACTTGTTGAAAGGAGATGTTGAGTAGGTTTCCATGCCTTCTCTATGTTATCTTAATTGCAGAATGCATCTAATTCTTGATTTTCTGAAACCGAGTAATAATTCATTTTTTTTAATGCTTCATCATCCTCAGTATCTGCGAAATTTGCAATTCAATCGCACAAAATGTTGTCGTCCCAAGCAATACTACATCGAGGCAACAGATTTCTCAAGTCAATACTGTTTCAACCAATGCAGTCACAGTGTCAGTTTTTGAAGCCAATACTCTTTCAACATATGCAGTTCCAGTGCTGGCTTCCCAAGTCATTCCTCCTTCAACAAATGCATATTCAGTGCCAAGATCCAATATAAATTCTTTATCGACAAATGCAGTCTCAGTGCCAGAACCATCAACGTCAAATATGCCAAGATCCAATGTAAATTCTTTATCGACAAATGCAGTCTCAGTTCCAGTATCATCAACTTCAGATAGCCAACAATGCTCAGTACCCTGGCCCTTCTTTTTTGCGATTATTTTATTCCTTGTATGGATGTGGCTATCTTCTGGGGGCAGTTATTAGGTCAAGCTTTTGGGGGATGATTCTGTCCAACATCAGTATCAGACTGCTTTGTGCACATCAATTCATGAAATTCTGATTTGACAAGGCAAGAAACTGTCCAAGGAGGCAGCAATGTGAAGGTTTTGGTGTAACTAAAGCTGTAGGAATCATGTTTTCTTAAGACTAGGGACTTTGCCCGCGCTTCGCGTGCGATTAAAACAAATTATTTTAAAATTATTTTATTTTATTAAAGAATAAAATACCGTTTAATTTATGTATCGATTTTTGGTTTCATTCTAATTTGTTTAAAAAAACAATTGAAGTGTTTTACAAAAAAATTTATAGACGTGATTTGTATATTAAAACATGGTCTATCGTGAATTTTAAATCAAAACATTCAAAATTTTATATACAGTCCGACATTGTAACATAAATTATACAGTTATCCCATGGGCTATTTGTACTGAAGTATAGTTAACTTTTCTTAACATTATATATAAATTAAAATATTGTATAAATTAGATATAAAATTAATTAGAAAATTAGAAAATGTGATATAAAAATGAAAAAAAGACATTAAATTGATGATGAGTTGTGCAGAAATTTCCCCAAATTGGACTCTTGCATGCAGAGCTCGACATCACTGAATCCATTCTCAATCCAAAGCCGAAGTTAACCTCTTATTTTTTTCAATTCAATCTTCTATCTAACTTACATTGAAGAAGCATGGAGGTATGTAATTTGCTGTTTATCTCACTGTATATATGGACTTGAATATTAGTATACTAATTGATTGAATTCAAATATGTTGTAGAATTTGATTAGTTTTTAAGTAAGAATATGTATGATGCAAACCCCTTTTGTCAGCCTAATACGAATCAGAAGTGTACTAATTTAATCTGTATGTGTAATCTGTATAAGAATTTGTTAGCCCATTGGTGCCTTTGTTGATATTGGTAGTGAATTACAGATGATTGCTGAGAAATCAAGTTTTCAGCGTTTTATTGTGTTCCTTGATCCAGAGCCAAGCCAATGGGATATTGTGGTAAAGGAACATTTTTCTCTAACTACATAGAGGGTTATCTTCGAGATTTTTCTAATGAATTTATCAATTTATTTTAATTCAAACAGAAAGTACCGGAACAATTTGTTTCTGAAAATTGGCATCACATTCCATTTAAAGTTAAGGTGCTGCTTCCGAATGGACTGTGTTTTCCTGTTCATTATAGAAAGAAAATCCAAAGCATTACACATGTTGCCAATCTTTTCAAGGAATGCAGAAAAACTTCTGGTTCAATTCTTGTTTTTGGCTATAGGAGTTATGGTACCTTTTTAGTTTCAATCTTAGGTAATCAAGGTTCAGAAGTAGAATACAGCATACCTGTCAAAGATGATTCGGATATTGTAAGCTTTCAAGGTAATTCCAGTTTTCTCAAAACTATAGGTTACGACATATGTTAAGATTATGATTGTGTTTCATCATCTATAATGATGTTTAATCTATTAAACATTATCAGATAAAATACGTGGAAATGGATGGAACTTTATCTCAATTGCTAATGAGTCTTTACTCTATGACGGTGAAATTGTAAGTCAAACCTGTTTAGAAATAATTTCAAATTGGTATATAATTGTATTAAGTCTGAATATGGTAATCGTATGAATGGATATATATTTGATTTAACTCTGTTTTTTTAGGAGATTCCGACACCATATTTTAAACAGTTTCGAAAAGTTATCCCTCCATATGTTCTATATGGTTTGAAAAACGGAGAACAGTTCAAAGGTCGGTACTCCTTTGGTGACAAAAAGTTGTATGATTTAATGGATTTGGTTATTTATGCTAATGTGGAAGAAGGTGATGTGTTAATGTTTAAACTCTGCGGATACGGAATGTTTGATATCACTCTGTTTAATAAATCAAGACTGGAGAGAATCGAGGAGATATCGGTCAAAACTGGTAGGATATAAATTTATATCGACTTTTATCTGAATGGAGCATTGTATTCTTTATTTGTTCAATGAAACATAATGATGTTGTTATTTTGGATTTTGATGCAGAACCAATTGACGACACTGCTGTTGAGGATGTCACTGGAATAGCTGTTTACGATGATCCTTCTGATCATCAAGTTGACGTCATTCCTAAAGAGTTTACAGTCATTATGACTAAGTCAAATGTTGACAACACTTCACATGGAGTGGTATGATTTAACTTAACACTTCGCAGTAATTTCGGTTTCTTATTGTAACTGTAATTTAGATAAAATATATCAATTTCATCCAAGTTATATTCCTAATATTTACAGTATATTCCAAAAAATATCACACCTGAAAATTGACAGTGGACATCAAATGAAGATGTGACATTAAGGACCAGACATGGAGAATGGACAGTTCGAATTGTAATTTCCAAAGGAATGGGTCGCTTCTCAAAAGGATGGAACAAATTCACTGATGGAAACAAACTGAAGTACAAACAGACATTGGTCTTTAATCTTGTTAATGATGAGGAAAATGGAAGTGTTTTTGATGTAGAACTACATTAGCGATTTGTTGAATCCTAATGACATTTTCAATGTGGTTTTGGTTGGATTTGATAAGCAACTTATGGATATAGTTTGGCACTATCTGACATGGAAAATTCAAAAACACGTTTTATGGTTTTATGGTTTGCATTAAGTTGAACATTTTATGCATGGTGATTATCATATTGGCTATTCTGTATTTTATAACATTGAACTTTCCAAGTTGTGAGTTTTAAAAAAAACTTTCCAAGGACATGAAACTCAAAAATAATTCCATGATTTTCAATGTTGCGAATTGATGATTGAGTTAAAGGCATAAGAGCATCTTTGAGTAATGTCACAGGGCATGTCATTGAGTAATTGATGACCTTGTGTTTTAACTTGAAAAAAAGACCAATATTACAATGTTTAATCAAGGTTTAAAAATTACTAACATGATCATTCTATCAACAGGCAATGACATAATTAAGTAATGGGAAATTGGTAATCATTCTTCCCAAAATGAACTGTATACGTTAAACTAAACACGTTGTAGTATTCAAACCTCACTCAAGAGTGATAACAATTCAGTAACATGAACCAATTATATTTGAATCAAACAATAAACCAACAACTTTGTGAAAAATAAAACATGGCATAAGTCACCATAAAAACTTATTAAAAAGAGACATATGAGTTTTCATATTTCGACGCATGAGAAAAAAAGGGAGAGGAACCATGTTGCAATGTCTCCAACCAGAGCTCATTTTTCCTACAAAACAGTTAAGTATATAAACAAATAAGCATATTTATTTTCGCAGACAAAATGTGGCCGATATACAAAATAGTAAGCAATTAAGTAAAATTTACCATTTTAATTTTCTTGTTCACTGATTTTGCAGATCCAGGTGTCTTGGCAACTTCTACATCATCGAATGACTGCAACAAAAAGCATTAAAGCAGTATTAAGTTCACATGTTTTCAAGTGTACAATTATAGTTTTATTATGAAAGAAATATAAACATACATCAGTTAAGTTAATAGACGGGAACTCTGGAGGAGGTGAAAATTCAGACATTGCTGCAATAGCTAATGGTGAGGCATACATATCAACAGCATGATACGCAAACCTGTCATGCTCATTCTTCAAGTCGATAACATCAATGGTAGTTGTAACCATTTTACCAACAACATCATTAAGAACAATGGCAGCCTTCGCTGGAACCTTGAAATATCAACATATAGAAATAATTCATATTAGATGGAATTTTTTTAATATTAAGGACTAATTAAGTTTGTAACAGTTATTTATGTCCTCACTTTGAGCGATTCCAGATACAAATTTGAAGCAGTAGTACCAATCATCTGTTTCACAACTCGATCCAAAAGGAAGACAGAACAGGAAATAGAATCATCTTCTACAGTAACCTTTACGCAAAATCTGTTGTAAAATGCATGGCATTACACATTATATTAGCATCACTGATGACTACATTAATAATTGTTAATAATTGGTGTTGAAAGTTGGATACCTTTTCTCCGCAAGAGGCATGTGACGAATACAACGGTCACACTTGAATTTGTTTTCAATACATAAAACTTCATTCTTACACTTATGACAATGATAGTTGTACCAAGAGTTGGTTTCTTCTACTTTAGCAATGGTGTACGTGCAGAACAACTTCTTCTGCATTTACAATATAAGGTTGATTGTGTTAAAATCTTGGTTTACATATGATATATAATGGATTTAATAAACAGAATAAACCTTCAAATTGTCAAATGGGTTCTGGATCAAATCCTGGAGTGATATTTGAAGAGTGGCTGGAACAATTGTCAAGTCATAGTTGGATTCATTGCCTTGCTGTGAGGACTTATATCCATCATCTTCAAGCCTATTAAAATTTAATATTAATGCTAATTGTGAAGTGAGTTCATACAATAATATATAAAGATAAACACTATAAATTTGAAATTACCTCTGTCGCATTTCCATAACACACTCATCATTCAGATTGAAGTAAACTTTCGAAGATGGCATAGTGCTAACCTGAACTGAGTCTGAAACATTTTATTTTCTAATTATATGGCCATCTGACTTCAATAAGGAACTTGTAGTGTACTTATTTAAAAAAAATGTTCATGCTCAATCAAATAATGAACTATATTATAAATGCTTACTATTGTACGTAGACAGTTTGGTACTTGTAATGATAACAATAATAGGCTTCTCCAAATCTTGATCATAGTCATTGTCAACAGTTTTTGCAAGTTCACCCCAAACTCCTACTCTGTGACGGTTTCTACATAGAAACATGCAGTTCAAAATATGATATATCATGGCATATAAAATGTGAAACGCCTCATGCTAATCTAAATATGAAATCAAATATATTGATGTAAAAGTTAACCTTGAATCACATATTTTAAAGCGAACAATATCTCTGTCTCCAAACTTGGTTCCGATTTTCCTAAGCCTCTCATACTCTTCAACAACTCCAATGACATCTATAGATTTGTATTATAACATTTATCATATAAAAAATTGTATGTGATTATAGTAATTACCTTTAAACATTATTTAAAAGAAAATTTTTTAAGACAAACCTGTGGCAAATTCTGGATTTTCAGATGGTTGGTATCGACTTGCTTCATTCAGCAAATCTCCTAGGTCCAGAAACTCGAATTTGTGTTGAGGAATCATGAAATCATCTTTAACAGATTCAAAATTAGTTGAGTTGGTAAAACGGAGGCTTTTATCATTTGAAACAGGCTTCAAGGAACCACCAGTATCTCTAACTGCAAATGTACTAACAATATAGACACCACCCTCGAATACATTTCGGCCAATAGATCCCCAAACATCGGCGTAAGCGAATGCATGAACATGGTGATTCTGGTTAATAAACAGTAGCACTATTATCAGTAATGTATATATTGTAAGATATTGATTAGAGTATAATATAATACGAAGTAGAATTCTTACATCATCATCCAACAGAATGAGATTGAATCCTTTTGTTATTCCACTCTCCGGTGATATGGTGGCCCACATTCTAGTAACTCTTGCTTTGATCTTCCAGTCCATTTTAGCTTTGTCGAGAGATTCAATACGATCGAACTTAATCGCTTCCATTGCAAAGACAATGATGAAGATGATGGTACAATATGAAGGAGAATGTTAAAGGAATTAGATAAAACCTCATAAAACGATATGATTCTTATATAACACTAAAAAAAGGTGTTGATTTTCTTTGACGACAAATCCCACGATTTCAGTTGTTATCCGTAATGCTGTTTATACTCATAATTAAAAAATGCAAAGCAATCAAACTATAGATATATGTTGTTAGTTATGGAAGTAAATCACAACAACCTAAATTTGTATATTTTAACATGATTATAAGTTGTGTTTGATTGAGATCAGGAAAATTTATTGACTGATATCAATATGAGATTGAGATATTTAATGACTAAATAATAATACGAAATTAAATTATTGTGATTAACAGAAAATTCAATTACAGATTTGTTATAAGCATAATATTAAAATCGAATTATTTGCTCGGAAAAATATCCGAAAACAAATTTGAACCGATTTGAAAATTATCCACACCAACTATTTTATTATGTAAAAAATATTCAAAATTAATATAGAGCTGACAATAAGTGAATAATAAATTAACAAATTAAAATATTATTTTTAATCATGTATGAGAAAAATAATAATATCATTGATATAAAAATCCAAACATTTTATAAAAAAATTGAAATTGAACCGACCATAAATAAATATAAAATTATCTGAATATAATATCATGATATAGAAATAATTATGATATAGAACCGACCTTTACAAAAATTATAAAATTAAAAAAAATTAAAAAACATATAATTAAATCCGATTATAAAACTTATGTGAAATATAACTTCATGTATTATAACTGAAGTTGATCTAAAAGTAATAATTTTTTTGATCAGAAATTAATGAAATTAGATTATATTGTTCATATATGTATCCCAAAAATTATTCGTCAGTGGAAATTATACTTCTTGACCTAAGTTGTCCAAATTCGTAAAAACAAATGAAAATCAACGAACTAAACTTGAATTGGTACCCGCCTAATTTAGTTCGATGGTTATTTGAAGACCAATTAGAAGCCCTTCGGAAATTATACAAATCATATATTGGAATATATTTAATACAATCCAATTTTGATATATAAATGAACATGTGTGAAATTTAATTTTTTTTTTTTAAAATATGATTATGAATACTGGATCCAAATTAAATAAACATTAAAAAGAAATATTAAATCAAAAGTATTTGATTCATAACTATTACAAATATTATTAAAATCAATAAATTAAAAAATTTATAAATAAAAAAAGTTATTCGTATAAAATAACTATTACAATGTCGGACTATATATAAAATTTTGAATGTTTTGATTTAAAATTCACAATAGACCCTGTTTTAATATACAAATCACGTCTATAAATTTTTTTGTAAAACACTTCAATTGTTTTTTAAACAAATTAGAATGAAAGCAATAATCGATACATAAATTAAACGGTATTTTATTCTTTAATAAAATAAAATAATTTTAAAATAATTTTTTTTAATCGCACGCGAAGCGCGGGCAAAGTCCCTAGTAAATAAAATAAGTTATTCGTATAAAAATGTGACACTTATCATTTTATAAAAATGAGTGTGCAGTTATTTTTTACGTGGTCATGTGGGTGGTTATACATTTTGATAAACCACCTAACATTATCTTTACGTGGTTATTTTATACGTGGTTAACCGTCTCAAAATTCATTATATAAACTACGTTGAGAAATTAACATTACTTGCATTCATATCTTACATTTCTAATATCTGATTTCTGTTTATATACTATTGTCTGATCATGAGTTCAAGATCTGCAAAGAGGAGAAGGTACTCAAGCATTAAAAACTTGTTGGTGAATGACCTGAATAGCATCAATCTTACTTCTGCAAACCTAAATGAAGATGTTCGTTCAGCAAATGAAGATTTTCAACTATTCTTCAAGAGTATGGAAGACAGGCAAAACGAATTGTTTGCTCGAACACTTGGACTTGAGGAAAAATATATGTACATATTTATGTTCTTTCCAATGTATATTAGTCAATTCTGATTTTTTTTATTTTTAAAAGCTGTGATAAATTAATGTATTATGCTTCATTGAGATGCAGGAACATTACAGAAGTGCTGAAAGGAACTCACCATGGAACAGTTGGTGAATCATCAGAACAAAATGTTAAAATTGACGATGCTTACTTGGGAAAAGAGACAAAATTTATGGAAGATACGTCAACTTCTCTGCTTTGCCATGTCAAGCTTTTCAGGGAGCACTTGGAAGAAATGCTAACAGGATTCAAGACATTTGAAGCAAATTGGATCGAAAAGATAAATAACTGGTTGATCAAAGCTGGTGAACTGGAAGAAATTAGATCGACTATGGGTGCTAGGCTGGGTGATTTAATCCATGCTACATAGAGTACATCACATCATGAACCTATGGTTCTTTGTTTAAAATCATTAAGTCGATTTTAGATTTGTTAGTAATATCTCTAGTACTTGCTATTTTTTTAAGTTGTGAATTTTATCCTTTGCTATGTTAGTCTTGTACGTTTACTATTTGCATTCATGGTTGTATCCCAAATATCCATAACCAAATGTCTTTACAATTGAAGGATGTGAACATTCTAATGCAAGTGTACATTGTCTAATTGCTATGCAAATTCTAAATTAAGGCAGCTAAGACAATAAAACAAAACACAGATCCTTATGAAGCTTGACATGGCAAAGAAGAGAAGTTGACGTATCTTCCATTTTGAAGCAAATTGGATGGAAAAGATAAATGACTGATTGATCAAAGCTGGTGAAATGCAGCAAAATATATCGACTATGAGTGCTATACTCGGTGATTTAATCCGTGCTATATAGTTTACATAACATCCAGAACCCATGGGTCTTTGTTTAAAATCATTAAGTCCGTAATAGATTTGTTAGTAATATCTCTAGCTGAATCCCAAATATCCATAACCAAATGTCTTTACGGTTGATCTAGGTGAACATTCTAATGCAAATGTACATTGTATGATTGCTATGTAAATTCTAACTTAAGGCAGCTAAGACAATAAAACAAAACACATATCATTAAATTTTTTATATAAAACGAAAACTGTATCTAAAAAAACAGATACATTGCTAGATATGATCTGTATGAGGTAGATTCTGAAATAGGAATCATTAAATAAAACCAAAATTGAGACAAATCAATGCATATGGAATAGGTAGGAACATTAAAACAGTACTTCACAAACACAAAAAATATTAACATAGTACCAAGCAATTTATGAAACATGATATAAGATGTTCAAGCTCAAGCTCTGAAACAAAGATTTACAAAACATAGTCCGAAAGTTTGAGGATTAATGCTAATTCAATCTCTAACATTACCAAACAGAATTTTGAAAAGTATAAGTTGTAGTCTGCAATGCACACAATCTGAGGCCCAAATGTGTTGTATTGTCAGAGATTTTCCATAAAAATCACCCTCATTACGATAGTTCTGTTCAACAGTCTTATCACATAGTGAATACCAAAGTTCCTCTTCAAAAGGTGGACCATCTATCTGATAAATTGGATCCAGATTTCTTGCATTTGGACAAAATTTATAAACCGGCAAAAGATAGTCTCTCTCAAATAAATAAAAATACATATCTTGAAGCAAAGCAATTTGTTCTAACAACCTACCTCTCCAATATGTAGTATTGAGCAAATCACTCATTTCTTGAGCAGTCTGATTTCTCTCAAATGGACGATATATTGCTTTAAAAAAGACGTAGGCAAATTTAGATGGGAAATGAGTACCTGATAGATTGGATAAAACCGAAAGATGGTGCTGCACATTAACCCTAAAGAAAAGGCTACGAACAGAATTGTAGAACATCGCTTGATCAACTTTAAATCTAACAGCAAAGCCAACGAAACCATGAAATTGATCACGTGTGACTTCAAAGTCATGGTTATGGAAATGGTACAGTGCATCCCAGTTAAGCCTTTCGAGTACATGCTTAACTCTGACCATATTTCCCTTAGTTAGCCATGCCATCAAAAGTCGAGAAAACATGTAAAAGTGTCCTAAATTAAATATAAGGAAATTAAAGATGAAGCAAAGAGCATCATCTTGGAGATCAGCTATGATACCATTATCCATGGTTCGGTTTAGTCTGGTTGGAATATGGTGGGAGGGAGTGAAAAGGCCTTAGTAGTAGGAGAGAATATAAAAAACTTAAGAAGGGTGTATATGATAAAATCTTGAAAATGGGAAAAGCTGTAGACATTGATTTTTAATGTAATAAAACTCTTACATGTACCAATGCATGGAGTTGGCTGAGAGACTGTTCAGCTTCATTTATATCCTTTTTTTGGTTTAAGTATCTTATTAAGATATCTTGCTTGTAAAACTAAAATGTAATCATCACATTTCATGATAGTGGATTAATGTTTGTTAGCATAATTATGCTATACGTAAAATAAAAATTTCTGAATAAATTTATCAATTTAATAAAATAAAAGTTAACTCTTTCGAAGTATTACCAAAATGCATTATATACGAAATCCAACCATATTGGGAAAAAATGTAATTAAAATTTTGATATAACAACTACAATGAAAATAAATAAACTCCAAACAATTTAAATTGTTAATCCTTAACATATAAAAACTTATTAAACCAAATATTAAATTGATATTCTTCTATGCTTTCATCATCCAAACTCTTGTCCAAAAAGATATATCAATGTCCAAAAATGTTCAACTCATTAGCTTGGTGAGCCAACCTGAAAATGCAAAATCGGAAATTAATTATATGTATTTACTTATTAATTAATTAATTTAAAAAACTGAGAATTTTTTAAATTAAACGGTTTGCTGATTTCTTAGTAACTATACTTTTGCCTCAATACTCGAACAACTTCATAGTCAATATTGATATAAACTTGAGACGCTTTGGAGGTGGATACTTGAAGGGAGCCTACAAACCATAACCATAATTATGTACAAATTATTAATGGACTATGTAACTAAAGAACTATGTTGCAAAACACTGTGTTAAAATAAGAGCATCACCATGAAATATACAGGGCTTCATAGTTGTCAAAATCAAAATGGGAGGAATAACAAAGTTGCCTTCAAGTAATGGGGCAAACATCTCCGCTTGATCATCCCATGCTACAATCTTAATCACATTGCTGTACTTGACATTGAAACTTATCAATGTATCAATGTATGTGAATAAAACTCGAGAAATCAGAACTAATCATAAAAAACGCAATTACAATTATCTAACCTTCCGTCATACAATTCAAAGCGTAGAAAAGTTTTTTGACCTCTATGGGTGTTCAAGTGTCTTACTGCTTCAATGTTCTGAGCAACGCCAACAATATATGTGAATGAAATAAAATTTAAAATGGTACAATGAAAACCACATTTTGATAAGTTCATATTGGCAACTTTAACTGATCATTGATAAATGATAATTTAGAAATACCTATAGCATACAGAGGCATGAAATTTGAAGCAGAAGAGAACATTGCAATGTCATAACTTTCATCGAAAGTTCTAATTTCAAACTTATGCCTTGGTATTGTAACAATAGCTGGAGGAAGAATCTGCACCCTTGTGAAATTTGTAAAAACAATAACCTTATCAGAAGATACGGGCCTCATGCGCCCCAATGGTTCGCGCACTATAAAATTCTCTATATCATAAGCACTTCCTTCAAGTATGGCATTGCCAATAGCATTCCAAACAACAGGATATATGTAGGCAAGCACATGAACATCCTAACAAAACATATATTTTAAAAAGTCCAAATTAGAATTAAATGTAAACTAATAACATTTGCTGATAAAAAGAATAGCAAAGTATAATGTTACCTCGTAATCTAGCAATATTAGATTAAAACCGATGAAATTTTGATTGTTTGCAAATGCAGGCCACATGCGAGTAATACGTACTCGGACCTTCCAATCTGTCCTAGTATTATCAACGATTGTCAGGTTATGCTCCATGCCTGTACATATTAACAAACAACGCTTATATATGATAAAATGTAGACTAAAATGTGAAAATACAAAAACCTTCGCTAATATATACTTAAGTAAAATTTAGCTAATGAACTGATTACAGAAGGAAAAGAATAAAAATGTAAACACCTAAAACTCTAAATCAAATTGAAAAACTCAGTTGCAATGACAAAGTTCTTGAGCTATTATCCAATATTTATAGTATCTTACAGATAACCTTAAATTGCTTACAATTAGAACATGATTTACGTGCTATAAATCGTGGGCATGATTCTATCTGTTAGTTTTTAGGTTTGTTATGATATGCACGTAATTAGTTGCAGATGATATATTACGGTTGATTTGAAAACCATTTTTATGTAAATGTACATTACCAAAATTCTTATATCATGTCTTATATTGTAATATATAATATTTTGCATATAATGATATCAATCTACAATTGATTATTGATTGATATAAGTACAAAAATGATGATATATTGTTTAGTAAAAAAAATACTTTATTAGAATATTTTTTTTGTCATGATATGTTGTATCAAAATTATTTGTTTTAAATTTTCTGTAATTCTCGTATAAATATACAGAGTATATACCTTTCGTGTACTAATTTAATAACTAATAATCATTCCACAACAATATATCATTTAATTACAATAAAAAAATTCCACATTTAATATCGAATGTTTGGACGACACTCGAGAAACGACTATATAGATCTGACAATGACGTAAAACTAATTGACGTAAAGAGTATTACGCAATAGATGCCATTACTCTTAAAGCCAAAAACAATTATATGTATCCCATTACAATTTCCAATTTTCTGGTTTAAAATAATAAAGGTCGTGACCATTGTTCGTACTTTTATCTTAAACTACGCTTTATTACAATTTTATCAAGTTGTTTAATTTGGGATAAAGTTAACTACAATATATTTAAACAAATTTCAAACAAAATCCTTGGAATTATTTCAAAATGAATGTATTACATAATTGAAATAAACAAACAAATTCAAACAAACCACACTGCAAAATGGCTTAAAAAAACTGTTTAAATAATACTAAGTACATTTATTGCAAAAATAAAAACTCGAATATCATCACAAAGCTTCCATTTCTGTATGGATTTCCCAAATGTTTGCATTGTTCACTCAACAGGAGCCTAGAAATTGTCATCTATCATCCTAAATTAAAATAAAACAAACAAAATTAATATCATGTATAAAAGAAACTATAAATATCAACATAAATCCATCGTAAAGTAATTACAAAAAGAAAATCAAATTACCTCTCCCTGAAAAAGAAAACCTCGGGATGGTCAAGGTTAACATAAATCCTTGAATAGTAGAGATTGGATATCTGATATTTACCTGCAAAATTAATATAATCGATTATTGTATTAAGTGGCAAAAATATCAAATTGATAACATTTTAAGCGCCTTGAAAAAAATGGATTCACAAATCATTACCCCTGAAGATTGAAACCCTAATACTTGACAATATCAAAATCTTTGGTTCCTGGGATGGGTGATACAATGGCTCTGTATTTTCATTAAGAGGTCCATAAAAAGAAACTCGGTGTGACACCCTTCTTTGAACAGAAAAACAGAAATGATTACTAAGATTAACAATCGTGATTAGCTTTATACATGAAATGCTAATTAAATTATATGAAACACCGAACGTAATACAACACTACGTGAGAACGATAATAATACCTTCCGTCAGTAATTGAGAATTTGACAACCTGTCTAGGACCATATCTTGTTTCAAAGGTTTCAATAGGCTGAAGGTCTTCCATTACTCCAATAATGTCTACATGATGCAAATACGTTTAAACACTGACAAAACATAATTACACAACCAATGACTTTAATTTTAAAATTTACCTTTCGAATATAGTGGTATATCTGATCCGTCAAAATCTGTGCTGTGTTGAGGCAAATCTTGAACTTCCACCAGTTCGAACCTGTGCATAGAAATGACAAAGTCTTCTGGCAAAATATTGACTACAGTTGTATGCAGAAAGGACATCATCTTCTGCATTTGTTTTATAGGCCTAAAATGACCAAATGACGGGATCACACGGAGATTGGTAATAGTGCATAAGCTCCCTTCATGTATAACATTAGGAAATAATTGCCAGAGCTCAGGACTAACGATAGCATGCATTTGAGTGTTCTGTTGTATTAACATCATTCATGTCATTAGCATTATATACTGAATTGTATATAATAAAAAGTTAAATGTAAATTCATCAAAATAGTTTATTAGACATACCTCACAATCAACCAAAATGAGATGATATTGAAGGATATCATGGAGATCATTGGTTTTCACCCACATCCTAGTAATTCTTACCTTTATAGTCCAATTGAGTCTGGTATCATCAAGGGATGCAAGATGTTGATGCACGTTCATATCTACGGACATACATGAGACAAAATATTTTGCTCGTTAAATTAGCTTAGTATCATGCATCATAGATTAATTATGATTCATATACAATACATATACAATGCATAAATCATAATCTGAAAGTCAAAATGTTGTATGCACCAAATAATGTTTCAAACAACTATAATCAACCTGATTGATCACTAAAATGTGAAATCCTTTTTTGTTAACACACTGACATACATAACATATATTAGTATTTATAAAAGATATATGACCCTTAATTACTGATTTGTTCAAAGTGATAAGGGATAAGATTTGTTAGAAATTGATTTATATAAAAATATATTTAGGTGGTAACATGATTACAATGATTCTGGTTAGTGATTTGGAGATCATAAAAGATAAAAAGTTTGTTAGAAATATTGTTGCATTATAAATACCCTATATAAATTTAAAGATATGTGAATTGATTTATATAAAAATACATTTAGGTGGTAACATGATTACAATGATTCTTGTTAGTGATTTGGAGATCATAAAAGATAAAAAGTTTGTTAGAAAGACTGTTGCATTATAAATACCCTATATACATTTAAAGATATGTGAATTGATTTATATAAAAATATATTTAGGTGGTAACATGATTACAATGATTCTGGTTAGTGATTTGGAGATCATAAAAGCTAAAAAGTTTGTTAGAAAGATTGTGCCATTATAAATACCCTATATAAATTTAAAGATATGTGAAAACTTAAAGTTCTTATTCTTTAATATATGTTCTTTATTATTAATTACATTAAAAATACAAATCATATAAATATTAAAGAATACTACATTGAAAATTTAATCCACACTGGGTAAATTATAAAAGACTTCCTCAAATACTACATTTGAAGTAATATTAGTGCTACACCCCGTATCATCGTCAATCAGAATGTGAAGACCATCTGGAGATGTAACTCGAGAAATTGCCACATATAGCTGACCATGACAGAAAACTGGTCGAGGTAGGTATAAGCCCACAGTGTCCATCGATTGGCCTTGGCTCTTGTTCACAGTCATTGCAAAACAGAGTTGAATCGGAAACTGAGTTCTCTTGAATTCAAATGGCCATTTGGTGTCAGTCGGAACCATGTCAATCCGTGGTATAAGGTGTTTAGTACCTACTTCAGATCCACAGAGTATTTCGCACTCAATGCTATTCTTCTTACAGGCAGTAACAATCATACGTGTCCCATTACAAAGTCCCATAATTTGGTTTAAATTTCTCATCAACATAACCACTGATCCTACTTTAATCTTGAGTTCATGTTTAGGAAGACATGGCATATTAATTGAATTCAAATATTCAACTGGAAATGCAGCGTCAAAATCATTATCTTCACCACAATTATCATCAATAGAATCCGGACTTAGATATGTGTGTGTAGTACATGGTATCTTTTCCAGAATATGGGAATTGATATCATCAACCACCACGTTTGTTGGTGTGAGAATTGATCTTGATCTCAAATATTCATGGGACTGGAAATTCTTCAAGAAATCTGGATATATTATGTCAATAAGAGTTTGAATGGGATCTTTGGAAGTACTCTTAACAACATACTGATCTGGAACAACAAAATGAGTATCAATCATGTCAACGCCAGATTCAATACATTTGACTTTGCCATCTCCAATAGAAAGTTGCCATTTACTGAACTCTGATATAATCCTATTCTGCGTATCTGAATTACCTGAATGCAAACGCATATTTTTCCGGAGAAGGAAGACTGTGCAGTAATTCCATAGCTTGGATGCATTCAATGATGCACAAACAATATCAGCTCTGTTACTCTTCGGTAGAACAGGTAATATCTGCCGAAAGTCTCCACCAAACACCACGGTAATACCACCAAAAGGTTTCCGCGCTCTTTCAAGATCTACAACAGACATTATATCACGCAAACTACGATCAACTGCTTCAAAAGCATGATGATGTTGCATAGGAGCTTCATCCCATATTATAAGACTTGTTTGTTGCATTAACTCAGCAATATCAGTCCCATGCTTTATCCCGACAGTTGAATACTGGTCCAGTTTTAGCGGTATATGAAATCTGGAATGAGCAGTACGGCCTCCTGGAAGTAATGTAGCTGCTATCCCGGATCCAGCTACAGGAAGCACAATTTTACCCTCCGAACGTAAACGACAACAAAGAGTTTTCCACAAAAATGTTTTTCCACAACCACCGCTGCCGTACACAAAGAACATACCACCTTTGTTCCGGTATACATTTTCAATAACTGCATCATAAACCCCTCTCTGCTCGAGATTAAGACTTTTATGAAAACAATCATGTTGAGCTTTCATTTCAACTCTACCGTATCCAGTTTCTTCAAGAATAAGACGGTTGATATTTTGACCAAAGTACATCTCATCAGGAAATGGCATCATTGGAAAGTCTCTCAAGCTCTTACCAATGTCGTTGAGTAATTTCTCAATTTCTGTATAAACAAATAATATTTTCAGCATTGACTGAGTTGATTGAATTGATTGAACTAATTGAATAAGTAAATATATAAATATAAATACTTTGTAATTACATTTTAAACATATATAATAGAGTATTCTGAACAAACCTGCCAATGCATAATTTTTTATTTCATCCTCAGCCAAAGATAAATGTATATTTCCAGTTATTTTCCTCCGGTTGTAAATAATATCATTTGACATACCAATCCAATGTGCATCCCATAGACCAAATGGATCCGAAACAGTACAATACCAAAATGTTAACAAACATTGCACGTAGTTGTTGAGGCATCTGGGAATGTTCATTTTCAGATATTGCTTCATGCCATTGCTTGTCATTATTTAGAAGACCAAGTGCACCACATGCTTCTTTAAATGTCGGGTAAACAATACCATCCACAGACCGTAGCTCCTTAAATGACGATACACCTTTTCTTCTTAGCAAAAGCATACGAAGATATAATAATTCACCACTTGTTGTGTGAACTTCCGTTAATCTTCCCACTACATCACCTCTTTGCCTAACCTTCCATCTACCCGATTTCGGGACCCACGTAAACTTGCTTGGAAATTCAGAATATGTAAAATTCCGAGCTTGTGGCAACTCCTTATTAGCAATGAACCAAGCTTCCAATTTACTGGTTTTTGACTTCGCCCTTTCACAAACAGTTTGCAAATCTGCATTACTCTGAAAATTGATATATTTCTGATCTGGAAGGTGCAATGGCAAACGATCAACACTTGGCCACCGGTTATGAATGTCAAAACCGTAAATTCTCCAAGAAGCTTCAGATGCACACACGTATCTCCCAGCCAAAAAGTTTTTAATTTCATCCAGACTTTTCCCCTTGCCTTGGCAATTAGCACTTCCAGAATTTGCAGATTTTTTCCTAACCAACATTGTGGCTGTATCGTGACCCTTCAAACAGTACTTGAATAGGTACTTTAATGATCTTGAACTGTTACAAATCTCTAAATTGATATGGCATTGAAATCGAAGTAGAAGATCACGATTATACGGGACAACATACTGATTATCAAGGACTACACCGTTCTTCTTTACAACTTTGTTTGTTCTACGTCTCCGATAAACTGGAAATCCACTATCGTCAAAGAAGGTATGTCCATTATACCTGTAAAAAAACAAAGTACATATTTATCATAAATTTGTATGGTGTTTAAAAGTTACATTATATCTGATTTGCAAGAAGTTATGTTCTGAATATGGTACCTCTTCGGAAAATGTCTATGACATTTCCCTTTAACCATGCATGGAGAGTAAGTGCGATCTTTTCCACATGGACCGTGTACCATATAATTCAAAACTGCATTATATCCTTCTGGATCTCTGTCTTTATCTGGTATTTCAGCTGAGACCAAATCATCAATCTTTTCAATTGTATTTGGTCTATCATTTGGATGTAACCATATTAACATATGTACATGTGGCAGACCACGCTTCTGAAACTCAATCACATGCATCACTGTTTAATCAAATCAAATAAAAAAATAATCAATAATTGTGTACTGTTAACTTTCAATAAATAAAACGTCAATTGATGTTAAATACCTCCTATACATCTCCCGAAATAAAAAAAAATTTTAATCAAGTCAATCAGCTGGTCAAGTTTTAGCTTGAAAACTCTTGACACTATATCGGGAGCATCAGCAACATCAACATTGGCCAACAACTGGATCATGGTTTTAATTTCAGGCCACTTCGTATTACACGTCATGGTGAGAAATAATGACGGATGTCCAATTGCACGACATATAGCCAAAGAGTCTTTGAAGTACTGTGACATGTAGCGTTGAGATCCAGTAAATGAAGCAGGAAGAATCACTGCTTTACCAACATGAGATGGGTCATTATCACCTTTACGCACAGCATCACGTACAGACTGGTAAAGTTCTGCTCGAATGGTAGACTGGTGGGTTGACACCCAATCCAAACGGTACTGTTCAATAGCAGTAAAAGCATCAACGATAAATTGTTGCCACAAACGGCCAGCCAGGTGTAGAGTCAAAGCTGAAATTTCAAAATATCAATTTAACAACATGATATCAAAGATAAATATATTTAATTTGCAGATTATACCTTCAGACGTGCGTATCATGACCTTGTAACAATAGTATTCCCGCATAGACACAGTTTGACGTTGCTTGGCATCTGGATCAAAATCATCAAAATTTGTTGTAAATTCCTCGTGTTTTTTGATATTTTTCAAAGGTATGTTTAAGTGAAATCCTTCATTGCCAGCAGGAAAAAGGAGAGGATATTGAAACTGCATGAAATGTGGATCAGTTTCATAAATCCTCTGCAGACCTTCTTGCTTAGAATTGACAACTGTGTCTCGGAAACCACCAGTATCGGAATCATCACTAACAATGAACGCTGCAACCTCATTAGATGGACTGATGTGATTAGGTCTGCCACTGGCAGAATTCGAAGATATTAATACCAATTTGAACTCATCAAGCTCATGATTTTCAAAACGATCTCGTGCCATCCGGAAGGCACGAACTAATTTATTATTCTGATCCAACATTGCCAAAAGTTCTTTTACAATGTCAGGATCCACATTATCAGTATTTCCTCCCAAAGCATGAATTCTATTATCAACCTCATTTTCCGTGTCATATATGTATAATTGACAAAATTTTGGTGATTCTCCGTCAGTGGGGACCAAACTACCCAATAAATGATAATTAGTCCCTTGCATTTTGAAACAATACGGACCTCTGCCTTTGTTGATTCTGTTATCAAACTTTCCACCAGAAGAAGTAAAAGAAAACATGAAATTGTACACCCTTATATTTTGCTTAAATTGTTTAGATTTTTCACCTCCGGATAACAACGAAGCAAGTGGTTCTGGAGGTTGGGGCTCTTTCTCAAGTTGAACTTTTCCATTCCGGCAACATAAGGAGAATGTTGGGTTCTGTTTCTTCATTGATTTGTTATTACGCTCCTCATTCCACATATGTGCACCACATTCTGCGCACACTTTGTTAGGACCACCAAGATCCATATATTTTGACCAAAGTAGTGGTTGTCCGATATTTGCTTCCATGCCAACATCATCAACAAAATCATGATATTCAACTATAATATGAATGCAACAAATTAATAAGCATTGAATATATATCACCAATCAATTTTGTAGAATATTAGATGCTTACCATCAACATCTGAGTCAGTCTCATAATGAGAATCTTCACCAGCTTCCTCAAAATCAGACATCAAATTCTTTTTTCCAGAAGATGATTCACCATTTTGGAATAATGTGCTATCAGTATCATTATGAACAGTAGAC
Source organism: Heracleum sosnowskyi (assembly GCA_030848705.1). NCBI lineage: Eukaryota > Viridiplantae > Streptophyta > Magnoliopsida > Apiales > Apiaceae > Heracleum > Heracleum sosnowskyi. The sequence goes on from CM061245.1 coordinate 10,354,095, forward strand.
GAAGATGTATTCTGATTGTCTTCAGAATTCTGCATAAATCTGCCATGTTGGAAATTATTTTCTTGGGATGAGCCTGGTTTGTTGCATGACTGCTTAGCATTAAATTGGACAACAGAATGGGGCAATTGAAAACTAATTATAGATTTCGTATTACTTTGTTGAATTTTAACACGATCAGAAGGCACTGTAAAAATAAATAAATTAAAATTAGTATCACATTGCACAATTTTGATCAAGAGATTTATAGTGCTAAGTAAGTCAAATTATTTTTCAAATTACCTGAAAATGATCCAATGCCAACATTGTTACTATCAATAATAGCACTTCTTAGCGGAGTTGTGAAATTAACTTCATAAGAGTACAATCATACCAATGAGGTTATATGCAAAATGAAAGTATTGTAAGAATACTAAAAACGAAACAAATGAATACCTGATGGACTTATAAAATGTGGAGACGTGCGTACACTAATGTCCTGAGAATCTTTGTTGTGGAAGACACCATTCATTACATAATTACCTGTAAAACAAATGGATTTCAATTATAAACGATTACAACACACTTAAACAATATACATCTACGTACCACTTATGGAATGGTCTCCAAGGTTTTTGTCGCATATATTTGTCAGTTGAGATGTTGAATTGATTGTACTTCGGTTAAATGTATTAGGATTTAATGATCCCAAAGTTGTTCTACGATCCACTACAAAAAGGTAACATTCGTAAAGATTATAAAAAAAAATCAATTAAATTACTAAAGTACCTGTTAGGCCGAATACACAATATATAATCAAGTATGTATGAGAATAACAATCAAGAACACAGGTTTGTAAATCAACAAACTGAATTATATTAAATAATTCTCTCTTAGTGATGTTAATGAATCACAAAGAGCTACTAGGTTACAAGAATAATATATTCAATGTTTGCGTGTCCCTTCTAGGGATAACCTATCTGTGTTTATATAGTACACAGCTACATACAATCCTTATCTAATTGATACTCCTATAAATTAGCTATACAATTATTATCAATTAAGGATTGCTTCAGTCTTCTGTCCAGTCTCCTTAGCTGTATCAATATATTCTGCTTCTTTCCATCTTCAGAATATATTGCTTCTAGAATCGTTATCTTTGCACCGACAGCTAAGTCAACTATCACCCTGTCAGACTTTAACAAACTCTGACCGGCTTCTATATAAACTCTGATATGTACCTGGGACTTAAACACTGATGAACAAACGTCAGCAATTATATCTAACAATCTCCCCCAACTTGTTCATATTAAAATGTACAAGTTAAAAAGATAATTGATGATGTCAAAACATATAACAAATGCAGTGTTTAAAATATAACAGAGTTTAATTTTAAAACAAAGTTTAAATTTAACTTAGAACAGAAAACATAAAAACTTACAGTCAGACTTTACTTGACTTCTTCAATATCAGGTACTGTCCTGAGATAATCAATCAGCAGTCTTCTTTCAGCCTTCTCTAGCTCATTCACCATAATCTCTTTTAGCTCTTTAAGTTCTGAATCACTCTCCCCCGTTTGGTAGATAGCAGCTCTTAGAGAATATATGCTGTTTCTTCTCATATCATTTCCTAGCCGAATGTAATGAGCTTTGTCTGACTCTAGGTTGAATTCTAAAACTTTTGTTCCAAGTGCTGTTTTAAATCTAGCACTGTTTCTCTTCATCTCCACTAACTTTCCAGTATGATCTCTATAATTTGGAATGTAGACACTTGATACTCCTCCTCCAAGCATAGCTTTAGATCTCAGCATCTTTTCTCTCAAAACTTGAGCAACATCATGAGTATATCTGTTTTTGACTTTTAAAAGATAAAGTACATACTCCAGTTCTTCCCATGATTTGAGATTAACATCAGATTCTCCAACTTTATAAACTCTTCCATCACTCATGAAGTATAACAAAAACTGCTTCTTCAATATTCTGTGAAAAATCAACTGAACAGATTCTAACTTATCAAGGTTTTCTTGTGTAACCCCAATACCAGATTTTGCTAGTGAAATGTTATCTTGAGATCTGTTATTTATTCTTCTCTCTCTGTGTGATCCCAGTCCAGATTTATCAAAAGCTTTTTTTCCCAATACAGTTCTGGTTTCTGAGAATTTCACAGCTTCAAGCTTTAAGTCTTCAAGAATTTTAGGTTTGGTGAATCCTGAAAGTTGTGTAGATTTCTGTACAACTTGAGCAACGTCAGAGGTTGTCATAACTTTAGTAGAAACATCAACTTGAGCAGCGTCAGAGGTTGATTTAGCTAATCTTGTTTCAACTTCAGCAATGTCAGAGGTTGAATAAATCTTCTTAGGTAACTGTTCTTCTTCTACCAGTTTACCTTTTCCTTTGTCAGCATTTTTAATCACAGGCCTCCTTGAGTACTGTAAACTCTGATCAGAGTTTACATTCTCTTTGATAACAATTCCTTTTTCTTTCTTTCTAGGAGCCTTGATTTCCTTCTTTTTGTAGATTCCAGCTTCAATATTCTTCTTGTGTTCTTCAGCAAGCATTCGCTCTTCAGCTTGGATATCTTCAATTGAAATACCTTTTCCATGTTCTGCCATAAACATCTTAGCAGCAATTTCCTCATCAGTAGATGGCTTATCAGAGATTATCAAACTTTTGTATCTTGAACCACTGGCAGAGTTTACATGTCCCTTTCCAGAGTTTGATCTTTTATCAGAGTTTGATCTTCTTGAAAGTAGTCTTCTATCATCATTTGATCTTAAGCTCTTTCCATCTCCTCCCTTGTTTCCACCATCATTACCATCATCCCTCCGTCTCAGAGTTTGAGTGTCTTTGCATTTGTCACTTGGTACACTCTCCCCCTTTTTGACATCATCAGAAAGTAGTACTGATGTCAACAACTCAATAGCAGTAGAAATTGATGTTAGTTGGGCAGACATAGCAGTCTGGTTGTCCTCAACTTTCCCAAGCCTCTTCTGAATGTCATCAGAGTCCTTAGCTTGCTTCTTAAACATGGAATTGTAGTAAGTCCTATCATTCTTCAGAGTGAGATCTCTCAGACCAACTTCATTCCTCAAAGCAGTGACTTCCTTATGAGACTCATCAAATCTGTTGTGAAGAGATTTAATTTGAATCACAGTAGCCTTCAGACTTGTAAGAATATCAGGACTTGAAATTGTCTTCACAGAATCTCCAAGAAAATCAGCAGCCCTCTGTGCTGAAAAGATACAATCTGCAGCAGCCCATCTATTGTAGTACATATCTTGAAAATGCTCAGCTGTTGCTCGATTGACCTCTCTTAACTCATCAGAGTTTGCTTGACTCTCAAATAACCCCTCTTGAGAATGAGCAGAACGATCATTATCATTATCAGTATCATTCTGTGCTGTATTCTCTGCAGGAATATTCTCAGCATCAGGTTCTGGAATCTCAGAGTTTGCAGTATGCAGAAACTCTGCTTCTTTAGTAGGAACAATATTCTCAGGAGCATCAGTATGTAAGGTCTGATCAACTTCCTCACCCTTTTCAATTACCTGGTGAGTAACAGAGAGGATCTCTGTATGAGTAGCCATAGATTCTTCAAGAACAACTGTGGCATGATCAGCTTCCACACCCTCTGTTTCATCAAAATCTTCAAGATGGTCAGAATTTACAGAGGTGTGTGCTTCAACATCCATATCAAATCCCTGTTCAGCCTCAACATGTTCTGTAGCCTCCTGAACAAGAATTTCAGGAGCTTCATCTGCAGCTTCAGTTGCAGCTTCCTCAACTACATCATCAGCGTTTGATGTAGGAGCTTCATTATCAGCATTTGCATTTTCCTCAAAAACTCTGTCCAAATTGACAGCTTCAGTATTTACATTTGATGCACCAAAAAGATGTGCAGCCACCAATCTACGTTTTCTCTGATGAAGAGTTTCTTCATCAGTTTCACACTCTTCATCTGCAACATCAGACTTTGCCCTGTTGGCCCTTCTTTTCTTTATTCGTTTCTTCTGAGGCAGATCAGCAGTATGTGATGCCCCAGCTTCAGCAGCTTGCTTAGCAATCCTTGGAGGTTTAGTACCAACATGCTTAGTCCTACCACCAGTCCGTGGTTGTTGAGATGCAGATTGAATAGGTTCAGAGTTTACAAATGGAGGTTGAGTTGAAGATGGAGAGACCTCAGGATGTACTTGTTCTTGTTGTTGTTGAGGTTCAGGATTTAAAAACTGAAGAACTCTCTCAGGTAACAACAACTCACCAACATTTACCTTCTTTAAATCCTTATTCGTAAGATCAGAGAATACCCTTTTGTGCAATTTGAATGAGGGAATTACGTCCTCCTCATTAATCTCAACATTATTAACACATGCAGAGAATAACATTTGACAAAATCTAGAAAAATAGACTACATGCCTATTCTCTGTTAATTTCTCTCCTATGTTCATTAAGACAAGTCTAGCAAAATCATAATTACTGTTAAATAGAAGTGAATACCCGATTTGCAGACTGTCTATTGGAATGGCGTCCCAATTTGTGCATTTCTTCCCGAACGCTCTAGTTATGCAATTGAAAAAGAAACTCCATTCTTTTCGTAAGAGCGGTCGCTTCAGTTGGCCAATCTTTGCCAAAGACCCAGTATATCCAATAGCTTGCATCATTCTCTGAAGATCAGTATCACCAGCAGCAATGGTGTACGCGTCAGAATTTGCAAAGCCCATTGCTTCACGAACAGTTCCTGGAGTTATGACAAACTCTGTCTCCTGGAACTCAAAAATTATGGATGGGGTACCAGAATCACCACCATCATCATAGACACCAGTCTCCCAGAAAGCTTTGATCTGAGATCCATAAAGCTTTGCAGGCTCCACTAAAGCACGCCCAATTTCTGACTGAGCAAGAAAGTTTTGTATGATATGAAACGCCTCTGGTGCAATGACAGTGTTTAATGGGGCTGAATAGTTATTAGGGACAAACTCAAGTCCAGAAGCAGTGAAAGCAGTTGAAGCCATTAGTAATGTCAAGAAATAAGCAGAAAATAGCTTCAAAAACACGAGAGAGTTTAAGAAAAGAAAGTGTTTGTGAATATGTGTGAGTGAAACTAGAATACAATTGGAGTAAGTCGTGAAAAACTGTAACGGTTGTGTGTATAATGTATAAATATAAAATTTAAAATTAAAAACTGAACAGTTTTTAAACATTAAAACACAACTGTCTTACCCCGTATTCTGTGTAAATGAGACACGTGTCACACATACAATGGCTGACAGCAGTAATTGGCAATTTCCAATGCGCATGCGCAGTAAAAACAGCAATAATTACCGCCGATTACACTTTCCTATGTATGCAATCTCTCTCCACTCTTTAACACTTTTCTAGACCAATGCCCAAACATACTCTTTTGAAATACCAAAACAAATGTTTTTCCTCAAAATTATAAAATGTCTGAAACAAAGAAATTATTTTAACCATCAGAGATTAAAACAAAGTTACCTCGGCGTATTCCACACAATACATCAGTGTTTATCATTTATCCTTCTTTGTCAATAAACTCTTTTCGCAAACAGTACAGGTGTGCATAATTGTGTGTGTAGTAGCAGAGTTTACCGAAATCAAATATTTAGACCATCTCAAAGTGCATAAAATCCACAAACTTAAGTAGTAAAAACTGGTTGCCTAAACTCTCATGTATAAAAAAATCTGATTTTATATCTAAACTCTGTAATACTGATATCCTTTCATTTGGATATATCTTTTATTTTTCACCCCCTGTATAGATATTTTATTTATTTATTTTTTTTTATTATTATTATTTTTTTTTCCAGTAATCAGTGGTTGGCACTAGTCACCAAAAATCAAAGATTTTAGCCCTTATTTCATACAATAAGTTCCTGGATCTTCCTAGGCACAACATGATCTCAAAGGAATTTGTGTTCTGTTTGGCATCTTTTGATTTGAGGGTGAATTATTTGCAATTAATAATCAGAGTTTAGACTTTTCATCAGTTAATACAATTAATTTATGAGAGAAAATGCAAACAGCTAATACAGACTCAGTGTATAGGATCAATAAACTAAGAGATGCTATAAATATAGAGACAGTATCATGATGTGGTAACTTACTGCACATATTTGAGATCAGAATCTATATAACTCTTAAGGATTCATAATTACTTACTGAGAATTATGCCTTATACAAATTTCTTCATTGGTCCTTATGTTTCAAACAAAATTACAATCAGAGTATAACATCAGACGTTAACCGACAGAGTATGATCAACACTTTATGACTAACAGAGTTTAGCATCAGAGTTTACTTTCAGAGTTTATGATACTGGTACTCAAAACAGTTAATACATGCAAGGAATCATGAGCATAAAAAAAATCAAACATGTATAGTTTTTGAGTCTAACCCGTATCTCTAGTCGAAACCAGAGATCATTCCAAGTTCATTTACCAATCTTGTAAAAGTAGCTTCACTCAAAGGTTTGGTGAAGATATCTGCAAGTTGTTGGTCTGTAGACACAAAATGAAGCTCAATGTTTCCTTCTTCCACATGTTCTCTAATAAAATGATACCTTATGCTGATGTGCTTGGTCATGGAGTGCTGTACTGGATTACCTGTCATAGCAATAGCACTTTGGTTATCACAGAAAATAGGTATTTTAGAGTACCTTAAGCCATAATCCAGCAACTGATTCTTCATCCACAGAATCTGTGCACAACAGCTACCAGCAGCTATATACTCTGCTTCTGCAGTGGATATGGAAATAGACTTTTGTTTCTTGCTATACCAAGAAACCAATCTGTCACCTAAGAATTGACAGCTTCCACTTGTACTTTTTCTGTCTATCTTACAGCCTGCAAAATCTGCATCAGAGTAACCAATTAGCTTAAACTCTGATTCTCTAGGATACCACAAACCCAAGGTTATGGTTCCTTTGAGATATTTGAAAATCCTTTTTACAGCTGTTAGATGAGGCTCTCTGGGATCTGCTTGAAATCTTGCACAAAGACATGTTGCATACATGATATCAGGTCTACTTGCAGTAAGATACAGTAAAGACCCTATCATTCCTCTGTAGTTTGTCATATCTACTGAGGCTCCTGTGTCTTTGTCTAGCTTTGTTGCTGTAGCCATGGGAGTTGGAGCAGATGAACTATCAAGCATACCAAATTTCTTGAGAAGATTTCTGGTATATTTTGCTTGATTGATAAAAATACCATCATCTATTTGCTTGACCTGTAAGCCTAGAAAGTAACTAAGCTCTCCCATCATGCTCATTTGATACCTGGATTGCATAAGCTTTGCAAACTTCTTACAAAGTTTGTCATTAGTAGATCCAAAGATAATATCATCTACATAAATTTGAACTAAAAGCAAATCATCACCAGAATTGAAATAAAACAAGGTTTTATCAATTGTACCTCTTGTGAACCCACTTTCTAAAAGAAATTGAGCAAGAGTTTCATACCATGCTCTTGGTGCTTGCTTTAGTCCATATAATGCCTTGTCAAGCCTGTAGACATAATCTGGATGCTTGGGATCTACAAATCCTTGTGGTTGTTCAACAAACACTTCTTCTTCAAGCTTCCCATTGAGAAAAGCACTTTTTACATCCATCTGAAAGACTTTAAACTTCTTGTGTGCAGCATAGGCCAGAAAAATTCTTATGGCCTCCAATCTTGCAACTGGAGCAAAGGTTTCATCATAGTCAATTCCTTCCTGTTGTGAATAACCTTTAGCCACAAGTCTAGCCTTGTTTCTTGTAATCACACCTTCACTGTCAGTCTTGTTTCTGAAAACCCACTTTGTACCTACAATTGATCTATTCTTTGGTCTAGGTACAAGTGTCCAGACTTCATTTCTTTCAAATTCATTTAACTCTTCTTGCATTGCTGTAATCCAATTAGCATCTTGAAGAGCTTCCTCCACTTTCTTTGGTTCTGTTTGAGACAAGAAAGCATGATACAGACACTCATTATTTGTTGCACTTCTAGTTCTCACACTAGCACCAGGATCTCCAATTATGAGATCAGGTGTGTGTGCCTGTGTCCACTTTCTTGCTGTTGGTAAGTGGTTTCTTGCATCATTATTGGATCCTCCCCCTTGATCCATGCTCTCCTGATTCATATGTTGACTTTCTGCAGTATCTGAGGCTCCCCCTGAATTGGATGGCTCAGAGTTTGAACTGTCAGAGTTTGAATCGGTTTCCTCAACTGACTCACTTGCTGTGTCTTGTTGAGCTTCTTCACGCTCCCCCTCAACTGGTTCTCCATTTTGTTCAATTTGAGAATATTCAGTTTCTCCAGTATTTATCAGTAGAGGTTCAGAGTATGCTTCGTCAGAGTTTGTCAGAACCGCTTCATCAGAGTTTGTCGGTACTGCTTCATCAGAGTTTACATCATCAGAGAATAAACCTTCATTTTCAAAACGCAGTTGATCATATCCATCTAAGTCATCAAGTCCAGTTATTTTCTTGTCATCAAATGACACATGTATGGATTCCATGATCACTTTAGTTCTCAGATTGTAGACTCTGAATGCTTTTGTTGACAATGGATAGCCAACAAAGATTCCTTCATCAGCTTTTAACTCGAACTTTGTCAACTGTTCAGGATGAGTCTTCAACACAAAGCATTTGCATCCAAATATATGAAAATATTTCAAATTTGGCTTCTTATTTTTCACCATCTCATATGGTGTTTTCCCATGCTTGTTGATCAGTGTAGCATTTTGAGTAAAACAAGCAGTTTGAACAGCTTCTGCCCAGAAATAAGTTGGTAATTTTGCTTCTTCAAGCATAGTTCTGGCTGCTTCAATTAAAGTTCTGTTCTTTCTTTCAACTACACCATTTTGCTGTGGAGTTCCAGGTGCAGAAAATTCTTGTTTCACTCCTCTTTCCTTGCAGAAAGCTTCCATGATTGAGTTTCTGAATTCAGTTCCATTATCACTCCTTATAATTTTGACTTTGTGCTGTGATCCTTTGTCCAGTAGATTTACATGATCCATCAGAGTTTGAGCAGTTTCATCCTTCTTTGATAAGAAATACACCCATGTATATCTAGTATATTCATCAACAATTACTAGAGCATATTTCTTTCTGCCCATAGACATCACATTCACTGGTCCAAAGAGATCAACATGTAGAAGATGATAAGGTTCCACTACTGAAGATTCAGATTTGCTCTTGAAAGATGACTTCCTTTGCTTAGCCTTTTGACAAGAATCACATAGGCCATCTAGACTGAGTATTGATTTTGGGAGTCCCCTTACAAGATCCTTTCTTATTAGCTCATTGATGTTGTTCAAATTGAGATGAGAGAGCTTTTTATGCCAATTCCAACTCTCTTCATTTGACATTCTTGCAGTCAGACACACTGTTTTTCCATCAGAGTTTGTTACCAAACTTGCTTCATAAATGTTGTTGCGCCTGTGTCCAACTAGAACAACTTTTCCAGTAGATTTACTGATAACTTCACAGTATTCAGTGTGAAAATCTACATGGTTTCCTCTATCACATATTTGACTCACAGATAGCAGATTATGCTTGAGTCCTGAGACTAGAGCTACATGAGTGATGATGACACTTCCAAGATTAATATTGCCATATCCCAGAGTGTGTCCTATGTTGCCATCTCCATAGGAAACCTTTGGGCCAGCCTTCTCCTTAAAGTCTGATAGCAGGGCTTTATTTCCAGTCATATGTCCTGAGCATCCATTGTCCAAGATAAGTGTGCTCTCTTTTATACCCTGCAATCACAAACAAACACTAAGTGTTAGTTTTAAGGACCCAGACTTGCTTGGATCCTTTGTCTTTCTTAACAGTGTTAGTTTTTGCAGCGGAATTACCATCAACAGAGTTTAAACTAACATTGTCAGACTTTACACTTGCAGAGTTTGCTCTAACCCACTTCAGATTGGGTTTTAGTTCATAGTAATTGTGATAAATAGCATGATAACTCTTGCAAGTATAAATGGAATGCCAAGTGCTCCCACAGTGTGTGCATAAAGTCTGTGGTCTAACCCTAACATAATCATTCTTTACTCCTGATGTAGAAGGTAAAGAATTGATATTTTTATTCTTTGTGCAGTAATTAGCAAGATGATTAGAACTACCACAATTATAACATGTTTTCCTTGGAGCAGCACCAGTAGGCAAATGATTATTTCTTTTATTTATGCCTATCTTTCCATTCCTATTCTTCTTGGACCCTTTTGGTTTCATGGCAGATTTTACCTCTTTCAGCTTATGATTGAACTGTTTTCCTGTCATCAAACCAACATTAACCTGTTTTTCACAAGTTTTTACTGGCTTTCTAACAGCTTCTCTTTCCATAAGTTTTTCTGTTATAATATTTTCCTGTTTTTCACAGGCTTCATCTGATTCCATATCAGCTTCTCTTATTACAACAGATTTTAACTTATTGGCTTCTGGAACAAATTTCACAGGTTTAAGTTGTGGTTTTACCTTAACTTTGTCTTTAAACCTAAGTTCATCATTTTCACAATAGCCTAAACCTACAGAATCTGTCTGAAACACTTGATGAGTGTCTCTTCCAGAATCTGTCCAAGTCTTGATTATTTTTCTTTCTTTTTCTAGATCAGATTCTAATTGCTTATATCTTTTCAGCAACTCCTGTTCTACATAAACAGCATCATCTCTTTCTTTTTGAATCTGCTTCATATTTTCAAGTTCTCCTTCAAGAAACTTGTTTCTATCTTTAAGACTAAGATTTTCAGCTTTAATTCTCTCATTCTCTAAAGTCTGATCCCTATAACTAACATGTACGCTTTTCAGATATACTCTCAATTCAGATATATTATCAGTATCATAAGCATAAGTAGTTAGGGGTACCTTATTTTCAGATGATTCAGTCTCATCTCTGACAGTTGCCATAAGAGCATAATTTTCTCCATCATCAGAGTCTGAAGTATCTGCCCAGTCTTTGCCTTTAGAGATGAGTGCTTTCTCAGATTTGCCTTTCTTGCACTCTGGAGCATAGTGACCCATCTCCTTACACTTGTAGCACTGGATTTCAGATTTATCCTTCTTGCCAGACTTGGTCTCCCTTCCATCAGACTTTCTAAAACTTTTCCTTTCAGAGTTTGAATCTTTCCTTGAGAATCTCTTTCCTTTCTTAAAGTTCTTGAATCCCATCTTCTTGAAGGTTTTCACCATCAATGCAGCCATTTGCATCATCTGTTCTTCATCATCCTCAGAGTCAGAAGCTTCATCTGAGTTTGAGTCATCATCAGAGTTTGATGACTCACTTTCAGATTTAATAACTAAAGCCTTTCCCTTGGCTTTCTTCCTTGATGATTCCTTCTTAATGGGCTTCTCCTCAACTTTGAGAGCAACAGATTTTGTCTTTTTGCTCAATCTTCTATTCCTTTGTTCTATCTCCAGTTCATGAGTTTTCAACAACCCATAGATTTCATCAAGATCTGTATCAGCAAGCTCATAATTATCTCTTATTGTGGTTGTCTTTAAATCCCACTTTTCAGGTAGAGATAACAAAAACTTGAGATTAGACTCTTCAAGCTCATATTCTTTATCAACCAGAGACAGATCATTCAATAGTTTGCAAAATCTGTCATAAGTCTCAGTCAAGGTTTCATTAGGTCTTGAATCAAAGTGCTCATACTCCTGTGTGAGTATTGTCTTTCTGTTCTTCTTAATAGCACCTGTTCCCTGGCATCTGACTTCTAAAGCATCCCATATCTCTTTGGCAGTCTTGCAGCCAATTACTCTGTTAGACATAACATTATCTAAAGCATTGTGGAGAAGATGTCTAACCTTTGCATCTTTTGCAATTGATGAGATGTCCTCAGGAGTCATATCTTTCTTTTCCTTTGGAACAGTCTTTTGTTCTTGACCATCAACAACAGGGGACAATTTAGTCGGCATATGAGGACCATCATAGATTCTGTCAAGGTATTCTGGATCTGTAGCCTCCAGAAACATGGAAATCTTCACCTTCCAAATCGGATACTCTACTGGCCTGAGAATTGGAACCCTGATTGTTTCATATCGACTCACAGAATTAGGCTTAACCTGTTCAGCCTTGGGAGCAGTTTGATTTTCTTCAGACATGATTATTACTGTGTTTGAATCGTAAAACTGTATATATTAAACAGCCTTGGCTCTGATACCAATTGTTAGGCCGAATACACAATATATAATCAAGTATGTATGAGAATAACAATCAAGAACACAGGTTTGTAAATCAACAAACTGAATTATATTAAATAATTCTCTCTTAGTGATGTTAATGAATCACAAAGAGCTACTAGGTTACAAGAATAATATATTCAATGTTTGCGTGTCCCTTCTAGGGATAACCTATCTGTGTTTATATAGTACACAGCTACATACAATCCTTATCTAATTGATACTCCTATAAATTAGCTATACAATTATTATCAATTAAGGATTGCTTCAGTCTTCTGTCCAGTCTCCTTAGCTGTATCAATATATTCTGCTTCTTTCCATCTTCAGAATATATTGCTTCTAGAATCTTTATCTTTGCACCGACAGCTAAGTCAACTATCACCCTGTCAGACTTTAACAAACTCTGACCGGCTTCTATATAAACTCTGATATGTACCTGGGACTTAAACACTGATGAACAAACGTCAGCAATTATATCTAACAGTACCCAATGATGAAAATAATAACAGCTTTACTACCCGTTTCGGTGGTTGAAGGCTTATGTGTCCTATCAATGTTAGGACAGCGAACTCTGTTCTTGGAATCTTTATAAGAAACAAAAAAGAAAATCACATTAGCTCAGTAATAACCAAGATATTTTACGCCTAAAAACAATACTACCTGATGATCTCATAGCATTGGATGACATTAAAACGGAATCTGATTGAAATCCAGATACATTCGATAAGGTTTTTGATTCTGTTTCAAACATATTCAAGGATATATGTCATACATGTGGATTAAAATGTATGATAAATCATATGTCATAATCCGTAAAGTATGGTAAATCATATGTAACATTGTACCTTTAATTTTATTAACATTCGGACCTCTAACTCTGCGTTTAACTGATAAAAAAAAGAAACAAACATAATGTTTATTATACCATCAATCATAAGATGCATTGTGTCATAGACGATTACCTGTTGTTGAAGAAGCCGATCCACTGCTATTACTCATTAAAGTTTTTGTGATTGGATATCCATAATCAACTATATTACATGACAAATCAAAATTGAAATTAACCACTAACATTACTCAAATTCTCTAAGCAAGACAATCTTAATGTGCAGTACACATGAAAGATATAATGTATCCATTTACCTGTGGCTATTTTGGAAAAAGGAGACTCTAAACTGATATCTTCATGTGTCACGGCAGATTTGTTTGGATCTACATTTTCAACACCATTCAAAGGGGCACGATTGTTTGTTCCTCCATTAATCGATGAGTTCCTCCTCCCTAAGATTGTCTGAATACTCTGTCCACGAACCCTTCGTTTTGAAGCTAACAATGGTATGTCATCAACATCAAATTAGTACACGTCAAAAAAAAATTAACAAAAACTGAACACAACAATTGAAAACCTGATTGGGCATTTTCTGGAAATGGTTTTAGTGAAGAAGAATCCATTACTGATTGATACAGTATCAATTGCAAGAAGATAATAAATCATACTCAATAAAATAAATGTCTTGAATCAAGGAAAGATTTGAAAATATTTTCTCACAGTCCCATAAAAGTAAAAAAAACTGAAATTATCATTATCCTGAGAGAAAAGTTAAAATTTGAAAAATGCTTAAATTAAGGAAGATGATATCAACGTAGATATGCTAGTTTGTTATAATAGTATAAATGGGTCATTAAATGGGTAATTTGTTTACCAAATGGGTTAAAAATATGGATAACCCATGGGTCAAAAAAAAACAACTAAAACCAAGTATATTTTGGATGAGTTGGTCAAATTTTTTTACCCATCGGGTAAATTGCTAAACGGGTGAGATCATGCTTTAAGAATATATAGATTCTCGGCTTTTTGTGTGTTTGAAAATTTCCTAATTAGGGTTTTGTTATACGTAGGACATAATTGTTGATAGTTCGATTGTGGCTTTTTAATTTTCAATACTATTAAATCTCTACTATAGATAATGGTCCCCGATGTTTCAGCTTGGATCAAACTTTCAACGATGAGTATTAGAAGAAAGGTTTAGCAAGTACAGTTAAAACTTCCTGGGGTACTCATTAAGTACAGAAAAATAATTTTTATAAAAAACAAATTACCAGTTATATTATAATTTTTATCATTTTATATTTTTATTATATATTAGATTATGTGTGTAATAGCATTATAAGTTATTTACAAATTATATGTAACAAAATTAAAATAAAATTATTTAACATTTGAATCAAGGAAAGTTTAAAAGAATAAAATATAACTAATGGAAGAAAGTCAAACTATTTATAACCTAATTAAACTAAATTCAAAGAGTAGAATTTACTTATTTTGTTGTTAATTTAAGCTTCTTATTTATGTTAAGAATATTTTGGCCATGAAAATTATGAAAAAGCCTTTATATGTGTTTGGTCACTAATGAGCTATACCTTTTTATTTGTTATTCAAATTAAAATTTATTATTTTGTGTTATTTTTATTTTGTGAGTTAATGTTGTTTTCTTAAATTTTTTGAGATCTGATTTTTCATTTATTTTATTATTTTGGAACATAATTTAAGCAACCCATATCAATTTTTATATTCATTAGTTACAAAATTATAACGTAAGTTCCTATGAAAAATTAACAGGACAAGTTATTTTATATTATATTTCATTAGTAAAGATCATAATTAAATTTTCAACTTCAGTGTTATCAACTTATATCAAAAGAAATTTAGATATAAAATAATTTAAGGAAACTATTGTGACTCACAAAAAAAAATAACACTAATAAAATAAATGAAAAGTACAATAATAAAACAAGTAAAACAAATAAATGATAGAATTATAAAAACAAGTAAGAAATAATAATAATTGAAATAATCATTAATATTAATATGTTTATTATGATATATGTTAAAAAATATAATTATTGTTAATTCATTTTTGTTAATTTTAATAATCAAGAATAATTTCAATATTTTTTTAAATCTTTTAGAATTATACTCAGAATTATACTAAAAAAGATTAATTGTAAAAGTAAATAGATAACATATAAAATATTGAGATAAGGTGATCACTTTATATTAAACCGTGGAAACTTTCCGCCGTACGTGTAGAGAGTTTTCACCTACAGTGAAAACTTTCCTTGGTGACCGCGCCCCATAGATAATTATCATCTAATAAAAGATATTATTCAACTCACGGTCTTCTTTTATAAGGTAACGGTTGGAAATTAAAATTTTAAAATTTCACTTGGATTAGAATTAAATTTATAAAGATTTATGGGCCTGCTGCCCTAAAACTATAAATATCTCAACAAATCTGCGGGTACACTTTATATACATATGACTGCTCAAGGTGATCTGTAACTTTGAGGTTGGAACTCTGCTTTACCGGGTACACATTGATTAGTAAATCTGATCTCTGTTTTTCCGTTATCGAATTCAAAGTGTAACAAAGTTTAAATCGTTATTCTAAGTTGTTTACAGCTCTCCTACCGAAGAAGCTTCCTACTATATTGGATGGGGAGTCTTAAGATGACTTGCTTTGGTTCCGAGTGCGGTTGTGGCTGCTGTTCCTCAATGGTGACGAATGATGATATAATCTGTTTTTCGGAGGTTGAGGAGGGTTCTTCTTATTCTCTGTCCTCTTCGACAACTGATAGTTCAAATCATGGCCATAACATTGATTCTGAAGTTGTGCATTCTGGAAGAATGTCATCTGTGGTTTGTTCGGATTGTAGAGTTGATATTGGAAACGGTGTTGATCAAGTTGAAACTTTCTCGAGGATGACGGAAAGAGATTGTAGGATCTGTTACTCGAGTCTCGATTTAGAGTCTGGAATTGCTATTGAATTAGGGTGTTCTTGTAAGAATGAATTGGCTGCAGTCCATCAGCATTGTGCTAAAACTTGGTTCAGCATCAAAGGAAATAAGTAAGTTTTATTCAACCTTAGTTTTTGTGCTTTTCTTACATTATCTTGATTACCGAATGCAGGTAGTTTTTTATTTCCTACATCGATTTGTAATTTAAGCTTCCTCATTCTACAGGATCTGCGAAATTTGCAATTCAATCGCACAAAATATTGTTGGCATGAACATTATCGAATCCAGGCAGCCGATTTCTGCAGTCGGTACTTCTTCAACAGATGAAGTCTCAGTACAAATTATTGAAACTGCTATTTCCATGCCGTTATCAGTACAAATTATTGAAACTGCTATTTCCATGCCGTTATCACGAACTCCACATACCGGGGCCGGGGGACGCTTGGCAAGTAGATTGTGCCTCATTACTCTGGTTTTAATTATTTGTTTTTTTGTGTTTCTAATGATATTCAATAAAGTGCATGGATCTCGGAATCGCCATTGAAGATTTCGAAATCGTTCAGGAATAAGATTGTGAATACATTGAACAAATTGTTATCGTGCGAAGCCTTTTGCTAGTTCTATGCTTTTGTAGCTGTTGAAACTTAAATTTCTTCGGATAATCAGTCTTTATTGAGATTTTGTTTTCACTAATGCTGATTAACATTATAATACTTGGCTGGATATTTTCCGACTAATTAGGTGTGAATATTAAAGTTTTGTATGTTGAGGTAATGTTTCAATTAAATTACGAAAATTACTCGCTAAAATCAAAATCTCAAATTTAATATATTGAATATATACTTGTCTTATATATTAATTTTTATGTTATCATAGTTCTTTCTAATCAGCCACTCTTTAGTTAAAAAAACACATATATAATTTCACATATTCTACTTCAAATAGAACTTTTAGTTATGTATTACAGAAACTTATTCTACTTCCAATAGAACTTTTATTGCAAATACTTCTTTTACATCCGAACTCTTCTCCTCTATAAATTGAAACATACTTTACAAGTACTTCTTTTATATTTGAACTCTTCCCCTCTACAAATTCAAAAACCTATTCTATTTCAAATAGAACTTTTAATTATATGTTTTCGCAATAAATCAGAAATATTCTCCTCAATAAATTAGAATACCTATTTTATTTATAATATGTTAAATGATGATTTTTGATTTATTAGTATTTAAAATTCAAAAATTCTAGAAAATTAGAAAAATAGATTGAGACAAACTTAGGGTCGCCACCCAACCTCCCGCATATCCTCCTTTATATATATATATTGATGATTATTTTACAAAATATTTTTTTAGATAAAATAATATTCTAATACAAAATTAAGATTTTTTTAAATTATCCGTTTCGTCTTGATCATCCACCGAAAATTTGAATAAATATAGAAAAGGAAAATTGTTTAATATTTTTCATTATTTTAATATTATATCAAATATTAATATACTTATCACTGTTTTTATTTTTCTCAAAATTCATATTATAACTTCTATTTTAAAATACATAATATAAAATCAATATTAAATTATAACGTATAATATGCTACTTCTAATGCATCACTCTCTCGTTAAACATGTTTCCTCCCAATGACACGTTTTCTCGTAGTTACGAAATCTAAACAGATAACAAACTAATATATTAAATAAATTACATTATCTATTAATTGATATTATCTTATCATAAAATTTAATTTAAATATCTTTAAACGTTCTAATTTTTATTGTTTAAAATATAGGTACTCGAGAAAATAAATGAAAAGAAAATAAGACTTCTAGATTTTATTTTACCTTATAGAAAGTTCATTTTTTGTAAGTATTATTTTCTATATAAATAAGAAGGTAAAACTTAAAAAAATGGTTTTTAATATATTATATCATTTTATATATAATAAGGGTAAGTGACTTCTTATCCAAAATTTTGGTTCCTGTACCGCCAAACTAATAAGTATCGTTGATTTTTAAAATAGATGAATGAGAACCATTAGATCTTATATTAAAAAGTGTATTTAATTGTTATTAAAATTATGTTCAAATACTTAAAAGTGAATTTTAATAATATAAACCAAATATGAGTAGGTTTTCTAAATCGAGTACAATTGTTAATGTAAAAATTCGTAGATTTATTTTCTATTCAGTTTCCGGGCAATTCCAGTTGAATAACAATTACTAAATTATCATTAAATTAAAAATAATTTTATTAATTGATAAAATTATAAATTTTGAAAAAGTTCATGCATTTCACGGGTTATAAGCCAATATTTACAACAAATACACATTTTTTTGACAAATTTTTTGACCTATGTTTCGTTGAAAGAACATTCTGTTCCGATAAAATTAGTCCATATTAAGCTATATCATAATTGACTGAAATATCTATAGGATCGTATGTTAGAAATTAGGCGGTGACCAGGGCTATATAATTGTCATAGTAATTTGATAATAAATTTATATATGTTGTCCATAATAATTTTATAAAAAGAGAGATATTAATTTGAAAATATAAATTAGATAATATGTGTTTAGCTATTATATTCTTAGTAGTCTATAACCGTGCAAGGTACGGGCCTTAAAAAAATAATAAACTAAAAAATTTAATGTGAACGGAAAATATTAAAATAAAAGTAAAAATACAGATGGGGCTGATGAAGATAAATGAGGTATTATTAACATTATTTAATAATAAAATAATATTAATAATAAGGACATATAGAAAATCTAACATGTTTTAATTAAAAAAAGTAATTTTCCGTAATATTTTTAGAAGTGTTTTAATTATATTAATTGTATTTATTAAAAAAATACGTTGACATGTTAAAATAAGTAAGTTTTTTTAATAAGGACAAATAAAAAAATTAATATGTTTTAATTAAAAAAAAGTAAATGCCCGTAATATTTTTAGATGTATTTTAATTATATTAATTGTATTTGTTAAAAAAATACATTCACTTGTTAAAATAAAATAGGTAAGTTTTTTTAAATAATTAAAAGTATTAAAATAAGTTTTAAAATATATAAGTAAGGGTTACACTTGATATCTTTGGAAAATAGAGATTTTAGTGATAATAAATATAAAAGTTAATATATTTTAATTTTAAGGTAATTGCCCGTGATATTTTTGGAAAAGAAGTAGATTTTGTTAGGAAAAAATGTTTTAACTATAAAAGGCAATCAGCTAGTTACTATTTTTATATTATTTTATTATTTATTAAATAGAGTATTAAAATAGGTATGAAAATAAATAAGTAAGGATTACACCTCATATTTTTGGAAAAGAGAGATTTTAGTGATAATAAATATAAAAGATAATGTGTTTTAATTTAAAAGTAGTTGTCATGATATTTTTGGAAAATGAGTAGACTTTGTTAGATTTAAATGTAATTACCCGTGATATTTTTGGAAAAGGAGTAGATTTTGTTACAAAAAGTGTTTTAATGATAAAAGTCAATCAGCTAGTTACTATTTTTATATTATTTTATGATTTATTAAATAGAATAAATGACCGAAAACCGAAAATCAAACTTTCAATGTTTCGATTTTAATAATATAGTATAGATATATAATAAGTGTAATAGATTTTATCCAAAACTCTGGTCCTCAGTACCGCCAAAGTAATCTCAATCGTTGAATCTAATATTTTTTAAAATAAACGATTAAGATTATGTCATATAAAAATAGAAATTATTATCTAAAAAGGATATAAGTGAAAAGTAAAAATATTAGTATTAGAATTGGATTTTAAGTAATTATAACTGTTAATATCAAAATAATAAGAATCATTATATTTTAAAATAAATAGATGAGAATCGTTTGATCGAATACGAAAAAGTGTATTTGGTTGTTAGTTAAATTATATTAAAATACTAAAAATATATATCTTGATAATTTAAACCAAAAACATGAAAATTTCCTAAATCGAATATAATTTTTAAAGTAAATATTTGTCACTTTCTTCTATCTTTAATTTCAATGTAGTTTTAATGGTAAAAAAATATATTAAACCAACACTAAATTAAGTATTATTTTCTTAGATTTTAAAATAGATAGATGAAAACCGGCGGATGTAATATTAAAAAGTGTATTTGATTTTTTGTAAAAATATATTCAAATACTAAAAAGATTATTTTGATAATAAGTTCAATGAGAATTCTTAAGGTAAAAATTCGTCACTTTTTTTTTTCAATTCATTTTCACAGTAAGAATTCTTTTCAATTGAAAAAGAATTGTTAAACTGTCACTAAATTAGATATTATTTAATTTGTGAGTTTCGTGTGTACTGTAAAACATTCAAATCTTATTTTTAGAACTCAAGATACAATACAAACAGTTAATTGAGCATATAAAATCAAACAAATAGAGTCCAAAAATTAATAACATAAAAATATTTAAAAAATACAAATTAATATAATAATAAATATTAAAAAAAGAGTCGTCCGTTGCACGAGATTTTATCCAAAACTTTGGTTCATGTACCATCAAACTAATAAGGACCGTTGATTTTGAAATAGATAAATAAGAACCATTAGATTTAATATTAAAAGTGTGTCTGATTGTTATTAAAATTATATTCAAATACTAAAAAGTGAATTTTAATAATATATTAAAAATGATTAGTTTTTCTAAGTTTAATAGAATTATCAATATAAAAATTCATAACTTTATCTTCTATTCGGGTTTTTGGGTAATTTCAGTTGAATAATAATAACTCAATCATAATTTAGTTAAAAATAATTTTGTTAATTAATTTAATTATAAATTTTAAAAAATTATCGTGCATTGCACGGGTTATAAGCTAATATGTAAAATATATGTAAGTAGTTAAATTTAGAAAAATTGGGAAATATACGTACTTTTTGCTGTTTAATTTCAAATTTATGGTTTTGTTATTTTCATTGCAATTATACTAATAAAAGTAAAAGTTTTGCAAAAATACTTCATTCCTTTGCACTACTAACAATTCTCATCTTCTCTCCCGTTACCTTGCCGTGGTCTCTCATCTCAATTTTATTATACTTTCAGCTAATACTCATCTTAAATTTTCTTTTTTCCTTAGTTGAAAGTTATCGATCCTAACTTTCATTCATCTATACTTTTTCAACGTTCTTGTATATCTATTCACATAATATCCTCAATTATACACACATAATATGTACACATCAATAGTGTACATATATATATAAATTTGTAAATCGATATTAGGGATTTAAAATACATATACGAAACGAATGACGGGAATTCATTATCGACGAGTAAAGCGATTAGAGTTAAACTCTAAAGTTAATTCATGATTAACAGGTAAGAGTAAGAAGATTATCGAAGTTGATTTTGTTTGCTCTTAGTTGCTTCCAAGTTAATTCATGATTGGTAAGAGTAAGAAGATTATCGAAGTTGATTTTGGTTGTTGTTAGTGATTTTTGTTGTGAGATCCAAGTCGCTTCGAGTTGCTATGGGTTGCTTCGAGTTGCTATGAGTTGCTACAAATATTGTTTCTTTTTATAGTGCTTTAATTGTTGTTTTGATGCTTGGAAATGGGATGTTTGGTAGTAGTAGTTTGAGTCGTTGATTCGTGTAATTTGATCAGTGTTATTGATTTCTGCTAGTAGAAGAATAAAATTTCATAGTTAATTGGCGATTAACAAGTAAGAGCAAGATAATTATCGAAGTTGATTCTGGTTGCTCTTGGTTGCTTCTGATTTTTTCATGTGGAATCGGCCCCGTAGGGACACCTATCTCAGAAGTTGTAAACATGGTTGCAGAAGTTGCAACTACTATTTATATATTCAAATGTTAATGTTGCATATGTGGTTGATTTCAGTTGCAAGTATGGCTTGATTGTGTTTTGGTTATCTTTTGTAATAATTTTAGTTGATTTTGTTGAATACAAATTTGTTATGCAATTTTTATAAGTTGCATTTATAGTTGATTTTGGTTGATGCAGGTTGCATTAGTTGCAGACCGTATTTTTGCAAATATTTTCAAAAAGTTATTATTTTTGCAAATATTTTGGTATTTTTGTAAAATACTTGAAAAAAGATAGTATTTTTTCAAAAAAGTTTCTGGGGTTGGGTATTTCTGAAAAAAGCCCTTAAATTTAACATGGATTTTTTTAACATAAAATTATAAGAATATATTATTTAATAGCTTTTTAGAAGATTATTAAGATGATAATCTGATTTCAAGATAAATTTTAGAACTTCAAGAAAAAATATATGAGAATATTAAGATGGTAACTTTGAGTTTAAGAGAATATTAACTTGGTAATTTGATTTGAATATAAATTTTAGGAGAATATTAAAATAGTTATTTGACTTCGGAAGAAAGTTGAGAAAAATGTAAGGTAATTAAGATTTTAATTACTAAAGTTTTAAAAGGCAATTTAGATATTTTCTAACCTTTAATATTATTGTATATTTAATTTCTATCCTTAGTAAAAATTTTAAAGGCAAAAATATTAAAATTGTATATTTAGTTTCTTCAATTAGTAAATATTTAAAAGACAATTAAGATATTTTCTAATAAAAAAGTTTAATATAATATAAAAATTGCATATTTAGTTTTCTTTTATTCAAAATAAATTTTCGAACTTCAAGAATACTAAGATGACAACTTTGAGTTTAAGAGAATATTAACATGATAATTTGACTTGAAGATAAATTTTAGGAGAATATTAAAACTAGTTATTCGACTTTGGAAGAAAGTTGAGGAGAATATAAGATAATTAAGATTTTCATTACTAAAGTTTTAAAAGACAATTTAGATATTTTCTAATCTTTAATATTATCATATATTTAATTTCTACCCTTAGTAAAGATTTTAAACGCAAAAATATTAAAATTGTATATTTAGTTTCTTCAATTAATAAATATTTAAAAAGCAATTAAGATATTTTCTAATAAAAAAGTTTAATATAATATAAAATTTGTGTATTTAGTTTACTCCATAAGTAAAGATTTTAAAGACAAAAATATTAAAATTGTATATTTAGTTCTCTCCGTTGAGCAAAAATTTTAAAGGCAATTGAGATATTTTCTAATGAAAAATTTAGTTGGATATTAAAATTGTATATTCACTTTCCTATATTAGTAAAGATTTTAATTTGAATTGTATACTTACTTTTCTCTACTAGTAAAGATTTTAAAGGCAAAAATATTAAAATTGTATATTTAGTTTCCTTTATAAATAAAGATTTAAAAGACAATTAAATTTTTTTCGAATTTTTCATATTAATAATTCAAAATTTTGAGAAAATTATAAAATTAAACACACCTCACCCCTAGTCTTCTCCTTTATCGATTCCTGCCGCTTTGAACACAAACATCTTCTCGCAAATACAAAAGTTTGGAAATGTGTTTTTTATCTTATTTTGATCTTTATTGATTTTAAACTAAAAAACTATTTTTCAACATTTATGTTTCATGGTATCAAAAATTTTGTTTCATGGTATTAGATACAGTATATGATAAAGTTATAGTTTTTAAAATTTTAACATTTCATGTTTGTTGGGTAAAAACTTATTTGACATTAATCCAAGAATTATAATTTTTTTAATTTATCCTTGTTTTGTCGGAGTATGATGGTAATATTCCCTAAAAATTTTACAAATATTTTCAGAAAATGTTAAACTTGTAATTTTTTATAGAAAAATTAGTACTTTTGATAATTTATATTCCAATTCTAAATATAATTTTAAAAATATATAATATTTTTGAAGATTATAATCTATAACACTTTAATTGAGGGAATAATCACATTAAATAAACATTGCCTATAATTTTAGTAATTGCATTTGTTAAGAAAAATAAGTAGACATGTTAAAATATGTAAACTTTTTAAAAAATAATTATAATATTAAAATAGGTTTAAAATTAAATAATTAAAGGTTTGTCGTGATATTTTTGGAAAATAAGGGGTTTTAGTAAAGAAAAATAGAAAAACAAACATGTTTTAGTTTAAAAAGATAATTGTTCGTGATATATTTGAAAAAGTAGGGGAATTTGTTATAAAAAATAGAAAAAATAATGTATTTTAGGGGAAAAATGTAATTGGTTATAAATATGTAATATTATTATTTAATAATATATTTCTATAAATAAGTAAAGTTAATTAAGTAAAAACACGAATTACAGTTAAGTAAGAGCAATTAAGTAAAATCACAACGTACCATACCGACCAACCAAACTTTTAATATTTCGTCTATTATATAATACTAACTTAAAACCCGTGCGATGCACGAATTGTTAATTGTTATTTTATTATTATTATTTTAATATTTTATTAATTGTAATTGTGCAAAAAATAAGTAGACATGTTAAAATAGCTAAACACTTTAAATTAATTAAAATCTTTAAAACAGATTTTAAAATAAATAAGTATGAGTTTGCCCGTTATATTTTTGGAAATGAGGGGTTTTAGTAAGAAAAAAATAAAAAACGTAACATATATTTAGTTTAAAAAGGTTAATGCCCGTGATATTTTTGGAAAATGAGGTTTTAAAATTTAATAATTAAAAGTATTTAAATACGTTTTAAAATAAATAAGTAAAAGGTTTCCTGTGATATTTTTGGAAAAAGAATGGATTTTAGTGAGAAAATTAGAAAAAGTAAATTGTAAAAGACAATTTCCCGTGATATATTTAGAAAAGGAGGGACTTTGTTTGGAAAAATATATAATGTGTTTTAGCTGAAAAAATAATTGGTTATAAATAGGTATTTGATTATTTATATTTTAATATTTTTAGTAATTGCATTTGTTAAGAAAAATAAGTAGATATGTTAAAATAGGTAATCTTTTAAAAATAATTATAATATTAAAATAGGTTTAAAAATAAATAACTAAATGTTTGTCCGTGATATTTTTGGAAAAAGAGGGATTGTAGTAAGGAAAAATAGAAAAACTAACATGTTTTTAGTTAAAAAATATAATTGCCCGTGATATATTTGAAAAATTAGGGGAATTTGTTAAAAAAAAAATGTATTTTAGGTGAAAAAGGTAATTGGTTATAAATAGGTAATATTATTATTTAATAATATATTTCTATAAATAAGTAAGGTTAATTAAGTAAAATCTAATTAAGGGCAATTAAGTAAAATCATAACGTACCATACCGACCAACCAAAAGTAAAAACTAATTAAGGGCAATTAAGTAAAATCACAATGTACCATACCGACCAACCAAACTTTTAATGTTTCGTCTATTATATAATAGTGTTGACTAGCTTAAAACCCGTGCGATGCACGGATTGTTAATTGTTATTTTATTATTATTTTTTTAATATTTTATTAATTGTAATTGTGCAAAAAATAAGTAGACATGTTAAAATAGTTAAATATTTTTAATTAATTAAAAACATTAAAACATATTTTAAAATAAATAAGTATGGGTTTGTCCGTTCTATATTTGGAAAATGAGGGGTTTAGTAAGAAAAAATAAAAAATGTAACATATATTTAGTTTAAAAAGGCAAATGCCCGTGATATTTTTGGAAAATGAGGTTTTAAAATTTAATAATTAAAAGTATTTAAATACGTTTTGAAAAAAAATAAGTAAATGTTTCCTTGATATTTTTGGAAAAAGAATGAATTTTAGTGAGAAAAATAGAAAAAGTAAATTGTAAAAAGCAATTTCCGGTGATTTATTTAGAAAAGGTTGGACTTTGTTAGGAAAAATACATAATGTGTTTTAGCTAAAAATCAGTAGACATGTTAAAGCAGGTAAACTTTTAAAAAAATAATTAAAATAGGTTTAAAAATAAATAACTAAAGATTTGTCGGTGATATTTTTGGAAAAGAAGGGGTTTTAGTAAAGAAAAATAGAAAAACAAACATGTTTTATATTTGAAAAAGTAGGGGAATTTGTTAGAAAAAATAGAAAAAATAATGTATTTTATGTGAAAAAGGTAATTGGTTATAAATATGTAATATTATTATTTAATAATATATTTCTATAAATAAGTAAGGTTAATTAAGTAAAAATACGAAGTACAGTTAATTAAGGTTAATTAAGTAAAATCACAACGTACCATACCGACCAACAAACTTTTAATGTTTCGTCTATTATATAATAGTATTGATAACTCCACAAATTTATTCTTTCTAAAATAAAAGGTTTAATATTTAATTGTTTATTACTCTCCCTCTCATTTCTTTACACTTTCCTTTTTGATATGTCCCTCTCATTTCTTTACATACCAAGTAACATTTTATAATATAAAATTCAATCACATTCACTACTTTTCCTCCGCTATACCTATTTTATACCCACTTTATATATTAAATATTGATTGGTTCCACCACTTTACTCATTTTTCTTACTTTTCTCTATTAATTTACATTTTTTCTTCTTAAACTCCATGCCGTTCACTCAATGTAGTAAAGAATTGGGGGACGGAGGGAGTATCAAAAAGTTTGAAAAATAATTGGTCAAAGCCTTAAAATACGTTAAAAAGTCGCTGGACTACTGAATAATATATTCTTATAGCCAGTGTAATTGTAATGATACTATCCTAATTTTATGATACTATCCTAATCATATTTAGTTTGTAATAAGCTGGAATCACTATCCTATTTAGCAAAAAAAAAAAAAGAATCACTATCCTAAATCTATTTTGATTGTAATAAACAAGAACCACAGCACTATCCTAATCACATTTGAATTGGAACATAAAAGATTATTGGCACTGCTATATATGTCCCTAGTCCCTGCACATCCTTCGTTCTAAAACAAGTTTCATCTGTTCTTAAGAATCCGGGTTTTAGATCTTTTATGCAGTGTAGGTGTTAAATATTTTACAGGGCACATTATTTTACAAAGTTTTTTAGCGTTTACTAAAAGATTTTCACTGCTCTCCTGCTGAGGCAGCTTCTTACTATCTTAAATGGGGAGTCTCGAGATGACTTATCTTGATATAGGGTGCCATTGTGGCTTCTGTACCTCTGCAGTAAGTAATGAAAATAAAGATGAAATAATCTCTTTTTCGGAAACCGGGGAGGGTTCTGGTGGTTCAAATAATGGCCATGCATCTGATTCTGAAGTTGATCAAGTTTCGCATTCTAGAAGAGTGTCATCTGCTGTTGATTCGGATTCTGAATTTAATCGAGTTGAAATCGAATATGGGGTTGATGAAGTAAGAATATCGTTTGGGACAACGGAAAGAGATTGTAGGATCTGTCACTTAAGTTTGGACGAGGAGCCTGGAAAACCTTTTAGAATTGGGTGTTCTTGTAAGAATGAATTGGCTAGTGCCCATCGACTATGTGCTGAAACATGGTTCAGAATGAAAGGAAATTCGTGAGTTCTATTCTACCTTAATTTTTGTCTGTCTTCTTTTAGGTTGCAGAGTTTATACTAAAATTGCAGAGTTCTACTGTTTACATATGCTTGGCCACATTCAATGCACTAGATTTTATAATTACATAGGGAGAGGGAATCGGAGAGGGGTGAAAATCGAACTTTGGACCTCGTGGGAGTAAAGTTTTCACCACTGAACCACTCCTGATTCTTGTTCTCAATTGTCATCCTCAACAGTCTTGTGAAATCTTTGCTATGCATGCATTAGTCCTATAGTATCTTGACAGAGTTTTCTACCCCAAGCAATGCATATATCTTGACCTCACCATATAGTATTGTGGCCATGTTTATTGGAAGCTCCTTTATTAAAATAAGTAGAAATCAAAAAGTTAATTGTTTTAAGTTTTTAAGATTTTCTTATGTGATCATAAATTGCAGAATGCATATCGTTCTTGGTTTTCCTAATGTTAGAGTACTAATTTGTTTTTTTTCTTGTTTTGCTTTAGGATCTGCGAAATTTGCAACTCAATCGCACAAAATATTATCATCATAGGTGTTACTGAGTCGGGGCAACAGATTTCTGAAGCCAATAGCTTTTCAACAAATGCAATCTCTCCAGTATCATCAAATTCAGAGAGAGGGGAACTCATAACATTCAGGCAAAAGATATTCTCAAGAAGTCTAAATCTGGTGCCATATATTATTACTTTCATTATATTGATTGTACTGATTCTTAAAAACGGATCAAATTCCACTTAAATCAGTGTTATACTGGGGACATTGGAAGTACTAAATGTTTTTCTGTAATACTAATCAACATTTCAATCGAAATATGCCCCTCTGTTAGCCTAAATGTTTCAACTCATTAGGTGATTTAGTTAAAGTTTGATTGTAGTTCTTTTATCTAAGATTACAGATGTAACATAGTGCCTCAGAGAAAGCAGGCTAGAAAATTTAAACCTTTCAAGATTTCAAGGAATCATTATGCATGCATTTAGACGCATGTAAGATGTTGACAGAGTTATCTAGCCCAACCAATGTTTATATGACTGTGTTTTTAATTCTGTGAACCTCATTTAATATGTATCACGTAATCACCTTTGTTGTCTGTGTGTTGTGTTGTAATCGTGTTCCGAAGTTCTTTGTTAAAGATAAGTAGAGCTTATATTGAATCAACGAAGCAGATTCATGATGTCGATACTTTTTCAACAAATGCAGAGTCTCAGGATCTGTAAAATATGCAATTCAATTGCAGTAACTATTCTTTCAAATATTAGGAATGGTTTCTGAACTCTGGCTTTGAAAAGTTGTGCAAGTGAAGCAAATTGTGTAAACTATTTTCTGGGAAGAAACTAGACGAAGAGTGTCTGAGGCTGGTATCATTCTCTTTAGCCCTCTGTTGTTATCATTCTCTTTAGCCCTCCCTAATTCTTTATTCAACTTCTTTTTCAACATTTTTAAAGAAAAAGGCCAAGGAAATATTTTAGTACATTTTCATTTAAATTTGCACTCTGCAAACTTAAAAGTTTTCAACAAATGAAACTCTTTCCCTCATGCCTGATCCTTGAATCTTTGACTTGTTCACTTCAACCTCTAATTACCGAGATTAGAGCCGTGGCAACATGGGTATCTGCTAAACTAAAACCAGGGGACGACTGTGGATAGTTTGATTGTGGTTCTTTCTCTAAATTTAAAGACGCAAATTTGAAAACATAGAGAACGCAGGTGATAAAGAACTTAACTGAACTGATCAAAATATCAGGGAATCCGCCTAAATATCATTTTGTAAATATTTTGGAAACTAAAATTCGGTTTTATAAATTTTGTGTACTGATATCCCAGTATAAACTAAAATTCGGCATGTATAATAAATGTGAGTTAAATCTTAAAAAGTAATTAGTACAATTATATAGATCACTAGGTTACTAACCGCGCTTCGCAGCGGCATTAGAATATATTTGTTAAGAAAAAGAATATTAGAATAAAAATTGTGAAATTAATATCTACAAAATTATTTAAATTATCAAATAAAATATATTTTATAAAATCAGCGGCATTAGAATATATTTGTTAAGAAAAAGAATATTAGAACAAAAATTGTGAAATAAATATCTACAAAATTATTTAAATTATCAAATAAAATATATTTTATAAAATTTGCATTTGGTTAGGTAATATTATACATTATTTACATATTCCTTTTGTTTATATATAGTTTGATTTTTTATTTTCTTGGACCGATATCATTGCCATATATATATAAAAGGAAATTTATTTATAGGTTACTAAGCCGCGCTTCGCAGCGGCGTTAGAATATCTATACTATATTATTAAAGCCGAAACATTGAAAGTTTTGGTTTTCGGTTAACGGTGGGTTTTTGGTTTTCGGTACTTTTTCTAATTAATAAATTAATAATATAATCAAAATTCGGGAAAGTTTTATTCTACATTAATATTTCACTATATTTTACTACATAAAAATCAAATAATATTGAAATCTAATAAAAAAAATGGAAATGTGGGATCTAATTTGTTTAAATTTAGAATACACTACTACAAATATACTTCTTTCTTTTTTTTTAGGATAACAAAGCTACTACAAATCAAATCTTTAATGGAATTGTATTATTGTCAAGTTACCAAAATGGTAACTAGATGATTGACTTTTATAATTAAAATATTTTTTTCTAACAAAATCTACTCCTTTTCCAAAAATATCATTACAATTATCTTTAAATTAAAACACATTACCTTCTATATTTGTTATTACTAAAATATATGTTTTCCAAAAATATGAGGTGCAATCCTTACTTATTTATTTTAAAACATATTTTAATACTCTATTTAATATATAATAAAATAATATAAAAACAGTAACTAACTGATTGCCTTTCATAATTAAAAAAAATCTAACAAAATCTACTCTTTTTCCAAAAATATCACGAAAATTACCTTTAAATTAAAACATAATATCTTTTATATTTGTTATCACTAAAATATCTATTTTCCAAACATATGAGGTGCAATCCTTACTTATTTATTTTAATACTCTATTTAATAAATAATAAAATAATATAAAAATATTAACTAGCTGATTGGCTTTTATAATTAAAACATTTTTTTTCTAACAAAATCTACTTATTTTCCAAAAATATCACGGGTAATTACCTTTAAATTAAAATATATTACCTTTTTATATTTGTTATCACTAAAATCTCTATTTTTCAAAAATATCAAGTGCAGCTCTTACTTATATATTTTAAAACTTATTTTAATACTTTTAATTATTTAAAAAAAACTTACCTATTTTAACAAGTGAACGTATTTTTTTAACAAATACAATTAATATAATTAAAACACATCATCACTTAAATCCTTATTTTCCAAAAATATGAGGTGCAATCCTTATTTATTTATTTTAAAACCTATTTTAATACTCTATTTAATAAATAATAAAATAATATAAAAATAGTAACTAGCTGATTGCCTTTTATAGTTAAAACATTTTTTTCTAAAAAATCTACTTTTTTTCCAAAAATATCACGGGTAATTACCTTTAAATTAAAATATATTACCTTTTATATTTGTTATCATTAAAATCTCTCTTTTCCAAAAAATATCAAGTGCAACTTATATATTTTAAAACCTATTTTAATACTTTTAATTAATTAAAAAAACTTACCTATTTTAACAAGTGAGCGTATTTTTTTAACACATAAAATTAATATAATTAAAACACATCTAAAAATATTACGTGCAGTTACTTTTTTTTAATTAAAACATGTTAACTTTTCTATTTGTCCTTATTAAAAAAACTTAATTATTTTAACATGTCAACATATTTTTTTAATAAATACAATTAATATAATTAAAACACTTCTAAAAATATCACGGTCAATTAATTTTTTTAATTAAAACATGTTAGATTTTCTATCTGTCCTTATTATTAATATTATTTTATTATAAAATAATATTAATAATATCTCATTTATCTTCCTCGGTCTCATTTGTATTTTTTTTATATTTTTTTATATTCCAATGAATATTTAAGTTTCTCATTTTATAATTTATCATATTAATTTTTACTTTTATTTTAATATTTTCCGTTCACATTAAATTTTTTTTTTTATTATTTTTAAGGCCCGTGCCTTGCACGGGTTATAGGCTAGTATTTGTTAAAGAAAAAAAATATTATAACAAAATTTATGAAATAAATATCTACACAATTATATAAATTATCAAATAAAATATATTCTGTAAAATTTGCATTTGGGTAGGTAATATTATAAATTATTTACATATTTCTTTTGTTTATATAGTTTGATTTTTTATTTTATTGGACCGATACCATTGCCATATATATATGAAAAAAATTATATGTTTCTTCATAAATTTGAATTATTTTCTACTTCAAACATGTTAAAAAATTACTTATATATCTTTCTTATAAATTTGAATTCTCCTTACTTATAAATTCGAGTGTCTTTTTTATTTCGAATATGTTCAATACAAGTTTTAATTATTAAATTTCTATTTTGAATCTACTAAAAAAATAAATTACAGGTCTTGCCTATAAATTTAATTTTTTTTATAAATTTGAATACTTTTTTTAATTCGAATTTGTGATTTGATGAAGAAAAATTTTAGGCAACTTCAATGCCACCCAAGTAGGTCAAGCAACCCACAATATCTAAATCAACATAGGAAAAATAATATTATAACATGATAGTTTGAATTATAACTTATATAATAGTATTACTTATATATTACTCTAATATATTACTGCATCAAAAACCTGAGAGTACGTTGGTGTCATTAATACGTGCATCAATCATATCCGGCCATATGAACTGAAATCCATGCAGTGATATGTTGACGATGCCTTCTTCCAATATCTTAGGCAACATTATGCGTATGAAGAGCAATTTAGACCCAAGTGATAGTGGTCTATATTTCCCTGTACTTGAAACAACTTTCAGATTTTTGATGTTGTACACAGAGCCTTCCTCTAAAAGATTTTTGAACCGAGAGACCAGAATCTTCGGGATCGTAGCATGGATCAAATTTTCCTGTCATACAACATATCTTAGAAAAGTTAATAACATCATACAATTTGACAAACTAATAAGTTATAAGTATATTGATTTATTAACCTTTTCATCGATCAAAATCATGTCAAGACTGATCAGTTCTTCAGTATTTGGATTGACAGATTCTTACATTCTACACACTTGTACTCTTATCATCCAGGTATAGTTGTTATCGTTTAAAGCATCCAACATGGTGTAGGCCATAGTTGTATTGATTGTAAATATGGTTGTAAAAATTTGAAGCTATGTAAAAAAGTTTCGGTGTAAATTTGAATGACCTTTAATTTATAGGTGTTTGTAAGGTGAATAACATGGAAATCCATTATGTTTAAAAGTCAAGAAGTATTATAAAAGAAAAGTTATATCAAGTTTGAAAATAATAAAAGAAAGTTCTATCAAGTTTAAAAATAATAAAAGAAAGTTTTATCAAGTTTGAAAATAATAAAAGAAAGTTCTATCAAGATTTTGAAAATAATAAAAGAAAGTTCTATTAAGATTGGAAATAATAAAAAAGAAAATTGCAATTATTAACATAAGAGCCTACAAATTCGAAAATAATAAGGAAGTTGTAATTTTCTAAATCAAAGAAAGTTCTATCAAGTCCTACAAATTCGAAAATAATAAGGAAGTTATAATTTTCTAAATCAAAGAAACTTCTATCAAGTCCTACAAATTCGAAAATAATAAGGAAGTTGTAATTTTCTAAATCAAAGAAAGTTCTATCAAGTTTGAAAATAATAAAAGAAAGTTCTATCAAGCCTACAAATTCGAAAATAATAAGGAAGTTGTAATTTTCTAAATCAAAGAAAGTTCTATCAAGTCCTACAAATTCGAAAATAATAAGGAAGTTGTAATTTTCTAAATCAAAGAAAGTTCTATCAAATTTGAAAATAATAAAAGAAAGTTCTATCAAGTTTGAAAATAATAAAAGTGTAATTTTCAATTTCCTTCCTACAAAATCGAAAATAATAAAGGAAGTTGTAATTATTAAAATTAAAAATTGTGAAAAATTGAGAAAATTAGAAAAATAGAACGGAGCGATTCTAGAGGCGCCACCTCACCGCCCCCGTCTTCTCCTTTATATAAGTATATTGATTGACATTAAACTTGCATCGATCCAAAATCATGTGACTTTCACAAATATAGTTTCACATATTTAAAACTAATAAATTACAACAAAATTTAAAGGTACTTCATCTAAAAAAAATAAAATCAAATACTATGATACATGATAATTTCACAATCGGCATATCAAATAATAATATTTTGTTCAATGAACGTGAACAAAATTCAATTCTCCTAATTTTAATTCATAAATTGAACAATGAATGCAGTAAACCACTGTGAGAATTTCTTACCAATCCAAACACATTGTACAATAAAGTAAACGTATTTCGACATGAATTTTTTATTAATTTATCGTGGATATTCGTACAATATCCAAATGTATTCGTACAATCCAGAAGTTTGTAATATACTTTCATGACCCTATCAAAATTTATATAAAAAAAGAATTTACCCCATAAATGTTTTGAACAAAATAACATAAATAATTGTTATTTATAAATAACTATTATTTTCCCATATAATTTATATGAAGTATAAGAAACTTCTTCAACATTTAAAAATATCCAACGGAAATATATGATTTATTCATTTTTAATAATTAACATTCAAAATTTGAAAAAGGTTACCGAAGTAACCGTTCCAGTACATGAATTATAATATGGAAAATAATCAGTTTGCTTAAGTTTTCACATTGATATTTCTCTTTCCAAAATAATGAAGTACAGTTGCAAGTGCACTACCAAAAAAACACTAGATTATTAGAAGAATTTGTACAATGACATGACTATACGCTGCCACCTTACTTCCTAATCCAATACTTCCACTATTAGACACTATTATCATCATTCAGATCTATCTTCACTGTAAACAAGTTGTACACAGTTATGAACAACTCTCTCATGGAGTATCAAACCTTATCTGAGCTACAACTCACAGGCAAACATGATTGGAAAATTAAAGTTCGTTTGACAAGAAAATGGAAACAAACAAGCATCGATGGAAACATCTCTGGCGTACACATGATACTAATTGATCAATCTGTAAGTTCACTACTCACTTTTACTTATTTCAGTTTCACTTTCTAATGTAACTCATTCTCCTAACACAGCACAAACGGATGCACGCCTGGATTGGATCTACACTTTTAAACCATTTTGATGAGTAGTTGGTGGCTGAAGAAATATATGAGATTTGTAACTTCAATGTGGCTCCCTATACGGAGAAGTACAAATGTTTTGAGTGTGACTTACAAATTGTGCTAACAAATACCACCATAGTTACAGCTCTGGAACAAAACTATTCTCTGATTCCAGACAATGTCTTCAAATTTACCAATCTC
The DNA here is from genome assembly GCA_030848705.1 of Heracleum sosnowskyi. Lineage (NCBI taxonomy): Eukaryota > Viridiplantae > Streptophyta > Magnoliopsida > Apiales > Apiaceae > Heracleum > Heracleum sosnowskyi. The sequence goes on from CM061245.1 coordinate 10,388,877, forward strand.
AAGCACTTTAAAGACGCTACAGAACAGGACAACCATTTGATAGGTAAACTTTACTTGAAATTAACTAACATGCTTTGCAAGTAACAATTTCATAACTTTCTTATGAGTAATCTATTGTAACATGTCCATAGATATTGTTGGAGTTATTGATGACGTTCGACCAGTCAAATATGTTACCAACATCAAGAATGGAGATCAATTCTTTAGGGAATTTGTGATTACTGACTTGATGTAAGTGTTTCATATATTAAACCATTATATGGTTGAAATATAATCACAATATGAATAATTAATCTTTGAATATGTTATGTAGTCACACAGTGAAGGTAGTTTTCTGGAATGAGCTAGCTACAGCTTTTGATATTGCTTTTAACCAAACAATTGATCAGCCTATTATCATAATAATAGAATCTTGCAAAATGATTCGTAACCAGTACAATGGTGATACGGCAATAACAAATATGCCAGCAACAACATTTGACTTGAATGCCAATTGCGAGAAAGTAGAAACACTAAGGAACAGGTAACTTATGTCCTCAACTTTTACTTAGTTGAATTACAATTTTGTAATATTATATAAGTTTTCTCCTTAGGTACTGGGAAGTTCATGGAATTTGGTGATCATGTGGATAGCAAAAAAGAAGACTACGGCTATAATATTTCTGAATCTAAACTTTGTTAAAGTAATTCTGTATTTGTAAGACTGTTATGTTTGTAACCTATTAAGAACATTGTTGTGTATTTCATGCACATATTCTTCAATTAATATCATCCTTTGTAACATCAACTTCTTCGTACAACACATGGAACTAGGTCAAACAATTGAAATTCACAACTTCACTGTCAAAACTTATCATCTCTTGAACAATAACATTTTTTTTTAAAATTATAAGTACAATGACGAAGATTCGATAATCAATTTTGTTTTGACACAAAACAAGTAAGTCAAATCATTGTATATTACACACATATTTACAATTGTTTGTATTATAAATCCATTTAAATAATTGATAACAGCACATTATAGCACAAATGTTGTATTCCGTAGAGATATTGTAGTTCTATTGGAAAAGTAAAGTAAACTAACGCATAAACAGCCTGCGGCAGCGGGCACAATCCTAGTAATATATAAACTCAGAACCATTGATATCTTAAAACATTTTAAAATAAAGAGTTAATTCCAAATTGCATCCCCTGGTTTGGCCGAAACGCACTTTATTACCGAAATTTTAAACAATTGCAATACACATCCCACAACATTTTTAGGCGGTTCAATTTGAACCCTTTTGACCCATTCTGTCAAATTGGACCGTCACCGTCCAATTGGTCGAGGGTAAATTGGACATTTACAGGGGAATTCACTTGTAAAAATAAAAGTAAAAACACAAGCGTAGAACAGAAACGATATTAAACAATTAAAATAGAGCGATATACCCTAATTCCCAAATTAAGTAAAATCCTAAAGTGGTCGATTTAATCTCTATCATGAGAGGGCGATTTATAAGGCTGGTTAGGGACGCTGTTAAAGAACTTGATGATGAAAAATCGAAGCTTGAAGCCGGAGCAGGACGAGGCAACATTACTGACTTTGGTTTACCCAGTGGAAAAGAACTTCCCGACTATGATGGTAATCATCTTTTCAGTTTTTAATTTTGCTAGGGTTATCTGTTTATGGTATCTTTTCAGTTCCATCTCCTCCAGAAAATAGGTTTTGGTGTTTTGTTTATGGTCGTAGCATGCAAGATAATAAAATAAGAGGGGAAAAGTGTATGTTTTTTAATGTATGTGGTCCCATATATGCTTGTCTTTGCTTCAAATATTGCATGTGGTTGTCTTTGTTTGTCTTTGTGTCACAAATTTATGTACTAGGGAACCTTAATTGCAAATGAAACACTATCTATATGCAAATAGGAGTGCTTACTTCACAATAAAACTTCATTTCAGAGGTAAATTTGTTGATGACTATAGTGAATATGTTGGGGGTCAAGTAGCTTATTTTGATATGTGTTCGGTGTTTAAATTGAAGTTGGTTGAAATTGAGGCTATGCTTGGACAAGTACAGTGTAACACTCGGACTATGGATATTTGGTTGTTGAGCAATGAGGTAGAAATGTTTCATGACAATTTGATTCCTATAGAAACTGAAAAAGATTTAGGTATCATAATTGACATGGTTGACTGTAATTACAAGTTCATATGGTTGTATATGACCTCCAACAGTCCTACATTTGATGATGAAGCTTGGGATTTTTCATTTACTCAAATGGCTATAGATGATAGGATTCAAAGAATTGAGGACATTAGAGATGAAGTAGAAGGTAATGTGAAAGAGGTGGTAGAAGAAGACACAGAAGATGAGGAAGAAAAACAAAGTTTCCATGGTGACAGTTCTAACATGGACTATAGTGAAAGTGACTGTCCAAAGCCTAAGAAGTAAGTTAGGAGAATACCACCACCTAATCCACCATATAGGGCAATGAAGAGAGGCATGTACTCAATGCTAAGGGGTTTGTTTAAGAATATAGAGGATACTCTTGTGGTCATAGATGAAGATGATGAGATGAAGAAATCTGAGAAGAAAAATGAGAAGAAGACAGAGGAGAAGAAATCTGAGAAGAAAAATGAGAAGAAGGCAGAGGAGAAGAAATCTGATAAGAAAAATGAGAAGAAGACAGAGAAGAAAAAGGGGAAACAAAAGGTGAAGAAAAAACCATGTGCTCTTGGTGAAACATCAAAGGTTGATAAGGAAAATATAGTAGAAGGAGCAGCACCTTGTCATAATAATAAAGCTGTGAATTGTGAGCATGAAGACAACCCTAATGAAGAAGAGGAAATTGAGACAGTTATAGATGAAAACCACAAACAAGCTGAGGAAGAACAAGATGGGTATGATAGTGACACTTTAGAGTTTGAATATTATAGTAATGAAAAAAGAATGACAATATCATCCTGTGATGAGGAATAAGTTAAGTATCCTGAATTTAATGAGCACACTGACATGGAGGATCCTCAGTTCAAATTGGGCATGTTATTCAGTAGTGGTAAAGTGTTCAAGGAAGCTGTCAGGAAACATGCTATTGCACACCAGAGAGGGGTTAGATTGAAGAAGAACCTAGCTGACAAGATCAAGTGGATCTGTACAGATGGATGTGAATGGAAATGTTATGGCATTAGACAACAAATATCAACCAACATTCAGATTAAGACTTTGAATACCAAGCACACTTGCAACCCTACATGGGTTCAAAAACAACTGAACTCCACACGGATAGCCACAACCTATGAACAAGAAGTTAGAATGAACCCAACTTGGCCATTAAAAGCTTTTCATGCCAAGGCTGTTAATGATTTAAAATGTCATGTTTCAGACTCAATGATATATAGAGCAATGAGGAAGGCTAAAGACACCATAATTGGAAATCATGAAGAAGAATTTAGTAAGCTATATCAGTATGCTAATGAAGTGAAGAAGGTAATGCCAACATCAACTATCAAGTTGATGACAGAGCCAGCAAAATCAAGTGTTGATGGAAGAAGGTTTAAGAGATTCTATGTTTGCTTAGGTCCTTTAAAAGAGGGTTTCCTTGATGGCTGCAGACCATTAATTGGTTTAGATGGATGCCATCTAAAAGGTCCATTTGGAGGCATTCTACTTACTGCAGTTGGTACAGATGTAAATGAAGGGATGTACCCAATAGCTTGGGCCCAGGTAGAACAAGAAAATAATGACAGTTGGACTTGGTTTCTTGGTTTATTGAAGGTAGATTTAAGAATTGAAAATACTGGCACTTACACTACTGATTATTTCTTCAACATGAACATGGAGGCTCTTAAGCAGGTAACTTTTATACTTATTTGTACATCAATACTTATATACTTGTAGAAAATTAATAACACAATATTTGATGAACATGACATATTCATAAAAAAGCTTATGAATGGTTAACAGCTAAACCTAGGTCCCAATGGTCTAGGTCATGTGTTAGGGAAATTTGCAAATTAGATGTCTTTGTTAACAACAACTGTGAGAGTTTCAATAATGCTATAAACAAATGGAGAGATAATGAGATTGTGACTATGTTCAAGAATATACACAAAGCTTGCATGCAGAGGATTGAGAAGAGGAAAACCAAAATGGAGCGAAGAAATGTCAGATATTGCACTAAGACTGTAAAGAAATTAAACATGTAAGTTTTCATTCCCTAATGCAATACATTAAGTTCAGTTATACATGTTGCAAGTTTAAGTAATACATTATGTAAATTTTATGACTACCTAGGTCAATTAAATTAGCTTCTAAAGGTACACCTGTTTGGAATGGTGGGGACAAGTATCATGTAACCATGTTAGTTGGAGGACATGAGGTTTTAGTTGACTTGAAACAAAGAACCTGTGCTTGTAGGAAATGGTAGCTCACATGAATACCTTGCTTCCATGTTGTTGCATGTATTTTCTTCCGAAAACTTGATCCATTTGATTTTGTTCATGAGTGCTACAGAAAGGAGACATTCTTGCAGGTTTATAGCCACATTCTTGAGCCCATTAGTGGGGAAACTTACTGGGAACACACAGAAGCAGAATCACCTTTGCCCCCATTGAAGAGAACTGCCCCAGGTAGGCCCAAGAAAAACAGAGATAAGAAAAATATTGGGGTCCAGACAAGAGCAAATGATTCCACTATGTTAAAGAGACAAGGTACTAGTCTAAAGTGCTCATATTGTGGGGAGTGGGAGCATAATGTCAGGACTTGTGCACTAAAGGTTATTTAAATTAACATTATTCACATGTCTATTTATGTATTGTTTAAACCTAAAACTTACCACTAGTGTTTGTAAATGCAATCAGATAGCTGAAAAAGGGAATGCAAGTGCAACCAGAGAAGATGGAATGGAGCAAGATGAGGGCAAGCAATGGGAGAAAAAATCAAAATGTTCATATTGCAATGAGCAGGGACACAATTCAAGAACTTGTCCAACTAAGGTAAAATTTGTAACTACATCTGAAATGTATGCAATAATGTGTCTGATTTCATGATTCTTCAATTATTTATGCAGAAGGTAGACATGGAAACTAAAAGAAAAGAAGAACTAGCCAAAAATCCGGAAACACTAAGCAATTTCCTCCAAAAAATTAAAGCCACTCAAGATGACCTAAATGCCCAGAAAACTGTTGCTGAGAATGGAGCTACAATTGCTCAGAAGTCTCCACCAAGGACGAAACAATTGGCAAGAAAAATTCCCAGGTCAACTCCTTTGAATAATGTTACATTAGTGAAGTCGCATGGAGGAGTTGTAAAGCCTTTTAAGCCACCAAGTCAGACAGCAGCAGGAGTGGAGTATTTTGAGAGAAATGGTCAGCAATTTACAACACTAAAGCAGTTGGAGGCTCACATTAGAAAGAACAACAAGCAAGCTGCCATGGATAAGGATTAAGAAATTTACCCTTTTATTAGACAGTTTCATGAACATTTATAAGACTTTATCTTTTGCATGTATTTCATCTATTTTGCTCCAAATGTTAGTATCAAACATGGTGGTAGCTCAATTCTGGATAGTCCAAATGTTTGTATCGAACATAGTGGTAGTGATCGGGGTCTTTATTTTGGTTGGTTTATGAATTTATGCAATGACATATTTGCTTTAAATTTTGTTGGTTGGTTGGTTTTGGCTATGGCATTTAAGTTGGATCTGTTTTTTTTTCTTTTACATTCAACTGAACAAACAAACATATAGTAGAAACATCACTTATATTAGAAACACATACATAGAGTACTCAATATTCAAACAACTTAGTCAAATTACAAGGAACAAATTAGAAAAGACCATAGTCCTATTTACTCTACTTCTTCTATCTTGCACAAACACGAATATTGCAATCCATGTGACGATTAGCAAGGTTAGCGTGATGTTGTTGCCCGAATTATTTTCTTTCACTGCTGTTGAAGAGCTCATAGAACCACCAGAACAACCACCAATTTCGCTGCTATTTCCTTCAATTTCACTAGAACAACCACCAAAACTCCTATATTCCACTCGTTTCTGCTGAGCTTCAAGGTTGTTTATCCTTCGAATAAGACCTGGAATAATAACTCTTGCACGCTCACATAATGGATCATCTAACCATCGAAAAAAATGACACTGATCACAAGATAAAAAAATGCCGACCTGCATTTGAAGTTGTCCATGCTGTTTTAGCCACAACCCAGTTCCCGCATAAACATCTCTCAGTCATAGAAATCGCTTTTAGTAGACTAAAAATACAAAAAATTAACAATGGGGAAATATAGATACATATAATAGAGGGGAAGAAGATATATATATACAAAGGGGAAGAAGAAGAACATGACCGTTAGGTTATAACAATTTTTTAATGTTATTCCACTTTTACCCTTGTCCAATTTGACAGAAAGTGGTCAAAAGGATTCAAATTGAACCGCCTAAAAATGTTACAGGATGTGTATTGTAATTATTTAAAGTTTCGGTAATAAAGTGCGTTTCGTCCAAACCAGGGGGATGCAATTCGGAATTAACTCTAAAATAAAACAAGACTTTTACAGAATCCTTTGAATATGGTTCATGGCATATATTTGTAAGAAGCTAATTAGATTTCTCTTTAAAAATGTGGAAGGTTGGCCTTGCAGATCATGCTGATAGTCCAAAGTTAGATTGTCTACGTGTTGATGACATCAAATGGTTAGATGGTGAATCTACTTAAAAATGAATGCACACACTTTTATAAAAGTTCTCCCACTAAGGATCTTCCCAATACCATTTATTTTGACATCTTAAATAAATCTTCGTGCACAAGTATTCTTTTGATACAAGAAAATGCTAAGTTATGAGTCTGCATTTTAACGAAATAGTTTGTGTATGGAGAATCCATGATAACATGACTGTAAGTGTAATAAAGAACTTAGAGCAAGACAAAGTGTTAAAGGAAATGTCCAATCATGACCACTCCCCACTTACAGTTACCAACGTCACCTTCTCCACCACATATATAAAAAAACGATACCATCATCTTTTTCTTATAAAGGTCTTAAAATGGTGTTCCTCTGGTTTTTATTTGGGTTTGGGCTGTAAGGATTTTTAATTAGCCTTCAAATAGTTGGCTCTGGATATCTTTAATGGAGAGTTTCGAGATTACTTGTTTTGATTTAGAGTGTGGTAATGACCTCTGTTCCTCCTCTATGAGTAATGATGATGAGGGAAGCTTATCTTTTTCGGATGCATATGAGAGTTCTTCTTATTCCCAGTTCTATTCCACACCTGATGGTTCAAGTGATGGCTATAATTTTGATTGCGAAACTAATGAAGTTTTGGATTCTAAAAGAGTGTTAACTGTGGGTAATTCAGATTCTTCTGTCGATATTGTAAGTAGTGTTGGTGAATTTAACGTTCTGTTAGGGACAACCGAAAGAGATTGTAGAATTTGTCATTTGAGTCTTCAAGTGGGTAGTAGTGATATGGAGTCTGGAATTTGTTTTCAATTAGGGTGTTCTTGTAAGAATGACATGGCTGTAGCCCATCAACATTGTGCTGAGACATGGTTCAGGATCAAAGGAAATACGTGAGTTGAATTTCAACTTATAAAATTCCCTTAGATTTAGCATTTGTTATGACATGAAGTAACTATATAGTTTACGATTTCTTTAAGATTTCGAAATGATTTGTTTTTCCTTGTTATGCTTCATCGTTCTCAGGATCTGCGAAATCTGCAAGTCAATAGCACAAAATGTTGTTGGCTCAGATCATATCGAACTACCACAGCAAGCAAGTGAAACCATTAATTTTTCGGGAATTAATGCAGCCTTACCGCCTGTCCGGTCGACTATAGTGACTCCACCATTCCCCCTCGGTCACCTGCTGCTACATTCTATGTTTGCATGTATAGTTTTTGCAGTCGTCCTACTATGGATATTTCACTTCCACATGGCAATATGACATGCTAAAAAGGAGGCATGCAGATTTACAACCATCATGATTAAAGAATGAAGATAGTTTAAAACCTTGTGATTTTATATAGGTTGTTAAATTTGTATTGCTCTTAATCTTGTGATAATCAGCAGTTATTGGGGTTTATCTCGAATTCTCAGTAGTAACTGATAGATTATCAGTAATGTGTATGAATTAAGCATGACATCAAAAAATGCACCAAATTCTAAATAATACCAAAGTTCATGTTCAAAGCATTGATAAATTTTGGATCAAAAAAGGAATTCAAAGTAGCAAACTTTCAAGACATAAATGAACAAGCAAATCGACAATAGATACAAGAGACTATTATAAACCTGATACAGATATTAAGAAAATCTATACACTTTCACTTTTTGTTTCTTTTGGATTCCAAATTTGTGGCATCTTCAAGTGCTTCTTGCGCATCAGTGTCCATGCCGAGCTTGAAGAGAGTAGCTGCCTGCAGATAAAATGCAGTTGACCAGTCTGGAGATACTACCTGGGCTTGCATAGCATCTCCAAGAGCTTGCTGTAGCTTGTCAGTCATTAGATAAGATAAGCAGCGCCTAGCAAAAACTGTTGGCGATACCATTGTCCCTCCATCGATGAACTGCATTGGACGAAAAACCTAACTTAGCTTACTGATCAGACCACTACAACCAAAATTGAATGTTCATAGGATTTCACTTTTCAAGTGTTGTAGTGATGGATGCCCCCAGGCTTTTAGCAAAGACAACTGGTAGACTTCTACTGACAAATAAAATCACTGTAACCTTCCTAGAGTCTCTGCTTCGACATTACACTAGAAGATACTTATGTTGGCAGTACAACAAATTAGAAGCATAATCCTTTAAATTAGATTTTATGAACAGTAAACAAAAGGAGGCACCTGTGTGTAGCAGTCGATTGCATTTGCGAAATCCTTTGCTCGGAAGGCAGAATCTCCTTGCTTCTTTGAATTCAATGTTTCCTGCATTAAATCTGTCCAGACTTGAAAAGACAGCTGCAAGCCAGATTGTTGTTACTGAGATTAGCGTACTGTCACCAATAAAATGAATGCTACATGCATGAAATTAATTAACGGCCCCTTAACACACTGTCTTTGGTAACCAGTACTTTCTTTTCCCATGTGTACTGAAAGAGTATCAAACAAATATTTTCAGTTTGTCTGGAAACATACCTCATTGGCAATTCCTGCATCATCCTTGTAGCCAATCTTCTCCAGTTGCTCGTGTATAGCTGTCAAATCTATTCTCAAGCAAGCTTCACCCATTGGTGTCAATAACAATGGTTCTGATGACTTTGGATCACCATTTGAAATACACATTAATTCACGCGATGGTACCTAATTAATTTGTTCAGAAGATTTTATATATTGCTAGCAAAAGTTAGATGCACGAAAGGATTCAAAACAATTTTCTGACACGGACACAATAACTTTGGTTAAACAACTTTAAGACGGCAAAAGAAATGATATAATGTCCCTCCAGCATACCAACTACAGTTACACTAAACTAGAAAGAGAGACTCGTCGAATACTGTCTTAGTCATTGATAGCATATATTTTTTGTCTTCTTAACAAGAAGAAAAATTACGCAGTATTAATAAAGTCGAACTTCCAGCTTTAAATAAAAGTAGTGCTAGGAACTACTCTGGTCTCTGCTAGAGCTTTTAGAGAGGGAGAGTAATACCTCTGTTTCCTTTTGAAGGGACATGAGAGCTGTAACAATAGACTTTGTGTTTGGCCTCTCACGAGCTTCATACTGCAGACAGCGCGTAGCTAATCGCATCAACTCAGTTCCATCATCATTTGTAAAATGACCCTCCAGGCAAGAATCCATAAGCATTAGGAAGTTCTTCCCACGGATGAGATCTAGTGCCTTTAAAAATGTGAGTGTTTAGTATAAAATGATTCAAATGTAAATATGTATTTGAGATAAGTTGTGGCAACTGAGCTTCTGATATTGCTTAAAAGTTCAGTTCTTGCAACCCATGTATCTAACTGATGATACGAACATTTAAGAGTGGAGTACTTACATGGCTGGGCGGGATATGTTTGCCACTTAGAAGATCTAGCATCAATGTGCCAAAGCTATAAATCACGCTTTCTTGTGTCACTCTTCCTGGCACAGACGTACAAAATGTCAACTTAAATTTAGTTTTTGTTGATTCTAAACCATCATTAATTGTATTGTTAATCTTGTTACCAAATTACATAGATATATAATCTGAAAGAGTATCACATCCAGGAAAAGGTACTTTTTGTACATGTTATAAAACTTGAAATGCGAACAAACAAATCAATAATTCTAGATAAAGGTGCCAAACTTATGTTGGATCACATGTATGGCCTTCTATCAAGGATTAGTTACTGCATTGTGTAGTGCTGGAATTATACAATCTACTTACCAGTTCTCAAGTATTCTGGAGGAGTGAAAGCCAAGTTTGTGCTGTAACTCTTGCCATCTCTGCTGTTCTTCATTAGACCAAAGCAGGAGAGCCTCGGATTCCCATCCTATATGTTTAAATGCCAGGTTAGCATAGTGCTACCGCCAAATTGGATGAACAAATATGAAATCACTACCTGATCAAACAATACTCTGTAAGCATTTAAATCATGGTATAGAGCCCGCCCGTTACTGCTGCAACATTCTAAAGCTTGTGCTAAATACAAAGCCACTCTTAATCTCATAGCCCATTTCATAGGCTGACTCTCCCCTATTAAAGAAATTCAGCAAACAAGATGGGTTTAAGAATAGAAACAGATTACATTGCCTACTAAATTGAAATTTAAAGGTGTTTGCACCCACATTGTCAAGAAAATGTAATGCAAACCATAGAAAGAAGAATGAACAAACTCACAGTGGAATAAGTGTTTAGCCAGTGTGTCATGAGGCATGAACTCTGCCACCAGCAACCTCTCATATCCATCACTACAGAATCCAATCAGATTTGCCAAGCGCTCGCTTCTCAGTTTCCCAACCAATCTTGCTTCCTCCTGAAAAACAACAATCAAATTAATCTCTTCACTTAAAAACAAGTATCTATACCGGTTAAGTGACATCTCTCCCAAAACCTTAAGGTGTCGGAAAAAGTCACTAAACACCTTACTAATCATATCATTAACGAAACAATCTCACAAGGGAAACTGAAGTGCAAATATTAAAAAAGAAGTTAGTAACTAACAGTGAACTGGTGCGAATCAGGCCAAGCAGACTTGGTAAACCGCTTAACAGCAATCCAGGTATCATCAGGAAGCCTCCCTTTATAAACAACATTCGGAGCTTTCTCTCCATGCTCAGAAACAATATTATCAGTAGAAAAACCACCAGTGGCATCTTTTAGCTCCTCTAAGCTAAACTCTTTAAAGATCGGCAATGCACTTTTATCATCTTTCTCTAAACAAAATTCACCCACACCTAGTAAGCCAAAAAAAAACACATACTAAAACAAAACAAAGAAAAAAACAAATTAAATTTCGAAAATAACCCGTATCAGAGGAGGGTTGCAGTAAAGAAGGCTTTAACGGAGAATGCCACCAGCAGATCGAGAATTTGCAACAACGAGCACCCATTACCAGAGATGCAAATCGTAAAAAAAAATTAAAAAATTAGAGATTAGACAGTGAAGTGCATTCTGTGTTTAAAGTGTGATTGCAACGGTTAATATTAAGTAGGGAGGAGAAAAAGAAGCACACAGAGAGTAAGGTATAGTAGAGGGTAGTGAAAAACGATTAAAATGATTCTGCAAACAACAAAAAATCATGCAATGTGAGAAAAACATAAAACATTGACTCTTTTGTGTATATTTAACTTGGTACATAATCATTTTACCCTGTTTCTTTCGCTCTTCTTGTCAACTTTTTTCTCATTCTTTGTATAAAGGGCTGTTCTGCATCTTCTCAGCCTTTTGTTTTTACCTCTTTACTCACTCACCTTTAATTTTTGCCCCACATCCCCCCATTTTCGATTTTTTGCTATAACGGTTTTATTTCGCAAATAGGTGATGTTTGATTTTAAGCCGAAATGGTAATCGGCATGTTGGTAAATAAAAAATTTTCGGGAAAAAGATTATGATCGTTAGAAACTTGATTCAGGATAACAAATTCTCGATGAAATGTTATCAGCGACCAGGATCCAAATAAATTTATATGGCATAATTTCTTTAGTGTAACATATAATTTTGTGTTGAATTTAAATTGTGAAGTAGAGTATGTTCAACTTAATTTAGACTTGCCCATGGGCATGGCACATCTGTTTTCCACTGAAATGCAGAGGGCATGCCATGGGTACAATTGGGCACTACTTTTGATTATTTCTAACATCGCTAGTCACCTTCACACATTATAAACAAGAGTGTATTTTGTATGTATATGTTGAAATTACAAATGTGAAGAACTTTACAGTTACCTTTAGTACGAATTTGACAAATGCGAATCATCACGAAAATAAATAAATTTTGAAATAATTTACATCTTTTATTTTTGTTAAAATAATTTTAAGTGTCTTTGAATACAGTGGCTGCTTAATTATAGCTGTGAGAACTAATTATTTGAAAATTAAACAAATTAGAGAGGAAATGTAATGATGAACTTTCCCATTACTTATAGTTGACCGGAAAGAAAGCAAATTATTATTTAAAATAAAAGACAGAATGAGTGAAGGTTTTTCTTCTTTTCTTTCGCTTTTGTTGTTTTTCTTTTATTTTTTTTAATCACACTTTTACTAAAGGGTTTTTTTTAGAGATTGTTGAGTAACAATGTACGTCCATTTTTGGGACATTAATTTGCCTTTGTGTCCCTCATAAATTGTAGGGAGTCGAACTCACGCCGAAGCTCTGATAACATGTTGAGCAAGTCCCCAATGAATCTTATGCTACTGTATATTTTAACAGAGATGAGAAGAACTTTGTATTTAGTTTTACATATTGGTCCCTTGACTATAAAATATCTCTCTTTTTCCCCAAAACAAAATCATTCTTATCACACTTGCCTTTTGCTTTTCCTATTCACTTCCAAACTTATTATTGTTGTTTCTTTGTATGAAGTAATCATCTGCACTAGTTTAAAGTTTAAATAGACCTGCGAAATATAAGGAATGTCACTCACAAGCACAACTTAAAGAGACAGACAGATTTGATGGAGGCCTACCTATAACAATCAAAGCAAAAATGTCCAAGCTTGCCTTCTTTTATTTGTTTGCTATTTTCTCAGTAGGTCTTGAATAAGTAAAACAACAAGAGGCAAATAGAATGCAGAGCTTCCTAAAAAAAGAAGAAGATGAATTTTACATATTTTTATCAGACCACCTTTTTCGAGGGAGGGAAGAGACCGCCTTCGTTTCTTTTATCGAATGTTTAAGTTAGTAAGGAAATGAGGGAGATACCGCTAAATTACCTTACACATAACTCGGCATGAACCAGTTTAACCACCTTTTCACTACTTTATCGACCAGATTTATAACGTACTATGCAAACATATATCTAGCTGAAATTGCGGTGACTGATTAATTGAGTGATTTCTGTAGCCACTTGGTGCTTATACGGTTAAAACAGATAAAGCCGAGCATGTTACATACTTAACCTTGTAGACTTCACCTTATGTGAACTTTCCTTATTATCTAGAATCTCAAGAGATGAGACAAATAGAAGCCATATTTTCAACTGAAAAACCTTGTTTACACCTCTACTGCAAAACAAATAGGAGTCCAGGACTTCGGAAGTCGGAACGGCTAAATTTGCATGCTGGAAGCATTGAACAGCTCACATCTCTGTTCCAAAAGCATTTTGTGTTTTACACATGTTCATTGATTTTTAGAATTTTCATGACAAAGCTGTAAGAATTGCGCAGTCCCTGCAAATTCTGAAATCCTATCGCATCTAACTTTGAAATTTCTTTTTCAATAGATTTGGCATGTTTCTTACTTTCAAACTGAATCAATGATAAGGCTGTCTACTGGAAAGCTTAACAATGCAAGACAAATGCTAGAATTATAAGATGGAACATTAAAATATCTGTCATTACATGTTACAGTAAATGCATATAATGATGAACAGAGAACCCTACGAAAAAAACTTGTATCCTAAAAGAAAACCTACACTGCATGGTCTACAACTATAAGGCCTTCAGTCTTCCAATCCTTTGGAATCAAAGAAATAAAAGGGAATAGTTGTTCTTAGAGAAGCTTCTACCATCTATACATTGTTCAAAACTGTTTCGGAGAGTATTGTGTTACTGTCTTCCACAGCCTTTCCATTCACTTGGGATCTCAACCTCTGTTACAAATAGAGAAGTGTGTTAAAAACACGAGGGAGAGGAAAAACATGAAGATATATGAAGGGGCGATATCAATGAAAGGTAAAGGTTTAAGATGTCATTGATCAATACCATATCAGTAGGATCTCCAGCATTGCCATTCAATAACTTGTGATTCTCTTCTTTTGTTCTGCTATCCTTGGTCACTGGAAGCAGCAATGCAGCTGCTCCGCGATCAGGCAGCTCTATACAGGTAACAAAATAATGTCAATGTCTGATTTATACATCCAAGAATTAACCTAACAAAAAAGTGAATGTAGGGTTGCTTACCTGGTAACTTAGAGTCAATGTAGTATACTACCAAGTTAACCGTATACCTGCAATTGATATTAAAAAAAACTCAAGACACTACTTCCACATCCTTACCAGATATATGCACAAGTAGCGAAAACTTTTTAAATAATGTACCATGCCACAACCACGTCAACTGTGTAATGCTTGCGAGAAGCAATTATCAACAGGCTCTGAATTACGGCAGTTAACCAAGCACACTGTTTTATAAACCTACGATGAGACATTAAAGAATGAAAAACTAATTAAGCTGAAAATTACAGAACTGCCCTAATGTTTTGAACAATGTGGCTCCACCATGTTAAGAGTGCAGGCAAGACTGACTAATCGTGCAAACAGATATCAATTGTATGATCACCAGAGGACTATGTAAATCAAATCTGCGGTATCCTTCCGAATATTACCTCTTCGTGCCATATTTCTGATATGTTCGCACAAAGACCAAAGAGAAGATCATATGAGAAGAAAAAATTAAATCGCCACAACCATATAGCATACCACGAGGGACTGCAGATTCCAGAAACTGTATAAGCGCATAAACGAGGCATACATTTTGACCTAAAAGAAAGAAATATCTGAATGAAAATTAACAGTGAGTACTCACTAACTATAAAATATTCCATAATATGGTTTGGTCGTGGTAGAGTTGCAAATCTTGACCCCTGCATGATGCAGAATGAAATTAAAATATTACACTCATAAGTGAATGAGAAATTAAAATGAAAAATATCTTTAAACAGCAAAATAACAATTGAACTTCATACAAGCAAACCACATCACTGCAATTGGAGCAGATGAAACTACAATATATAAGTATTACCTCACGACAGTGGTAGTTTGGACCAGGAAGCTGAGTAGAGTAGAATGTTAATATTCGAAGTGTTTGACAACCCTACAGATAAACAAATAATGTGATAAGGGACCATTTCCGGTAAACTTCAGTAACTAATAGTTTGGAGTTTCATAAACAATGGAAGAACCAAAACCAATCAAAAATGGAACAAGTAAAATACTAATTATTAATATGAACCACTTAATATAAATAACACAAAAAAAATGGATAGTGAAACTACAGAGAAGAGTTGGTATTTAGTTAACTTATGATACTTAATTAAGATCATTTGAAGATTAAAAACTAATTCTGGATCATATTCTACGCAAATTTAGAGAACAAACTCGTGATGCGCATATTTGATGTGTACGCAGCTCAGGGTACATTTATTTCAAGAAGTACTGACTGTAAAATGCAATTTTACAAAAAACAAATGAAAGAAGACTGAAACAAAAGTTCTTACACATAAAAAGGCCAGAACCCTGCACCATATAAGAACTGTGTAGATTTTTTTGCTCTTGAAAATGAATGGATGGAATGTCCACTGCACCAGAACATAGTGTTTAGTTAGAAGAAAATCCTTAACCTCATAATATTAGGAGCACAACTATGTACTTGAAGTTCGGTCATTTGTTAGAGACTAAATATTTAGGTTCTGGGGTCCTCAAGACAATTGCAGTCTGAAAATTCTTTTATTTGACTGCGTTATATTTTAAGTTTCAACCATTTTAGTCCATAGATTATAAGATTCAGAACCTTGAAGAGTTTCTTTCGTAATATTAACACTTAATTGTTTAATTTGGTTAATCCATGTAATTATTTCAGCTATAAGTATCTAACTGGCATCAGATGTTCTAGAACAGGCGCTACATTTGAATATAGAGTGAGAAAGAAGCAGAGAAATAATATCACTTCAAGCTGTACATAAGAAGCCGAGAAATTAGGAATAAAGATTAGCACATACGTAAAGAAAATCTCACCAAAAAGAAAGACAAAAAGATGACAGTGAACACAGTCTCACTGACGTATGCTCTTTCTTTGCCAAGTTCCTATAGTAACATAAGTTCACATGTAATCATATATCTTATACAATAGATTTTAAATTAGACGAACAGTGCAGAAAAGAATCAATTATACACACCCGCAGAAGGAAAAAACCAGTATCTTGAAGAACCGGTCCTGGTCGATGGATGAAATGAACTCCTCGAGCAGCCACCCCGTGCATATACTGAACAGAACAAACCAAATCTACTGTTATGCCCGACAAATTTTATTTTAGTTTATATATTTTACTTTCAGAAACATGAGATTGCCTTATATAGGCGGACAAATTGAGCCCAAAAGAGAACAAGCAAACAATGTCATTTACATGTTTCGAAAATGTTGGACGGGGAAGTTACAAATTTCTCCACCTAAATTCGTAATGTTTGAACTAACTAGCACAACAAACAGGGTGTTACGCCAAGCACTTCCGGCCAGGTGGAACTCTAATACCAACTTTCTAACAACCAATAAGTTGGAGCTCGCTTGCTCAAATGCAGCCTGCTTGGCCTTAAATCATCCACAATCACAACACATTCCTCAATACATCAAGCTTTCTTGGTGCAATTCTTAGTAGCTCAAATTAAATTTTCTTAAAGACCCCATAAATTTGAACAACTTGCACTCTATACATGATTTGTATACTAACTGGAAAGCAGAAGCCAACTGAGAAAATGGTGTATGTGAAAGCACAAAAAATACATAAAACATAAGAGGGATAAATGCATACCTGGCCAAGAAGACCAGCAAGAACATACTTCCAATTTTCAATGAGAAGGCTAATTTCTGTGGTTGTTTCTGCACAAATTATCCTCCATCTCTTCACATAAACACATCAACCCACACACATTAAACACCCAAAAATTAGAAAATTAAATCATAATCACAAAATTAAATCATAATCACAGTATAAGACATACCTTAGAATCCTCACGACCAATGTAAAGGGACATGGTATTATTTAATGTATCCTATCACATTAAAAACTCATCACCATCATCATGCATTACATACCATGAAAATCAATTTTTTTTCCCAAGTTTTCAGCAATTTCTTGCAAAATATATCTCGAAAGTTGAAGAAAACAGCACAAGATTGGAACTAGGAATAAAAGATAATGTGGGGGAGTATCGAAAGTTTAAATCTTGAAAATCAAACACATTGAAGATTAAGAAAATGACATGCAAAGTGTGAAGTGGAAAATGAAAAAAGATTCAAGGGGTGTTGTGGAACAAAGAGAGAGAAAGAAGTGGAGTGGAAAAAACTAAAATTACGAGTCTCTTGCGGTTTATTCCATTTGTCCACCATTGTCTGCGAGTTGAACACGGAGGGACAGTTGAGACACCTGTGACAAATTTACACACACTTCAACTTCATATATAAGAATAAGATCGAGATGAAAACTAAACTAATTTTGCATGTGTTGTCTTAAGTGATTTTTTATATAGAAAATCATGTTGAATTTTTTTATTTTTTCATGATTTTTTTAAAAGGTAAAAATGCTCCTAGCTAGGTACGTATTTAGAGGCTTACCTAAATACGTATTTCATTTTAATGCTACTAGCGCATAACCCGTGCGAGGCACGGATCGAGAATAAAAATTAAATTACTTAAAATAAAACTTTTTTTAACTTAAAATATTGAGAATAAAAATAACTAATAAGTATTATTTGAATATGTAGTTGTAGAGAATTAAAATATGAAATTAAGATGAAAGTCAATAATAAATAAATATTATATTTAATTATGTAATTACAGAGAAGCGAATCCTAAATAAAATCAAATAAGTGGAATTTGAATAAATAAATAACTTGGGTAATTATGTAAGAGATACAGTAGAACCCCTCTAAATTAATACTCTCTAAAGTGATAATTTCTCTATAGTGATAAAAAGTCTCGATCCCACATGGTAATAAACATTATTATATAAACCCCTCTAATGTGATAACCTGTCTGAAATGATAATTTTTTTCGGTCACGAGGGTATCACTTTAGAGGGGTTCTACTGTATTTCATATGATATTATTGTACAATGGCTTTTTGTTAGGCTCAAGGCATTTCTGAATACCACTATTAACAAGCTTACACCTTGTGATTATGTCACTCTACATGACCTAGTGAATTTCATCACTGGGTATAGTATAGGTCTCTTTTGTACTTGTCTTGTTTTCATGTACTTAGCTCTATTCTGCTTACTCAAGTTTATAATGAGCTTAGTAAGTTTCTTGCACCTAGAATGTATATAGACCATGAAATAATTGTCCTGGAAGAAGTTCAGTTTGTTCATGCAGCAGGATAAAAGTGAATAAGGCCATGAAGAAATAAGTTGCAGAAATTTATCTAAGTCCCTATATCGTGAAGTCAGAATGAACTATGTCGTGAAGTCCTCAAAGTCCATGTCGTGAAGTGCTGAGATCGCATAGTCTGAAATGAACTATGTCGTGAAGTCCTCAAGGCACATGTCGTGAAGTGTTGAGATCGCATAGTCTGAAATGTACTAGATCATGAAGTCCTCAAAGGCTATATCGTGAAGTCCTCAAAGGCTATATCGTGAAGTCTGAAATATGTCATATCGCATACTCCTAAAATACTCATATAGCAAAGTCCTCATATAGCAAAGTCAGAAATGCTCTATGTTGACAAGTCACAGGATAAGGAGTATACTGGAGTTCACGATGTCAACACTTAGGCGATTTACAACAAGACAAATCAAGGTACAGTATCAGAGTTCATGGAGACAAATACTGAACCATCTGTTACGTTTAAGTGGTCCAAAGACAGATGGAAAATCTACAGAAAAACTTGGAGAGAGAAAATAGAGACAAGCAGCTACAGATAAGGGAAAGGACGACAGTGAGCTAGTGGTCCTTCCTGACACAGTTAACCTCTTATGGAAATACAAGATGAAGTTACAGTTAGGGGTAGCTGTGTAATTAGAAGTGTGCACCAGTTTGTATATGTCTTATATATATTGTGCACACCCTATAGTTAGCTATAAGAGAGATACACATAGATTTTATCAAGCACTTTTTTCTCTGTAAGAAAACAAGAAAACACTGTTCTTGTTTAGAAGCCAGAATTTCAGTTGTGAAATTTTGGAAGCTGTAGTATTTGATTTACTTTATACAAAGTAGATTAAAGTGATTGTGTGTGTTCTGTTTACTTTATTTCCGCATTCTCGTACATACACAATCTAATACAGATCTTAGCTTCAAGAATCGAAAAACATTCAAACTATCCATTCACCCCCCCTGTCTAGTTTACTAGTGATATTCATATCTAACAAGTGGTATCAGAGCAGACTGTTGAAACACAAACAGAAAAAGATCAAGAATGAGTTCACAGAAACTAAGCAGTATCAAGATTCCTCCCTTCAACAAGGAACACTACAATCTATGGAAAAAGAATATGTTGTTATTCATCAAAGCTTCAAACCCCATGTATTTAGACATTCTAAAACATGGTCCCTTTATTCCACATATTGAGATTCCTGAAACAACTATTGGTACTGAGAAAATACCAAAACATTATGAGCCTAAAGATCCTTCCAAATACACTGACCCTGAAAAGGAGAAAATTGCTCTAGATGGAAATCTTCAACTCATCATTTGTGAATCCATGGATCTTAGCATGTATGGAACTATTGCTCATTGTAATAGTGCTAAGAAGATGTGGGATCTCATAGAGGTGCTCTGTGAAGGAACTACTGAAGTACGGAAGAACAAGAAACAGATTCTTGCTTCTCAGTATGAAGCCTTCATGGCTCAGCCAAAAGAGGGCATCTCTGAAGTGTTTGAAAGGTTCAACAGGCTAATAAATGATCTTAGGCTTTATGACAAACACTATGGAACTGAAGAGCTTAACATGAAGTTCTTGTTGACTCTTCCAAGCCATTTGGAGCCAAGAATCTCCTCTCTGATGGAAAGAGATCTAACCAAGATTGGCTTTGATGTGCTATATGGTGTGCTGAAAACATATGAACTGGAGTTATTTTAGAAAAGATCCATTCAGGCAAAGCAAGGCATAATGGCCAACACATCATGCGCCCTCATTGCTGATAATCTAAGCCAAATGATGGAAGCTGTGAAAGTCAGTAAAGCTAAGGTTGAAGAGCTGGATGTTGAGGACACTGTTGAAGAACCTCAAGTCACTTATGACTTGCCTGATGAAGATGATTTCTACAGCATAGATGAACTGGATAAAATGGAGAACAAATCTTTTGTTTACATGGCTAGGAGGTATCCTAACATAAGATTCAAAAGGAAGCAGCCATTTAAGTCTAAGTTTAATGCTAGTGGAGCTGGTGGATCAAGTGGTTCAAACAACTTCAACAAAGGGAAATGAACTGTTGGTCCTGCAAAGGGTGGATACAAAACTGGAAGTGTGGATAGAACAAAGATAAGATGTTACAACTGTAATGAACTTGGGAACTTTGCTATAGAATGCAAGAAGCCCAAGCAAGTCAAGAAGGACAAAGTATACTGGGAACTTGAAGCAAAGTATGAAGCTCTACTCAAGAAACAGCAGGGAAAGGCTTTTATTGCAGAGGTAAAATGCTGGGATGACTCAGATGAAGAAGAAGAACATGAGTATGTAAACTTTGCCTTGATGGCTCGTTCTGATGATGATGATTACTCATCCTCAAGTCAGGTACCTATTCTTACCTCCCTTGAAATGTCTCCCTCTCAATACAAGCAAACTATTGAAGATATGAGTACAAAGATGTTTAATATTCATACTAGTATTTAGTTGCTAATGAAGAAATTGATAGGCTAACTGCTAAGAATATTGAACTTACAGAAAAGAATGAGGAACTTGAGTTAATGGCTGTGAATCTTGATGGTTTGAAACAGGAAGTTGGGTATCGTGAAAATAAGGTAGTTTGTGCTGAACAGATAGAAAAGGCACTTAGGGAACAAATTGCTGAAAATAAATTAAAAATAAGAAGCTATAGAAACTCTGCTGAAATTGTTCAAACCTATCATGTGGAGCATACTGAGAACATCAAGGTTGGAATTGGTTTTGATTATGAGAATGACAGGGGAAGGAAGAATGCCAAGGGCAAGGAAAAAGAATCTTTTGTAAACAAAAATGCCCCCACTGTTCTGACTAGTTTCAAAGAGCCGATCTTCAAAAAGTGTACTGTGGAGTTTGATGAAGAATTAATGGTCATCAAACAACAGCTACTTGAAGAAGATGAAGCTGCTAAAGACATATCTTCCTCCCCTAAATCTAAAACTCAGAAAGAAACCAAAGACAATCTTACCAAGAGTCCTAACATCACTAAGGAAGTTGTTAAGAAAAAGAAACAAAACAGGAATGAGAAAGTAGGTGTTAACAAGGGTAACAGTTATGTTTATGTGCCAAATGCTCCTACGAAACAAGGTCAGAAATGCTCATCTGTTAATCATTTGACTCACAAGTGTAACAAACCTGTTAACAATGAAGTGGACAATCTAAGTAACCATTATGTTGGCATTAATGATATCCATGATTTTTTCTGTGGTAAATCTAACTGCATGACATGCTATGTGACTGTGATTGTTAATTACTTATCTTTGAAGCAAAAACTTGACTCTACACACTCATGTGAATCACACACATATATGCACACTCACAGGACAGGATCCCCAATCAGAGTTGATAGGGTAAAGACTTCAAGTGAGCCTAAGAGTGTCAACTCTAAAGCTTCCAATACAGTGAAGTCTCCTACTATGAAGAATGTTGATTATGATAAAAGAATCAATTACAAACATGTTTCTAAATCAACTAGACCCTACCAAGTGTGGGTACCAAAAATAACTTAGTCATATTGTGAATGCACGGAAACAGGAATAAAAGAGTCATATGGATCTTGGACAGTGGATGCTCAAGTCATATGACTGGTGATATAGCCCTGCTATCACAATTTGAGGAGAAGGCTGACCCATCAGTAACCTTTGGAAATGACAACATTGGTTATACAATGGGATATGACAATGTTGAAGCTGGAAATGTCATAATTGAAGATGTAGCATTTGTTGAAGAACTGAAGCACAATCTCTTGAGTATTGGACAATTCACCAATAGGGGATTCAAAGTTGAATTTGTTGAAGATCAGTGTCTAATCTCCAAAAGAGGAAGTGGTGAAGTTGCTTTAACTGGTGTAAAGAAAGGAAGCTTGTTTGTGGCCAATCTAAAGGCTGTAGATAAGGGTGAAATTTGTTGTTTCTACACAAAGACCATAAATGAAGAATTTTGGCTTTGGCACAAGAAACCGTCTCACTTAAATGTCAAGGCAATGAATTCTCTAGCAAAGAGAGAACTCATCAGAGACATGCTTGCTTTGGAATTTGTTCAAGATGGAGCTTGTGAAGCATGTCAAAGAGGGAAGATAAAAAGTTCAAGTCACAAGATTAAACTGCTCAACTCAAACTCAAAACCTCCGCAGTTAATTCACATGGACTTATTTGGTCCTGTAAATGTAATGTCTCTTTCCAAGAAGAAATATGCTCTAGTTATGGTGGATGATTATTCAAGATACACTTGGGTGGAATTCTTATTCTCCAAGGATGAAGCCCCTCAAGTCATTATAGAGCATATCAAGAGAGTTGATAGAGAAGCACAAAACATTGGTTCCTCTGTGGTTGCTCTGAGAAGTGATAATGGAACTGAATTTAGAAATGCCACATTGTATGAGTTCTGCAAAGACAAGGGCATCTCTCAACAATTTTTAGCTCCTAGAACTCCACAGCAAAATTGAGTGGTAGAAAGAAAGAATAGAACTCTCATTGAAGCTGCAAGAACAATGTTGTTGGATGCAAAGCTACCTACTAGCTTTTGGGCTGATGCTGTTAACACAGCATGCTATGTGCAGAATAGAACATTGATCAATAAGAGGTCTGGAAAAACTTTTTACTCTTTGATGACTGGAAAAAGAGCATCCTTCAAGCATCTTCATGTATTTGGAAGCAAGTGTTTTGTGATGAAAGATACATCTGAGCATGTTGGAAAATTTGATGCAAATGCATTTGAAGGTATCTTCATTGGATACTCTCTGGAAAGGACAACATACAGAGTGTTTGTACCTAAACAACACAAAGTAATGGAGAGCATGGATGTCACTTTTAATGATAAGAAATTCCATGGACTTGAAACAAATGAAGAATATAATGTGCCATTGAGATTTAAAAATCAAGGATATCTTGAAGATTCTGAAAGTGAAGAAGAGACACATGTTCTAACTGTTCCACATGATGAAAGAGGTGAAGTTGATGATCACCCTCAAACACCTGTGCAAGGGAACACTAACACAGGGGGAGAAGAAGAGAATTCCAATGCTGGTGATCAAAATGACCCTGAGTCAAGCCAAAGAGATGAACAAGGTCATACAAGAAAATGGGACAGAGCCCACACTAGAGAACAAATAATTGGTGATCCTAGTGAAGGTGTTAGAACAAGAAGATCTACAATGAATACATGTTTGTATAGCTGCTTTTTGTCACAGGAAGAACCAAAAGTAATTGAAGAAGCTTTGAAGCACTCTGACTGGATTATTGCCATGCAAGAAGAATTGAATCAATTTGAGAAGAACAAAGTTTGGGAATTAGTACCACCTCCTGAAGATAAGAATGTCATTGAAACCAAATGGGTATTCAGGAACAAAATGGATGAAGAAGGTGTGGTTGTAAGAAACAAAGCAGGGTTGGTTGCTAAAGTGTATTGTCAACAAGAAGGCATTGATTATGATGAGACATTTGCACCTGTAGCAAGACTGGAGGCCATTAGAATATTTTTGGCCTTTGCAGCTCACTTAGACTTCAAGGTGTATCAAATGGATGTGAAAAGTGCATTTCTCAATGGTGATATTGCTGAAGAAGTATATGTGTCCCAACCTCCTGGCTTTGAAAATGAAGAATTTCCAGATTTTGTGTATAGATTGCTCAAGGCACTCTATGGACTCAAACATGCACCTAGAGCTTGGTATGAAACCCTTTCTCAATTTCTTCTAGAGCATCAATTCACAAGAGGGACAATTGATAAAACTCTATTCTTCAAGAAACATGGTAATGATAACACTCTAGTTCAGATTTATGTGGATGACATTATATTTGGCTCTTTAACTGAAAAACTGTGTCAAAGATTTTCCAAGCTGATGAAAAGCAAGTATGAGATGACTATGATGGGGAGAGTTAACCTACTTCTTAGGTCTGCAAGTAAATCAAAGGGAGGATGACATATTCATAAATCAATCAAAGTATGTCAAAGATCTTTTGAAGAAATATGGTTTAGAAGATTCATCCCCTGCAAAAACTCCAATGTCAACTGCAATTAAGCTTGATGAAGATAAAAGAGGAAAGAGAGTTGACATCAAGGTTTATAGAGGCATGGTTGGATCATTACTCTATCTCACAGCTAGCAGGGCAGATATCATGTTTGCCACATGTCTACGTGCAAGGTTTCAATCTGATCCCAAGGAATCACACATGATGGCAATCAAAAGAATTTTCAAGTATCTGAAGGGAACTCCTAATCTTGTCTTATGGTATCCAAAGGGCACAGGGTTCAACCTGGTTGGTTATACTGATTCTGACTATGTTGGATGCAGAATTGACAGAAAGAGCACTTCAGGAAGCTGCCAATTCTTAGGCCAAAGGTTAGTATCCTGGTTCAGTAAGAAACAATAATCCACAGTAACATCTACAGCTGAGGCTGAATATATTGCTGCTGGAAGCTGCTATGCTCAATTTCTTTGGATTAGAAATCAACTCATGGACTATAGACTAGAGTTGGAACACATTCCTCTGATGTGTGATAATACTAGTGCAATATCCATTGTTTCCAATCCTGTTAATCATTCTACTACAAAGCATATTGAGATAAGGTACCATTTCATTAGGGAACATGCTGCAAATGGTACTATAGCAGTATCTTATGTTCCAACTGAGGAACAATTAGCTGACATATTTACTAAACCTCTAAATGAAGCTGTCATCAACAGACTAGTGAGTGAAATTGGAATGCTCAATCCTTCATTTAGTAGTTCTAAGTAATTGTGCTAGTTAATTGTTGCAGTAGTAAATTTCCACTGTCTTTAAATGCTCTATTTGATTGGAGTGAAAATTAGCTGAGATATGATTTATAAATATTTCAGTATTCTACTGCATATTTTTCAAAATCTTATCTGTTTTTGGAACTGTGAGCTTTTAAGACATCTCTATATAGGTGTTTTTGAGAGTTCGCGATATAGTTCAAAGTAAACAGACCTATATCGCAAACTGTTAAAGTTGTGAGACTTCGCGATATAGTTCAATTCTTGAGTTTGCGATCTACTTAGTGGACTTCGCGACACAGAATAACTATATCGACAAGTCCTCACACATTGACAGAATTTTGAATTAAATTGATTTTATTTCAAAATTTTGATATATGTCTAACAAATTGATTGGAATTCCAAACGAGAGTTCTCGACAAGGTATTTATACTATATCGCAAAGTCTCCTCTATACTCCTACCCTCTAGACTTTGCGACATAGTTCTTTTCCAGACTTTGCGATGTACTTTGCAAGACTTTGTGATACAAGCTATTTTGAGACTTCACGACATTGAAATAGTCTGTACATATCCATATCTCTATATCGCACTGTCTCAGTCATATAAATACCTTTCGCAAACACTTTTACCCTTTTCATCTAGTCGATTACTCTGAATCCCTAAACCTAATTTCAAATCTTTCCCCCTCTTTTCAACCTCAAACTCAGAAATGGCACCCAAATCTCAATCACCTGCATCATCTAATCCCCTAGTGATACCCAAATAGACCAATTTTCTCACAATCCCCTCTGATACTGAAGCCAACCCAAGGTACAAGTGCTTTGTACGTTTTTTGAACACCTTCTACCTTCGCCAAGCTCTCACAATGAACCCACCTATGTATATTGACCTACTGGAAGCTTTCTGGAGGACTGCAACCTGTACTATAATGGCCAAGGAGGATGGAACATCATTTATAGAGATACATTGCACGGTTGGAGGCAATGAATTGCAATTTGGGGAGAAAGAAGTGAATGAGACTTTTGGCTTTAAGACTGAGGATCATGATGCTGAAGCAAATGATAAACAGATGGTGGATTTTATGGACTTCATTAAGTATGCTGATACAATTGAGATGGCCAAGTTGAACAAGAGGAATGTTAGGAGGGAGTGGTCATATCTATTTGATGCTCTCCAGAAAGTGTTCCTGTGCAGAAAGACAGGATGGGATCAAATTAGCCACATTGCTGTGAAGCTTGCCTACTCCTTGGCCTACAATCAAGAAATCAATGTTGGAGCTATCATCACTCGAGAACTGGCTCAAAGGTTAGGTAAAACTCCACGTGGCAGAGGTAATGAAATCTTCTACCCTCGTTTTATTCAATGCATTTTAAATTATCTAGATAATAAGTTGCATGAAATAGAAGGTATAGACACAACAAAGCTGGCTTATCCTAAGTCCATGTCCAAAGTCATTTTTGGAACATTGTGAAACTCTATGAATTTTGATGATCATATAGTGGCAAAGATGTTTGTATTTATAGATGTAAAGCAGCAAGCTATATGCTCTATCCTAACTTGTTGTTGCAGGGAAAGATGGCTTACTGATATGAAATATCAGTGCATATAAAATAGAATGCCATTATCATATGTACTAACTTGGTTTTACAGGGCAAAATAGCTTACTGATATGTATGCCAGTTTATCTAAACAGCAAGCCATTTGGTGCTACACCGAGACAGTCTGGCAAGCCAGTTGTACACAGTCAGTACGCAAACAGCAAGCCAATTCCAACTGTCCAGATTTTCTAAAGATAAAGATCAAGTTTGATACTCATGGATTTATTTCAGGAAATATATTGTGAGGGCTCTTTATGATATAATTCGTACATAATATATTATAGAGCTCAAATCTTTTATCAAAATCTGTTTTGATATTATTTTCCTAAATTATAGGAGTTTATTGTTTTTAAAAGATTCTCTCTTTCAAAATCTCCTATACACGTTTTATATACATTCAAACAGAAGGGATGAGTTTTTATTCGCTCTATCTTCTCCAAACCTTCTGTCAAACGGTCACAATAACGTTGAAGAAATCTCTCTAACCAATTGAACGTTAGAATTGGATTCTAGCCGTTGGTAATTGATTGGATTGATTTTTGGACGTTGCTTGTGAGGCTTTATAAACATGTTCTTGTGTTCAATTCGTTTAAAGAGATTCAAGCACAACAAGAACACACACAACTCAGTTTTACTTTGCTATATCCAAACAAATTCTCTCGAGCTCTTAATATATCATATACGTGTTATATCTTAGAGAGTTCATAGGTTTTGAGTTGTATTCATATCCTTGATTTGTATTGTTCGATTTGTAACTATTAGTTGCTGGATATATTGGCTAGGGAACAAGGGTTTGGTGAACGTTGTTAGAGAAGTATACTTCGGAAGTATAGCTTAGAGAGCAAGTTCTGAAACAGGTGTTCAGCAAGCCATTTGTCAGCAACCGGGAAGAAGGGTGGTATATTATTGTATCTTGTAATTGTTATTATCTTTGATCAATAATATATTCTCTTACCGGGTTGGTAAGGGACCAGGACGTAGACCATAGGGGACTAGGGGTCGAACCTGGCTAAAAGTTTTTTGTGTTTTTTACTTTTATGCCTTACTTACCGTACTGCATTTACTTACAATCAGCGTGCCATTTGTGTCTGCATTGGTAACAGTCAGCATGCCATTTAAGTCTGCATAAATTGAACTCAGTAAGCCATTTCTGGTAAAACATTAAAATTGGTCATAATTAGCCATTTACCCCTCTAGGTGTGCATTTATCAATTGGTATCAAAGCATTGGTGTACTAACAATTCCGTAACATGAAAGTATAGATCCTATGGCACACTATGTAGGTGGAGAATCATTAGACATGCCACCACTTCTCATTGGGACTGAAAATTATGATTTTTGGAAACGGAGAATGAAGGTGCTTCTCAACAGAGATGATGCAATTGAATGGAGAATTGTTAAGAAGGGTCCATTTAATTTTCTGGACAAAGACGGCAAGCCGAAAGACGTTGATGATCTTAACGAGGAAGAATTGATAAAAATGGGCAATAATGCAAGAGCCAGGTACACACTAATATGTGGTCTTTCAATTTCAGATTATGACAAGGTTTCTTGGTGCATCACAGCAAAGGAGGTATGGGACAAGTTAAAAATGTTGTATAAAGATACAACAAAATCGAAGGAAGTTTGTTTCAATTCCAAACAGCCTACCATTTTGAAATTTGAAAAGAAAGGAAGAGATCACTTGACATGCAATGATGATGTATCAACTTCTGGTGTGAAATTGAATGAAGACACAAATCATTCAGCTTTTGTTGGGCTTGATGATGAAGTCTTTCAAGAGAAAACAGAAGAATTTTTACTCGAAACTGATATTTTTGATTCGGAATCAGATACAAGTGAGGTAAACTCTTTTTATTCCAGGAAAACATCTGAAAATATTATTATGGAATCACTAACAATGCAGGAATCAAAAAGTGTGACCATAGAAGAACATATGGCACTAAAGGCTGAACTCGGCAAGCTATCTGAGAAGAATTCCTATCTATCTAATATGATTAAAGATTTGCTGCCAAAAATTGAAGAATGGGATACAACCTCATCAAGTAAGGCTACAGAGATCAAGGAACTAAATGCTAAAAATAGTCAATTGGAGGCTATTATCAAAGCACTTGAAAAGATGAACAAGACCTTAACTGAAGAGATCAATGATCTGAGATCAGATAACAAATCTATAGTGGAAGCATTAGATTCATACAAACTGAAGGAATCAAATCTAGCAGAATCTTCCAAAACATATGAAATGGTATCTCAGCAAGCTGAAACGGCCAGTCAGCAAGCTGAAATGATCATTACCTTGGAAAAGGAAGTCAAGGATCTCAAGCAGGGTATGGGATCATTTATCCAAGGAGAAGAAGGCCTAAAGGCAATGATAAAGAACACTAATGCTCCATTGGTAAGAGAAGGAGTGGGTATGAACTTCAATAAGAAAGACAAGGCTATCAAATATGAAGGAAGATATGGTATACCCTACAACTATGCTATGCCTTGGAAGACTTGTAACAAATGTGGAGGAAAAGGTCATTTGGAAAGGAATTGTACTTCTCAAGTCAATCATAAAAGAAAAGCAGCTTACCAGAATGAGACATATCGACAGAAGCCGGCTTACCAACAAGGTTTTGGCAGACAACAAACAGCTTACCATCCGTCTGACAGAAAATAACAGAGAAGGAATCAAGCTCCAAAAGTGATCCAGAAGTGGATTAAGAAATCTGATCTACATGTTCTTTATGATCTATCTACTGACCATGGTGGATCCTACCAAATTTGGGTACCCAAGTAGTAAGTATGCTATTTGTTCGCGTACATTTATTTAAATATGATTATATTATTATTTTGGTACTAACAAGATTCCTCTAGTATATAGATGGGACATATATACGTATATATAGTTTGTGCAGGAATTGAAAAAGGAGAATACTATTTCGGTTGTTTGATTGGTGATAAAGGTGTAAACCACATTCATGATTTTTTGGAATGTGCACTCTTCAATCAGCAAGCTATCTTACATTTCAGTAGAACATTTGGTATGGCAGAAAACCAGAATACATGTATTCAGCATGCTGGTTTGATTTATCAAACTTTATCATTATAACTAGCCTACTGTTTGTTAAATGTTTACTACATGTTTTATGCTTATTTTGTTAATCCCTTTTCTGATGATGTCATGGGGGGAGAAGAACATGAATACATGTGATAAAAAGGGTTATAATGTTACATGTTTGCATTTATAAACTAATGTTTTATGCAGGGATGAGTCACGTTTGTATTGCATATGATGAATTATGCTAACCTGATTCTATGTTGAGATATTATATTAATCAGGGGGATCATTGCTTTATGGGAACAACATAGTCTCTCCGATGTATTCAAGTATGTCATCATCAAAAAGGGGGAGATTGTTGGCGTGATGTTTTGATGATGAATACAAATGTTGCTTATGAATATTTCATGCTTTATTATCTAATCTTGTTTTGCAGGAAGTATTGATTACTGATTAAGGGGGAGAAAGTATTGATTCTCTATTTCATTTACTTTGTTTGGTTTGATAATGCTAAATGTTCATGTGACACCAAACCAAGATATTGTTTATCTCCTTGTCTACATTGCTAATATTTTTGCAGGAGAAGCATAAATTTAGGGGGAGTTTTTAGCTCCTGAATATTGGTGTGTAATCATCAAAAAGGGGGAGATTGAAACCCTAGTGGTTTTGATGATGACACATAACAGCAAGCTGATTGCTTGTCATTGAATATATTAGCTTGTTATTTTGTTAACTTGTTTTGCTTGATGCTTTAATTGAGGGGGAGCTTTTAGCTCAATCACATATGGATATATTATCATCAAAAAGGGGGAGATTGAAACTCTATGAATTTTGATGATCATATAGTGGCAAAGATGTTTGTATTTATAGATGTAAAGCAGCAAGCTATATGCTCTATCTTAACTTGTTGTTGCAGGGAAAGATGGCTTACTGATATGAAATATCAGTGCATATAAAATAGAATGCCATTATCATATGTACTAACTTGGTTTTGCAGGGCAAAATAGCTTACTGATATGTATGCCAGTTTATCTAAACAGCAAGCCATTTGGTGCTACACCGAGACAGTCTGGCAAGCCAGTTGTACACAGTCAGTACGCAAACAGCAAGCCAATTCCAACTGTCCAGATTTTCTAAAGATAAAGATCAAGTTTGATACTCATGGATTTATTTTAGGAAATATATTGTGAGGGCTCTTTATGATATAATTCGTACATAATATATTATAGAGCTCAAATCTTTTATCAAAATCTGTTTTGATATTATTTTCCTAAATTATAGGAGTTTATTGTTTTTAAAAGATTCTCTCTTTCAAAATCTCCTATACACGTTTTATATACATTCAAACAGAAGGGATGAGTTTTTATTCGCTCTATCTTCTCCAAACCTTCTGTCAAACGGTCACAATAACGTTGAAGAAATCTCTCTAACCAATTGAACGTTAGAATTGGATTCTAGCCGTTGGTAATTGATTGGATTGATTTTTGGACGTTGTTTGTGAGGCTTTATAAACATGTTCTTGTGTTCAATTCGTTTAAAGAGATTCAAGCACAACAAGAACACACACAACTAAGTTTTACTTTGCTATATCCAAACAAATTCTCTCGAGCTCTTAATATATCATATACGTGTTATATCTTAGAGAGTTCATAGGTTTTGAGTTGTATTCATATCCTTGATTTGTATTGTTCGATTTGTAACTATTAGTTGCTGGATATATTGGCTAGGGAACAAGGGTTTGGTGAACGTTGTTAGAGAAGTATACTTCGGAAGTATAGCTTAGAGAGCAAGTTCTGAAACAGGTGTTCAGCAAGCCATTTGTCAGCAACCGGGAAGAAGGGTGGTATATTATTGTATCTTGTAATTGTTATTATCTTTGATCAATAATATATTCTCTTACCGGGTTGGTAAGGGACCAGGACGTAGACCATAGGGGACTAGGGGTCGAACCTGGCTAAAAGTTTTTTGTGTTTTTTACTTTTATGCCTTACTTACCGTACTGCATTTACTTACAATCAGCGTGCCATTTGTGTCTGCATTGGTAACAGTCAGCATGCCATTTAAGTCTGCATAAATTGAACTCAGTAAGCCATTTCTGGTAAAACATTAAAATTGGTCATAATTAGCCATTTACCCCTCTAGGTGTGTATTTTCACATTGGACACTAGGAATCAAGTGGATGTGGTTTTAAGTGTTACTGAGCATATGCAAGCAACATTTGAAACCTATACACTTGATAAGCCCATATATCATTCACTTTCCTGGAAAGGGAAGACTAAGACTGATGGAGCTTCAGAGTCTACTAACCCAAGCCTCCCTAACCCATCCAGTCAACCATCTGCAAACACTACTCTAGTGATTAGGGAGCCAAGTGCACCAACCTCTCAAAAGGTTGTTGCCACTAAAAAGAAGAGTAAGAAGAGAGCCATTGCAATTACTGATGATTCTGTAGATTTAGGTAGTGAGGAACCTGAGTCACAGCTCACCAGACAAAGGAAGAAATCTAAACAGATAACCACCACTGAATCATCCCAACAGGATTCAGATGTGATAAAAAGGGTAAACCTGTTACTATCAATGGCCTCCCGAAAGGTCATTGATATTGAAAAGAGTAGCCTCCCCACTACAACCTGTACAGAGTCTGCACAGAGTCAAGAACTCACTCTTGACTCAGGAGTACAACAGGGTGAAACTACACTGAGTGGAGAGCACATCACTATTGAAACTCCTCATATTTCTCAGGGGGAGTTGCCAAAATCTAATCTCAACCCCACTTCTCTCTCAAAATCTAAAAATGCAAATATTTCTTCTCTACGGGAAAGTCATTCTCATGACAATCCTATATTTGATCATTCACTTTTTGATTCTGTGAATGAGCCAATTTCAAGTGACATGGTGCATGACACTGTGCTCACCACCCAGGACATACATTCTGTTGGTCAGGAAATGCATGCTGGGGCATATTCTAATTACACCAAAAAAAACACAGAGGATTCACCAGTTTTTACTGGAGACTCTGTGCCAAACTCTCCTATCTTTAGGGACTTGGAACTGCCTTCACAGGCAAATAGAGATGATGTTGTAACTCATCCCATTTCAATGGAGACAACATCGTACTCTACAGCCATTCCAAGGCTGGAGGAAACTCAAATACCTTTCATCCCTATTGTAGAATCCTCATCTGCAACATAAGTGCCTAACACTAGCTCTAACTTGGCTCAGGCCACACTGTCACAATGGTTGGAGTCTGTGTACCATGACATGCCTTCAGGATCATCATCTGTGCCCACTCTATTGATGGAAGAAGCACTCCAAAGCTTAAATGTGGCACAGATTGATGAGAGTTCTCAAAGATTGCTCAACATCTTCTCACAGCTGGCCTCCCAAACAAGGACTATGAGGCCATTCTCTTATGTCACAAAGAAGATGTTGAAGCTCAAAAGGACAAGATAATTGATGAGACTCAACAGGATGGTAATGTGGATGCCTGGTTGGATGCCAAGAGGATTGTGAAGCTCAAGGATGCTCTTGCATTTCTCAGGGAAGACTATCTTACAAGTTTGGGGTCAAATGCCAAAAGTTTGTCACCTGCAGAAGTGTATGATGCAGTCAATGAGGTCTAAAAAAATCAGCTCAAGGCTTTGCACTATCTTGGGAATGGTCTTCAATCAGAAATCTCCTCTATCAAGGAAGAAACAGATCAATCCTTGACCAAGCTAAAGAATTCCCATCTTTCTGATTTTCCCAAGGTAGATGGCATCCTCAAGGAAGTTCAGAAAACTGCTCAAAATGTTTCCAAGATGGATTGCACCCTAACCTTGGTCACTGATAATCTCAAGAAGCTGTCTACCAATCTAGAAAATCAGGTGCAATCCAACATCAACTCAAACTCTATGCTTTCAGTGATATGGAAGAATCAACATGGAGATAAGCTGGTGGATGAAGTACCTCTCTCAAATATCACAAAGTTTGATTTCTCCAAGCTCAAGGCTCAATCCCTAAATTCCTTCAAGTCTGAGCAACTATTCTCCAAGGTTGATAGGTTGGAAAGAGAGGTGGCTGAGCTCAAATCTGAAAACAAAGGGATCTCTCACTCTTTGGAGCTACTCAATTCCAAACTGGATGACCAAAGCAATACCACTTCCAACATCTTTCTAGTCCAGCAACAAATGATGACTGCATGATGAAGCACATGGAACTCCCAATTCCTGGTGAAGCCCAAGGCATCTCTTCTGATATCAAGCCTAAGGGGGAGAAGGAAAAGGAGAGTCTAATCTTGAGAAAGAAAGGGGGAGATTCAGACAAACAAAAGGGCATTCATATTGAAGAAAGAGCTCTAAAGTCAATCACATTTCCCTCAGTAGATGTCATCAGCAAAGAAGGTCAGAAAAGTACAGTCACCTCCACATACTACCCTAGCTCAATGCACATGGATGCCAATGCTCCTCACATCACATCAACTGCTCAACCAGTAAAATCAGATATTATCACTGAGGCCAAGCTACAGGAAGTTGCAAACTCAAACATCTATAATGATAAAGCCTTCTTGGAGTCTCTGAAAGTCATCAAAGCCAGTGTAGATGGTCAAACCCTGAAATACAGACAAAAACTCAATGAAGAAATCAAGTGTTTCATAGTGGTAGTCAGGAAGGTGAAAGAAGCCCATCTAAGAGAAATAATCATGATCTCCAAAGACAATTTCTTATGGCATTTGTCTTTTGAATCTCTAGAAAATCTGAAGTACACTGAACTGGATACACTTCTAGAACTGATTGAGAGGAAAAGGGAGAACAACAAAAGACTATATGATGAGCTTAAAAGAGATCAATTCTTAAGGCTGCCTGAAGTCATCACAAGTCCAAGAACTATAATATTCTAAAGCATCTCAAAGGCCAAATCCATTGATCAACTGGTTATTCCTACTCACTTGGAAATGAAAAACAAAGACAAAATCAATCAGGTGATTCAAATGCTGAGAGCAAAGAGGGGATTCAGAACTGCAGAAGAAATAGAGACAATTCAAATTCTGCAAACATTTCTTACTTCTGGCAGAAAACCTAAATCAGCCAAAGTGAGGAAAGAAAAGAAAAAGGACAAGGATGATGAAGATAAGAGTGGTAGGAGAAGGAGTTACCACATGAGTGATAAGGATGGGAAGAGTGAAAGCAGCAGAAGCAAGTCATCTAAGAAATCTAAAGATGCTGATAGTGATAAGAAAGATGCTCATGGAAAGATGGAGGCTGAGAAAAGAAATAGTGGAAATCAGCAAGCCAAGGACATTGCTAGCAGTATTTTAACCACAAAATAAGACTCTAAGTCTAGGGTGGATACTGTTAGTAATGATCCACCAAAATCTGCAACCAAGGCTTCTGAAACTGATTTGCCACAGAAGGAAAGTGAAGTCGCAATAGTGAAATCTAAAAGACACTTCCATAAAGTCACAGGTAGTGGAGTTCTATAGTGGGTTAAAGGGAAAGGATCAAGGTTGCTTCCAAATGATGTGGCAGTGAAGACTAACTCTCCTTGTTCCAGAAAGCTACCTCTAGTGAAGCATTTGAAGATCAAGAGTGTAGCCAAAAGAACAAGGATAACAAAGAAAAATGGAGTGATCACAAATGTTATTGGGCTAAATGTACCTCCTCTGGATGAAGACTATGATGAAGAAGCCCTAGAATTCTTGAGAGCTCATAGAATCTTTGAAGTCAATGTTATACAAGATCATCTAGAGATCAAGTACACTGATGGAAGGGAGAAAGAGATGAAAACTGGAAGCTGGAAATACTTCCCTATCTATGATCTAGAGAGGATCAATGCCTTGCTGAACTTTGAAGAAAAAAAAGAAAAGATTTGGAAGATAGAGATTGCCAGGTACTTGAAAATGCAATATGATTATCAAGAGGAACTAAGGAAGTGGAATGAAGCGAAAAGAATTCAGAAAGAAAAGGAGATGGCAGAAATGGAAGAGAAGGCTATAGATCTAAGGAAGAAGGGGCTCTGCAAAGTGAAGTTCAATCCTTATGTTGTGGATTACAAAAAAAATGGAGGTAAAAGCAAAATAAGGATGGAATTTCTGGACTATTATGTGGAAAGTGCTCTGAGAAGTGTTGCTGAAGATTTAGAAGACTCTCCTCTCTTAGAAGAATTGACAGCAATGGATGAAATTCTCATAGCCATATTGGAAATGAACAGAAGGGAAGAAGCTAGAAAGAAGAAAGTCAATGATGATTATCTAGAAAAACAAATGGAATCTGAAGCTGCTCAGTAACAGAAAAATCATATGTAAGCTATCATTTTCTGTTTGTAATCAAATCATGTTCATAATGTTCATCTGCTGTTTCCTCTGAAATATGATTCCTTTAATGTAAGGTAGTCTTGTTATCAGACATGAAATTGTGCCTAAGTTTTCTTACTCACAATTTGGGGGAGATTGTTAGGCTCAAGGCATGTCTGAATACCATTATTAACAAGTCTACACCTTGTGACTATGTCTCTACATGACCTAGTGAATTTCATTACTGGGGTATAGTATAAGTATCTTTTGTACTTGTCTTGTTTTCATGTACTTAGCTCTATTCTGCTTACTCAAGTTTATAATGAGCTTATTAAGTTTCTTGCACCTAGAATGTATATAGGTCATGAAATAATTGTCCTGGAAGAAGTTCAATTTGTTCATGCAGCAGGATAAAAGTGAATAAGGCCATGAAGAAATAAGTTGCAGAAATTTATCCAAGTCCTTATATTGTGAAGTCAGAATGAACTATGTCGTGAAGTCCTCAAAGTCCATGTCATGAAGTGCTGAGATCGCATAGTCTGAAATGAACTATGTCGTGAAGTCCTCAAGGCACGTGTCGTGGAGTGTTGAGATCGCATAGTCTGAAATGTACTAGACCGTGAAGTCCTCAAAGGCTATATCGTAAAGTCCTCAAACGCTATATCGTGAAGTCTGAAATATGTCATATCGCATACTCCTAAAATACTCATATAGCAAAGTCCTCATATAGCAAAGTCAGAAATGCTCTATGTCGACAAGTCACATGATAAGGAGTATACTGGAGTTCACGATGTCAACACTTAGGCGATTTACAACAAGACAAATCAAGGTACAATATCAGAGTTCATGGAGACAAATACTGAACCATCTGTTACGGTTAAATGGTCCAAAGACAGATGGAAAATCTACAGCAAAACTTGGAGAGAAAAAATAGAGACAAGCAGCTACAGATAAGGGAAAGGACGACAGTGAGCTAGTGGTCCTTCCTGACACAGTTAACCTCTTATGGAAATACAAGATGGAGTTACAGTTAGGGGTAGCTGTGTAATTAGGAGTGTGCACCAGTTTATATAGGTCTTATATATATTGTGTGCACCCTATAGTTAGCTATAAGAGAGATACACATAGATTTTATCAAGCACTCTTTTCTCTGTAAGAAAACAAGAAAACACTGTTCTTGTTTAGAAGCCAGAATTTCAGTTGTGAAATTTTGGAAGCTGTAGTATTTGATTTACTTTATACAAAGTAGATTAAAGTGATTGTGTGTGTTCTGTTTACTTTATTTCCGCATTCTCATACATACACAATCTAATACAGATCTTAGCTTCAAGAATCGAAAAACATTCAAACTATCCATTCACCCCACTCTGTCTAGTTTACTAGTTTTATTCATATCTAACACTTTTCTATTTGGTACTGCTCGAAGATTTTGGCAACTAAGTAGCATCATTATAATTTTGACTGCATTCACATAATATCACACTATTAGCCAAACGTCAGTCGACTATTATAAAATTATGAAAATTTTCATTTGGTACCACTCGATTTTTACTTTCAAGTATGTGGAACCATTCTACTTTAATTGAGTTTAAACTCCAAAATGCCAATATGTTAATGAATATGATAATTTGATGAATCTAATCGCTCTGATCAAACTCCTTATTTTTGGTGGATAAAAAGATCCTCAACAATATTTTGAGGGGCATAAAATCAAGAAGTTTGAACAAATTCATCATGTTCATTAAAAAAATATTTTGGAGTTGAAACACAAAGTAGAATGATGTCACTTCAAAGTCAAAAATTTCAGAGTTGTATCAAATGAAAAATCTCATAATTTTATAATGATCTATTAATGTTTGGTTGACGAAGTGGTAATGTGTAAATGAAGTCGAAAATATAATAGTGTCACTTCGAAGTTAAAAATTTGGAGTGATATCAAATGAAAAAATCAATTGTACAATAATCTAAAATAGAAAATTTTATGTAATTGCACCAAATCGAACACGATTTTGAAATGAAACAAATTAATTTAATTATCTTATATAACCAAAATTTGGGTTTGATAATATTGTATTACAACGAAAAAAAGTATAGATAGTTGTAAATATAAGATCAAATTCGTGTAGTTACAAACTAGTTTTTAAGTTGAAACTCTTTTGCACTTGCTTAATTTGGATGAGTATTTAATAACATTAATCATGTTTTAAAATATAAATGAGAGGAATAAAAGAAAGAAATTAACAAATTCTTACTTTAAACTTATAATTTGTTCTATGCTTAATATCTTTAAATAACTCACTTTGTTATTAAACATTTATTACAGTTAAATTAATTAAATTATTTTATTAACATAAAGTTTCTTATAATACAATTATTATTTTATCAAATTTATTTCGTTATCACATTATTCTTATGTCCCAAAATATGTGATTTTACTTATTTTTTTTAAGTATTTCAGTGCATTTGGAAATTTGGAGGAGGTTATTTTAGACTACTAATGATATAGTTTTATTTGTACGAAATTTGTTAATTTTATCTTTTTTATAAATAAAGAGATTTGTTATATGTAACATAAAAACATTTATATTAAAATATATGAAAATGAGTGGCTCATATAAAATCAAAGGATGGTGTGATGAATAAGTGAAAAAACATATATTAGGGACAAAATCTTTCTTATCAACTTTTAAACTTTACTCAGAAAGAAAAATTAATTAAGAAAAAACGCAGGACGTGTAAGGTTGAACTTGGACATAACATACAGGACGGTGCTGCACAAAAGTACATCTATCATTTGCTTTCCAAAAAGAAAAAGACTACATCAATATCATCTCCATAAACAACTGTTGCCGGAGAATTAAGCATCTCTTGTTAATGTTGCTAAGATTTCGATCTATTTAGAATTAGAAAAAAATGCCAAGAATCGTAGAAAATAAACTTTCGTGTAAACCACGTGGCTCTTCCCAATTGATTGATATAATAATTAAAGATTTTGACTAGCGTGCATTCATATGAATTCATCCGATTAAAATTCTTCATTCTGTCAACTCACAAATGCCCCATCATTTTGAAGATTTGTAAGGGAATTTTTTCCCAAGATTCGAACACAGGCAGTAATGTTGATTTAGTCGATAATACAGTTAATGATATCTATATTCTTTATTAATAAGCAAAACAATGTGAAAATGGCGCGCTGTATTAAAGTATCAAAGTACCAAATTTGGTTATCATTTAACCCGGTTCGATTCCTCGCAACTACATAATTATACAAGATTTATTTACTTTAAATTCTTTAACTTCATCCGGGGTTCGAATCCTTACAACTACGTAATTATACAAGATTTATTTATTTACTTTAAATTCAATAGTTTCATCTAGCGTTAGATTCTTTGCAGCTACGTAAACATACAAAATTTATTTATTTACTTTAATTTCTTTAGTTTTATGCACCGTTCGATTGTCTATAACTATATAATTAAATAGTTATTTATTTATTATATATTTTTATCATTCAATTCTCGAGAAATACATTTTTAAATAATACTTATTAATAATTTATTAATACTAATATTTTAATGTAAATTTATCCTCGGTCCGTGCTTGACACGGGTTATAAGCTAGTAATTATTAATTAAAAAATTGTACTAAGTAAATAGCTAAGTTGCTTTGCTTTCCTGTGCTGGCAATTCTATTTATCAAACTTGAACAAGAAAAGGACAGACAATGTTAATGATTTAACAATTAGAAAATCTTGTGGCGTTTCTCCTAATTGTCACTTCCTTGGTTTTCCCTCCCCTGTTTCTACGAAAAATAAATATACATTGATACATAAATTTTATGCAACCTAACAATTCTATGCTGTGCTTTGTCCAAAATTTAAGAAAAAAAGTGTCAAGAAAGTGATGGATAATATGCCAATGCCTGCGTCGCCTCCTGGATCAACGAACATGACTCCCGGATCATCAAACATGCATCATATGGTGATGCACATGAACTTCTACTGGGGAAAAGATGTGCTCATTCTGTTTCAAGGATGGCCTAGGGACAGTCTTGGCATGTATATACTTGCTCTAGCTTTTGTGTTCATTTTGTCTGCAGCTATTGAAGTCTTGTCCATCCCTCATGTTGTTAAGTCGGGCTCGAGTCCGATGATTGGTTTGTTGATTCAGGCAACTGTTTATGCTGTACGAATGGGTCTCGCTTACTTGGTCATGCTCTCGGTTATGTCCTACAATCTTGGTATATTTTTTGTCGCGGTTGCAGGCCATGGTGTTGGATTCTTATTGGCTAAGATCCGAGCACTTGCAACAGCTGCAGCTGCTGATCAGGCTGGTCCTGATCCTAAAGTTTAATAAATATCAAGATGTAAAATGCTATTTTCATTAATTAGTAGATGGCAACTCTCCTCCTATCTGTTTACTGAGGTTTAAGCACTGGGTACGGATAGTTTTTTTAGTATGGCTTCTTACCTTGTACCAATCTTTCTGTTACAAAAAATTGAGTTCTATAGATTTTCCTTTACGTTTTTTACTTTTAGTTCTCTTTTTTCTTTGGTTACATGGGTAAGAAACAGCAAAGCGACCACAGTTTCTAGTTTCTGTCGGGTATAATTACTAACTACACAGTAACAATAGGGCAGTTATATATATTTCGAATTAACAAGAACAGACAAATAACCAATAAACGAAACAAACACAAAGGTCAAAAATAAAAATATAATCAGAGACTGTAAATTATAAGATAAGAAAGAACAATTATCTCTCAGGAACTTTAACAAATACTGAAAGATAAAGAAACAGCTGAGTCGCCAAGCCTTCGAGAAGTCTTGACTGTTCTTGAAGAGATTATTGCCCCACTTACGTTGTGTTGGGTTGCAGCAATATCACTCCCAGGATAAAACAGCTCAGATCAATCCACTCACAGTAATGGCAATGATCAACAACGACCTGCACCTCACTTCGCCCATGAACTATGTATTATGTATGTGTTGAGAGAAAAACCAGAGAAGATAATAGTTGCCTAGGGTTTTCAGAGTTACGTATATCTCATCTCTGTGTCAAACGTTATCTTTTGTATATATAAATATAATACAAAATAAAACGTAACAGACCAAATATTGTAACTGAAGATATGACATTTAATACTAATTATTCTGATTTAATTACCATAACAGTTGTCATCAGTATTTAATATGTCCGTCAGGAGTGGCATCAGTACTTGACCAACCATCAGGATTTCGTCAGGACTGGACCATCATCAGGATTTGACCCAGGCCATCAGGATCAGTAGTCATCAGGATTTGACTCCAAATACTAACAATAAACAGGTAATAAAATTCCTCGCTTAGGTCGCCTCGCGTACGCGAGACGCCGAGACATTCACCCAAATCGCCCTTCGACCCGACCCAACCCGAGTCGAGTCGTGACGGGGCGGGGCGAGGCGCGCGCGTGTGTGTGTGTGCGCGCGTGAGGCACATACTAACACCATGCACACTCAAATGCCTTAGTAGTTGTACACTACTCTTGCACA
Source organism: Heracleum sosnowskyi (assembly GCA_030848705.1). Classification (NCBI taxonomy): domain Eukaryota; kingdom Viridiplantae; phylum Streptophyta; class Magnoliopsida; order Apiales; family Apiaceae; genus Heracleum; species Heracleum sosnowskyi. Next base: position 10,430,783 of record CM061245.1, read on the forward strand.
TGTTTCTATATAAACACACCAACCTCTCATTACCATTTCAATGTGGGATACAAGTTATTTCTATATAACCACCCACATAACCCATTTCAAGCAACCTATTTCAACTCAATTTATTTATGGATTCCACTAAGAAAATATCTTAGATCCAAACATGAAAGTTTAAGTCCTCATTACAAGGAACAACCTCCAATCGTTAGTTTCCGGAAATTCCATCAAGAACATATTTAAAATATGCCTCAAACTTTCCATTTTCTAACAATCCCCCACAAATCCATACAGAAATGCATATCGGTCCTTATCATGACTTGTTTTTCAGAGTCGGTACCCTTCCGGGTTTGAACCCTCCTAAGTCCTCTACTTCGATGGCTACCGGATCTAGATGGAATTTTTCACCTTGAATCTTTATCCGTTTGGTGTAACCACACTCCATAGACGACGATAAATCAAAGGCTATGGTGCTGATCTACGACTTTGAGACGTTAATGGTCCTGTCTCGATCCTGTTCGTCGAATGCTTCAAGGAATAACCTTTTCCTCTAATTGCGACCACACAATTACATTCGTTTAGCTGGGCATCTCCAGAGATGTACTGCTATCATCTCGTCAAAAGACTTGACCCCATTCAGAGTTCAAATAACTCTTGCTATACTGGCAGTAACAGTACCTTTTAGGTTTACAGGGGATAGACACAGATACGTAAGTATCAAGAAATATAGTAAAGGTACTACCAACTCACCCTCACAACTTGTTATTATCACATTGAATACACTTCAAGGGATCTCCTCTTAGGTGTATTGGGTTCCCGCTGCTGATGAATCATTATGGGCTATCAGTCCCATCCCCAACCTAGACTTAAGGACTACTACATGCTCAAGTCCTTTAGTCAAAGGATCGACTATGTTATCCTGAGTTCCAATGAACTCTACAGCAATAATCCTTTCAGACACAAGACCCCTTATAGACTTAAGTCTAACTTGGATGTGTCTCTTTGTTTTAGCATTATACTTTTCACTACTGATCTTGTCGATAGTTGTACGGCTATCACAATGAACATCAATGACTGGAAGCGGTCTGCTTACTACAGGTAACACTGACATAAGTCCATGCAACCATTCAGCCTCCGTCCCCGTGGCATGTAGTGCACACAACTCAGCCTCAAAGGTAGACCGAGTTATCAAAGTCTGTCTAGTAGACTTCCAGGATATTGCTCCACCTGCTAGGGTAAACAAATATCCAGTCACTCCATTGGTACCAGATTTCTTAGCTATCCAACTTGCATCACTATATCCCTCGAGTACTCCAAGGAATCTTCGATAATGCAAACCAAGGGAAATAGTTCCCTTAAGATATCTAAGAACTCTATCTAGTGCCTCCCAATGAGTCTTGTCCGGACAGCTTGTATATCTAGCTAACTTAGACACATAATAAGAAATGTCTGGTCTAGTCACGTTAGCGAGATATTGCAAACTCCCAATAATCTGAGAATACCTTAACTGAGACACAGGAATCCCTGAACTATTCTTGACTAGGGCAACTTTAGGATCGTACGGTGTACTAGCGATTCTACAATTTGAATAACCATACTTCTCAAGTATAGATTTCTCTATATAATGAGATTGTGACAATGTTATTCCATCAGTTGACTGTGTCAACTTGACCCCAAGAATCACACTAGCCTCACCCATATCCTTCATTTCAAAGTGCCTTTTCAAGGAAATTTTTGTGTCGTTAATAATCTCAATATTGGTTCCAAACAATAATATATCATCCACGTATAGGCACACGATAATACATTCATTTCCTTTAACCATATAGTAGACACACTTGTCACTTTCATTAACTACAAACTCTGATTCTAAAACAGTATCATCAAACTTTTTATGCCAGTCTCTAGGAGCTTGTTTTAAGCCATATATAGACTTGATCAACTTACATACTTTTCTCTCGTTACCAGAAGCAACAAATCCCTCAGGCTGATCCATATAAATCTCTTCTTCAAGATCACCATGAAGAAAAGCTGTCTTTACATCCATTTGATGGATGATAAGACCATGTACAGAAGCCAATGCTATAAGAATTCGGATTGTTGTCATCCTTGCAACATGAGAGTATGTGTCAAAGTAATCAATGCCTTCCTTTTGCCTAAAGCCCTTAGCTACCAGCCTAGCCTTATACTTATCTATTGAGCCATCAAGATTCATCTTCCTTTTGAAAATCCACTTACATCCTATAGTAGTACACCCAGGAGGTAGGTCAACCAACTCCCATGTTCCGTTAGAAACAATAGAGTCAATCTCACTTTTTACAGCACCTTTCCAGTGACTTGACTCCGAAGAATCCATGACCTGTCGGAAAGTCAAAGGTTCATCCTCGACATTGTAAGTGACAAAATTACTTCCAAAGTCCTTGACTACCTTTGCACGCTTACTCCTTCTAGGTTCATCTACTTCGTCAGGAGTAGAACTACTAGCAGGATCTGCCCCCACATTTGTCATCTTTTCCACATGATCAGGAATAGAACTCGATGTGTGAGTAGGATCATCATTAGAAATACTTTGAGGTATGCTAGTCTTCATAGGGAGCACATCCTCAAAGAATGTTGCATCACGAAACTCAACTATAGTGTTAGCAACTATACCGTCTATGTCAGATTTTAACACTAAAAATCTCATAGTTGTAGTGGTTTCAATATAGCCCAGAAAGATGCAATCAACAGTTTTCGGACCTATTTTCTTTCTCTTGTGTTCAGGGACAAACACCTTTGCAAGGCACCCCCACACACGAAGATACTTTAAACTCGTCTTTCTACTTTTCCATAATTCATAAGGTGTCTTGTCCATATGTTTCAGAGGGACTCTATTCAGAATATGGCAAGCCGTATTCAAAGCCTCTCCCCATATGTACTTAGGCAACCCAGAATTAATAAGCATGTTGTTAATCATATCTTTAAAGGTTCTGTTCTTTAGTTCAGCTACCCCATTAGACTCAGGTGTGTATGGTGGAGTCACCTCATGAACTATACCATTGCTTACGCAAAATTCATTAAACGAGGTACTAGTATACTCACCACCTCTATCAGATCTCAAACGTTTAAGTACTTTACCAGTTTGTGTTTCAGCTTCAGTTTTGAACATAATGAATTTTTCTAGTGCTTCATCCTTATGTCTAAGTAAATAAACATAACAGTATCTACTACAATCATCTATAAAGGTAATAAAATATCGTTTATTATCCTTAGTCAACATGCCACCAAATTCACATATGTTAGTGTGCTAAATCCAATACTCCTGAATCTCTAACAACATTATGAAAGGGTTTCCTAGTTTGTTTAGCAGTCACACATACTTGACATTTAGATTTCTTTTCAATAGCATACTTTGGAATCAACTCTAAATTCATCATATTCTTTAGAGCACCAAAATTTAAATGACCAAGTCTAGCATGCCATAAATCGGATGATTCAACACAATTAACAGAAGGTGCAACACTATCATTAATAAAACTGCCCAAAACAGGCTGAACATTTATTAAAAATAAACCATCAGACAAATAACCTTTGCCAAAGAATGTACCAGTATGTGTAATAACTACTTTATTACATTTCAAAGAAAGTTCAAATAACCTTTGATAAGATACAAATAAACTAATATCAGTACAAATATTTACATTAGCTCCAGTATCAATCAACCATTCATGTGACAGATAAGTGGAAAGAAGTACAGGGTTGTAGGTAACATACCCGTCATTGGTTCCAGAGGCAACAACCTCACCAACAACCATGTTAACCTTAGGTCCATCAGTGGTTGCAAGCACAGTATTAGCTTGTGCTCCCACAACAGCTTTCTTTGCTTTCTTTGCATGACAGTCCTTCCTCCAATAACCAACTTGTCCACAAGACCAACATGGTTTGTTTGTCTTTGGTTTCTTAGCCTTGTTCTTGTCAGTTTTAGGTTTAGTGTTATCCTTCTTAGTGACAACCTTTTTTTTCTGTCCAACAGTCACTACATTCACCTTCGAACTCCCATGTTCAGCAGGCATCACATGTCCCTATTTGGACTTGTATTGTTCCTGTACAGAGATGTCCAACATCAGGTTTGTCCAAGTGATCTCTCCTTTCTGTCTTTTCAGGGAGAGAGCAAACTCTTCCCAAGACTTAGGGAGTTTTTCAATCACAGCCATAACCTGAAACTTTTCAGGAAGGTCCATTCCGGACTCTTTCAAAGCATGCACCAACATCTCAAACTCGTGTGCCTGCTCAGTCATGGATTTTGTATCCACCAGTTTAAAATCAAGAAACCTAGCCACAGAATACTTTTCCAACCCTTGCGAGTCAGTATTGTGTGTCTGGTCCAGCTTCTCCCATAAGATCTTAGCAGTGAAAGAATTAGATGAATAAACATCAAATAGAGTGTTCGCTAAAACTACCAGTATAGCAGCCCTAGCCACCCCATCTTTTTCCTCCCACATGGCATAAGCCTTAAGAGTTTCAGCCTTATCCTGATCAATAACCGGTTTCTCATACTGCACCACCGGCCATAGACCCTTTACCGTAAGCCACAGTTTCATCTTTTTCTGCCAACGAGAAAAACCAACACCCCCACCGAATTTATCAGGCATTCCTGACAAATCAATAGGCTGTGGGAAACGGTACGTGGTCCAATCTATGGTGGGTACAGTAACACCAGAACAAGAAGCAATAGCACCATCAGGAGTTTCAGTTCCGTTCACCATCTTGTTAATTAACAATATACAACATAGAAAAATAATCTCTTCAAGATTGTTGGGTATAATTACTAACTACACAGCAACAATAGGGCAGTTATATATATTTCGAATTAACAAGAACAGACAAATAATCAATAAACGAAACAAACACAAAGGTCAAAAATAAAAGTATAATCAGAGACTGTAAATTATAAGATAAGAAAGAACACTTATCTCTCAGGAGCTTTAACAAATACTGAAAGATAAAGAAACAGCTGAGTCGCCAAGCCTTCGAGAAGTCTTGACTGTTCTTGAAGAGATTATTGCCCCACTTATGTTGTGTTGGGTTGCAGCAATATTACTCCCAGGATAAAACAGCTCTGATCAATCCACTCACAGTAATGGCAATGATCAACAGCGACATATACCTCACTTCGCCCAAAAACTATGTATTCTGTATGTGTTGAGAGAAAAACCAGAGAAGATAATAGTTGCTTAGGGTTTTCAGAGTTACGTATATCTCATCTCTGTGTCAAACGTTATCTTTTGTATATATAAATATAATACAAAATAAAACGTAACAGACCAAATATTGTAACTGAAGATATGAAATTTAATACTAATTATTCTGATTTAATTACCATAACAGTTGTCATCAGTATTTAATATGTCATTTGACTCCAAATACTGACACTGGCCATCAGGATCAGTAGTCATCATGATTTCACTTCAAGTACTGACCAGGCCATCAGGATTTGATCCAAGAACTGGTCCATCAGGATTTAATATAAATCCTGACCCAGTTCGTATAGCTGTTACAAATAAATACTGATACTGTTAAATTAAATCAATAAATAACCGACCCTTACTAACACCATGCACACCCACATGCCTTAGTAGTTGTACACTACTCTTGCACATGTTTCTGTATAAACACACCAACCTCTCATTACCATTTCAATGTGAGATACAAGTTATTTCTATATAACCACCCACATAACCCATTTCAAGCAACCTATTTCAACTCAATTTATTTATGGATTCCACTAAGAAAATATCTTAGATCCAAACATTAAAGTTTAAGTCCTCATTACAAGGAATAACCTCCAATAGTTAGTTTCCGAAAATTCCATCAAGAACATATTTAAAATATGACTCAAACTTTCCATTTTCTAACAATCCCTACAAGACAAGGCCAGTAAAGCAGGATAATGAACAACAAACAACCGTTGCATCTATGTAATCTGATTGGAAACCAATACACTAAATCACATTTCCTAGTTCCAAGGAAACCTAAAAAATGCTGAAGTGTTTGCTAGTTTCAACTTCCCTCCGAAGAACAAAAGAGAAACCGAAATGACTAAGCAGCAAATACAAAAAATAAAACTGCTACTATTTTTGCACAACCTATCGCTTTATTCCATCAAAAGATTTTAACCATAAACCTCCCTCTTCAAAATAATTCAGACTGATTCACTGCCTAATGTTCAGTAGCTAATACGAATGTCAGTAGGTCCACTCTTGAGGAAGCTGGAGCTCATTGTGTGTCAACGTTGACCTGGCCATGTCCCGTCTCTGTTGAGCATGTGCTCGTGCAACATGTTCTCTATTCTTCAAAGCTGCATCTACAATTTTTTTTTTTTAAAAAACAATTGTTTCACTTAATTGTAGTGAGAATATCAATAAAAAAAGCAGGCAGGGGGGGGGGGGGGGGGGGTACAATACCATATTGTTGATGGAAGAAACCATTTTTATTGAGCTGGTTAGGTGTTTCAATGGCTCCTAAATTTAGATTAAGAGCTTGGACAACTCTTTCTGGAAGCAGAACTGTTGAATATCCTGCAAGTTACGGAGCAAAGATCTATGATCAGTTTTCAATCTGATACATGACAAATTAGATCAAGATTTGAATCTAAGCATTGAACTCAAATACTTGAACCATTTATATGTGCTCGTAACATCTTATAACTTCTTATATTCTTTTTCTGCGTACACCTAAGACTCCAAGGTCGAAAAAATATATCCAGGATTCATCGTTAGGCATGAGTACGTGATCCAGGATTCATCGTTATGCATGAGTACGTGAGTGTTTAAATTTTTTCGATTAATTATAGCAACCAACAAACAAAAAAATCTCTGTGTACATAGCATATTTTTAACTACCAATCAAACATTATACATTATCAGAAATACCAGATGTGAGAGAAAAAGACCTGGCTTCTTGCGAGCTATTTCAGGGGACTGATTGTTCCAACTTCCAGCTGGGCGAGGCAAGAACACTCCAGTACCAGAACGTTCACTTTTAGTGATTTGATTACCAAGAAAAACAGCCTTCATTCCTGAACCAGCTGGTGTTGGTTGTTCACTAAATTGAGTCTTTTTCAGAGCAGGCCAAGCAGAGGGAGAAAAACCATTACCATTTCTTGTTTCATCATCTTGTTGAACCTGTTGCATGTATTGCACGGACTTTTGTTTTTTCTTCATCCACTTTTGCTGCTTAAATTCCTACAAGGCCCGAAAATTTAATTAATGAAACCAATTCACTAAATATCAGATAAATTGCTTGAATAGAAAATGGCTTACTTGGTTCGGGCAGAGCAGGGGCTTTTGTTGAAGCCTTGTCACTTCCCCAGCTGCAGCATAAAGAAGCTCAGTAGCTTCCATGTTCTTGGCTTCCTCATAAGGTGGTGAAAGGCAGTTAGGGCTTCCACGGCTGGAAGCCTGTTTACTATTATAACCTCCCATAGCATTGCAGAGTGTTGATTGAGGCGATGTGGCGATGTTCCACAACTATGTGACATTAACAAACGGAGGAAGTCCAAAATTAGAAACAATTTGAATCGAAGATAATTTCCAAAATTTAAAAACAAGTTGAATACCTTGTTCTATAAGTAACAAATATTAGGTTCGATGGCTTGAACATCATAAAGAGATGAGTGCATAATAAACAAAACAAAACTGCAACTCAGTGTTGCCTAAAAAACTGAAACAGTATGTAGTTATGACTTGTAAGAAAGTAGTAGCAGTACCCTGTCTGTTTTTTGATAGCTTGTTCTCCATGGAACATTGATGTGTGTCGGAAATTGTTCTTGAAAAATGCCCGTTTTTCTTGTAGTGTACTGATCTAGTCGTTTCGTCAACTCAGCGTGGAACTCACTCTCGTCATGATCTTGAGAAAGGAGCTTGGGAGGAAGCCAAAACTGACCTTCATTCAACTCATCAGCCATAATTTCAAAAGAAAGAACTTGTAGACCGGGAAGAATAGAAGTAAAAAACTGAGCAGGTGAGTTTTCATGTTTATAATAGCTACTGACTACCACCAGTAAGCCGCTAATAGGCGTGCATGACCCCACTCGTTCCACTTACGTGTCAATGTTGACTCCCACCGTACCGAAATAGTGACATTTTTTTAAGAGTAGGGGTAGAGGCACAAATTTGATACAAAAATTTGTTATCAAATGACATGACATAAGTGATGCGGTAATTTGGAATATTTTGATTGGTGTTGTTGGTATGAACGCAGGGGTCCACTTATTATTACAACGAATCAGGAATTGTCATGTGTATTTGGAAAGAATTTTGGGAACAAATTTTGTGGTTCTAGCATTTTATTTTTATTTTAATTTTCTGTACAAATTCAAAATTTATAAAAAATGTTACTCGTATAATATTTTCTAAAAAGTTTTCGTAATTAATTCTGTGAAATATTAGCCTTAATTTAAATTAAACAGTGAAGAACGTGGGAGCATTTTGAAGATTCACCCTCGTCAGATCAGACGTGGTCATTCATGCTTCCCATGTTCCATGTAATGTGGGACTCTGGTCTTTTAACAAAAGCAGTGACGAGTAATCGGAAAAATGAATTTAATTAAATTTGTTCCAAATATTATTAAAAAGAAAAACAGGAATATGCATTTGCACCGAAATGAGAATGGAAACTCGAAACAAAAGCAATTGAAAATTTAGAAAAAAATCAAAGTTGAATTCACTTTTGTGTAAAGTTCGAAAGTGTGCAACGTTGCTTCACATTCTCGCAAACGGCTTATAAATCTTCTTTCCCGCCGAAAGACAAAGATGTATATTGTATACTACGCATAAAACCACAAACGTCCTATCAGTTTGTTATGTTAAAAGTCTATCCTTTTTGACTTCTTGTAACCCGGCTGACTAGATACAACACCTCTGTTAAAATATTTATATTAAATTATGAATTTTTTTAACTAAATGACATATATCATAAAAGTATATATTACTTTAATTTTAGTGAATATTCATTTATATATACATAGGGCCTTTAAGATTTCAATAAAATTTATTCATTAATGCATTTAGCGAGATTATTCATTTACTCCATTGTTCCAAGTTGGGACCGGAAAAAATTATTCATTTGATGAGTTTATTTATTTATCGAACATTTATTTACCGAGATTCTACTCTATCACACCTCTCGGCCTAAAAACAAAATTAATATTTTGGATGAAGAGCGATTAAAAAGAAGAGGAGTATGTTGTGACGATATTTTTTAAAATTTTTATTGATAAATTATATATTTTTAAAAAGCCTACTCCAAGCAAGACTTGCATTTAGAACTGTAGTTCTAAATATAAATAGAGCAGTGGTTTATGATATCGTATTCTAAGAACTTTTCACTCATTCGTAAAAATTTCGAATAATTTTAAAAGTATCGAATTGGGTATCAAAATTTAATATCAAATGATATGACATTAATGATAAGATAATTTTAAATGAGTTTATTGATATAATTAATGTGAATACAGGGAATTCATTATTATTAATTGAGTCGTAACTAATCGAAACACGACATATGATATTTGTGATTCATTTTGAGTATCAATTCAGTACTTTTAACCTTGATTAAAAACTAAGTAAAGAATCTTTGTTACTGTTAGTATAAGTGATATGTTTTTTGAAAATTTGTTGGTCAGCTAAAGTCAACTGTTGGTTTGATTTAGTGACACTTTCAAAGATCTCACAGTGTGTATTATTCCAAACTTCTGGCCTAATGCATCACTCTTGGGGACCAACTACTCTCAAATTTCATTCCAACATCAAAGATGATAGCTCGTTGACTTTACTTCTAGTCGTGGCCTGAGAAAAAGGCCCTTAATAATACAATTTGAAATTAAAATACCCTTAATAACATATTTTAAAAATATGGTTCTCAATGGCACAGTAAAACGTTACTTTATTTTATATTTATGATTCCATCCATATTTTACTTCATCTGATATTTTACTTCATCTGATTATGAACTAGACAACACACATACATGTATGTGTATATTAATTAAATATACATTATACAGAGTCTATTGCAGATGATTAAGAGTCGGGGAAAATGCTAACTTAGAAGATGTGGGGTTTTCTAAGACATTGTATTATGTGTACCACGTGAAAAAATGAAAATTAATTGCAGGTGTCAAAAAGTTATGATCCCGTGCAAAAACGTAAATGGATATCACGTTTTGATACTAACGTAACTTTAAGTTACGTTTGTATGTTGAAAAATGACAAATTAAGTTGTGTTTTTTGTAATAAAAAAATGTGAAAGTATCACAAACGCAAGACACCCTTGCGTTTCTGATAAATGCATCTTTAATTTGCGTTTCTTTATATCATTTAGGATCATATTTTCAATTTATGCCATTTGAAATAGTAATTTTTTAAATCCTCTTCTATATATAATAGGACAACAGGGGATAATTTTGAGCCAAAAAATCCCCTGTGAAAATGACAATTTTACCCTTATATATTTTGAAATTACATGGCATGCCATTACTCTCTTATCTAAAGAAAAAAATGAGTAAATAATGTTTTTGTGCAGAATCGAACCCTTGACCTTCCCTAAGTTAATCATTCTTATAACCATTGAGCTACATAACTTCTTTTGATTTTGATTGAAAAATCATATTACATAAACCTCACATCATTCTTAATCTTATATTTATTATTATATTAACTTTGAGCAAAAAACAAAGGTGATTTTATAATATATATATATTAATCTATGTTGTTTCAGTTTTCAAAATGTTGTACATAATTATTTAAACAACCAATCTTATACAATTTTAATATTAAATTTTAAAAACAATGTTGCGTATGATGTATATCTACATTTGTTTTAGTCATACAAATATCTTGTATATGTAATGTAAACTATAAAATGATATATCTTTTTGCACAACAGTCTATCTTTATTGTACTACATAATTTATTTGAATTATTCATATATTTAATCTATAAAGCGTAATACTGAACATTGATTATAAAATAAGTAATATATTACAAGTAGTTTCTTTATATATTATTTAATTATTTATTTTTAAATTAATAAAAAGTAAAGTCCAATATTTAAAAATTAGACAACAATCACGGGTATATAACACATATCGATAACATGTATACACGATATTCATGAGTATTTTTATTACATATACAAATACAAGCTCGTAACATGTGTCATGCACGAGTTTAATATTTTCTTTTAATATTTATATTTGTTTATTAAGAAAATGATTTTAAATATGAATACTTATATATGGTTGTTGAACTCGGCGTCGAATTGACATAGGTGTTTGATCGCAATAAATTGTGTTTTAAGAGTTTTGTGTTGAACAATTTTTTAGAGATATATGTTTTGAATAAAATTATTATTTTAAAAAATTACGGTACAATTGTAAAACTAAAAGAACTAAAGTGTAAATCCCAAAATATGAGTACCGTACTGACCAACTATCAAAGTTTTAATATTTCGATTTTAATAATATAGTATAAATATAATAGAAGTGACTAGATTTAGAACTATGTTGGATGAATTATGTATGTAACACATTTGTAATTAATTTTAATATAAAATTTTATATTAATTTTATGGAAGTTAATAATTGCTTATTTTGAATTAAATTAATAAATATATAATAGGTAAATTTGAAAATTGTATAATAAATTAAATAGATTAAAATATATAGTCAAGTGAACAAATTTTAGAAAATATGATATTTCATATCTTACAAGTAAGAAAAATATTATGATCGATCAATCACATTATACACTCGGAGTTATTTAAAATTATAGATCTAAAAGATAAAAAATTAAGTTATAGAAATTATTTTTGGTACATTGATTGGACAATACCTTTATCGATTCTCATCGTTGCGTAAATAAATATTAAATTTCCTACAATGCCAAAAATTTAAAGAACATGACTGATGCAAATAAGTGTGTCACATGACCAACTGAGAGTCGATTATACTTTTGAAAAGAAAGGAAAGAGAAAACTTTATTTAACCTGTGTTTATTGAATTTTTTAATACAAAAAAGGCAAAACAATTAGATTAAATTATTAAACAATTAACTCTAAAATTTAATTTCCATAGATTTACTGAGAATAAAAAGAAAAATAGGTATATTTACATTTAAGATTCAAAGTTGCTGCAAGACCTGTAATAAATTCGTACACGTTCAGTGAATCAGTCTAAATATGACTTATACAACATGTTTATAAGTTAAGAAATATCCTATTTTTAGTGCACGGATAATTTTGAATAAATCAAATTATCTATAAATTAAATTAGGGACATTGCGAGAATCGATAGAAAATAACACGTGACTGAGAATATGTTTTACTGGATTGAGAATAATGACACTAGAAGATGCAACAGGCTCCCCTCCTAAATCGGAGCATGCTAAATCTTTGAGTCAGACAAAGGAACTAGCACAACTATTCAGAGTTTTCCATACCGCTACTGACAAACAAAAAAAGGACATCATGTGTTACCGTAAAATCCCATCTGATATCAACGCATGGATGCATGCACACATATATACATAACGGGTCTAACTTATACCATCCCAAGTTCACACAGGGTGCAGCCTCGGAATGATATGACATGCCGAGTTCAGAACAAATTTGTGTGCTATCAAAGAAACTAAAGTTTTATTCGAGGTACATGAGAACGCAGTTACGGATCACTTACAACCAAAATATATGTGATCACCAGCATCATCGGAGTCTCAAACCGTCAACAAAAAGGCAAACATAACACGATTTATCGTCACTCGAGTGTCTAAACATTTACTAAGAAATGTGTGCTTCCGGTTGCATTTTAGTTGGCTCATACATATAAAATACAATGCTTATGAGTTCTTATATTTTATTTCAAATAAATTCAGTGTACAATCATAATTTTCAAATCCTAAAAAATTAGTACTTCCACACATTGATAGAAAAAACCCCATACCTCGCACAAGTTATTATGCTAGTTATGCTATAGAGGGACGACACCTTCTTGGCCTCCTGAGCCATCAGTTAGAATTATTGACTTTGTCAACGCATTTGGTAGAGTAAAATACTTGCTACAAAGTCCACGCTTATTGAAAACAAATTTAGGATTTCATTCCAGGCATTATTCAAAGGATTAGCGTGACGAGGCTTATAAATATTAGACGCTTGATTTGTTGACACTCGTCAGTAAAAATTGAATATATTATTTAAAAATCGTTAAAAGTTATTATTCAAAAAACTTAAAATATAAAATTCCAACGGGTCAAAACTCTTAAAGATTTTTGTCAGAAAATTAAACATTGCTTCTCACAAATTTAAAGGTATCGAACTTTTAAAATTCTGACCCAACCCACATAGTTTAAGCTCGGCCCAAAAGAGATTTGGGTTACATTAAACAAGCTATTGGAAAATGTTTTTTCTCTTGAAATTTTATAAAAAATTTAACAAAAAAATTGAACTTTTTAGAATTTATTTTCTATTTGACTACTTCACTAAAAATATTTGCATACATCACTGAAAACATTTTCTTAAATATGATATGCAGTTAACTGCAACTAAAATTAAATTCTGAAAAAAATTTAAAGAGAGAGCTGCCATTTTATTTGGTTGATTACAATCGATTTTTGTTGCAAGTTATATATATATATATATATATATATATATATATATATATATATATATATCTTTATATATATATATATTCTAGTTGTATTAGACAGTAGAATCCTACTCTCTTTTTTTTGGTAACCAGTAGAATCTTACTTTTACAATACAAAAATTTAGAAAAACCTAGATTTACATTATGTTGGAAGACATGTTTAGGACTGCTGACATGGAATATCAATATGCTGCTTGTAAATCCCTTATTATTTGCTTTCTTTAATTATGTTATATTTGAATAATGTCTGAGATCATGGTTGATATCAAGGCTGAGATCATGGCGTGATATTAAGACAATTATGTAGGTTTTTATTTAAATATTTCAACCTGTAATGTCTCAGTGTGCAAGAGAGACATTTTTGAATCAATAAGATCTGTTTTCTATTACTTGTGATGATAGAAGTATTGCAAAGTTCAAACTGTCTTGCATTTTGAAACTCTTAAAACCAACAATTGGTATTAGAGCTTCTTTTTCTTAAGGGATCTGTGATGGAATCTGAATCGAGTCTTACTCATCTTGCTCCACCTATATTTGATGGAGAAAACTACCAACTTTGGGTAGTACGAATGGAGGCCTATCTGGAAGTTTTAGATCTGTGGGAAGCTGTTGAAGAGGATTATTCAATCCTTCCGCTGCCAACTAATCCTACGATGGCTCAGATCAAACATCACAAGGACAAGAAAAACCAGAAAGTCAAAGGCGAAAGCAACTTTGTTTGCGGCTGTCTCAACAAGCATCTTCACCAGAATCATGTCTCTCAAAACATCAAAAGAAATATGAGAATATTTGAAAAAGGAATATGCTGGTGATGAAAATATATGGGGTATGCAGGTGCTGAATTTATTAAGAGATTTTTAATTACAAAGGATGAAGGAGTCAAAAATAGTGAAAGAGTACTCGGATAGATTACTCGGAATTGCTAACAGAATTAGATTACTCGTCACTGAATTTCTTGATACGACAATTGTGCAAAAGCTTCTTGTAACCGTACCAGAAAGATATGAGGCATCACTCACCACATTGGAGAACATTGAAGACGATTTATCAGCCAAGTATCAAGATTCTGAAAAGAATAAAAGAAACCAGATTCTAAACAATGAAAATGCAGCAAGCAATCAGTACCAGAATAATGGTGGAAACACAAGGAGAATCTTCCCACCTTGTCAGCACTGTGGGAAAAAGGGATATCCTCCATTCAGATGTTGTAGAAGGCCTGATGCTAAGCGCATCAAGTGTAATCAAACAGGGCATGAAGCTGTTATATGCAGAATTAGAAATCACCAATATAAACAAGAGGCAAATACTGCTGATCCAGATGAGGAGGATCACCTGTTTGTCGATACGTGTTTCTCAAGTACATAATCAAGTGATAGTTGGCTCATTGATAGTGGTTGTACTAACCACATGACTTATAACAAGAATCTTTTCAGGGAACTACACACTGTGAATTCATCAAGAGTCAGAGTTGGGAATGGAAACTACATTTCAGTGAAAGGTATATGCACGATTACAATCTCAACGTGTTCAGGTACAAAATTTATCGCAGATGTATTGTGTGTTCCTGAGATTGATCAAAACTTGCTAAGTGTTGGGCAACTAAATTAAAAGGGTTATAAAGTTACATTTCACAATCAAAGCTGTTTGATTAAGGATGCAAGAGGCAATGCCATTTTTAAAGTTAAAATGAAGGGAAAAAGCTTTGCTCTAAATTTGTTGGAGGAAGAACAAGTTGCTTTCTCAAGCAAAAAAAATAATGCTGAGCTATGGCATAAGCGGTTTGGGCACTACCACAATGAAGGACTTCGATGATTGAAATCCAAAGGGATGGCAAAGGATCTTCCGGAATTTGATGATCATGTTACAAATTGCAAGGCATGTTAGTTTGGAAAGCAAGCTAGGAAACCATTTCCAAAGGCAACAAAGAAGCTGCAATTGATTCATACTGATATTGCAGGCCCATAAAGAACACCTTCACTGAATGGTAGTCTTTATTACATTATATTCATTGATGATTTCTGTCGTATGTGTTGGATTTTCTTTTTGAAGTTCAAATCAGAGGTGGCTCAAGTGTTTTGGAAAATTTAAAGCAAAAGTTGAGAAAAAGAGTGGTTGTGAAATTCAAGCTATTAGGTCCGACAACGGCAAGGAGTATACTTCAGGAGATTTTAATCATTTTTGCGATGAAACAAGCATCCAACATCAATTAACTGCTCCATACACTCCACAACAAAATGGATTTAGTAAAAGACGCAATAGATCTATTTTAGAGATGACAAGATGCATTCTTCATGGAAAAAATTTGCCAAAGAAGTTTTGGGCTGAAGCGGCGAACACTGCTGTGTTTTTGCAAAATAGGCTTCCCACGAGAGTCTTATGCGATAAAACAACCTATGAAATCTGGTATGAAGATAAGCAATCTTTAAATTTTCTTAAAGTATTTGGATGTTTGTGTTTTACTCATGTCCCTCGTGTTAAAAGAGACAAGTTAGATAAAAGAGCACTTCCAGGCATCTTTATTGGCTACAGCTTGGCTACAAAAACTAATTATAGAGTTTTTCAGCCACAAACTGGCAATATAATTGTTAGCAAAGATGTGCACTTTATGGAGGATGGAGAGTGGAATTGGGATGATGCAAAGAAGATGGATTTATTCTCAAAAGATTTAGTAGTTAATCTTTTTGGCTTGGGCATGACAAATCAAAGCTCTGAAATTGGGGACAGTGAAATGGTGGATGACGTACCTCGAAGAGGCACAAGATCACTTTCTGATATTTATCAAATGTGCAACATTGTTGTGTGTGAACCTACAAATTATGAAGAAGCCAATAATGATCAGAATTGGATAAATGCAATGGATGAAGAACTATTCATGATTGAGAAAAATAAAACATGGCAGTTGGTTGATCGACCCCAGAACAGAAAAGTTATCGGAGTCAAATGGGTGTACAGAACTAAGCAAAATGCAGATGGATCAGTCAATACGTATAAAGCGAGGCTTGTGATTAAAGGATATGCTCAAATACTAAGTGTGGACTACTCAGATACCTTCGCAGCTGTTGCTCGACTCGAAATCATCAGATTGTTTCTTGGAGTCGCAACACAAATGAATTGGAAGGTATACCATTTGGATGTCAAGTCAGGCTTTTTGAATGGTCTATTGCAGGAGGAGATTTATGTTGAACAACCTGAAAGCTATATAAAAAAAGGAGAAGAAAACAAGGTTTATCTTCTTATAAAGGCTCTTTATGGCTTGAAGCAGGCTCCACGAACTTGGTATAGCAGAATCGACGAATACTTGTAGAGCTTGGGATTTGCCAAAAGTTTCACTGAATCAACATTATATGTCAAGCATAATGGAATTGATATTATCATCATCGTAATTTATGTGGATGATTTGCTCGTGACAGGAAACACGCCAAGTGTTGCGGAAAAGTTCAAGCAAGAAATGATGGAAATTTTTGAAATGACGGACCTTGGGTTGATGACATATTTTCTCAGAATGGAAATAAAACAGAATGAACATGAAGTGTTCATATGTCAAAAGAAATATGCTAATGAAATTTGAAAGAAGTTTAAATTGGATGAATGCAAAGAAATGAGCATGCCAATGAATTTGAAAGTAAAGCTCCGTAAAGAAGATGGAGCAGCCAAGGTTGATAATGCATATTTCAGAAGCATGATCGATTGTTTAATGTATCTTACAGCCACAAGACCTGATATTTTAAATGCAGTAAGTATTTTGTCTAGATTTATGCATGGTCCAAGTGAATGGCATTTTAAAGTTGCAAAGAGGGTGCTAAGATATGTTAAATGAACCAGTGATTTCGGCATTAAATTCACAAGGAGTAAAAAATTTTAGCTTCTTGGTTTCTCAGATAGTGATTGGGGTGGTTCTGTTGATGATATGAGAAGTACGTCAGGCTATTGCTTCACACTTGGTTCTGGGATGTTCTCTTGGAGTTCGAAAAAACAAGACACTGTAGCACAATTCACCGCTGAAGCAGAATTTTTTGCTGCTACAGCTGCTGTTAATCAAGCCCTGTGGTTGAGAAATATTTTGATTGATATTTATTTGGAGCAAGGAAAAAGTACTGAAATTCTCGTTGATAATCAGGCTGCTATTGCGATCTCTATGAATTCACTTTTTCATGGCAAAACTAAACACTTCAATATTAAGTTGTTCTTTCTCAGGGATGTCCAAAAAGAAGGATATGTAACTCTTGTCTACTGCAAAACAAATGATCAAGTTGCATATATACTGACCAAGCCATAGCCGGTTAGCAAGTTTGAGCTTCTTCGCACAAAACTTGGTGTTTGCAGGTCCTAAAGCAAGGAGAAGTGTTGGAAGACATGTTTAGGACTGTTGACATGGAATATCAATATGCTGCTTGAGAATTTCTGATTATTTTCTTTCTTTAATTCTGTTATATTTGAATAATGTATGAGATCATGGCTGATATCAAGGCTGAGATCATGGCGTGATATTAAGACAATTATGTAGGTTTCTATTTAAATATTTCAACCTGTAATGTCTCAGTGTGCAAGAGAGATATTTTTGAATCAATAAGATCTGTTTTCTATTAAGTGTGCAAGAGAGACATTTTTGAATCAATAAGATCTGTTTTCTATTACTTGTGATGATAAAAGTATTGCAAAGTTCAAACCGTCTTGTATTTTGAAACTCTTAAAACCAACCCATTAAAACTTAAAAATGCATTAATAACATTACCTCCAATTTGTGAGCTTTACAGTAACAGAATATATTAAGGGCCCATTTGTTAATGGATGAATGAACCTAAATGAACTGGACGAGTGATTATTTTTTTATTCAGATTATTTGGTTTAATATTAATTCTTCTGGACGACTCATATTCATCTGGACAAGCTCTGGATCAGTCACACTAAAAATTTTAGATGAACCCTTCCCAACAAAGCTTTCACCAATCAAATATGTCTCCACCTTATTATTCTAAAGCAATCAACTTTATTACATGCTACTTCTATTATTATTTTTTCATTTATATAATGTTAGCGATTTTACAACTCAATGGAAGTGCACATATTGTTACAAGTAGTATATAAAATTCGTTCCCACGAGGACTAATTTAAGCTGTTAAATACCAATCACTATCTTTCTCGTAATTCAAGTTAAATAAAAATATGATCAAAATTATATTACAAACTACTCCTAAAATATACAAATCAACAAAAGAATAAAAACAAGATAAAAATATCTAGGCCTTTAACTTCATCTTGAGTCTAACAAATATCCTCCATAGTCTCTAATTTCATGTTCTAGTCGCTAGTCTAGGGTACATAAATAATCACAAGGACCTCCCGAATCACAAGTGAATCTAACTTATAAGATTAATTCCCATATTCCTATATAGAATTTAAATCCATAAGCAGCATTAACACATAACCCATTTTTGACTACTCGAGGTGATTAGGTATATTCCTATCATAAACATAAATTAACAAATATGTTAATCTCAAGTTATATTGATTGGTTCTAAATTCAGGCTATCTCTTCCAAGCATCACCCAAATTAATAAATCAATCTCAAAGTTAATTACTCTTTGAGAAACATTACACCCAAATCAATGTAATCAACCATAATGAACATAAAATAGAAATTGAAAAGAACACTCATATATAAACTCAAGAGTTCATTAAAGCCCTAGAAAAACAATTAGTTCAACATCTTAAAGAAAAACAACACAAAGGAATAAAGAAGATGAAAGGAAAAATAAAACTTGTAATTGTGGCTTCAATCTTCAATCTCCATCGTTTGTGTCTTCTTCAAGTGTCTCCCATGTTCTTGTTCTTCTTCTCTGTTCTTGTGTCTAAGTAAAACTACGTTTCTATTTTCTACTCTACGGCTATCTAACATGTCTAACTCATGAATATATTCTAATACAAATGTTTTTAATGATTTAATAGAAATACAAGAAAATTCCTAAATAAAAAGTAATTTTAAATAGGAAATTCGTAGCCTGACTTCATGGACTGATTCTGGGCTGTGAAAAGCAGAGACAAATATTAAGCCCAAGACAGAAGTATTGGCCTTCTTCCGAGCTTTCCAATGACTGCTTACGGGCATCAAACGGGCTTTCCAATGACTACTTACGGGCATCAAACGGACTTATAGAACTCCCGATAAAGCCAAAATAGCAAAGAATGCGAAAGCTTTCCAAAAATCCGTATTTCTCATGAATTATCTCCAAAAATTCCAATTTAAGCTCCAAACCATTATTTTCTTGATTCCTACAATAAAACATTAAAACACACTAAATAAAATCCAATTCCATGCAAAAATTACTAAAAATATAGGGATAAACTAATAATAAATATCTACTTATCATATAAGATTTTCTTTTCATAAATACGATTTTTTTTACTTTTTTTATAAAAATACATTTTATTTTTAAAAAATTTGCAAACAGATTTTTGAATTTTCTTTTATAAAAATATGAATTTGCAACCAACTCCAACTGAATAACCTCATATGTAACCCAAAGCAACTTCAAATATTTTTCAGAAAAAATATAAAATATAAGTTGTATCTGGTTGTTTTGGTTGCAAACCGTATTTTTGCAAATATTTTCAGAAAATAGTAAAATCGCAAAAAAAAACTTTAAAAAAAGTATTTTTGATAATTTCTCTTAATTTAAAAAGTGCACTCCTGCATTAACATTATAAAATTTTTACATTTCACATAGCTACATATTTTATAGTAAAATTTAATTGAATTACTTTGATAACATTAAATAAATATTAATGTGAAATATACAATATAATTTAAGAATTACTTAAATTATTTTAAGATAATAAACTAAAAATTAATAAATATATACAATACTACATAGTATTATAATGAAGTAAATAAATTTAATAGTTTTCAAAAAAAAGTAAATAAATTTAATATCATTAAATTTTATAATTATAGATTTTGTCATTCAGAAAAATTTAATATTAATTAACAAACAGCGTTACTTGTTCAGCAGATTAATCATTCGTTCAGAATTTTAGTCATTCAGAAATTATTATTCAAATTTAACAAATGACCCCTAAATCAGCAAAAAGTTAAAACCTGGTGTAAACTAATGAACTAGTAGCTGGTAGGTAACTTGTAATTAGCACGAGACATAAAAAAAATTAAGGTTCTTAATATGATGCCAAGATGTGTCATTTTAGTGTTTTCTTTAAGTTGCAACTTGTTCTGTCTTATAGTTGAGTCTTAAGTCTTAACGCACTGGTCCCCGATTCAATTGGATCGTATATTATTTAAAAGTTGTGAATATCCTTGATATTTTCTTATTTTAATGGATTTGTGCATGTATAAATGAATAAAAAATAAAAGTTGTAGATCTTATGAAACTGTACTGAGGTGACGCAAGGAGCAAATTATGTGATGCTATTGAAGACTTTAGCTTGACTCTTTGCTCATGGGCGACAGAGGCAAGAGGCCTCCTCGTGCACAATTGAAAGGTTACCAATTTTTTCTTCTCCAGTAGCGAAATGTGAAGGCACAAACAATACATTGGAACAATGATAAAACTTCTCACAGAAACACAAAAAAAGCATACATACCAGCCTGAAAACACAAAGACGTTACAAGAAAGACTACAAACGATATTTTGTGATTTCGAAAACTAAAAAACATTGTAAGAAAGACTACAAACGATGGTTTGCTTAAGAACTCGAATAGTTCCATCTGCAGAGCAACTGAAAAATCATACTAAACAAATTATCCGGAAGTGGTAGAGGGATGAAGACGGTTCTGCCAGAACGCGAGTAAATCAGCTCTAGGAGGCAAAGTCTCTTTGATAATGCTGCAATCCATGAAATCTTCGCTCCATTTAAATAATTTTGGATGCTTCTCCTTCGTAAATATCTCCACACCAACAGCTTCTTGAATAACATCGATCCAAAGAGCTATAATACTACCCACAATGTCAACCAGTCCGATACTCTCACCTCCGAAGAATTTTTTGTCCTTGAGTTCATTCTCCAGTTTACTTAGCAGCTCAACAATTTCTTCAACATCTTGTTCTCCGCCTTTGCTTCCCACAAACTTGACAGCAGCTGGCAGTAACTAAAAGCAAACAAAAGAGTGTTAGCATTAATTGGACATTGCATAGGACTATAGCAGGCTTAACACATTAATATTCATAGGGTATGTCTCAAACAACAATCATTCTTGAATAGAAAATTGAAGAACCAAATGTTCTGCACTTTTTTTTTAACGGTGCTACGTATTGTTTGGCACTCTCTGTTGAAGTGCAGAACATTTGAATTCACGCAGTTTTTGAAAATTCTCATTTGAACCCAACCCTACTTATAAATGTGTGTGAATGATCAAATATGAACATATTTCTTTATGGTTTAGCAGTTAAGCAAAAATAAATAAAAATGAACATACCTTATCATCGATGAACTTAGCCCAAAACCGCGAAGTGGCACGTTCAAGAGGATCTTGAGGCAAAAGTGGAGTACCTGATTTCCAGGTTTCATCGATGTATTCGAGAATGACTAGTGACTCCACAATGGGCTTGCCATTGTGCAAGAATACAGGAACTTTCTTATGTATAGGGTTATACTTAAGAAGTTCAGGGCTCTTGGTAGAAAGATCTTCTTCGACATTTTCATATTCCACTCCCTTCATTTTCAGGGCAATTTCGACTCTTTTACTAAAGGGACTTTCCCGTACACCAAGAAGCTTTACTTCTTGATTAGCCATTGTTACAATTTTTTGGTTGGTTTCTAACACTTATCAGAGAATCTATATATAGGTGTGATCGGCTGCTGATTTATTTCAATTTCTTATCTTCTGGAAACTCTTTAACTGTAGACATTTGGACATAGGCCAACAAGTTGCATATAAAACACCATTGTGAAAATGGAGACTGCTTTCTCATTGATTGGACTACAATGACCAAGTGACATATGTGATGATCTCAGCCTATTATTGCATTTATGCAAAAAGTATTCTAAAGTTCTTCAATTCTTCTAAAAGTTTTTCTTGAGCTGGAATAGCATTTGCTCAATTTTTTCGAGACAACATAAAGAGGAGCAATTTTTGTTGCTTTCATTGTCATAGCGTTCATTTCGAATATTTAAATCTACAATTTCAATACGAATGAGTCGAACGACAACTCGAACGAATGATTAAAAGAAATATAGCTGCAAAGAATTCCAGAATTCGGACAAGGGACGGGCTAATTCGGAGAGAAGTATAAAGCTAGATATATCTTTGCATAAATATCATCTACTTGTGCTTGCCGACAGAGTCTAACCAATGCGATGTAGTTTGGTATCAGCTGTTTAATACCAGGAACATGCCTCGTGCGGGTTGTGCCTTTGTTTTTAGTAAAACTACATATATGACATGATTCAAACTATTAATACACAGTTGAACAACTGCCCAATCATTTATGGCAGCTACGGCCAGCAAGGCTCGAATGGTAGCCATCTTGATCAAGGGAGCAAAAGTCTGTTCATAATCAATACCATAAATTTGCTTGCATCCAAGAACTACTAAATGTGTTTTAAATCGTTCAATTGTGTTGTCAGCCTTGAACTTTGTCTTTAACAACCACTTGCACCCAATTGATTTTTTGTTTGGAGGAAGTGGCACTATGTCCCATGTGTCACTACTATAAAAACTGCAATAGACATCGGCTAAAAATCGATGTCTATTGAAAAATAGAAACGATGTCTTTGCATGTGTAGAGAAATGTAGGGGTATTAGACATCGGTTTTTAGCCGATATCTATGTTAATCTTTAACATCGGGGTTTTAATAAGTAACAGATGTCTATGTTCCTTTTTAACATCGGTTTCTTAATAAGGAACTGATGTCTATGTTTCTCCTTTACATCGGTTTCTATTCTTTAGACATTAGTGTTCTGATGTTACTTGTGATATTTAACATCGGTTTTTTGCGAAAGTGATGTAAGTTCTGTATTTTTTTAATACATGGATGCCCTATTTGACATGACCAAAAACCAAAACCAAATAACCAAAATCAAAAAGCCAAACCAAAACCAAATATTGAAATCAAAAGGCCAATATATACTAAAACCAAATATAAAATTCAATAGGCCAACTAAATTATCCAATTCATATCGAAACTAACTACATAATCCAAACCATCCAAATATCAAAACTACATTCATATAGGCACATTTCCTAGTTTTTCAGGCAAATTTCCTAGTTTTTCAAAACCTTGGTAATTCTTTCCTTGTGCTGCTTGGCTTAGAGCCTTTTTTAGATCTCCACAATAGGTCCCCAAGTGCTGCAACTTCTATTTTAGCTCGCCAAATGAAGATCCCATTTCAGAAACTTCTGTTAATTAATGCTGCATCTCTAGTTGTGGTGGGGCTTTCCTTATGCTAGCAATATGCCAAGACAAAGCCATCTTCCCTCATTCTTCTTCCCTTTGATTTCACTTTTAACTACTTAGAACAACAATAACCCTGCAATAAAGAGAGATAGGAAGACAGATCCAGTGCCGTTTACATTTACTAAACTCAATAACCCTGCAATAGAAGAAAGCAAAGGGATCCTACCCAATTAAGCTATTCTACACTTCTAACATGCCAATCATTCTCCAAGACATGGATTGAGGTTTCCGGATCTTCTGCCAGAGATGTTGCTAAGCAGCTTAAGGAGCAACAAATGGTGATGCCAGGACATCATGATTCAAACCTACAGAAGGAGCTCAACCGGTACATTCCCACAGCAGCTACAATCATATATCAGTACTTTAAATTAAAGGACTTCATAAATCATAAAAACAAAACACCTTATCTAAATCTTAGAAAATATAATTAAACCATGGGCATGGGAACAATTAGTACAAATTTGAAATTGTTATTTAACAGCCTGTCCTTTTACTAAACCTTGAGTCAGAAGGATTTAAAATGTCCAAACCCAAAGTTTTTAAATTTTAATATCATCATTATGTACACAGTACACTAATATTGGTGGGATGCTTTAGGTATTTTCAGTGTGTCTAATAATTGGTAGGAGAGTGTTTATAGCTGCATCGTTGGCTGGAGTCTACAAACCGAGGTTACAACATTTTAGAAATTATCATCCTTTTTCATGTATCATTTTCTTTACTTGCAAGTCCTAAAAGACTCTCCTGTTACCAGAGGCAACGCAAAAAGTAGAAAAAATGATTTTTGATAGGGAGCACTCCCAAATCTGTTGCATGTAAAAATCCAAAAGGTTATTGACAGGATCATCTACGAAAACCTTTAATTTAAATTAAAAAAAATCTGGTGCATCAATGCAATATTATTACTGGAACAAGACTTAACCTGATTCATCATCAAAACAAAACTAGTCATCCTTTATGAATCAACTGAGATGCTGGATCTTTTAGCTATAGCATATCATTTGTTCTTGTTCAATGAAGTACAATTTATTTAAATAAATTCTTAAAATGTTAAAATGAGCTGTAACAAAAAACTCAATGTATAAGTATATTAAATTCCAAGAAAAATAAATAGCACCTTAGTGGATTGCAGATTGTCAAATGATTACTCTACAAATCCAAAAGTTCGATTCAGTTGATCTAATAAAGATGGTTCATGATCTTCTATACTATTCTCATAATGCTTTGTAGAATTGTTATGTAAGTTGATCAGAGGAGATTGAAATTAAGTGACTGAACTCCTGAAAGCATATTCTGCTAACTTTTAGACAGCTTGTACCTCAGTAACGAACATTGTCTGGTTTGTTCGCTCACTAATACTTGATCTTTTTTTTTTCAAAAGAAAAATCTTAAGCTTTCTTTTCTGTGGACACTAAGAGAACAAGAAAGAACCTTATAGAAATCACCATGATCATCCTTTTTTCCTATTTACGCACAGACAGTAGTAATATGACATGCAGGTCGACTCCTTCAGATACCTAAAGTCGGCATCCAGCATAAGATAAAAACTGCATAAAGCTTACCTTTAAATCTTCGTGGCTTTTAATATCTGGTGTCAAAAGAAGGCTGGCCTTACAACGCTAAAGCAATTATTTGGTTTTATCCATGTATATATACATTACACCTTATAAGAAACAACTCTACCTTCACTTCTTACAATCTCAAAGCAATTATTCAATTATGATGAATCAAATTCAAGAACCTGTGATTGGAATTCCAATCAGCTCAGCAACATATCCAACTGAAAAAAATATTGGACAACCTTTTAAAGGACCAAAATATCGAAATTCAATGTTATGGTCCATCTCGAAATGCTAATTCTATTTTGAAACAGAGTAAGTACTCCTCTCTCATTCTCTAATATTGTCTTTTTCTGTAACAAGTAGTAGATGCCGGAGTTAAAGCAATTTTCTCTAATGCTGTTTTGCTATGTTAAACTAAAATTAACAGATAATAGGGCCAACAAGCTTCTGGAAAGAACATAAAGTTTTGCACTCAGACTCAGAGAGCATGGTAATTACTTCTTAAAATCTTATTTATTTTAGAGGTCAGGATACATGCACGATGAACTACAGTAAGTCGTGCATTTAAATGTATACTACTATCTCTGCAGGATTTGATTTTTTATTTCGACATGTGCAGTGAGATTAATCGGTCGGGCGAAGAAGTCAATTTTCAACTATGTAAAGGAGAAGGTGTACAAAAAGCTGCAACACTGGAATAATAAGCTCCTTTCTCGTGCAGGTAAAACTGTTCTTCTAAGAGAAACTCCAACCCGACACTAAATCACTATAATAGTGATATATATAGTGATAATGCTCCTTGCTCCACTCTACCGTACTTGTCCCTCTTCCGACAATGCTTGGTCGGGAATGTGGTGTGCTGTCGGTCGGGACTCTGCAAAACAATGCCTGACCGGGGGTGGTGGCCGTCAAGCACCTCCGGTGTGAGAGTAAGTAACTTGGTGGTGGAGAATAACAAGAAACAATATCGGAAAGTGTATTACCGGTGACTGAATTTAGAGAGCGTTTGTGAAAATGTGAGAGTGTGAGAATGAATGTAAAAACTAGAACCTGTGCATATGTGAGGCTACTTGAGTATTTATAAGGTTTAGTGTTACCTTCCTTTGTCCCCTGGTCCGGAAGAATGCTCCCTTCCTTGTGACATGTGTGAGTTGATGTAAGAGTATTGGAGAAGGGAGCAGATTTTGCCCAAGAGGTGGAAGGTGCTGGAGGAAGGGACTGTCTTTAGTCCGGAAGAGAAAATATTGCCTTCACTTATTTTCCTTAGTCCACTTTGGGTGTGACAAGTTGTCCATTGAATACTTCCGGGACGTAGTCGTACCTGGTAGGCAAAGAGACTTCTTCCGGGCAAAGAGACTTCTTCCGGAAAAAGGTACTTCTTCCGGGAGGGTATTAACATTGCCCCCCACTCCTTCGACTTACTTTAGTGGGTCGGAGGAGTAAATGCGTACCATTGATGGGATTCTTGAGATTAATGACTTCAACGGCTCGCAGGTGAGGCCCTATAAATACCTGTGTTGTATCCAAGTGTTTGATTGTCTTGTTTTCTTGAAATCTTTTATCTCTTCTCTCCTTTGTGTAGGTCTTGAAAGGCTCCCTCAAGGAAGGTAGGAGAATTACTTGTTACTGCGACATGCCAGTGGTCATGAAGACCATATGGGCTGGGAATAACGCTGGTCGCAGATTTGAGCGTTGTGCCACTAGGAAATGTCACTATGACATTTGGATTGACGAGCCTCTTGGTGCTCGGGCCTGTGATGCCATTGAAGAGCTCGTCCGTGAGAAGTGTCAGCTGCACTACTTTTATATGGAGACAATTGACCGTTTGAGGGCTTGGGAGATGGCCAAACGTGAAGCTGTATTGGTGAAATTGCAGGAGTTGAAAGATGAGGTGGGTCGCGAGGAGACCAATGATGAAGCTGCTTCCACTTAGTTTAATCTTCTTACTTTTATTTGATATTGTACTGAGGTCTTGACGGACTTGTCCTTCATTGATCTTCTTTGTCCTGTAACCTTTTTCAATGAATGAAATGTGTTTGTTTCTTGTTTGTGCTATTTTTGTTGTTCTGTCTCGTGTTGCCCCCGGGCCATTTCTGGTGGGTAGTGCCCGCTAGCAATGACCTCAGAATGAAAATTTTCTATGTGCTTGGAGGAGGGAAAAGAATTTTTTTGGGAAGGAAGGAATTTTTTGTGATTGGCGTACTTGTTACTTGAATTGTAGAATTGTAGAGTACTGACTTGGTTATTATTTTCATAATGGCTTGGTATTTATTTTCATAAACTATATGCAGGAAATGGGTCAACATGGCTGGGTTTAGAAAAGTGTTGTGAAGTACGTGGTCCATTTGACGTGTATGTACATGCAAATTTTCTTTTGAATCTTGTACCGAGTGCCTAGTTGGTCTTGATACAAAATGAAAAGCGGGTGTTGGATTTTTTTTTTAAAATAAAGAGAGGGTATCATTATGTTGGTTTAAACTTTTTTGATTGCATGTCTTGTTGCACCACATTGCCTTAGAATTTATAGTAAATTTTTCTCTTGTTATATTGAGAAAGTTTCTGACTTGTTTCTGTTGTGTGTTGACAGATGGCTGGAGCTGGTCCTTCTCGCGGAAGAAGTAACATCAAAACTGTGACGAGCTTGCTCCGTAAGGATGGTAGTTGGGCGGATTCCCCTACTCTCTTTCCTGTCCCTCCTGTGACTATTGATCCCGAAGCTTACTTTACTAGTATGGATAAATACTATCAAGAAAAACGCATTGATCCACCACAGTTTGATAGTGCCAAATTGGACTCTGAATGGGGAGGGTACAAGCACTTGAAGTATCAGAGCTCGTTTCAATATTTCAAGTGGAAAGATTTTCTGTCGAAAGCCTTCCAAATTGGAGGAGATTATTCTTGGAGAGCTCCTACTCTGAGCGAGAGGTTATATTCACGGCCCGACGATGGTGGGATAGTTATGCCACTTGAGCACTTGAAAGCGGGTTTAACGCCCAAACCCCACAAATTCTTGGTAGCTTTGTTTAAACAGCAGTTTAAGTGTACTCCAGCACAATTTACGCCAAATTCCATTCGACTGATATTGTGGTTCATTGCTGCATGTGATCATAGCAGCCGACAGCCCACCTTCGAGGCATTCTTCACGATCTTTTCATCAAAAAAGTCCAACTGTGCTCCATTTTATGAGATTGTCCAAGGTAACAAAAATAGCCGGGTAGGTCTTCTTGCAGATGGCCATAAGCCAGTGAAGTTGGCTACCACTAAGAAGCATTGGCAATATGAATATGTTGTAATTCGTGGTGGGGATTGGAGCTACATGCCGGGATTTTCCTCTAAAGTCGAGCCACAATGTGTTATACGGAGAGATACGTTGTCGGATAACCAAGTGAGGAATTGTGCGGATTTACTCCGTATTTTTGAGTTTGTCTGGGACGAGACTGAGTTCCAGAGTGTTAGCAAGCTGAAATTCTACGGATGTAAGTGTTCCCTTTGTTGTGGTAGATTCTGTCATATGAAATGTGTATGTATTACTTAGCCTGCTATTTGTTTTATGTTGGCCACGAACTAAGTATATGTTTTTTGTAACAGTGTATCCACCAGCATCAATGGACATGCCCGAACTTGCTTTGGGTACAGATAGAAAGAAGATTGGAGAGCTCTTAAAGAGTGGACCCCCTAAGCCGGAACACTTAAATAAACAGGACGAGGACGATGATGCTGATATGGGGGATGAGGAGGTAGAGGGTGTTGATGCGGAGTTGGATGAGGAGGTGTTTGAGCTGAGACTTAGTGATCATAAGAGAGTCCCAGTTGATGTTGGGGATGGTGTAGATTTGATCAGGTCTTGTCCGGAACATAATACTAGGGAGCCGACGAAACATCAGGAAAATGTGACCACAGAGGCGTGGGTGGAAGGAGATAATCCTGTCAACTTGCATACGGTGTTTGCTGATTATGTTTCAATGGAGGATGATTTCTTTGTGGGGGGACTTGATGGAGAGAGCGTTGCCCCCGCGGGGGAGACTTTAGTGGCGGATAATGAGGAGCCATTGATGAGCACTGGTATGTTGCCTTATTCTTACCTCTTGTCTACTTTATTTCTTACTTATTTATCTTGGACATGTTCACCATATTTTTTGATTTATGATGTAGGTGTGCCCGGTGAGAGGGGAGAGCATGTTGAGGAAGGAGATACTCTCGGTCGAGTAGAGGGGGCTATTGATGTGGGCGTTGGTGGAGCTAAGCGTGTATTGAAAGCCCGTCCGAAAACATTAGTTTCTTGCTCCCGACTTGGCATGAAGCGGAGGTCCGACTCGCAGCGGGTGGTAGACTCCACTTTTGCTTATGATGCGTCCTCTGATGATGAGATTGTAGATCCCTCTACCGGTGTGCAAATGAAAGGAGTAGGATATTTGTTTCCTACAGCTCCCAAGGCGGTTTTACCCGAGACGCTTACCCCTGACGATCGTGGAAAACTCGTGAAGGTGACGAAAAAGAAGATGATTTTAAGGTTTGAGAAGCATTATGCTCGGGTAAGTGACACTCTTAGTTGTAGCTTTCTGTATTATTTGTCTATACTTATGATGTCTCGGTCTTCATGTTTTCATTTGTGTTAGTTCTAAACAATTTCCCTGGTTTGATGTTTTGTTGTAGGTTGGCGGTTATGGCGCCGGATTGGTAGACAATCTTTTACGTGAGGGAAAAAGACGGAAGGTTGCAGAGAGACAGGTAAAAACCCTGAAGCAAGATAATGGTGGCCTAATAGCTGACATGGATCTTCTACAAGGGGAAGCTGAAAAAGGCTTCGCTGCTGACAGGAAACGCTTGGAAGATCAAGTGAGAGAGGCTGCGGAGGATGCCAACCATGCGAAAGAGAAGTTGGCTGCCATGCCATCCGCAGTAGATGTGATTCGAGATTATAAATATTCTCCGGCGTACAAGAAAGACTGTGATGATGCTGTTGCAGCCTTCCGAGGGACTAGTGTCTTTAAGGGGATAGTTGGTGTTGAGAGCCAGAAGATGGCTCCACTTATCGTTGCTTGTTGCCGAGAGTTTTTTAGGGATGATCTCAGACGGCCGAAAGAAGGATACGGAAAAGAAACTCCAATATCATAAAATAGTTCAACGTGATACAAAGAGTTGCAAAAAAGGTGGTAACTCATAAGAGGAAAAAGAGTTGCAAAATTTTTGAAATGGTGAAATTTATGATGTTGCCATGGGAATGTTTCTTGAGTAAATACATGTCAATTAATTTATGACTTGAGTTGAGGTTGATTCACTAAGATTCACCCTCAATTTTGCTGAAATGTGACGTTGAACTGGTGGAGGCTTTTCTTAAGGAAGAAAGCCCTCCTTCTAGCGCCAAATGATAATGCTCCTTGCTCCACTCTACCGTACTTGTCCCTCTTCCGGCAATGCTTGGTCGGGAATGTGGTGTGCTGTCGGTCGGGACTCTGCAAAACAATGCCTGACCGGGGGTGGTGGCCGTCAAGCACCTCCGACGTGAGAGTAAGTAACTTGGTGGTGGAGAATAACAAGAAACAATATCGGAAAGTGTATTACCGGTGACTGAATTTAGAGAGCGTTTGTGAAAATGTGAGAGTGTGAGAATGAATGTAAAAACTAGAACCTGTGCATATGTGAGGCTGCTTGAGTATTTATAAGGTTTAGTGTTACCTTCCTTTGTCCCCTGGTCCGGAAGAATGCTCCCTTCCTTGTGACATGTGTGAGTTGATGTAAGAGTATTGGAGAAGGGAGCAGATTTTGCCCAAGAGGTGGAAGGTGCTGGAGGAAGGGACTGTCTTTAGTCCGGAAGAGAAAATATTGCCTTCACTTATTTTCCTTAGTCCACTTTGGGTGTGACAAGTTGTCCATTGAATACTTCCGGGACGTAGTCGTACCTGGTAGGCAAAGAGACTTCTTCCGGGCAAAGAGACTTCTTCCGAAAAAAAGGTACTTCTTCCGGGAGGGTATTAACATATAGTGTCAAAGCAACTCCAATAGAACACTAAAATAGTGACCCAAGGTCACCAAATGAGTTTTGGGACAAAAGTACATTTGGCGATCCTTTGACACCAAATTTGGTGACTTTCAAAATTCCAACAATACCCCTATGTTTGTTAACAAAACAAATTTCTTCCATCTATGTCCTACTAAAGTTAATTGTTTTTGTAAATTTTAACTTAAGATTTTATCAATTGAAACTTTTTTTCTTCTTAACTCTTGTTAATTCTAAAATATTTTTTTGTATCTTTTTATTCTAATCTTTAAATTTTAATTTTTTTTACTTTAAACTTTCACAATTTTTTTTAAATCATGAAGTATAAACAACACACTAGATTTAATTATAAAAATAAAATCATAAATTCATAATGATAAATAAGAAGTTATTTATAATATAAAAAATGAACAAAGTTAGAATATTCTATTTTATAGGTGAAAGATTCTTTTTAGTGACAAGTATAGTGTCCCTTGGTTGGAGTTCATTTTATGGATGGTGTCTTTTTGACACCAAAATAGTGTCAGATGGTCTAAAGAGTGTGGCGCAGACAATTCCATTCTATATTATGCCGTGTTTTCTACTTCCCAAATCGATGTGTTAGGAAATTGAGCGACTTTTAAATGGTTTTTGGTAGAGATCAAAATCAACAAATTCTAAAGGTATTTGCTGGATGGCATGGAACAGAATGAGTAAGTCTAAAATGCGAGGTAGATTGGGGTTTAGAGATTTGTATGGTTTTAATTTAGCCATGTTGGGGAAGCTAGTGTAGATTTTCTACATAAACCTAATTCTCTTGTGGCTCGTGTTTTTAAAACAAGGTTTATATATCCTACATACTATAGAATTTAGCGTTAGGTGGACGAAGAGTAATTGAATACCCACCTTTCGGAATCTGATCTTTAGCAACTTTAAGGTGAGAAATAAAGGTTTTCACTAGCCCGGAAGCTAATTTCTCATTATTTCCTCCATCAAATATCACAAGATCACATCTTTATACATGTAAATCAATCCATCCCCCAAAAAAATATAATTAAAATGAAAATCAGTAACTGTTAAACCGAAATAAATCTCATAAGATCCAACACATCTGTAACATTAGCTACAATTATATATCACATCTCTATACATGTAAATCAACACATAAGAAAAAAAACATGGTTAGCAGCAATCAGTAAACCTTAAAAAATTCTCATAAGATCCAATACATATGTAACATCTTTCTATTAACAATAGCCCAACATGGGGCAATAATTGGAGGGACATTTTATTCAATCTAAATTGGCAAGACATTTTAATGCATTTGAAATGTCCAAATTGCCCTTGTGTTTACTATTTTTTAAAAAATTGTTGTTGAGAGGATTCGAACTTGGGTCTATACAATAATTTGCACCTCCTCTTACCACCACACCACTCTATTACATGTGTTGTAAATTACACACATCACATGTGTGTGTGTCGCTTGAGTAGAGAAATATTTGATATTATTATTATTATTATATATCTATTTTATTATAGCCCAATAAAAGCAATGATTCACGAGACATTTAATCTAATCTAAATTGGCGAGACATTTTATTTAATTTAGAATATTTAAATTTCCCATGTGTTTACTTTTTTTTAAAAAAAAATTGTTAATGAATGGAATCCAACTTAGGTTTATGCAATAATTTGTTCATCTTCCACTGTTCAGTCATACGTGTTCTCTATCAAACACATTATATGTATGTGTGTGTCGCGTGAGTAGAGGAGTATTTGATATCTATTATTATATCGATTAACATAATCTTATAATAGGTGAGATAATTTAACTATTAAAAAAATATAAAAGGTACTCTATATAATATTTTTAGTTATAAAAAATATAAAAGGTATTCTATATAATATTTTTAGGATTTTATCTAACGGTTCTAATTGATTTCTATTTTGTCCTTATTTGTAAAACTTATATGAAAAAAATTAGTTGAAAAAATATAAAAGGTACTATATATAATATTTTTAGTTATACACAATATAAAAGGTACTCTATTTAATTTTTTTAGTATTTTATCTAACGGTTCTCATTAATTTGATTGGAAATATCTAACGGCCGTGGAATGAGTGAACAAATCATGGGGGACCAGACTACCAACCAAACTTTTATTGTTCTGTCTATTATATAATAGTATATATAAATAATGTTGTTAGAAAAAAAGAAATTTTAGTTATAAAAAATATAAAAGGTACTCTATATAAAATTTGTATTATTTTATTTAAAGATTCCCATTGATTTGATTGGAAAGATCTAACGACTGTGGATCTAACGGTTCTCATTGATTTCATTGGAAAGGTACTTAAAATTTGTAGTATTTTATTTAACGGTTCTCATTGATTTGATTGGAAAGATCTAACGACTGTGGATCTAACGGTTCTCATTGATTTCATTGGAAATGTACTTAATTCACGTGAACATACTAGAAAATTCATTATATATTATTCACATTCTACAATGCAAATTACATTTCACAAACAAGAAAATGTTTCATTGTACACATTCTACAATGCAAATTACATTTCACAAACAAGAAAATGTATCATTCGCTCGATGAGCTAAATTAGTAAAATCGTGTAGGTTAATGTATGTATGTAACATAATCATATTTTGACATAGATCTTACACATAACAAATATCATAAGTATCGAATTTACTCATTTCTTAACTCAAAACACCTCAACCAAGAATATTTTTCAACGCTAACTATCTCACTACAGAGATCAAGTCCAGTTTTTGTACCCACAATGAGACGTTTGTCAAACGATCTATAAATTATCATAAACACCGAAGTACTTAGAAGTTAAAACAATTATGCTAGATAGTGACCCGTGCCTTGCACGGGTTTTCATGCTAGTTAAAACTGTATTTTCTGACATTAAATGTTAAAAGTTTCTTATACCGACTTGCACCGGGATTTTCATGTATCATACTGATGTGAAGGAGTTTATCCTGATAGAGTATATATTTATATATATTTTATATGATTTTATTCCTCATATTTATTATATTTTGCATTTAATTGGATTTTTATTTAATAAATTTTAATGTTTTATTGTAGGAAGCAAGGAAATCCTAAACTTGGAAGGATTGGAGAATAAAGAGCTTAATTTGGAGATTTATTAGAAGGAAATTCTGATTTGTTGGGTTGCCTGCGAATAATTCACTGTTTAGACCATATCTTGAGATCTAGAAGTCAGAATTGGACGATTTAACAGACCACACGAAGATAATGGAATTATATTTCATTCTAAAGTGGTCCAATTATCAAATTACTTCATGAACGGCTCAGATTTACTGAAGAAAAGTCAGCTTCGAATTCTCCTTGTAAAACAGAATCAGTTTAGGAAACATACTTGTACTTTCCTCAAGGCATTAAAATATTTGAGGATATATATATAAACATCAGATCTGAGATATATATATATACATAGATACATAGATACAGGGGGAGTGGATCTTGTACTTTTCTTCGGGGAGAAAGATTGAAGGTTTTCATCTCTGTTCTTAATATTATTATGTGTTCTTATTATATTATGTGTTTTGTTAGTTTAATTATGAGTGAGTAGATCTTTAATCTAGGGTTAAGTTGAACCCTAGTTATGATTGATGTATGATTTTTCACAAACCCCCAATTTAGTTATGTTGTATGCTCTTGCTTATTGAGTTGTGTTTAATTAACAATAACATGTCAGACATGATTATGTGTATTGTTTGAACCTAATATCTATTTATCATCGAAAGTTGGACTTAGATGGTTGTGATTTATCCAATAAGGACATGAACTTCTCCATGAAAATAGGTAGAACGGATTGTTAGGAAGTTAGGATGCTGTGTTTAATGTCTCTAAATTGCATGATACCATGAAAATAGGCTTGAGTGTATTTTAGAGAAGCCATTAATACTCGAGAGAGGTTATTGGTATTTTATAGCGCGCATCTTTCCTCTAGAGTAGCGTATGATTAATTGGGGTGGAAAATCATGATTGCATTGATTCATGCTAGTGGGGATACTTAATTCTAGATGTTTTAGTTAATTGATAATACAATACAATTTGCCTTAGTATAATAT
Organism: Heracleum sosnowskyi; assembly: GCA_030848705.1. Taxonomy (NCBI): domain Eukaryota; kingdom Viridiplantae; phylum Streptophyta; class Magnoliopsida; order Apiales; family Apiaceae; genus Heracleum; species Heracleum sosnowskyi. The sequence goes on from CM061245.1 coordinate 10,466,520, forward strand.
TAGTTTAAAAATCTCTCAACAATTTATTGTGTTACTTGCTTAGTTGAATTGAATCAAGAATAACTAGTGATTGATACGTTTGTCTCCGTGGGATCGACTCTGACTTACCATACTACATAGTTAGAAGGATTTGTTAGATATTATTATTTGATAGGCACGCGACAGCCTTGTCATATCCTGTAATAAAACTCATTGATCTCTACCTGATAAGCAATAATCAAATCGACCTAATGTCATTGATATGTCCGGTGACATTAACCACATTAAAGAGCCACGATTACACGAATATACAATAAATTAAGGAGTACTCAATTAGTATAATTAGCTACATATTTATTTACACCATACATGTGTTTAGATGTAGAGAACGGTTATGAATCTGATAATGATCCATCTACTAGCATTGATGCAGATATACATGTATCTGAGGGTGGTGGTTTGAAGTTCCATTCTTATAAAGATGTACAAAGTATCGAGCTTCATTCGCATAAGACTCTACAAGGGTTAAGAAGTATTCTTTTTGCATACTTCAAGAGTTAAAAAGTATATATATATCATGCAGGGGTATTATCGGAAGAAAAATAGAAAAAAAGGTTAATTGAACTTTAATGAGTACTTCAAGGACTAAAAGGTACGATATCAAACTTTAAGGGCTAAAAGGTCCTAAAACCATTTAAATTTGTAGATCTTAAAAACTGTACTGAGGTGACGCAAGGGACAAACTATGTGAGGCTATTGAAGACTTTAGCTTGACTCTTTGGTCATGGGCGACAGGGGCAAGAGGCCTCCTCGTGCACAATTGAAAGGTTACCAATTTTTTCTTCTCCAGTAGCGAAATGTGAAGGCACAAACAATACATTGGAACAATGATAAAACTTCTCACAGAAACACAAAAAAAGCATACATACCAGCCTGAAAACACAAAGACGTTACAAGAAAGACTACAAACGATATTTTGTGATTTGGAAAACTAAAAAACATTGTAAGAAAGACAACAAACGATGGTTTGCTTAAGAACTCGAATAGTTCTATCTGCAGAGCAACTGAAAAATCATACTAATCAAATTATCCGGAAGTGGCAGAGGGCTGAAGACGGCTTTGCCAGAACGCGAGTAAATCAGCTCTAGGAGGCAAAGTCTCTTTGATAATGCTGCAATCCATGAAATCTTCGCTCCATTTAAATAATTTTGGATGCTTCTCCTTCGTAAATATCTCCACACCAACAGCTTCTTGAATAACATCGATCCAAAGAGCTATAATACTACCCACAATGTCAACCAGTCCGATACTCTCACCTCCGAAGAATTTTTTGTCCTTGAGTTCATTCTCCAGTTTACTTAGCAGCTCAACAATTTCTTCAACATCTTGTTCTCCGCCTTTGCTTCCCACAAACTTGACAGCAGCTGGCAATAACTAAAAGCAAACAAAAGAGTGTTAGCATTAATTGGACATTGCATAGGCTTAGCACATTAATATTCATAGGGTATGTCTCAAACAAAAATCATTCTTGAATAGAAAATTGAAGAACCAAATGTTCTGCACTTTTTTTTTTTTACTAAAGTGCCAAAATAAATAAATATGAACATACCTTATCATCGATGAACTTAGCCCAAAACCGCGAAGTGGCACGTTCAAGAGGATCCTGAGGCAAAAGTGGAGTACCTGATTTCCAGGTTTCATCGATGTATTCGAGAATGACTAGTGACTCCACAATGGGCTTGCCATTGTGCAAGAACACAGGAACCTTCTTATGTATAGGGTTATACTTAAGAAGTTGAGGGCTCTTGGTAGAAAGATCTTCTTCGACATTTTCATATTCCACTCCCTTCATTTTCAGGGCAATTTCGACTCTTTTACTAAAGGGACTTTCCCATACACCAAGAAGCTTTACTTCTTGATTAGCCATTGTTACAATTTTTTGGTTGGTTTCTAACACTTATCAGAGAATCTATATATAGGTGTGATCGGCTGCTGATTTATTTCAATTTCTTATCTTCTGGAAACTCTTTAACTGTAGACATTTGGACATAGGCCAACCAGTTGCATATAAAATGCCAGTGTGAAAATGGAGACTGCTTTCTCATTGATTAGACTATATTGACCAAGTGACATATCTGATGATCTCAGCTTATTATTGCATTTATGCAAAAAGTATTCTAAAGTTCTTCACATCTTCTAAAAGTTTGTAGTGAGCTGGAATAGCATTTGCTCGATATTTACGAGACAACATCAATTTTTGTTGCTTTTATTGTCATATCGTTCATTTTGAATATTTAAATCTACAATTTCAATACGAATGAGTCGAACGACAACTCGAACGTATAAAGCCATAAATATCATCTACTTGTGGTTGCCGACAGAGTCTAACCAATGCGATGTAGTTACAAGTTATATCTCATGATAGAGATGTATCTTGAATGTTCAACCCATTCAAGATGCATCTGCTCCTATTTAAACAAGTTATATTCTACGATGATAAATTATCTATTTAGAAAACAATGGATTATTTACTGAAGCATTAGCCCTTGTTTCTGAGGCTTCTGTTTGGTTTGAACTGCCTATGCAATTAAAAGCTAAATGGAGCATACACAGAACCTTCCAGACGATATTTTGTGATGCATAATTTGCTCTAGACTTTGTAGTTCTATCGATCAGCAGCAGCTGTATGATCATACTTATCAGATCATTCGGAAGCAGGAGCCGACTGGAAGCGGCTAAGCCAGAAGGCAAGTAAATGAGCTCTAGACGGCAAAGTATCTTTTATAATGCTGCAATTCATGTACTCTTCGATCCATTTATATAATTTTGGATAATTTTCACAATATTAGCCACAATGTCAACCAGTCCAATACTTTCACCTCTAAAGAACTTTTTGTCTTTAAGTTCATTCTCCAGCATATTTAGCACCTCACCTATTTCGACGATGGCATCTTGATCCTTGCCATGGCTTTTGACAAACTTCCACACCGCACCAAATAACTATAGAATAATACAGGAAAACCACGTAAATAAATACTCGATTGGTCAACAATCTCGATTAAATAATACATTTTATTGGTCCGAATTATAATGAATACAAAGCATTTGTTTTCTTCATTCTTAATAAAATCACTGCTTCTGAGGCAATTAATTAATAGAGTTTTTACCGTATAAGCTAAAATTTTGTACATTAATTTATACAGAGCATCTACTATTGTTAGATCCATAGGAATATGACTAACACATGGAGGCATAGCACATCGCAGAACCAGTAATGAGTTTGTTTCCTTAAGTTCATTTTTTTCCCTTCGATCAATTGGATTTTGATGGATTTGCTAGTGTATTTTTTCAAGTTTGAAATCCGGCCAAAATCAATGAGATTTTGATGGATTTGTCAGAAAATGTTCAAAATCTCTTAGACTCTACATCAACTCTACGAGATTTTACATTGCAAGAATTCGTGTAAATTTAAAATCAACAACAATCTTGTAAAATCCATGGATTATTATTAATCCATCAAAATCTGAATTGAATACAAGTCAGAAAAATAGCTAAAAGATATTATTGACAACGAAACAAAGTCGAATGAAAAACATAGAAAAGCTGTGGCCAAGTATGATCATACCTTATCATCATCTATGAGTTTGGTCCAAAACCGCGAAGTGGCACGTTCCTGAGGATCTTTAGACAAGATGGATATACCTGATTCCCAGGTTTCGTCGATGTATTCTAGAATAACTAGAGGCTCTGCTATTGTCCTTCCATTGTGCAAGAACACTGGAACCTTTCCATGTATAGGGTTATACTTGAGAAGTTCAGGACTCTTCATTAAAAGATCTTCTTCTACATATTCATATTCCACTCCCTTCAATTTTAGAGCAATTTCCACTCTTTTGCTAAAGGGACTTTCCTGTGCACCATAAACCTTCACTTCTTGATTCACCATTTTTACACTTTTTTTGGTAGATGGGCTCTGCTATTAATTTGTTTTACTTATTCATACTTTGGAAATGTTTTAGTATAATCTATAGAGATCTGGCCTAGGGACAAAAATCTCTATATAGTAATTTATAGAGATCTGTGGTAGCGTGACATGGAGTGTTTTGCCTGAGCTATAAAGGCAACCAAGTGACATATGTGATGATCTTAGCACTTAGCTTACTCATTATTGTTTGAAATTGGATTTTTTTCTTCTTCTGAATTTTTTTTTAAGTGATGGGGTTCAGATTGTAAGGCAACCAAGAATCCATGTTGATTAAGAGAAAAAAGTTTGATGCCAAAATATGATGAGCCGATAAAGTCAAACAAGTCAATTTGAGTCGAAACAGAGACAAATATCGAGTATATTCTAAGTTCAATCAAACATGAGAGCTATTTTGACTAGATGTTTAAAAGTATGGATAGTAAATCTTACATGCAATGTAAACGCATCACACAATTTAAGAATTTCAAGATTTGAGAAAACTTGATAAGTTAAACATTTCATTTTACCCCCTGAATTTTGGATCTTGGACCTGGGTCTGTGCTACAAAAACGTTAAGAAAATCATAGACAAACATACAAACGATGGTTTGTCTAAGACCGTATACTTGTTCTAGTTGCAGAGAAACTGCATCAATCATCGTACAGACTAGATCAAAGCATGGGCGGAGTGGAAAAAGTATGCAAGTAAATCAGCTCTAGGAGGTAAAGTCTCTTTTACAACGCTTCAATTCATGTACTCTTCGATCCATTGAAAAAAATTCGGATAGGTCTCCCTTGTAAAAATATCTTTACCAATACCTTCTTGAATAACATCGAGCCAAAGAGCTACAATATTAGCCGCGATGTCAACTAGCCCAATACTTTCACCTCCAAAGAACTTCTTGTCTCCAAGTTCATTCTGCAGTAAACTTAGCAGCTCGTGTATTTCTTCAATGACATCTTGTTCCCTGCTTTTGCTTTTGATAAACTTCAACACTGCAACCAATAACTGAAAGAGAATAACAAACCCTAAGATTTTGTGCATAATATTAAACGTGTATTCTTTAGCATTTTAGCCCGACAGATACCCTTCCAACCTTGGTTGAGGTCTTTAATGACGTGCGTGAGTAGTTAAATTTAAGTAGTAAACCATACAAAAAAAATGTACCTTGTCATCTAAGAAATTGGCCCAAAAACGTGGAGTGATTCGCTCATAAGGATCTTTAGGTAAAAACAAATGAATCTAAAGCAAAGACATAACCATAAAAGTGATGAGAAAATGTGAGCAACTCTACAATTCAAGAAACTTACATGCTACACATTATTGGCCGTAATGCCACAGTCTAACCCCTGTGTGTCTTTTATCCTGCCAATCTACCAAACTAACAAACTGAGAAAATACCAATGTGCCCTTTCAACATGGTTCCAGCTAACTAATTTGTCTACATACCACAATACAAGATTATTTGATAACAGAAATAAACTAAAGGCTAAACACTGAAGATGGACCACTTTCATTACTCCCCCTCAAGATAAGTGAAGGTGTTAACCGTAGATCCAATCTTACGAAGAAGGAAATTGTGTTGCTTCACCGAGAGAGGCTTGGTGAGGATGTCTGCCAGTTGTGCATGTGATGGCACATGTTGTGTGGTGACTGCCCCTTCAGCAACTTTGTCTCGTATGAAATGTCAATCTATTTCGATGTGCTTGGTTCGTTCATGAAGAACAAAATTGGCTGTAATAGAGAGTGCTGCTTGGTTGTCACTTTTGATGATTATAGGAGGGAGGTTATGCAATCCCATGTCTTTTAGTAGCGAGGACAATCAGGTTACTTCACAACACGTTAGTGCCATTGCACGGTATTCCGCTTCTGTAGTACAACGGGCCACAACAGATTGCTTTTTAGCCTTCCACGATATTGGTGAGTCGCCTAGGAGAACACAATAACCTGAGGTGGACTTTCTCATCGCAATGCAACTGGCCCAGTCACTGTCGCAGTATGCAGTGAGCTGGGCTGCTGATGATGATGCCAATAAGATCCCTTGGGTTGGATTACCGAGAAGATATCTCAATATCCGTTTTGCTGATTGCATATGCACATTCGTTGGTCTATGCATGTACTGGGCAAGAGTGTGGACTGTGAATGCAAAATCAGGCCTTGTTATAGTTAAATAAATCAGTTTTCCGAGCAACTTCTGATATGATTGTGGGTCAGTCAGCAATTCTCCCTTATCTGGAGTGAGTTGAACGTGTACATCCATGGGCAGCTTAAGTGGGGTGGCTTTCATCATGACAAATTCCTTGATTAGGTCCAACGTATATTTTCTTTGAGAGACGAAAAACCCTGCATTGCTTCTATCAATTTCCAACCCGAGAAAGTAGCTTACAGGGCCAAGGTCTTTCATTTGGAAATGTTTTGACAGTGTAGTTGTGAGATTACAGATGGCACCCATACAATTCCCAGACATGAGTATGTCATCCACGTATATCAACACCAATGTAATGACGTTGTCCTCCACCTTCGAATATAAACTGTAATTTGCCTTAGAGTGACTAAAACCAATTGAAACCAGTATAATGGACAGTTTATGATTTTCTTGTGTGCATTCCTTCTTGATCTCGTGTGACTCTACTTCCAAGACATGTGTACCCCTGTGGCATATCCATGTATATTGTTTCTTCCAAATCTCCGTTTAGGAATGCATTAGACACGTCTAACTGGTGTACATGCCATTCTTTCATTGCCGCCACTGCGAGTAATTCCCTCACGGTGGCCATCTTCGCCACAGGCGCGAAGGTTTCCACGTAATCGATTACATATGTTTGTTTGTAACCCAGAATCACCAAACGAGCTTTATATTTGTCTACCGAACCATCAGCTTTGAACTTGGTCTTGTAGATCCATTTTCAACCGATTGATTTTCTGTTTGCTGTCAAATTTGTGATTTCCCATGTCTGGTTTGCTTCTAATGCCTCGAGTTCTGCATTCATGGCGTCAACCCAGTTTGGCACTTTAACTGCTTAATGAAACAACGCGAGGTCTGTCTTTGGTGCAATCACTGTCAAGAAACAATTGAAGTTTACACTGACTGATTGTGTGGCTACCGCACTTGCACTTACAACTGCATTTGATGTGGGTGTGACAAAGTCTCTAAGCCAAGCTGGTTGTCTTTATGCTCTTGTCGATCTTCTTGTTTCACTCTGCTCTAGTGACAGTTGTTCCATTTCAACATCCTCTTCTGTTTCTTCATTTGTATCACCATTGATTTCTTCACTCATACCCAGTTCATATTCATACACTTGTATCTCTGGTGTTGGCGGAGTAGGTAATGGCTGCACATAAGGCTTGCCCGTGTTTTTGTTTAAGGGAAAGACGTCTTCATGGAAAGTCACATGTCTTGACACAAATATCTGCATTGTGTTAAGCCAAGTAGAAGCTGTGTTTAGTGCTCATGTTTGAGTATCTAGTTATGTTCTATTTTATTACTTTGGCTTATCACTACGCCATAAGTGGGATTCAGCAACACCTGAAAAAGTGTGGTTATAGCCCAAAAAACTGTTGGTAAAAGGAAAAAAACAGGCTATGGCTACACTTTGACCAAATTTGACGGTGTTAGAAAAATGGCCGCTACCATAGTGGTCTACGCCAACACTTTTATAGTTTTTGGTAACACGGGAGAAATGTGTAGGCGTAGACCCCTACGCCAACACTTTTTATTTCTGTGGCTACATATTATTAGTTGTTGCTATAGATCTATGCCAACACAGTTATCTTTGTAGTAACACTACTAATAGTATTGCTATAGACCTATGCCAACACATTTTCAGTACTACTGTAACACCAAATTATGAAACACTTTGATGTTTTTACCAACACCCTTACCACTATGCCTACATTTTTTTTAAACATTTTTAGATTTTGTGCCCACACTTTGCTATACTTTTGCCAACACATAAAGACTAAATACTTTGGAGTCAATGGTTACACTTTGCATGCTTTTTACTAACACTTTAAATACAGAATGACAACATATGACATTGAAATCCAGAAGCCATTTCAATACATAAAAAACCATCCAAAATAACTACATCAAATTCACACCATTCCAATACATAATAATCAATCATCCATATCTACTACATAAACCAACATCTAAAACCCAACTCAACTACCATGGAGTAGCGAAGCCAACCTTAATGATTCTTTCCAAAATGACTGCAAAATAAGTGGATGATAGTTAAGACACTCTTGGTAATTATTCAGGAAATGAAGAAAATAAAATGAGAGAATGGGAAACACTTACAAATGCTTTGTGTTAATCAAATTATCAAGACCAGGAGAGTTCCTTGTAGAGACTGGTATTGTTCCTGTAAGCTGATTTTCTGCTAGATCTAACCAATAAAGATTTACTAAATTACAAGTAGTAGGATTCATCAACAAAAACTGATTGCGCTTACAGCCCAGCTAAAAGACAAAAACAAAAAAAACCGATAGATTAAACTAAATGATAGATTACCATATACATGTTTTTAGATTAAATGATTGGTTTTGTAGTCCTGGGGCATATTTATGATGTACATATATACAAAGCCGTGGAGGTGTTAGTGGATCAGAAATTTTGCCAATTTATTAGTTAAAATACCAACTGCACTAATGTTAAGGACATTGGGTAGACCTGCTGTTATAATCCAACTTAAAACTAAAACAAATACGGAGTTAGTAACACCCTGTCTCGATTATTTACTATTATACAGAGGCTGTGGGCACCCAAGAATTGGCAGAGTGGCCATTTCTTGGGCTTTATACAAAGCTGTTTACTTGCATAATCAAAACTGTTATACTATAGACTTAAGAATGAGAAGCCTGAGTAATTACCAAATACAATGATGGAGAAACCGATCAGAAAGACTCGCTTCAACACATTTCCAACAGCATGTGTCAGTGGCGCAACCCTTTTCAATGTGTTAGTTGCAACCTAGTTTTGTAAGATACATAAATTGTTAGATTGAGCTTTGGGGTTGGGGTACATGAGATGTTATGTTTAGGACAGTAGACTCGGGATAAAATAAGCAATAACATGCTTACCGCAGAAATCTCCAGATGCTAAAGATGAATAAATTTTGAAGTATCACTACTACAAATCTGAGCTTAGGAGACGCTACTTACATAGAGTTTTTTAAGAAATGCTATGCAAGAATATTACTTACGTAGCACTTTATTGTGTATTTCTCTTCGTGTTGATGTGATAGGTCACGAGCGTGATTATCAGAAACATAAATATCTTACTTTGGGACTGACCGATTAAAAGCTATAGCAAGAGAGGTAGAGGAGATATAAAAGCCTACTATTAGTACTATTACAGTGCAAGTTTATTTCCATTTCATCTTTCAATCATTCATTATGTTCTGTAGCCTATATTATTGACAATTTCTCAGCATCTACAAAGAGTTATTGTAACCTACGCAAATAAAAAAAACCACATAGTTAATTGGTAAAAGAGGACTGACCTTTTGCTTAACTTTCTTGAAATCCAACACGCGCAGCGACTTGAGTTTATGGATGACATACAATCGATAGTTAGGTTTCTTCGTAATGTTGTTATCGAGCAAACTAAGAAACGTGAGCTTCAAGAGCGATGCAAGCAGGTCAATCTCGTTCAAATTAACAAGTCGATTGTTAGTAAGTACCAAAGAATGAAAATTAGGCAAGAACTCTACACATTAGTCAAGTTGTACATTTAGATATGCGTACTAGAATAGAAATAAATCATCTGATCAAACATAAAAGAAGTTTATAAGTGGCTGAAAAAAGACAGGGAAAGGACTTATAAATGTAGGAAAAAGTAGACGGTAAATATGCATTCTTAATTATGTTAATCCTGTAGCTTATGAACTCTGGACTCTGTTTTCATGCTCCCCATAATCGGTCTCTATCTTTTGTTTTTTTCCGGATTTGGATTGGCATTGTCAATTTTAATTGTAATTAGGAATTTTTACATTTTCACGAATGTTACAGGTTAAAAAAATGAAAAAAAAACAATTAAATATGATTTTTTTAGAAAATGTTAAAAAATGGCAAAAAATAAAATAAAATAATATTTTTTTAAATGTGCAACTTTATAGCGTTTGTTAAACTGCTATGCAAGTGTTACTATTTTTAAGTCAAAATACTTAAATAGCATTTGTAGAAGTGCTATCTAAGTAGTATTGCACTTGGATGACGCTTACTTGCATAGCATTTTTAAAAGCGCTATTTAACTGATGTACTTAGAGAGCGTCAAAAATCATAATAATAACCTGGTAGACTCAATGATGTATGAAACTTTACTTTGGTGGCTGGTTCCTCTGTGAAATCTGTATCTCCAACTGCAGCATAGTTCAAGTAAGATACACAAGCGTTTAGAAAGGCTTTTTCAAGAGTTTTGGCAAAGCACCCTTCAGCTGTTATATCATTTCATGCAGCTAATTCTAGACCATGACGAGAATACAATAACATTTTCCATCCATTCCATACAAAGAGTCGTAGGTCGACATTAAATATCAGAGAATGAAATTTTAAATTTATGCTAGATGGTACCAGCAAACAATTCTTAGATTTACAAAGAAAACTAAAAAAAAGGCTTTTATTATTTAAAATTTTGTGGATCATGCGGAAAAAAAATATGCTTTTAGTGTATACAAGATAAAGATCTATAAAAAATTCTGGCTAGGCCTGTTAGGGTGCAACTATTTCATCTACTAGTGTATAACTTACTAGTAGCAAAAGTTAACTGTACTGGTGCACAACTAATATGTTACATGCATATATCTTCACAGAGATACGAAAGCCAGTAATAAGATGGCACATATTTTCCCATGAAGTAAGAGATCTTATAAAGTCACAAGATAGCATGTTGAAGTTCTCATGCATTTATCCTAGCACCAGTTAGGCATCTAACTACGGTCTGCAACCTTTAAAAAAATCCTATAATTGATTTTTAAGTTTTGCATCCACTAAGTAACTAATGCGCACTTCTAGGAGTAATAAAGTAACATATATATAACCTCTGGTATGACCATGAGTTCCAATTACAAGCGCCTCATGGCCTCCAAACATCCAACTGTCCCCGTCATTCAAGGCTATATCAATACCAGGAATTCTATCGATGTCCACTCCAGATCCAATTAACTACACATGAACACGAGACAGGAAAATTTCAAGTACATAGAAAAAAGGATAGATATTGTAACTATATATATCTACTGATAACCAGAATCCAGACATAAAGACTAACGTCAAATGTGCAATGAAAAATCTTAATTTTTTTAAATGAAGCACTTTGTTAATTAAAAATACTAAAGGTAGATGAATTTTTGAACAGTCACAAATTAAATACAAAACCATAAATTCATGGTAATTTAAACTACACAGCATAATTCTTCGACTTTTAGTCTTCCTAGATATAATACAGAATCAAAGTAAATTTGGCACTAATATTTTTCATTAGTTTAGGAAGAAAACAGTTCAATAAGAGTTGAATACAACATAATTTGTGTACCAACCTGAGTGGAGAAATCAGCAACATTATAGGGAACATGTGAACCCTGGATTTTAAAATCATATCCCAAGATATCCTGATAAACAATTTTCGATATAAGATTTGGAATAAATTTAATAAAACATGTTATAAGCATGTTATACACACACAAATATTCCTAATCGAAGCCCCAAACCAGCAAATAACATGTAATACACAAACAAGAACAAGGAAGTAAGAATGTAAAGAGCAATACCTGAAGAAGACAATTAGGCAGTAGAAAATTTAATCAAACAAGAAGAACCTTGAGAACCCAATAGAACCTGAATCGAACCCTAACCCGTAATCGAAGCCCTAATTGAACCCGAAGAGAACCCTAATCTACAAGCCCTAGTTGTAGAGAACTCGTAGAGAGAGAACCTGTAAATAATCGGTAGAGAGAAAGCCCTAATTGAGATTTGAGAGAGACAGCGAAAGTTGAGACAACGAGGGAGAGTACTTGAGAGATAATGAGTGAGAGATAATTGAGAGAGGGAATAATTGAGAGAGAATGAAATTTGACCCGCCTAATTGAAATATTTGGACAAATATTGAGGCCGCCTGTTTAATTTCACCCGCTTAAATGAAATATTGAGCCCCCTAATTCTCTTTTTATTTTTAAAGACCAACGGTTACACTTTTATTAAAGACCAACGACTACACCGAATTTGGCGTTAGCATAGATACTGAATCACGTTTACCGTAACACTAATTTATAGAAATGCTAACATAGAAAAAAAATGTAGGCGTAGATCCATTTTAAGACATATATGGTTACACTTTTGATTTTTACTCTAAAAAAAGCGTAGCTATTGCCCACATATGGCATAGTGTATGGACTGTTAAATCAATGGAACTTATGAAATGCTTTATCTATCAGAATTTTAGAATGGCTTGTTTTTATAATAGGCGTGCTTCATTTTAGTTATTTGTTGATGATAAATTTACAGATTTGGTCGTTTGAATTGTTCATTGTTTTGAAAATGTTCGATGGTAAAATTAAAGGGGAGCGATTATTTTAGATGCCTAGGATGAATAAATATGAATACGATTATTTCTTGAATTAGAATGTTGTCTTGGTGTAACAGTGTTTACCCCACTAATCTTACTGTCAAACAGATGATCTAGCAAATTAATGACCTCAGTTAACGAAGAAGATGATCTCAATTAACACAGTAACAAGACTATCAATGAGCAAAGTAGAGAATTGTATTTCATAACAAAAGTTTGTTACAGAAAAGTGAAGCACCTGTTTTGTATTTATACTAATAAACTTCTAACTAACTTTCTATTGCTAACTTTTCCTTACTAAATTGACTTTGACTTTTATCTACTAATGTAGATGTAACAGCCTCCCTCAAGTTGGATGGCTTGAACATATCAAAGACATTCAACTTGGAACTAAGAGAAGAGAGAATAGTAGCACCAATAGCTTTAGTAAACATGTCTGCAGGCTGGCTGGCAGAAGAAATATGAGTAGGACTGATAATACCACGTTCAATGTTTTCTCGAACTAAATGACAGTCAATCTCTATATGTTTAGTACGCTCATGATAAACTGGATTAGAGGCAATGTAGATAGCAGACTGAGAATCACAATGGAAAGGAATTGGTAAGTCAGGAAAAACCAGTAAGTCTTTGAGGACAACAATCAGCCAAATAACCTCACAACATGTATCAGCCATGGAATGATATTCTGCCCCAACAGAAGACCTGGAAATTGTATGTTGTTTCTTGCACTTCCAGGATATCAAGGAACTTCCCAGCAGAATGCAATAACCAGTCAAAGAATGTCTGGAGAGTGGATCACCTCCCCAATCAGAGTCACAGTAAGCTGTAAGAGATAAAGTGCCTTTAGCAGAGATAAGCAAACCTTGTCTAGGAGATTGTTTAAGATATCTGAGCACCTTAAAAATTGCATGTAAATGATCAACCCGTGGAGAGTTCATAAACTGGGACAGAACGTGCACAGAATAAGATAAGTCTGGCCTAGTAATAGAGAGATAAATCAGTCGACCAACTATCTGTTTATAAGTTGAAGCATCTGCAATTGATAGCAGTGGCGACTGATTATCCAGGAGGGTATGATTCTGTTCCAGTGGAATCACAGAAGGCTTGGCATCAGTAAAACCAATATCTCTAAGCAAGTCTAAAACATACTTTCTTTGGTTCAAGTAGAAGCCTTCAATGGACCTTGCAACCTCAATTCCCAGAAAGTATTTAAGGGGGCCAATATCTTTGAGTTTAAAACGAGAGTTAAGAAACTCCTTTACAGCAGTAATTAGCTCAGCAGAAGAACCAGTAATTAGAATGTCATCAACATAAACTAAGACATCCACAAATGCAGAACCCTTCTTCAAAGTGAACAAGCTGTTGTCACTGTGACTTTGAATGAACTCATAATCTTTCAAAGCAGTAGAAAACTTGACAAACCACCGTCTGGGGGACTGTTTAAGTCCATAGATAGACTTAACCAATTTACACACATAATCTTCAAAATTGGATGGACACTGTGCAGAGAGGGCAACATAGCCTGGAGGTAGTTTAAGATATACAGTCTCTAGAAGGTCTCCATTAAGGAAGGCATTATTCACATCCAGTTGAGACACAATCCAATTATGTGAAGCAGCAACAGCTAAAAAAATCCTAACATTAATCATCTTAGCAACTGGAGCATATGTTTCAAAATAGTCCACTCCAGGAATTTGTGTAAAACCTCTAGCCACTAACCTAGCCTTATACCTCTCTACAGAGCCATCAGGAAGATATTTAACTTTGAAAAGCCATTTACAATCAACAACATGCTGATTCTTAGGTTTTAAAACTAAATCCCAAGTGCGATTAGCCTCAAGAGCCTCAATTTCAGCTTGCATGGCCTTAAACCAATGAGGATAAGGTGCAACTTGCTTAAAAGTATAGAGAGTAGGGATTTTAGTCACAGCAGAAACAAATGCTTGATATTTAGGAGTGAAATGAGAATAGGACAGATGATTATCAATAGGATATGAAGATAGTCCAGTAGACTTACCAGAACCAGTAGAAGCAGAAAGAGCTGGTAATACTGCATGACTTGTAGGAAGACCTGTAAAATCTTTAAACCTGACTGGTAACTGTTTAACCCTAGAAGGTCTGTGTAATATCCCGTAATTTTTAGGATAATAATAATAAAAGAAAAAAAGGATTAAAATTGGAAAAAGAATAGGATTTAAAATTAAATTAGACTAATGGGCCTAAAATATGGATCGGATTTTGAGTACGGATAACAAGTAGGTTTGGACTTAGGGTTTGGTTACGTTATATAAACATCAGGTTCTACTTCTTCGTCTTTGTTTGTAAAATTCGTAGGGCTTTTTCTCACACAAATCAGTTGTCTTGTAAAATTCGTAGAATATTCATCGTAATTTGGAATTTGATGATTCTGAACTTTTCGGAAAGCTCTTTCAATGTTCTACAACTTTTGTTTCACAGTGTTTTTCCATATTATGATTTGAACTATTCTTAAAATCATAAAACACAAACAGAACTCGTTTTTCAGTTTTTATTCATATTCAGTGAACGTTTTATTCAATTCCCGTTTCGTTATAAGTCCGATTTTGATGAGTCGTATCTTTTCAGAAAGGTATTTTCATTCTCTACAACTTTCGTCCTTTGAGTTTTCTAATAAAACGTCCTTTAGAGGGTCAAAAAGAGTAAAAACAGTTCTGGTCAGAAATGGGTACGTGCTCTAGGATGATTTGATTCTTGATTTTTCGCGTTGAGGTAAGTTTCCGATTGATTTTCCTAGTATTTTCGAAACTATGTGTTATATATGTATATTTGTATATCAAATCATGGGCTAAGTGATGATTATATTTGAATTGATATATATTATTTGATATGTGTTATGTGTAAGCAATAATAGTCTTGAGATTCTGATTTGTGCCATGGTTTGTGAAAATATCGAATAAGAATAAGGACCGTTGTCACCGGGTTGTAGTGACAGTTTTCTGAAAATTTAGGACCGTTATCACCGGGTTGTAGTGGTCGTGGCATGAATTATGGGTTTCGAGTTATTGTTGTTATGTGGTATCGTATCTATCGAATAAGAATAAGAATATGTGTATCGTAAGTTATGTATTGTGTATCGTTATTGTATCATTTTGAATATCGTATCATCTTGTATGTATATATGTTATTTGCCCGACTAGTTGGATGGATTAGTTTCTTGTTGGGCTGTATGGCTCATTCCTTATAATTTTCAGGTTCGGTGTAACTCAAGTGGGATAACTTTGGAGTTCGAGGATCTTAGGTTCAGAATATATTGGTTTTTGGATCATTGTTAGCTCTGTTTTGTAATAGTTAGGTTTGTAATAGAACCTTTGTCACGCTTCCGTCTGTAATTGTCATTGTATAGTACTTTATTTAAGTTTTGTATTTAGATTTAATAGTCCGAAAAGTCGGGCTGTTACAGTTGGTATCAGAGTAGGCTGTCCTTCGGAGTGTGTTAGGTATGGGACTAATACATTCTCTAGGGTGCGATCTTGTGGACGATAGTTTAAGTTTGACTTGTAGGAGACTAGTGGGTAGACGTGTCATGTGATAGGATTATTGTGAATTTGGGGACCAAATTCTTTTTAAGGAGGGTAGTATGTAATATCCCGTAATTTTTAGGATAATAATAATAAAAGAAAAAAGAAAAAAAAGGATTAAAATTGGAAAAAGAATAGGATTTAAAATTAAATTAGACTAATGGGCCTAAAATATGGATCGGATTTTGAGTACGGATAACAAGTAGGTTTGGACTTAGGGTTTGGTTACGTTATATAAACATCAGGTTCTACTTCTTCGTCTTTGTTTGTAAAATTCGTAGGGCTTTTTCTCACACAAATCAGTTGTCTTGTAAAATTCGTAGAATATTCATCGTAAGTCGGAATTTGATGATTCTGAACTTTTCAGAAAGCTCTTTCAATGTTCTACAACTTTTGTTTCACAGTGTTTTTCCAGATTATGATTTGAACTATTCTTAAAATCATAAAACACAAACAGAACTCGTTTTTCAGTTTTTATTCATATTCAGTGAACGTTTTATTCAATTCCCGTTTCGTTATAAGTCCGATTTTGATGAGTCATATCTTTTCAGAAAGCTATTTTCATTCTCTACAACTTTCTTCCTTTGAGTTTTCTAATACAACGTCGGTTAGAGGGTCAAAAGGAGTAAAAACAGTTCTGGTCAGAAATGGGTACATGCTCTAGGATGATTTGATTCTTGATTTTTCGCGTTGAGGTAAGTTTCCGATTGATTTTCCTAGTATTTTCGAAACTATGTTTTATATATGTATATTTGTATATCAAATCATGGGCTAAGTGATGATTATATTTGAATTGATATGTATTACTTGATATGTGTTATGTGTAAGCAATAATAGTCTTGAGGTTCTGATTTGTGCCATGGTTTGTGAAAATATCGAATAAGAATAAGGACCGTTGTCACCGGGTTGTAGTGACAGTTTTCTGAAAATTTAGGACCGTTATCACCGGGTTGTAGTGGTCGTGGCATGAATTATGGGTTTCGAGTTATTGTTGTTATGTGGTATCGTATCTATCGAATAAGAATAAGAATATGTGTATCGTAAGTTATGTATTGTGTATCGTTATTGTATCATTTTGAATATCGTATCATCTTGTATGTATATATGTTATTTGCCCGACTAGTTGGATCGATTGGTTTCTTGCTGGGCTGTAGGGCTCATTCCTTACAATTTTCAGGTTCGGTGTAACTCAAGTGGGATAACTTTGGAGTTCGAGGATCTTAGGTTCAGAATATATTGGTTTTTGGATCATTGTTAGCTCTGTTTTGTAATAGTTAGGTTTGTAATAGAACCTTTGTCACGCTTCCGTCTGTAATTGTCATTGTATAGTACTTTATTTAAGTTTTGTATTTAGATTTAATAGTCCGAAAAGTCTTTGAATTGATATATATTATTTGATATGTGTTATGTGTAAGCAATAATAGTCTTGAGATTCGGATTTGTGCCATGGTTTGTGAAAATATCGAATAAGAATAAGGACCGTTGTCACCGGGTTATAGTGACAGTTTTCTGAAAATTTAGGACCTTTATCACCGGGTTGTAGTGGTCGTGGCATGAATTATGGGTTTCGAGTTATTGTTGTTATGTGGTATCGTATCTATCGAATAAGAATAAGAATATGTGTATCGTAAGTTATGTATTGTGTATCGTTATTGTATCGTTTTGAATATCGTATCATCTTGTATGTATATATGTTATTTGCCCGACTAGTTGGATCGATTGGTTTCTTGCTGGGCTGTATGGCTCATTCCTTACAATTTTCAGGTTCGGTGTAACTCAAGTGGGATAACTTTGGAGTTCGAGGATCTTAGGTTCAGAATATATTGGTTTTTGGATCATTGTTAGCTCTGTTTTGTAATAGTTAGGTTTGTAATAGAACCTTTGTCACGCTTCCGTCTCTAATTGTCATTGTATAGTACTTTATTTAAGTTTTGTATTTAGATTTAATAGTCCGAAAAGTCGGGCTGTTACAGTTGGTATCAGAGTAGGCTGTCCTTCGGAGTGTGTTAGGTATGGGACTAATACATTCTCTAGGGTGCGATCTTGTGGACGATAGTTTAAGTTTGACTTGTAGGAGACTAGTGGGTAGACGTGTCATGTGATAGGATTATTGTGAATTTGGGGACCAAATTCTTTTTAAGGAGGGTAGTATGTAATATCCCGTAATTTTTAGGATAATAATAATAAAAGAAAAAAAGGATTAAAATTGGAAAAAGAATAGGATTTAAAATTAAATTAGACTAATGGGCCTAAAATATGGATCGGATTTTGAGTACGGATAACAAGTAGGTTTGGACTTAGGGTTTGGTTACGTTATATAAACATCAGGTTCTACTTCTTCGTCTTTGTTTGTAAAATTCGTAGGGCTTTTTCTCACACAAATCAGTTGTCTTGTAAAATTCGTAGAATATTCATCGTAATTTGGAATTTGATGATTCTGAACTTTTCGGAAAGCTCTTTCAATGTTCTACAACTTTTGTTTCACAGTGTTTTTCCATATTATGATTTGAACTATTCTTAAAATCATAAAACACAAACAGAACTCGTTTTTCAGTTTTTATTCATATTCAGTGAACGTTTTATTCAATTCCCGTTTCGTTATAAGTCCGATTTTGATGAGTCGTATCTTTTCAGAAAGGTATTTTCATTCTCTACAACTTTTGTCCTTTGAGTTTTCTAATAAAACGTCCTTTAGAGGGTCAAAAAGAGTAAAAACAGTTCTGGTCAGAAATGGGTACGTGCTCTAGGATGATTTGATTCTTGATTTTTCGCGTTGAGGTAAGTTTCCGATTGATTTTCCTAGTATTTTCGAAACTATGTGTTATATATGTATATTTGTATATCAAATCATGGGCTAAGTGATGATATATTTGAATTGATATGTATTATTTGATATGTGTTATGTGTAAGCAATAATAGTCTTGAGGTTCTGATTTGTGCCATGGTTTGTGAAAATATCGAATAAGAATAAGGACCGTTGTCACCGGGTTGTAGTGACAGTTTTCTGAAAATTTAGGACCGTTATCACCGGGTTGTAGTGGTCGTGGCATGAATTATGGGTTTCGAGTTATTGTTGTTATGTGGTATCGTATCTATCGAATAAGAATAAGAATATGTGTATCGTAAGTTATGTATTGTGTATCGTTATTGTATCGTTTTGAATATCGTATCATCTTGTATGTATATATGTTATTTGCCCGACTAGTTGGATCGATTGGTTTTTTGCTGGGCTGTATGGCTCATTCCTTACAATTTTCAGGTTCGGTGTAACTCAAGTGGGATAACTTTGGAGTTCGAGGATCTTAGGTTCAGAATATATTGGTTTTTGGATCATTGTTAGCTCTGTTTTGTAATAGTTAGGTTTGTAATAGAACCTTTGTCACGCTTCCGTCTGTAATTGTCATTGTATAATACTTTATTTAAGTTTTGTATTTAGATTTAATAGTTCGAAAAGTCGGGCTGTTACAGTCTGACTTTAACAGTGGTAGGAATGATATCTGTAGAGCTTGAATTAGGAGATTTAGGAATACTTGAAATGTCTGGAATAAAATCAGATGAAGACTCTTCAAAACCAATCCCAGTAGACAAAGGGAATAAATGACCTTCAGTAGGTGAACAAGAACCAGAACTATTGTTGATAAGTTGAAAAGGATAGACATGTTCAACAAATTGAACATCCCTAGAATAGAAACATTTTCTGGTTTTCAGATTAAGAATTTTATAGCCCTTCTTGCCACAAGGATAGCCAAGTAAAATACCTTTGACAGATCTGGCTTCAAGTTTGTCATGATTGTTGAGAATGGTTGCATAGCAAAGACACCCAAAAAATTTCAAATGTGAGTAATTAGGCAATTTGTTATACAATAGTTAAAAAGGAGTTTTAAATTGAAGAGATTGAACTGGCAAAAGATTGACGAGATGTGCTGCAGTAAGCATAAAGTCACCCCAGTAGGAATTTGGTAAATGAGATTGAAATTTAAGAGCTCTAAAGATATTCAACAAATGCTGATGTTTCCTTTCAGCATGACCATTTTGCTGAGGTGTGGCTGGACATGAAGTTTGATGTATAATTCCTACAGCAGCTAAGTGATCTTGCAGATTCTGGTTAGTAAACTCAGTGCCATTATCAGATTGCAGTATCTTGACAGATGTATGAAATTGATTTTGAACATACACTAGAAAATTCTTGATGATGTTTGGGACTTGAGTTTTATAAGCAAATAGGAAAACCCAAGTAGCTTTAGAAAAATCATCAACTATAGTTAAGAAATAACTAAAGTTGTTATGAGTGTGTTGCCTATATGATCCCCAAACATCCACATGAATTAATTCAAAAATAGTAGTGCTCTTGTGCAAACTATTATGAAAAACAAACCTATGTTGCTTAGAAAAATGGCACACATCACAATCATGGAAAGACACAGAGTGAGGTTTAACAACAGAGATTTTATTTAATACAGCAGTAGAAGGATGACCCATCCTACTATGCCAGAGCAATACATTGTTCACATCAACAGAGTTACAAACAGTCACAGAGGAGACTGACTTAGAATCTAAGAATACACTGGAATGAATAGCCCTACTAACTGAAACAGAGGTTAGGTGTGGAACATGAAGTTTATAAAGACCATCCTGCAGTTTACCAATAACTTTCTCCTTCTTCAAAGTAAGGTCCTGTAGAAAGCAAGAATTGGAAGAGAAAATAATAGAGGTAGTAGGATGAGACATCAATTTAGAAATGGAAATTAAATTGCAATTGAATTGAGGAACATATAGCACATCATGCAACAGAATATCTTTTGACATTTACAAACTGCCAATATGAGTAATAGGAACAGTTTTACCATCAGGTAAGTATAGTTCAGAATTTAATGATTTTATATCATATAAAAGAGATTTATGACAAGTTATATGATTTGTGGCTCCAGAATCTAAGATCCAAGTAAGGCCATCTGCTGATTCACTAGATAGAATAGAGTTGATTGTAACAGTAGAACTGAAAGGAGGAGTAATACCAGACATTTGAGAACTTGTAGAAGTCATATTCTGTCTAAGTGTCTCCGGAATCATATTAGACAGTTGCTGACATTGAGCATCAGTAAAAGAACTGTTATCTTTGACAGGTACAGACTCCATTCTAGCATCATCCTGACTAGCATATGCAGATCCAATAGTAGACACTTGTGCTGCAGTTTTGACATTCCCAGGGTTTTGAAACCTTTTTGTCTTAGGCTTTGGTTTGCCATGAAGTTTGTGCCAATCAGGATAACCATGTAAACAGAAACATTTTTCTCTTGTATGTCCTGTGTTTTGACAATAGTCACAGAACACATCATTGGACTTCCTTTGAGTACCAGTTGTTGTAGTCTTAAATTTGGCAAGATTGTTATACTTGACATTCATAGCCATGCTCTCAATCACAGGTGACTGCTGAGTAACCTTAGCAAATTCTCTATGAGATTCCTCTTGCAGTAGTAAAGAAAATGCTTGACTGAGAGTAGGTATAGGCTGCATTAGAAGCAACTGACCTCTAACAGAGGTATATTGATCATTCAAACCCATAAGAAACTGACTTAGCTTAATCATATCCTCATATTTTTCAAGTTTCTGAGCATTTTGACAACGACAATTACTAGCAGCACATGTGCATTTAGGTATGGGATTCAAGTTATCAATTTCAGCAATCAAGGTTCTGAATCTTGTAAAATACGCTGTAACAGACATATTACCCTGACTTACAGATGCTATCTCTTTTCTCAATTGAAACACACGAGGCATATTAGATTGAGAAAACCGCACACTCAAATCATCCGAAACTTCTTTTGCAGTCGCAAAATACGCTACACTGTTTCTGATTTCACTAGACATAGAGTTCAACAACCAGGACAACACCATATCATTACACCTAGACCACATAGCATACTGAGCAGCCGTAGATGCAGGTTTACTCAACGTTCCATCAATCATTCCTAACTTCATTTTAGCAGAAAGTGCATTTGAAATAAATCTACTCCACTGATAATAATTCTGATCAGTAAGTTGTTGAGTAACCAAAGGTATACCTGGATTATCTGAATTCTGTAGATAATATGGATGATTTGCATCTATTGTTGTAGGTAAGTTTGTAGTAGACGTCGTCGAAGCTCCGACTGTAGCAGCATCATAATTCATCCTGATTTAACCGTAAACAGCAACTTCCAGTTTCGTGAGTATGAACTTTTGATTTACACACTTCTAAACACTGAATCAACAGATTGCGATGAATTGAGCCTTGTATAGAAACAAACAAGAGATATACAGAGAGATATAACTGAATCGAAAGGGATGCAGCGGATATGAAGAAAACAGAAATGAAGAAGACAGACAGATGAAGAAGACGACCGATTAACCTTGCTTTGATACCATGTCAAACAGATGATCTAGCAAAGTAATGACCTCAGTTAACGAAGAAGATGATCTCAATTAACACAGTAACAAGACTATCATTGAGCAAAGTAGAGAATTGTATTTCATAACAAAAGTTTGTTACAGAAAAGTGAAGCACCTGTTTTGTATTTATACTAACAAACTTCTAACTAACTTTCTATTGCTAACTTTTCCTTGCTAAATTGACTTTGACTTTTATCTACTAATGTAGATGTAACACTTACGATCTCTCAAATCTTGTTAAACATCTCACTTGTCTTACAATCTCTCGAATCTTGTCAAATACGAGGTGAATTTAAGTCACTGGTCTTATGGTTCATCGAATTTGGTCGAGATGTGTGCGAGAATGTTATAATCAAAAAAAAGAATTAAAAATAAATAAAAACAAGTTCAAGTTGATATTTGGTGAAATTCATAAACGTGTGTTTTGATAAAATAGATGCAAATTTGTCTTACGGGTGAAAACACAGAGTGATAGGCAGATGGAATGTGAATCAGAAAATACTAGCAATGATGCAAATACTGAATTTGAATTTGTGCATGTATAAAAGAATAAAAGATTTAAATCTGTAGATCTTAAAAACTGTACTGAGGTGATGCAAGGGACAAACTATGTGATGCTATTGAAGACTTTAGCTTGACTCTTCGGCCATGGGCGACAGGGGAAAGAGGCCTCGTGTACAATTGAAAGCTTACAAATTTTTTCTTCTCCACTAGCGAAATGTGAAGGCACAAACAATACATTGGAACAATGATAAAACTTCTCACAGAAACACAAAAAAAGCATACATACATAGCGATATTTTGTGATTTCGAAAACTAAAAAACATTGTAAGAAAGACTACAAACGATGGTTTGCTTAAGAACTCGAATAGTTCCATCTGCAGAGCAACTGAAAAATCCAACTAATCAAATTATCCGGAAGTGGCAGAGGGCTGAAGACGGCTTTGCCAGAACGCGAGTAAATCAGCTCTAGGAGGCAAAGTCTCTTTGATAATGCTGCAATCCATGAACTCTTCACTCCATTTAAATAATTTTGGATGCTTCTCCTTTGTAAATATCTCCACACCAACAGCTTCTTGAATAACATCGAGCCAAAGAGCTATAATACTACCCACAATATCAACCAGTCCGATACTCTCACCTCCGAAGAATTTTTTGTCCTTAAGTTCATTCTCCAGTGTACTTAGCAGCTCAACAATTTCTTCAACATCTTGTTCTCCGCCTTTGCTTCCCACAAACTTGATAGCAGCTGGCAATAACTAATAAGAGAAACAAAAGAGTTTAAGCATTAATTGGACATTGCATATGACTATACCAGGCTTAGCACATTAATATTCATAGGGTATGTCTCAAACAAAAATCATTCTTGAATAGAAAATTGAAGAACCAAATGTTCTGCACATTTTTTTTATGGTGCTACGTATTGTTTGGTACTCTCTGTTGAAGTGCAGAACATTTGAATTCACACAGTTTTTGAAAATTCTCATTTGAACCTAACCCTACTTATAAATGTGTGTGAATGATCAAAAATGAACATATTTCTTTATGGTTTAGCAGTTTAGCAAAAAAAATAAAATGAACATACCTTATCATCGATGAACTTAGCCCAAAACCGCGAAGTGGCACGTTCAAGAGGATCTTGAGGCAAAAGTGGAGTACCTGATTTCCAGGTTTCATCGATGTATTCGAGAATGACTAGTGACTCCACAATGGGCTTGCCATTGTGCAAGAACACAGGAACCTTCTTATGTATAGGGTTATACTTAAGAAGTTGAGGGCTCTTGGTAGAAAGATCTTCTTCGACATTTTCATATTCCACTCCCTTCATTTTCAGGGCAATTTCGACTCTTTTACTAAAGGGACTTTCCCATACACCAAGAAGCTTTACTTCTTGATTAGCCATTGTTACAATTTTTTGGTTGGTTTCTAACACTTATCAGAGAATCTATATATAGGTGTGATCGGCTGCTGATTTATTTCAATTTCTTATCTTCTGGAAACTCTTTAACTGTAGACATTTGGACATAGGCCAACCAGTTGCATATAAAATGCCAGTGTGAAAATGGAGACTGCTTTCTCATTGATTAGACTATATTGACCAAGTGACATATCTGATGATCTCAGCTTATTATTGCATTTATGCAAAAAGTATTCTAAAGTTCTTCACATCTTCTAAAAGTTTGTAGTGAGCTGGAATAGCATTTGCTCAATTTTTACGAGACAACATCAATTTTTGTTGCTTTTATTGTCATATCGTTCATTTCGAATATTTAAATCTACAATTTCAATACGAATGAGTCGAACGACAACTCGAACGAATGATTAAAAGAAATATAACTGCAAAGAATTCCAGAATTCGGACAAGGGACGGGCTAACTGGGAGAAAAGTATAAAGCCAGAAATATCTCTGCATAATTATCATCTACTTGTGCTTGCCGACAGAGTCTAACCAATGCGATGTACTATGTAGTTTGGTATCAGCTGTTTAATACGAGGAATATGCCTCGTGCGGGTATTAACACATTAGGTGACATTTTTCCAACGATTTAAACAATGCACTAATCTGGAAAATTTTAAATTTTAACCGAATAATAGATAATCACGCCCGATTCATTAGTTAAGATTATTAAGTCTTGAATGTTCAACCTCTTACAAGTTACATCTTATGATAGAGATGTATCTTGAATGTTCAAACCCATTCAAGATGCATCTTGAATGTTCAACCCATTCAAGATGCATCTGCTCCTATTTAAACAAGTTATATTCTACGATGATAAATTATCTATTTAGAAAACAATGGATTATTTACTGAAGCATTAGCCCTTGCTTCTGAGGCTTCTGTTTGGTTTGAACTGCCTATGCAATTAAAAGCTAAATGGAGCATACACAGAACCCCATATCGGTTCAGTGAATTTCAATTCAATGATCACTGCAAGTTACATTAATGTATCAAAATAAATAAAAATCAGAAGAAAACTCTTGTTCTCTTGCAACATAAAATCCTTCCAGACGATATTTTGTGATGCATAATTTGCTCTAGACTTTGTAGTTCTATCGATCAGCAGCTGTATGATCATACTTATCAGATCATTCGGAAGCAGGAGCCGACTGGAAGCGGCGAAGCCAGAAGGCAAGTAAATGAGCTCTAGACGGCAAAGTATCTTTTATAATGCTGCAATTCATGTACTCTTCGATCCATTTATATAATTTTGGATAATTTTCACAATATTAGCCACAATGTCAACCAGTCCAATACTTTCACCTCCAAAGAACTTTTTGTCTTTAAGTTCATTCTCCAGCATATTTAGCACATTGCCTATTTCGAAGATGGCATCTTGATCCTTGCCTCGGCTTTTGACATAATTCCACACCGCACCCAATAGCTAAAGGATAATAAAGTGAGAACTCGTTAAATTAATACTCGATTGGTTAAAATTCTTGATTAAACAAGGCATTACGTTGGTCTGAATTTATAATGAACATGTAGATGGTCTCTGCTGTTGATCTGTTTTAGTTGTGTAGCTTCTCAAACTGTTTAACTATAATCAACCGAGATCTGGACTTCGGACAAAAAACTATATAAAATATAGTCAACTATGTGACATATCAGATGATCTAAGCTTACTCACTTATTTTTTTTGGGGATAATTATCCCTTTTTGTTTGAGAAAGGATTTTTTTTTCTCTTTTGTTATTTCTTTTTTCAAGTGGTGAAGTTCAGATTATAGGGCAGCCAAGATTACATAATAATGATTAAGAGAAAAAAGTTCAATGCCAAAATTTAGTGGATCAAGAAACTGGAGATTTATGAATCAAACGTGAGGAGATGCATGAATCAAACATTAGAGCTCTTTTGACTCGATTGCTTACAATATTGAACAATACGAACGATACAATGCAAACACTTCAGACAATTTTAGAATTTTGGACCTTAGACCTGAATCCGCGCTACAAAACTAGTATGCTACATACAACATACCAGCAGAAAATTATTAAGAAAATCATTGAAAAGCATACAAACGATAATTTGTCTGAGAACGTGAATGTTCCATCCGCAGAGCAACTGTGTGATCATACAAACCAGATCTAAGCATGGGCGGCCTTGAAAAAGTGGGCAAGTAAATCAGCTTTGGGAGGCAAAGTCTCTTTTATAATGCTGCAATCTAGGTACTCTTCACTCCATTTATATAATTTTGGATGGGTCTCCTTTGTAAATAGCTCCTTGCCAAAACCTTCTTCAATAACACCAAGCCAGAGAGCTACAATATTAGCCGCGATGTCAACCAGCCCTATACTCTCACCTGCAAAGAACTTCTTGTCTCCAAGTTCATTCTCCAGTATACTAAGCAGCTCACCTATTTCTTCAATTGCATCCTGTTCCTTGCCTTTGCTTTTAAAAAACTTTATCACTGCAACGAATAACTGAAACAGAACAAAAACTCTAAGATTTTGTGCTGTAATATTATTAAACATGTAATCTCTAGCATTGCACATACCTTATTGTCTAAGAAATTGGCCCAAAAACGCGAAGTGGCTCGTTCATAAGGATCTTCAGGTAAAATGGTTGGACCCGATTTCCAGGTTTCATCAATGTATTCGAGAATGACTAGTGACTCGACAATTGGTTGACCATTGTGCAACAACACGGGAACCTTTTCATGTACAGGGTTGTACTTGAGAAGTTCAGGACTCTTGCTAGAAAGATTTTCCTCTACATATTCATATTTCACTCCCTTCAATTTCAGAGCAATTTCCACTCTTTTGCTGAAGGGGCTTTCCCATGCACCAAAAAGCTTCACTTCTTGATTTGCCATTGTCAATCTTTTTTGTTCTAGTTTCCAAGACGTTTTCGAGACAATATATAGAGAGATATGCTCTACTTTGCATAAGTTTTACATTCCTAGGATGCGGAAGTTCACCTAACTATTGGAATCTGGAGGGTGGACTTGGCCAACAAGTTGCATTTTAGTCTACAAGTCTCCACATGGAGATTTCTGGAGGGTGGACTTGGCCAACAAGTTGCATTTTAGTCTACAAGTCTCCATTGTTTTTACATATACGATGAACTGAGAGGCCAAGTTGTCCCTAAATAGACTAGTACTATTATCACGTGATCTAGTTTAGTTTAACAATCAAAAATATATTTTGTTTGTTCTTGTTTCATACCCAAGATTAACAACAATAATTTTATAAAAAATTAATCATAGAAATTTGGTGTTCAAGCCCTTGAAAATGCTAGAATAATATATTTGTAAATAAATTAAAACTTAAATATCAAACTTAAAAGTTATAAATACATGCGATGGCGTCCTGTACTAGTAGTGAAAAGTTGAATGCTAGTGTACCATTTTTGCATTTCTGGTACCAGAAATGTAAAGGAACCCTAATACTGATGTAGTTTATTGTCTATTGTCATTAGAGTTTACTTTTATTGATGCCCCATAAACTCAAACCAACGTGAATTATGCTTTTCTAACTACAATGACTGATTATCTCCTTGATCATTTTAAAAACAATGGATCATCTGCTTAAGCATTAGCCCGTCCTGCTTCTTAGGCCTCCGTTAGTCTGTTTGGTTTAAATGGCCTATGCAGTTTAAAGTTACGTGTAACCTGACTGAAACACCGTATCTGGTTACATACTCCAGTGTATCAAAATCAATTATGTAACAAGAAGTTACGCAGCAGTGAACAGACATAATTACTCGACTCTTAACCAAAAAAAATTAGAACTTAAAAGTAAAGTATATAAGAAGAAAACTCGTCATTATACAATCATAGAAAACCATGCAAATGATAGCTCGCGATACATAATTTGCTCCAAACTTGACTAGTTCCATCCGAGGAGCAGCTGTATGATCATACTTATCAAATCATTTAGAAGCAGAAGCTGACTGGAAGCGGCTTTGCCAGAAGGCAAGCAAATGAGCTCTGGATGGCAAAGTATCTTTTACAATGCTGCAATTCATGTACTCTTCAATCCATTTAGATAATTCTGGATACATTTCCTTCTTAAATATCTCTGTACCGATAACTTCTTGAATAACATCAAGCCAAAGAGCTACAGTATTAGCCACAATGTCTACCAGTCCAATACTTTCACCTCCAAAGAACTTTTTGTCTTTAAGTTCATTCTCCAGCATGTTTAGCACCTCACATATTTCGACGATGGCATCTTGATCCTTGCCATGGCTTTTGACAAACTTCCACACCGCACCCAATAACTATAGAATAATACAGGAAAACCACGTAAATAAATACTCGATTTTGTACATTAACTTATACAGAGCATCTACTAAGATCCATAGGAATAGGACTAACACATGGAGGCATAGCACATCGCAGAATCAGTGATGAGTTTGTTTCCTTGAGTTCATTTTTTTCCCTTTGAGATTACGGGGATGTATTCAATTGGGATTTTGAAGAATTTTATTGAATTTTCGAAATCTAGAGGTATTCAATTAAGATTTTAAAAAATCCTTTAAAATCTGATGATGTATTCAATTTGGATTGTAAAATTTCTTTTAAAATCTGGGGTATTCAATTAGGATTTTAAAATGTCTTTTGAAATCTAGGGGTATTCAAATTGGATTTTAAAAAATCTATTAAAATCTGGTGGTATTCAACAATCCATGGACTTTTTTTGATTTAATAAAAAGATGGATTTTGATGGATTTGCTAGTGTATTTTTTTAAGTTTGAAATCCGGCAAAAATCAATGAGATTTTGATGAATTTGTCAGAAAATTTTCAAAATCTCTCGGACTCTACATCAACTCTACGAGATTTTACATCAACTCTGCAAGAATTCGCGTAAATTTAAAATCAACAACAATCTTGTAAAATTCATGGATTATTATTAATCCATCAAAATCTGAATTGAATACAAGTCAGAAAAATAGCTAAAAGATATTATTGACAACGAAACAAAGTTGAATGAAAAACATAGAAAAGCTGTGGCCAAGTATGATCATACCTTATCATCTATGAGTTTGGTCCAAAACCGCGAAGTGGCACGTTCGTGAGGATCTTTAGACAAGATGGATATACCTGATTCCCAGGTTTCGTCGATGTATTCTAGAATAACTAGAGACTCTGCTATTGTCCTTCCATTGTGCAAGAACACTGGAACCTTTCCATGTATAGGGTTATACTTGAGAAGTTCAGGACTCTTCATTAAAAGATCTTCTTCTACATATTCATATTCCACTCCCTTCAATTTTAGAGCAATTTCCACTCTTTTGCTAAAGGGACTTTCCTGTGCACCATAAACCTTCACTTCTTGATTCACCATTTTTACACTTTTTTTGGTAGATGGGCTCTGCTATTAATTTGTTTTACTTATTCATACTTTGGAAATGTTTTAGTATAATCTATAGAGATCTGGCCTAGGGACAAAAATCTCTATATAGTAATTTATAGAGATCTGTGGTAGCGTGACATGGAGTGTTTTGCCTGAGCTAAAGTCAACCAAGTGACATATGTGATGATCTTAGCACTTAGCTTACTCATTATTGTTTGAAATTGGATTTTTTTTCTTCTTCTGATTTTTTTTTAAGTGATGGGGTTCAGATTGTAAGGCAACCAAGAATCCATGTTGATTAAGAGAAAAAAGTTTGATGCCAAAATATGATGAGTCGATAAAGTCAAACAAGTCAATTTGAGTCGAAGCAGAGACAAATATCGAGTATATTCTAAGTTCAATCAAACATGAGAGATATTTTGACTAGATGTCTAAAAGTATGAATAGTAAGTCTTACAAACAATGTAAACGCATCACACAATTTAAGAATTTCAAGATTTGAGAAAACTTGATAAGTTAAACATTTCATTTTACCCCCTGAAATTTTGGATCTTGGACCTGGGTCCGTGCTACAAAAACGTTAAGAAAATCATAGACAAACATACAAACGATGGTTTGTCTAAGACCGTATACTTGTTCTAGTTGCAGAGAAACTGCATCAATCATCATACAGACTAGATCTAAGCATGGGCGGAGTGGAAAAAGTATGCAAGTAAATCAGCTCTGGGAGGCAAAGTCTCTTTTACAATGCTGCAATTCATGTACTCTTTGATCCATTGAAATAAATTCGGATAGGTCTCCCTCGTAAAAATATCTTTACCAATACCTTCTTGAATAACACGAGCCAAAGAGCTACAATATTAGCCGCGATGTCAACCAGCCCAATATTCGAATGACTAGTGACTCGACAATTGGTTTTCCATTGTGCAACAGAACGGGAACCTTTTCATGTACAGGGTTATACTTGAGAAGTTGAGGACTTTTGTTAGAAAGATCTTCTTCTACATATTCATATTCCACTCTTTTGCTGAAGGGGCTCATCCATGCACCCAAAACCTTCACTTCTTGGTTGGCCATTGTCAATGAATTTTGTTCGTTTTGGCTTCGAAGAGTGAAAATATATATAGAAATGTGCTCTACTGTGAATTAGTTTTACATTCTCAGCATCTGGAACTATTGGAATTTGGAGCATGGACTTGGCCAACAAGTTGCATATAGTTTACTAGAGTTTACATTTTGTGTACTGATAGATGAGTCTCGTCTGACCAGAGTTTACTTCTATTATTTCCACTTAAATCCAAACCAACAACTTCTACCTTTAATTATCAAAACAATATTACAGATAATATATCAATTTACTATTAGCCTAATTTGTTTTTTCAAACTAATTAAATGAACATCTTCAGATAAAAAAATCGATCATTTTGTAATACAAACTTTCGAAAATTTACTACCAAATGTTGACATTGTATAAAGTGCCTGATGGATGAACTGAAAAACTGGAAAAGTTTGTTCTGGCAAACTGATAAACTAGTACACCGCAGATATACCAGTCATCCCTCAACTGATCAAACAAAGGAAAACTCGAAAATCTAAAAGAAATACAAGACACAAGCATGAAATGCAGAATGAAAAATAAACAGGGAGCTTCTCAGGAACCTAATATTCAAATACTTGTCACTTGTGCCTCCAGTCCGAAAATAAGGATAGCTTGTGAAAGCCTGAGTTTAAGCTTTTTTGAAGGCCGCGGATAGTTCATCTTTAGAAGGCAAACTCTCCTTGATAATGCTGGAGTTGAGGTACTCATCAATATATGCACAAAATATAGGAAGCTTCTCTTTGGTCACGATTTGTAACCCAAGTATCTCTTGGTGAACTGGAAGCCATAGTGCAAGGAAATTAGCTGCAATGTCAACTAGTCCAATAGTGTCTCCTCCAAAGAATTTATTCCCTTTAAGTTCATTTTCTAGTACTTTAAAAAGTTCAACTGCTACATCAATGGCTTGCACTTGTTCTTCTCCTTGGCAGCGACGAATATTCATTATCGCAGGGATTAACTGAAATTCAAAATCATATTTATAAGCCACAAATATTCATTATTGCATGCATCAAGCTAAAGATCCGTACATAAATATACAATTGACTAATAATAAAAATTAGATTTATCGCATAAAAATTCACTAAAAATGTAAATACGATTCATGGTTGCAAACTCGTAAATATATGTTTGGATTACCTTATCATCGATGAATTTAGCCCAGAAACGGGCATTGGCTTTTCCGAGAGGGTCTGCAGGCAAAATGGAAGGTCCAGAACTCCAAGTCTCATCAATATACTCAACAATAACAAGAGATTCAACAACTGGCTTGCCATTGTGCAAGAGGATAGGGACCTTCTTATGAACAGGGTTGTACTTAAGAACATCAGTGCTCTTCGGTGACAGAGTTTGCGCGACAAACTCATAATCTATGCCTTTTAATTTAAGAGCAATTTCGACTCTTCGGCTGTATGGACTAGCCCATGCACCTAACAACTTAACTCCTTGATGAGCCATTTCTACACTTTCTTGTAATAAATTTTGTTTATTAAGGTTCTGTGTTTGTGTACTGAATCTTGGTTTAGATTTGTAAAAAATGTTGTTCCTTGAGTTCCTTCTTATAAGGATCTTAACAGCTTCTGCTGTAGCTGACCTTGTATTAACAACATTAAAGTAAGGTTTTAGTGTTTGCTTTTTCTCTAGAAAATCATTAGATGACCTCACCCATGAGATCACAAATCATTAATATTTTTTAATGACTAATTGTTAGAATATCCGATGTTTTTTTAATGTCAGGCCACTAAGCCACTTATAGGTTGTATTGAAAAAGTATTTCCGTAATAATAAAGCTCATTTCATGTTCAAAATAAAATGAATTCTCTTTCGAACCAAATACAAATATCAAATTTTTAGACTTGAAAAACTCACGAGGTTACCCAAGTTTACAATTTTTAAATACAAGACTTCTCCTTAAGCTGGCTGAGACTCATCACATCCCACTTCCATTCGCTACTTCGTCCAGCATAGCTAGCCATCTGAACCATGACTTCTTCCACCTCCATTATCAGCTGAGATCCTTGAACAACTCAGGAAGATGGGAGTTGGTCAACTTGGTTCTCTTGCTAATTCCATGCTTCTTCTTTTGCTTGGGCTTGATGGAAATGTCGTGAACCTGTGCTTGGGCTCTCCTCTTCGCAGTGTTTGTAGCTGGTTTCATCCCATTCTTCTGGAGGTCCTTTTCAATGTCGATCATATCCCTTGGTAATTCAATTCCTCTGAACAGCTGTTTGAGATCATCATCAACCTCTATAGCCCTGTGATTGTTTGGGTATGCCATGTCTTCAGCTGCTGAACCGGAGTTTGATACCAGCCAGATTTCGCCAGCAGCTTTGAGAGCCTTTAAATCATGATCAACTGATGGGTATGCATCCTCGAGATCGGCAACAGCTATACCCTCGGGGAAGTTCTGTATGAGCTTAAGAAGTTGAGTTTTATCCTTGAGGTCATGCTTGGGCTTGTAAAAGAAGCGCGTTCCATCATAATAAACTTTGAAATTGTTACTCAATCTGTCAAAAACATCCTTGTTGGCCTTGACATCGACATAACAAGCTTCATTTATTTGCTCCGCTGTAAGGGCTTGCCTTGTCTGTTTTAGCAAGTCTATAGCACGCTTTGTCTGAGCCGCTGCAGAGGTGTTCCTTATGCTGTGAATCTGTTGGAGTCTTTCGATATCACTTGAAAATTTGACTGCAGGGGCAGCAGACATTGCATTTGCAGGGTTATAAGGAGTGACTCTCGGGGTTGAGCTCGAACTTGCTTTGATGCTGCTAAGGGTTTTTTGACACATCTCTTGCTGCTTCTTGAACTTATCTAAACTCTCCTTTAATGCCATCCTGCGCAGGAATTGAACTGTGTGTTTTAAAACCCCCAAGTGTTTTATTTATAGGCAAACCGCAAACCATAAACCAACTCTAAATAGGATTTATTACCGGGCCTGTTAAGTTTGGGCTGGATTTTTGTACCTTAATAGAGTAATTTAATAGAGTAATGCTAGGAATTGATTTAAGGCGAGAGAAAGAGAAGGGTTTGGATAATGGGGGAGAGAGAGAGAGTAGATATAACAGGGGAGAGAGAGAGAGAGAGCGCGCGGGGGAGAGAGAGTAGATATAACAGGAGAGATAACGCGAGAGAGAGAGATATATAACGCGAGAGAGAGTGAGAAGGGTTTGGGGAGAGAGAGAGAGAAGATATAACGGGGGAGAGAGAGAGATAGACCGCGAGAGAGAGAAGGATTTGGACAAATTGGGAGGGGCAACAGGGGCTTTTATAGATGATTAGGAGGAGAAAATATGAGTCCGACTAGGTTTTTGATTGTTTGTCAGCCGTTGATTTAGTATCCCTCCTCGGATTTTATTTTCTTTTTGTAAAATATCCCCCCCACGGAATTTATTTCAACTAACTTCCAAGCTTTCTAAACAAACTTCAATTTCTATATGTGTTCCAATTCATACTAGGAAACTGATTGTCCTGTACGGCCGTACATTTTAGAGCTTATTGCAGTTTGTACCCCTTAACTTTGCGATAAATACGATTAAGTACTCATAATTTTTTCAGTGGCAGCTGACCTCCAAAACTTCATTTCCTTTTTCAGTTTCCACCCCTTTCTATTTATTTGGCCGTTAACGTTAAAAATACAAGGGCATTTACGTAAGTACATTATATAAATTTTGATTTTACATAAAAAATTATTATTATTTGATTTAATTGACCAAATAATAATATCATGTACTATACTTAATTAAAATAATTGTAATATAAGAATTTTAATCTCATATCCAAGCATCATGACTATAATTTTTTTTAAATTTTTTAAATTTTCAAACAATCTAATCCCATTTTCGTTCGCATATTATTTCTTACAAAAAATTAAAAATTTACAATTGCATCATTCTTTTATTCAATTAAATCAAATTATATAGAAATATTTATAAATAAATATGATTATATTTTTTAAGTATAAAATTAAATTATAATATATTTATCATAAAATCAATTAATATATTTTATGTCAAATGAATATTTTGAATAATAAATGACCAAAATACCCCTTACATTTAGGGTTAACAACATCATCTTTGACGGAATTGGGTTTTGGGGTTGCAAACTGAAAGCAGAATTAAAGTAAAGAAGGCAGACTACGACGAAAAAAAATGTGAGTACTTAAGCGTGTTTCTTCCAAATATAAAAAATGTGAGTACTTAAGCGGAATCGGTCCTTTTTATTGTCTTTCAGTTATTTTTCGTTTTTAATAAATATAAAAATAATAAGTTTTTGAAACTCATTTAGTTTTGATGATAACACTTGGCAAGTTGATTGCTTATTTAATGATATAAACTTCATGTTATTTTGTATTGGACTAACATTGTTTTGCAGGATTTAGTTTGCATTCAAACAGCGTGCTGATGGTACTGGATTATGTCAATTTGACAAGCTAATTGTTTTCAGGAATTTCACGAACAGCAAGCCAAAGCCGTCTGTCCAGAATTACCAGAAGATAACTCGAAAGTGCTAAAAACGTGAAGATATTTCAGGAACTTCATTTAGACGTTTTATAAGGACTCTATAATATATATAATACATATACTGAATATATGAATATATTAGAGCTCTCAAACAAAGTCTTTGACTTAGTAAATTTCTTTTCCTAAATTATAGGAGTTTGTTTTTGTTAAAATTCTATCTTTAATTCAAAATCTCCTACACGGTTTTATCTCCACTATAGTGTTGAAATTGTTATTGAAACACTATAGTGTTATGATTGGTTGGAGAGAATGAAAAGGAAATTGTTATTGAAACAAGAGTAAAGACATGATGTAAGAGAGAAGAGTGAACAAATATGAGGCGTACAAATATTCTTTGACAAAGTTTGTAAGAAAATATGATTTATAAGGATAAAAAGCATTTTTTCTCAAAATGGCGGGTTGAGTTTGAGCTATAATTTGGATTGTTAGGAATGGAATAGAGGAAAAAATGGAAACTATAATCATATATAGTACAAATTTCTTCGCTTACCTTCTAATTTTAATAAACTCAACAACGTAATTAAATTACATTTTTGGTACAGTACTAGTGATTTCTCTTTCATTTACAATATTAAAAATACTAGCTTATAACCCGTGCCAAGCACGGCCCGAGCAAGAGTCGACATTAAAATATTAGTATTAATAAATTATTAATAAATATTATTTAAAAATGTATTTTTCGAGAATTGAATGATAAAAATATATAATAAATAAATAATTATTTAATTATGTAGTTATAGACAATCGAACCGTACATAAAGCTAAAGAAATTAAAGTAAATAAATTTTGTATGATTACGTAGCTGCAAAGAATCTAACGCTCCATGAAACTATTGAATTTAAAGTAAATAAATAAATCTTGTATAATTACGTAGTTGTAAGGAATCGAACCCTGGATGAAGCTAAAGAATTTAAAGTAAATAAATCTTGTATAATTATGTAGTTGCGAGGAATCGAACCCGGGTTAAGTGATAACCAAATTTGGTACTTTGGTACTTTTTAGTACCGCGCGCCATTTTCACATTGTTTTGCTTATTAATAAAGAGTATAGATGTATTAAATTGCAAATCCAAGACTTTGGGCACGACAACCACTGAGCAGTGTTGTAAAAAGCGAGAATCGGAGTTAATCGGTGAAGGCACCATTTAGGGATTAATCGGGTAATCGGTGATTAATCGGATTATTAATCGGAAATAAATTTAATAATATTTTTTATATACAATTATATTCATATATATAATTGTTTCGTTATTTCAACTAAACATATGTTATTATCATATATTTATGCAAATATGTTTAAAATGTTATATAATTGTAATAAATAAAATTTTGAAAGTTTAACTTTTCAATTAGAGATCAATTTAAGAGAAAAAATAAAGAGAATTTATGATTTAGGCATCTAAAATTATAATTATATGTAAAAATAATATTTTTTCTTATTGTTTAATCAAATTTCTACCTTTTATTATTTTATTTTTTTTAATTTTAACTATTTTTAAATAATTAGCCCGATTTTGACCGATTCAGTCGATTTTTGACCGTTTTTCTGAAAAAATGATTAATTAACCGATTTTCGCTTAATCAGTTCGGTGGCCCGCCGTCTAGCGAT
The DNA here is from genome assembly GCA_030848705.1 of Heracleum sosnowskyi. NCBI lineage: Eukaryota > Viridiplantae > Streptophyta > Magnoliopsida > Apiales > Apiaceae > Heracleum > Heracleum sosnowskyi. Next base: position 10,503,541 of record CM061245.1, read on the forward strand.
TAATCCCGATTAATCGCCGACTTTTAGAACACCGGAGCTATGTTTTATTCACACATGTTACCCCATTTTGGTTTTAAGACTTGTAAAAGAATTTATAAGATGTGCTCTGCTTTTATTCTTACAGACTTGTTCTTGTAGCTTCTGGAACAGTTTACTTTAGAGATCTGGACTTGGTCAACAAGTTCTTATACAAGTCTGAAGTCTGAAGTCTGAACATGCCGTTTGAATAGGAATTTGATATTCGTAGTTTGATTACGTTTATATCAAAATTAAAGTGGCAGAGAAACAAATTTTGTACCGGAATTCAGATTGCAAATTTTTTAAATATGTGGTTGTTAGTGACCGAACCAGAGGGGATAAATTAGTGAAATATTATGAGAACTTATGAAATCATATTATCATGATAACAAGAATGATTGCAAAAGAGAATTTAGATGCGATTGATAGGGAAAAAGGTAACTGTCATATCATTGAAAAATATAATTCTAAGTCTTATCATTGAAGTATGCTGTTAGGAAGCCTGTTTATGAGGTAAACTGATGTAAGTACACAATATCCCCAGTAACAGACAGGAAGATTGGCTTGAAATCGAAGTGCTCTTGCAGTTTCTAGGATATATCTGTGTTTTCTCTCGACTCGTGCATGTTTTTTGGGGTCTCCTAACACAAGATGTTTAATGCACTATACCCTTAGTAGAGAAAAACAATTGACACTGACCAGTATTGAATTCAAGTGCATTGTCTGATCGATGTTTTGATTGAGGATTTGAAATGATTCTCAACAAAGTTAGAGAATGTTTGCAGAATTTTCAGAGAATCAGATTTGAATTTGAGCAGGTAGAGCCAAGTATACCTAGTGTTATTATCCACTAGAGTTAGGAAAAATCTACAATTTCCTTTTGTGGAGTCCTTGTAAGGTCCCTAGATGTCCATGTGGATCAGATCAAATGGTTTAGATGCATGTGAGGTACTTGATGGTAGATTTATCTTAGTGAACCTTACCAATGGGCAAGTAACACAGACTTTATGAAATGGTTTATTTGATACTGGTAGGTGAGGAATTTGTTTGACCTTGGGCAAGGGAGCATGCCCAAGTCTTAAGTGCCACAGCTCTAGATTAGAGTCGAGAACAGTGTGAGTGCATGTGGGTGATGTGTGATGGTTTCTAGCTGCAATATTGGAGTTGGGTTGAGATGACAACTGAGAGTTTAGGTAATACAGGCCATTCCTAGCGATGCCTTTGCCAATCATTTTCTTTGAAAAAGTGTCAACAATAGTGCAGTAGGTAGGAAAAAAATTGAACTTCACAGTGATTGTCTTTAATAAGCTTTTGAACAGACAATAGATTAAGTTTAAAGTAGGGCACACCGAGAACATTATGAAGTGACAATTGATTAGGCAGTTGAGTTTTACCTATATGAGAGATCACCACAGTGTCATCATTTGGCAGGTTTATTTTTGGAGACAGTGTTGGTACAACTTCAGCTATGAGATGCAGGTGGGGAGTCATGTGATATGAGGCTCCAGAGTTGATGATCCATTCCCGAGTAAGAGTGGTGGCTTTATTACATGAGATCATTCCAGAGAAGTGAAAATCAAAGTCCTCCATTTCTTCAGTTCCCCTTATCATTTTGACTCTACATTTGAGGCATCAATTTTGCCAATTGTTCTAATTGTTGTGGGGTGAATAGGAGACAATTAGAGCTTTCTGATTGAGATGTTGCTGCCATTTTGGGGCTTTGAAATCTATTTCCTGACCATCTTGCACTTGTAGTAGAATTGGGCCTATTCACAGGAAAATTAGGTTTGTGTTTAGGGTGCCACCTTGGATAGCCAATCACAGTCCAACATCTTTCATTTGTATGACATCTCACTTTACAGGCACTACATACAACATCTCAGGCTTTGATCCTTGTAACAGATCTCTCCGGGCTTCCTCCTGTTGCAGAGTTTGCAGATGTCATCTCAACAGTAGGTAATGGTACATATTCATCAGCAGTTGGCTTCGAATAGGACTGTAGGCATCATCAAGTCCATTAAGAAACTGGAACAATCTTGCTTCCTCCTTCTGAACTTCAATAGTATTTAAAAGTTTTTGCACTTCATCTGTGGGATTGGGTATAGCTGGGAGCAAGTTCATGTTGTCAAGTTCTTCCCACAGTGTTCTTATAGTTGTGTAGTATTCATTGATGCTAGTGGAGTGTTGTTTCACCTCATACAAGTCCTTACTGATCTTGTATTTTCTAGAATCATTTGTGAGAGCAAATCTTTTTTCAAGATTTCTCCAAATATCAGGTGCATTTATCATATACATAATAGAACGTTTAATAGTAGGAGAGACATTAGAGGTGAGCCAAACTATTACCATGTTATTGCAAGCATCCCACATTTTAGCTTTTGTTTCATCATCTGTAGATCTGGTGACTGTTCCATTGACAAATCCCAATTTTCGTTTTGAGGCTAGATTAATCTCCATAGATCTTGACCAAGACCTGAAGTCAGCTGAGCCTTGCAGCTTTTCCACTTGAACAGAGGAGGCATTATCTGAGGGGTGTAAGAAAAGAGGGTTTAACATTTCTTGATAGGAGATTCTTCCATTAGTTGCCATCTTTCAGTCTTCAGTAGTATATAGAGGGTTTGGAGAAAAGAGAATGAGATTCAAGAAGTACTGAGAAGAGGGTTTTGTGAATGTAGATCTGAGAGATTCTTGACACAGAAAAGAAAAGATGTGGGGTTTCAAAAAGATTTAGAAAAAATGTTTTTAGTCCCTTTTGCAAAGCTCTAACTCCGATACCATGAGAATTTATGAAATCAGAGGATCATGATAACAAGAATGATTGCAAAAGAGAATTTAGATGAGTTTGATAGGGAGAAAGGTAACTGTCATATCATTGAGAAATATAATTCTAAGTCTTATCATTACAACTCCTTGTTCTTAAATATCGAAAACAACAAATACGACATAAACATAGTACTAACAAACTTTGTCCTGACTCGATGTGTACTTAGAGTAGAATTGCATGTGAGTCTTGAAGTCTGTGCAGAATTGCATATTAGTCCCTCTATACGCTAAGCCAAACCTCGGAGCTCAGTATAAAATTCCAGAATCTACTGTATGCAACATCGTACATGCTATAAGTTAGGTAAATTAAAATGCAAAATTGGAGATGCCTGAAATCAGTCATGAGGCCTGGTGCCACGATTTGGTGTTGAGTCCATACATAAAATTATAGAGCTCTTTTACAATTTTGTAATGAGTCCTAAATCTACAAATGAATATCTCTTTGATATTTATAGAAATGATCAAAACCTTTAGTGATAAGCAACAGACAGTGCCAAATATTTGATTTCAGTTTGGAAGTTTTTGTAAACAGTAAACACTTCAACCAAAGATAAAGAGGAGAGCCATTGGAGCAAGACTGTTTGGAAGGATGTTTACGGAATAATGATCATGGTATTTAGACTGAATTCGAATATTAAGAATCCCGAGAGATGAGGTCATGACTCATGGTGATTTGTTCAATCGCAAGCTACAGTTTTGAGTGTGGCGACGTACTAACACATAAATGTATCATATATGTCAGACCATACAATTTACGATTTTACAAGAGTTGGTTGCTTAACATTTTATCAATTGTGGCACCAATAACCACTAGTATGAATACATGTGACACTCATTAAGGAAAAGCATACAAACGATAGTTTGTCCAAGAACTTGACTAGTTCTGTTGCAGTTGCAGAGTAAGTGTATCATGTATGGTCATAGAAACCATATTATTTAGAAGCATAGGCCGACGGGAAATAGTGGGGAAGTAAATCAGCTCTAGCAGGCAATGTCTCTTTTATTATGCTGCAATTCATGTACTCTTCACTCCATTTGAACAGTTTTGGATGTGTCTGCTTCGTAAATATCTCCTTGCCAACACCTTCTTGAACAACATCAAGCCAAAGTGCTATAAGATTAGCCGCAATGTCAACCAGTCCAATACTTTCCCCTCCAAAGAACTTCTTATCTTCGAGTTCATTCTCCAGTGTACTTAGCAGCTCACCTATTTCTACAATGGCATCTTGTTCCTCGCCTTTGCTTATATAAATTCTTGTCAATGCATCCAATATCTGAAAGAAAATTAAAATGTAAAGATTTTGTGCGTTAATGTTAAACATTTAAAGCCTACAAGCAATGGCGAACTCCATGAAGTTTAGATCTTGTTAAAACTGAAGTTTTCCTTTGTTATTAAATCGCACACAGAAAATTTTCTGCATATTGCATACGGTAGATTTAATTTCAAATTTTTCTAAAAATTACATGCTTCTTCCTGTATCTTACAATTTCAACCATAGTAACTTCAGACATTATACATCAATTTTACTTTAGCCTTTACTGTGATAAATCCTTGGTTTCCCTCCTATCAGATAAACATAAACCTCTCGTCTAGGTAATAAGAATTCGAGTAACGTAATATAAGGAGTCACTGAGTTAGTACAAACATACCTTAGTATCTATGAAACTGGCCCAAAAACGCGAAGTGGCACGTTCACAAGGATCTTTAGGAAGTATAGATGGACTTGATGTCCAGGTTTCATCAATGTATTCAAGAATGACTAGTGACTCTACAATTGATCTTCCATTGTGCAAGAACAACGGAACCTTTTTATGTATAGGGTTATACTTGAGAAGTTCAGGACTCTTGTTAGAAAGATTTTCTAACACATATTCATATTTCACTCCCTTCATTTTCAATGCAATTTCCACTCTCCTGCTAAAAGCACTTTCCATTGCACCAAAAAGCTTCACTTCCTGATCGGTCATTGTTACAAATTTTTGTGTTATTTTGAGCTCTATGAATTTTCAGCGAAAATATATATAGGGAGTGTGCCTTGCTGTTGATTTGTTTTATTACCTTAGCATCTGAACCTACTAACTATTGGAATCTGGACTTGGCAAGCAAGTTGCGTTAACTATACTATTTTCGTTCCTTTGGACAAAAAATATCTTAACTACATTCTTCTTTTCATTTAGTTAAATCTTTTACATATGAGGTTATAAAATTTTATAAATATAGGATCGTTTTATTAATATAAGATCATTACTGTAATATTTTGTCTTGCATTCCCCTGTCCTTGATGTCTAACTGTAATTTAAAAGATTGATGAATTTTTTGACATTGACGTTATCTTCCTTATGTTCTTAAATAAAGTTAGAATACTTCATGACAGGTAACCAATGATTTTATTGCTGAAAGCCTGAAACTGAGAAAAGACCAGTTCTTCCGCAAGTGATCAAGCAGAGAAAATTCAAAATCCAGAACAAATCATAGGCATGAATACAAAGAAAATGACACCTAAACCAAGACCTTCTCTGGAACCTAAAGCAGAGATCCTTGTGCACTGAGTACGACGAATAAGGATAGCTTGTGAGTTCAAGACGTTTCTTTATTTGCGACTCTAAATACTCGTGTAGTTCATCTCTGGAAGTTAAATTCTTCTTGATAATGCTGGAGTTAAGAGCAAAGGTAAACTCTTCTTTTTTCAAGCGCCATTAGTTTAAATTTTCAATTTATTTATGTGCAACATTCCAAATAATTTCAGTTTGTCTAAACACTCGCCTCATTTCCTCAATTTCACTCAACAATTAAATTTGGAGGGTAAATGTATGACTGACTTGTGGTAACTTAAACATATTCAACGATTTATTGATGAGACTTGTAAACTAGTACACGGCAGATATACCAGTTATCCCTCAACTGATCACACATCTAAAAGAAATGCAAGACACAAGCATGAAATACAGAATGAAAAATAAACAGGGAGCTTCTCAGGAACCTAATATTCGAATCCTTGTTCCTTCAGTACGAAATAAGGTAGCTTGTGAAAGCCCGGGTTTAAGACCTGTGATAAGCAAGTAAGGCCGTGGATAGTTCATCTTTAGAAGGCAAACTCTGCTTGATAATGCTGGAGTTGAGGTATTCATCAATCCATGCACAGAATACAGGAAGCTTCTCTTTGGTCACAATTTGCAACCCCATTATCTGTTGATGAACTGGAAGCCATAGTGCAATGAAATTAGCCGCAATGTCAACTAGTCCAATAGTGTCCCCTCCAAAGAATTTCTTCCCTTTTAGTTCATTTTCTAGTACTTTTAAAAGTTCAACTACTACATCAATGGCTTTCACTTGTTCTTCACCTTGGCAGCGACGAATGTTAATTATCGCAGGCATTAACTGAAATTCAAAATCATATATATAAGCCACAAATATTCATTATCGCATGCATCAAGCTAGATATATGTACCTAAATATACAATTGACTAATGACACAAATAAGATTTATCGCATAAAAAATCACTAAAAATGTAAATACGATTCATGGTTGCAAACTCGTAAATATATGTTTGGATTACCTTATCATCGATGAATTTAGCCCAGAAACGGGCATTGGCTTTTCCGAGAGGGTCTGCAGGCAAAATGGAAGGTCCAGAACTCCAAGTCTCATCAATATACTCAACAATAACAAGAGATTCAACAACTGGCTTGCCATTGTGCAAGAGGATAGGGACCTTCTTATGAACAGGGTTGTACTTAAGAACATCAGGGCTCTTAGGTGACAGAGTTTGCGCGACAAACTCATAATCTATGCCTTTTAATTTAAGAGCAATTTCGACTCTTCGGCTGTATGGACTAGCCCATGCACCCAACAACTTGACTCCTTGAGCAGCCATTTCTACACTTTCTTGTAATAAATCTTTTGTAAAGAGGTCTTGTGTTTGTGTATTAACTATTAAATCTTGGTTTAGATTTGTAAAAAGTGTTGTTCCTGGAGTTCGTTTTTATACAGATCTTAACAGCTACTGCTATAGTTGACCTTGTACGAGCAACTTTAAGTTCGTTTATTGGTGTTTGTTTTTCCTCTGGAAAATTAATTAAAGATGACCTCACCGATGAGATCACAAATCATAAACATATTTTTTTTCTGCAACATGTTTTATTCGGAATATTAGCTGAATATCCGAATAATTATAGTTTATAGTTTGAATTGAAGAAGTATTTGTTTATGTAATAATAGAGCTTTTTTAAATTATTTGAATTATCTTTCGATTTTTAGACTTGCGAAACTCAGGAGGTTACACGAGTTTATAATTTTTTTGATATGTATTAAATTGCAAATATATTTCTCGGAAAAACTAGATTTCTGATGTATTATTTTACTAATATTACCCCATTTTTGGTTTTGAGACTTGTAAAAGAATATAGTAGATGTGCTCTGCTTTTATTTCGTATAGATTCTTGATCTTTTAGCTTCTGGAACTGTTAACTTTAGAGATCTGGACTTGGTCAACAAGTTGTGTATTCTTTACTAGTCTGAACTCTGAAGTCTTCTTGTTACTGTACTTTGTTTTACTAATTTATGTTTACACTATATAATTAACAAGTGACATTTGAGATGATCAAGCCCGTGTGACTTGGATTAAATATAACTAGATATCTAATGTGGATGAGATTTGGGATAAGATTTCATATGATTTTTAAATTATTATTTTATTTTCGTTCAACTAACCACTAGTACGCATACATTTAACATTCATAGAGCATTGAAAAAGCATGGAAAGCATACAAACGATAGTTTGTCCAAGAACTTGACTAGTTCTATATGCAGAGCCCCTACGGTCATAGAAATCAAATTATTTACTCTAGTAAATCAGCTCTAGGAGGCAATGTCTCTTTGATAATGCTGCAATTCATCTACTCTTCACTCCGTTTAAATAGTTTTGGATGTGTATGCTTTGTTAATATCTCCTTGTCTACACCTTCTTGAACAACATCAAGCCAAAGTGCTATAAGATTAGCCGCAATGTCAAGCAATCCGATGCTCTCCCCTCCAAAGAACTTCTTATCTTTGAGTTCATTCTCCAGTAGACTTAGCAACTCAACTGTTTCTTCTATAGCATCTTGTTCCTCGCCTTTGCTTTTATAAACTTTTGTCCAATATCTGAAACAAAATAAAAAACTCGGACATTCTGTGCGTAAATTAAACATATAAAGCCTACAAGCAATGCCAACTCAGTGAAGTCTGGATCTTGTTAAAACTCAAGTTTTCCTTTGTTATCAAATCTCACACAGCAACAAAAATTTCATTAATAGTAACTTCATATTACATTATTTCTACTTGGCCTCCACCGGGATAAATCTTTAGATTGCCCTCCTATCAGATACACCTCTCCTCTAGGTAATAGGAGTTCGAGTCCCCACAACTGCATAAGATATAATATTCAAAAGATAAGGAGTAATCGAGTAAGTATAAACATACCTTAGTATCTATGAAATTGGCCCAAAAACGCGAAGTGGCACGTTCATAAGGATCTTTAGGTAGTATAGATGGACCTGATGTCCAGGTTTCATCAATGTATTCAAGAATGACTAGTGACTCTACAATTGGTCTTCCATTGTGCAACAACACCGGAACCTTTTTATGTATAGGGTTGTACTTGAGAAGTTCAGGACTCTTGTTCGAAAGATTTTCAGCTACATATTCATATTTCACTCCCTTCATTTTCAATGCAATTTCCACTCTTCTGCTAAATGGGCTTTCCCATATATGCTCCAAAAACCTTCACTTCTTCGTTGGTCATTGTTACAATTTTTTGATTTGTTTTGAGTTCTATGAATCTATACTCTTTATTAATAAGCAAAACAATGTGAAAATGGCGCGCGGTACCAAAGTACCAAAGTACCAAATTTGGTTATCACCTAACCGGGTTCGATTCCTCGCAACTACATAATTATACAAGATTTATTTACTTTAAATTCTTTAACTTCATCCAGGGTTCGATTCTTTACAACTACGTAATTATACAAGATTTATTTATTTACTTTAAATTCAATTGCTTCATCGAGCGTTAGATTCTTTACAGCTACGTAACCATACAAAATTTATTTATTTACTTTAATTTCTTTAGCTTTATGCATAGTTCGATTGTCTATAACTACATAATTAAATAGTTATTTATTTATTATATATTTTTATCATTCAATTCTCAAGAAATACATTTTTAAATAATATTTATTAATAATTTATTAATACTAATATTTTAATGTCGACTCATGTTCGGCCGTGCTTGGCACGGGTTATAAGCTAGTATTTAGGAATTATAAATAGAGAGATGTGCCTTGCTGTTAATTTGTTTTATTTTCCTGGCATCTTGCTAACTCTCGGCATCTGGACTTGGCAAGCACAAGCTGCATATATTATACGATGTGTCACCGTGGCCAGTGTTTTTACATGAATTATTCAGTCAACCAACTGACATATGTGATGATCTAAGCTCACCCAACTTGTTTTTGTAATGTTATCTACTTATCTTGAACCAAAGCTGTGGGGTTCTACAAGACAATAAGGGAGCACATGCTTTCTAATGCAGATAAGTAGTAGGCCAAAAAATATTACATGTACTCAACTTCATCCCCCTGTCGTTGATGTCTACTAAAATTTACTTTCTGATTGATGAATTCTATGGCATTGTCTTCCTTTTTCTTGTTAGTTCTTTTGCTTTCTTTCAAAACAATATAAGTTGAAATTACTATATAACTTCAAAACTTAATGACAACTGAGAAAATGATTTTATTGCTGAAAGCCTGAAACTGAGAAAATGCCAGTTCTCCGCAACTGATCAAGCAGAAACCTCAAAATCCAGAACAAATCATAAGCATTACATACAAATAATATGAAGTTCAACCAGGACCTTCTTCTCCCTTGACAAGTTCAGGACTCTTGTTCGAAAGCTTTTCAGCTACATATTCATATTTCACTCCATTTTTAAAGCAATTTCCACTCTTCTGCTAAAGGCGCTTTCCATTGCACCAAAAATCTTCACTTCTTGATTAGTCATTGTTACAATTTTTTGTTTTGTTTTAAATTCCAAGAGTTCTCAGATAGTATTTACAGGGGTCTGCCCTGCTGTTAATTTTGTTTCATTTCGGCATCTGGACTTCGCAAGCAAGTTGCAGATACTAAGCTCTCCCCACTTGTTATTGATATGTTATTAGTTATCTTGAATCAAGTTAAAATTTTACAACTCAAACACTTCTCGACAAGTATCCAATGATTTTATTGCTGAAAGCCTGAAACTGAGAAAATACCAGTTCTACAAAATCCAGAACAAATCAGAAGCATGAAATACAAAGAAAATGAAAATTAAACCAGGACCTATTATGGAACCTATCACCGGGATCCTTGTGCACTGAGTATGACAAATAATGATAGCTTGTGAGTTTAAAGACGTTTCTTAATTTGTGCGTCTAAATACTCATATAGTTCATCTCTGGAAGGTAAACTCTTCTTGATAATGCTGGAGTTGAGGTACTCATCAATCCATTTACATAGTACTGGAAGCTTCTCTTTGGTGATCACTTGTATCCCCATTATCTCTCCATAAACACCAACCCATAGTGCTAGGAAATTAGCCGTAATGTCAACCAGTCCAATAGTCTCCCCTCCGAAAAATTTCTTCCCTTTTAGTTCACTTTCTAGTAATTTCAAAAGCTCAACTACTTCTTCGATGACTTTCACTTGTTCTTCTCCTTGGAAGCGACGAATACTCCTAATCACAGGCATTGCCTGAAATCCAAATCATTATTCATTAGCACGAAAGACATTCTCAGGGGCATGACAAAATACTAAAATTCCGTAACATGTTAAGAAACTGACTACTAAATATACAGGCAAACTCTACACAAAAATTTGCAACATTAATCTACAACATCCGACAATCATTTAAATAAATTTACAGTAGTGAGACATTCATAAACACACGATTCATAACACGATCATGTTCAGTTTGTACCTTATCGTCGATAAATTTAGCCCAGAAACGGGCATTAGATTTTCCAAGAGGATCTGCAGGCAAGATGGAAGTACCGGAACTCCAAGTCTCATCAATGTACTCAATAATAACAGAAGATTCAACAACTGGCTTGCCATTGTGCACGAGTACAGGGATCTTTTTATAAACAGGGTTGTATTCCAGAAGCTCAGGGCTCTTGTCCGAAAGATTTTCTTCGAAAAATTCGTAACCTACACCTTTTAAATTAAGAGCAATCTCAACTCTCCGACTATATGGACTGTTTGAAGTACCTAACAACTTCACTCCTTGTTCAGCAGCCATTGTCACACTTTTTTAATGCTTTAAAAAAAAATATATATATAGAATCTTGATCTTAACACTTACTATCTCCGTCTCTCTCAATTTTTTACAATTATGTGTGTCGAGTCTCCATCCCTCAATGTAAAAAATTGAGGAGTACAGAGGGAGTAGAAGTTAGAACTGCGAGTTGAATTGGTTATAAGAGATGACGTCACCCATTAGATCACATATAATTAAATATAATATCTTTTTTGCAACTTGAAGACCAGTGGAATATCCAATGTCGAATTTAAGTTGAATAGTATTTCTTCTCTGCAGGAGGTAGGCCATGTTTCGGGGACGCAATAATTCGAACGGATTGTAAATTATTCAACATTTAATAACAGCCCTACCATTTTATTTTATTTTTTGACAAGAGCCCTACCAAAAACTAACAAAAGCTCACTTTGAAAACAAGTGGGCCGCATAACGAAGAAAGTAAGCCCGTTAAGCTTTTCTGTCAAACAGGACAGTGAAAGTGCCAACGGGCTTGGAGCCCATTTAAGTTAATATAAGTAGCAACCGAACACCCACTAAATTTAAACCCCGACTCCACCCAAATTGACATAAACCTAAACCCCAAAACTGAAATTCATTCTCAGCTACTCCCCCAAATTGATTTTGCAGGCAGGCTTTTTGATCAAAGTCCATGGGCTTTTTACATCTCCAGGTACCACACTAACTTTGCAATTAATTACTTTACTTATTAATTTCATTGTCAGCATAAATAAATAAATCAGAGTTGCTGACTTGCTGTTACATTTCATTTTCCCATTTGTATTAAATTTATATTTACTGTAATTGCTTATTAGATTTATGCTTGTTTATAAGTTATTACACATTGCCAGTTTAAAGCCTCAACTTGGTATTTAAGAAGCCCACTAAACTAATTTTCTTTTCATTATAGGCTGCTTTCACCTAATTGATAAGTTGCTTCCACCTAACTGATTCAGTTCAGTTTTCTGGTAGAGGCAAACAATTTTATCTCTGGTGCCTTTTATATGTTCAAGGACTCGAACTATCGAATTTTTGTTGTACTAAAAAAAGACGGGTATACACTAGGCTACAATGTTATGAATAGTAAAAGCTGGCAGTCGGTATTTAATTCATTGTTATGTGTTAGGGTTATTTATCGAGTGGTATTAATTCACTAAAATATATGACGTGGGACGATAAGTTAAATCAGTCTCAATGTAGTACGAAATAATTTCACTTGTTACATGGTAATCGCTAAAAGTCTTGTAAATGGAAAAGGCACTACGCGTAAAATGGTTAACTAAAACAAGGTGATATGTCCGGGTACAAGTGGGTATTGATGGCCTGGGAATTGAGATATAACTGGCTGCAAATAATCCAGGTTTGATAGGTAAGATTGAGCCTAGTAAGGAATTGGTTTAAGATTTGCTGCTGAGCGGAGATGTCAAGTGTCTGCTATATCAGTAACAACAGCGGTAGCTGTTAGACGCCACATTACAAATTTGTGCGGTTAAGATTTAGGAAAGTTGACAGAATCAATGTTCATTGTTTCCGTGGTTACTTGGAGACCTGTTTAATATCTCTTGCTAAATTGAGTGGGAATGAACACTTTAAATAATAACCAGAAAGATAATTTGATTTGATTGAGGTGAGAACTGAACTCTGATTGGAATCAATCTTCTAGAGACAAATAAGTGGAATTTCATCTTTCCAATTTACCTGCAATTGTGAATGACTGGAAGCTTTTGACAGATGTGGACTTAAAATGTGTGTTGATTAACTGAAGTGAAATTGACCTAATTTTGTGTCTGCTTGTACCAGCAGAATTAGAAAATTTGGTTTAGAAAATTTTCGGTTGTTTGACCAAATTAATTCTCGTTAGGTGTACAGAAATATTTGTTGGATGTTTGATTTGATTTCCAAATACCTGAATGTGCAACATTGTTATTCATCTTAGTAACCCTATGACCTGTTGGAAAAAATATGTCAAGCTAACTCTACTGTACAATTATAGTGCTGATATCAAAATCGCATACTAATAAACGCGGCTCTGCCACTACTAAAGCTCACAATGAACGTGAGATTACACAAAACCATACATAATCTGCTTTGTAATTTTTACATTAGTCATAAGTCACGACTCATGAAAAATTAATCAAATAACTATTCATGTCAAAAACATTGATAAATACATTAAAATAATCTTACTTTTAATGTTAACATTAAAATAAATACATTAATGTACGCTTGATAGGCCATTAAAATAAAGGAGGAAGAAAGTTAAAATGCTAACATTGATAAATACATTGTAAGTTGAAACATTTACATTGTTATACAAAATAATCTTACATTGAATTCCTTGGGGTCATACAAAATAAATACATTGGTTGCAAGCGTTCTGTACATTTAACTAAAAAAACCAAATGTAAAGATGCAGCAAATAAACAAAATACATATGACACCTGAATGCTTTCCTATCTTATAATGTAGGAGGAGGCCCTTCTAAACGGATGTAGTCATACATAGTGCCTATGAAAGGACTTGAGCCTGTATGATGATTTAATAAAATCTTGTTTCTTCCAGGAAAAAGAGCCCAGCCTGGTATTTGAACATTAAAGAGCCAGTATAATCCGTGTATTCCATGTCTTGCAACTGCATTGTCATGTCCAATTTTCCCTACCCGGAACAGAGGATATCCCTCAGCTGGAGATCTATTAACATAAACCTGCAAATTGGAAAGTAATTAATTAAGATTAAACTTTTAAATTTCTTGAATCATAGAGGAGCAGAATTGATGAAACAGAGACAAGTCAATACCCTAAGTTGAGCTAAAGTTGTAGATGCCAATGCTAATTGAAGTGTATAAGTTCCACTAGTGACCACATTTGGCAGATCAAAATTAATCTTCCATGTCGTTGGATGGTATTCGTCATTGATTTTCCTGCACTCACCATTTAATTTAAAAGTTAGAAACATAAGAAACCATATTTGTCAATGATGTAAAAGTATAGTACTTGTGATACAAACCTTGTAACTTGAGAAAAGAACCAATCTTTGCTGTAATTACTAGTTCCAACATTGTAGACTAGGTCATTGTCAGGGTATAAATCTGTGTATCGATCCCATAAGCCGTATTGTCTGAACCTGTTCATGAAAATTATCCAGGTTAACACAGAAAACATTTAGTATACTTATTTATAAATTCACTTTATTTGGTTACCCGTGTTTAAAATAATTTATGTGCTTACTTGTCATGATTTATGTATATGTTGTTGACTAGCGTTGCATCAGGAATGTGGAACTCAGCAGCAGTACCATCAGGAATTCCAATTTCCCATAATGTTGGTCCAAATCTTGGAGGTTTATATATAAGATCACCAAGTTCGATTGCACTTCCTGCCAGGTGATTAAGTTAAACATATTGTTAGCCTTTTGGTCTTATCACATACATGTATATTCTATATAGAAGTGTTTCTTAAAACAATTAAGAACAAACCTGGCATAATTGTAACATCAAATTTGTATTTGTAACGGCCTATGTGACCAGGAACTGAAGCAAATAAGTTGTAGTTCCCCGATCGGACACTTTTAAGCATGAAATTTCCTTCCGCATCTGTTTGGTTCCAGAATTGGTAACCCTGGAGAATATTAAGTTGGATTTTTTAGATCAGTTATCATCTTGTTTTGGATCAAAAGGTTGTTGTAATAAGCTAACACGTGTGTGTGTATGTGTGGTGTGGTGTGTTACCTTGTTCTCTTTTTGCCATGAGACTTCATTCCCTTTTGGAGCCAATCCGACATAAGCAGATTCTGCATTCATTAGGCCTTGATTCATGTACCTGTCACTGACTTGTAACCGGCCTCTTACTGTACCACGTTGATTGGCATGAGGGTAGTCATTAGACAGGGGAAAACTATATGGCCAACTTTGTTGTTCTATCGATGCCTGAAAATGTCATTAGTAACGGATAAGAGTACATTTCAAAACAACTCTGTACTTGAAATAATTTTGAAGGGTGTTCAATTATATGATCAAATGCTATATATAATTCACAAATAAAGAAGTATCATACTGAAAACTTTAATTTTTCATTATCATCCTCCAGGTAGAATCCAGTGTAGGTAAGTGAAAGATTGATTACCTGTTTTTTAGCATCTGTCCAAAGTGTGGAATGAAGATCATCAACATTTTTAGTCGAAGCTGAGTTCAAGTAGACAAAAACTGGACCATAAACTTTCTTCCAGGCCTCTCCATCCCCAAAATGTAAATCCAACTCCTTTCCTGAGTAGTGGTTAGAAAAGAAGACCTGTAAAACACGTACACAGATAGGTATATTCGTGAGAAACATTACAAGAAAAACGCTGATATTTGACGGACAAGAACCAATTTAATATCTATCAGCTATAAATCATATGACATGCATTAAAAGGGTACAAGAGACTTACTGCTAAGGAAGTTGGACCAGTATGAGAGGTAAGTTCTTGTTTGAAAGGGCCTCCAGAACGGTATTCAAAACTAGGGCTGATCACCCAGAATCCCACGCCAGTCTCATCACTTATCCATCCATGTACCAAATTGTCCTTGTTGTCTTTAGAGTATTGGAACTTATCATCCACCTGCATATTAAGAATTTATGTTCATGGATTAGAATACAGTTTGTTGAACTGACAAATATAATTATGCTACTAATCACTGTTTTAAATATACAGAGAGACATACTTCTCCTTTGAGGCTTGGGTTTGATGGATTCGTCAACAGACGGGCTTCATGGTAAGCAAGTTCTACACTTCTTGGTGCTTTACGATCTTTGCGTGTTGGCATGTATCGCTGCCTCTCATCAGATATGGCCATGTAATCAAACCTATTCAAGTACATTCCAACAAATTATCAAACAATGTTTTTTTAAATGCATGTGATTGAGGAAATTACGACTGATGAACAGAAGTTAAATATGTACATACAATTTTTCTGATAGCTTGAAGCTGACCCTTGTTTGAGCGATAGTTGTACCAGGCATTCCCTCTAATCTCTCGTATATTGAATACGTGTAAAAACCAGGGGAGCCACGCAACATTACATACCTGCACATAGGTTTCCAGGTTAGCAATATTCTCAATCTAGCAATAATCAAGTAAACTAGACATTAAATTTGTCCAAGCACTAGTTTAACTTGTACCTTTTGTCAATATTCATTGGAGGGATATTCTGGGAACTAGGATTCCATGTTCTTGTAAATGAAAGCTCCACTATGTTTTCATCCTCCGCTATAACGCTAAAATTTGTTGTGCTTAGCCTATACAGGCAACATCCAAAGTTACATGTTAAATATAGAGTTCAAATTTATCCGAAGAGTATCATAATCTAGTACTACTGTGAAAATTTCCATAATCTAGTAATTCTTTACCTGTCTTGAGCGATTTTAGGGACTTCGTCCGTGCTCCAAACTAGATCCCAGTATCTAAATCAAACAATCAAATAAAGATGTTAAGAACTTCTTTAAAAGTAAATAAATTGAGCACAACAAAATATAATGGACCAGATGATCAGAATCAAGTGAGAGCAATTATAAGTTTAGGGTGCTTGATTTTACCCTCTGTAGCTTGGACCATATTCAGGTTCCAACAAGTTATTGATTCCTTTGTATCCGATTCCATCTATCATCCCCCCAGGAGTTGACAGAGTTATTTGTGCCAATCCATTGTCCATCACCACCTGAGTAAACAAATATTAAAAATTATTAATTAAATCAAAACCATTAACACTAATTGTTGGTGTATAAAAAACAACCAATTAATATCAACTGACTTATATTTTGATTTTTATTCAAAACTCGAAGTCTAAGCTTAATAAGATGCATACAAAAAGGCTGATATTACTTCTATCTGTATTTGTATTACGTGTATCTAAAAATATATTATGACATACTGAGAACTCTTAAACTTAAAAATCTGAATCATTTAATACGTAATCTTTTACTATGATTTTCGAAGAACAACTGAGATGGAATGATTATATTTACTAATTTCTGAAAACCGATAGGATTATGAAAAATATCACAGATTTTTTTGGATTATTCTCAGGACTTCAATCTTGCCAAGCCCTCACAGATAGCCATTGTTTAAGATACATAGATTACGCGAGCTTTGTTCTCATGCAAGTATTTGGACATTAACATGAAAACTGTGCAGCACACATCATTAAAAATAAGTATAACTTTGTAGCATGATTCTTACATAGTTAGAGAGTCTACAAAGCTGAACAGGTGGCGATGGCACCAAATCTTTGTTCATGTTCCCTGGATTCCGTCTGCAGATTAATCAACAGAAAAATTTATGAGTCATAAGCCTTGTTAATAACTTGCATGCATGATCAAACATTAATTTAAATACACCAGAAATTCTTGTAACCATCATACCTAGCAGAACACGGAGCTAACAACAATAACAGCTGAACAAAAATCAACAAACACAAAGCTTTCATCTTCATCTTATGAAACCGTTGAAGCTTAACCGAAATGTATATTGGTCGATCGATCCTCCTAGTAGCCGTATATGTTTGTATACAGAGATGGAACAGACTCAGCAAGAACTCTATTTGCAAGTGCAGTTTAGTATGTGCATGAATGTTTTAATGAGTGTTTGTATTTATAAGCACTTAAATTTTTATAAAAGTAACTTATCACTTAAATTATTATAATATTAACTTGGCAAATATAGTATGGTGTCATCATAAAACAGGGGAGACTTGATCTGTAGCTGGATTAAGTAAAATGCAAAGTGTGTGACCAAATTATCGTCAATATGCAACTCATGTACCTTAACTAAAATAATTACCAAAGTAATAGCCACACTGTTCGAAGTCATGCAAAAGCATGGATTCCATTAACTTCGATCAACAACGTTAGATAGTTACGTTAGATAGTTTACGATTTACACATGCACATTTGCGATTTACATATGCATATTTGTGCGAGCATCCATAATATCGGTAAGCTAAATTGATTGCTAAATTGATCGGTTATAATGACTTTAGCTAATGACGCAACATCTCGATAATTTTTATGATTTTTATTTAATTAGATTAATTGATATAAATGAAAAAGTAATGCTAGAGGCACAAAATTTGGTACAAAAAATTGTTACCAAATGACATGGCATGGATGATGCGGCAGTTTGAAATGTTTTAATTGGTGTTGTTGGTGTGAATACAGGGGGGTCCACTTATTATTATAACGAATCAGAATTGTCATGTGTATTTGAGAAAAAATTTGGGAACAAATTTTGTGCCTCTAGTATTTTCCAAAATGAAATTAGTGGGTTATTAATAGACCTGGCAATTCGGATAATCGGTTCGGTTTCGGATCAGATCAACTTTCGGTTATGATATATTTTGGTATAATTCGGATTAGATCTTTCGGTTCGGGTCTAATTCGGATTAAAATCGGATAAAATTTGGATTAAAATTGAATGAATTTGGTTCGGATTAAATTCGGTTCGAATCTTTTCGGATCATTACCTATTCATTTTTTTTATTTGTAAGACTTTAAAAAATATCTTAATATTAAATATATTTTTTTACTATAAAATGATGTACTTTTTCCAAAAGTATTGATTAAATATCTATTTATTTTTGATAAGAAATAATTCTAATTATGAATTTTGCTTATAAATAGATTAATTTATTGAATTTTAACATACGTGGATTATAATCTATAAAAATTATAACTCAACTAACACTGAATTCGCCATTTTTTTAGTTCGAATTTAAATCGGATCCCGTATTTTGAATCATATTCGGTTCGGATAATTTATTGTTCGGTTATGATAGGTTCTGGATCATAATCGGATCGGATAATTTTCGGTTAAATTTTTGGTTCGGATAATTTTCGGATCGGTTCAAATCGGTTTTCGGATCATTATCGGATTCGGTTCTATGAATTTTGGTTCGGTTTTTCGGATCCAGACCCAATTTACCGGGTCTAGTTATTAATATTAGTTTTAAAAATAGAGAATAGAAAAGAGAGAAAAAAGAGAGGAAAAAAGAGAGAGGATAAAAGAGAAAAAAAATAAGAGCAAGGGTTTTAAGAAAAAGAAAAGAAAGGAGGGCTTGAGTCACTTTTTATCATATAGGAGAAGGAGACTAGACAAAGTGAAGAAAGAAAGACAAGAGTTGACAAGAATTTGGAGGGATTGTGAGTTAAGGTAATGGATTGAACCTTTTGTTATATGTATTTAGGATTGTAACCTCATTTGGGTGATAGATTTGAGATTATTATAGATATATGTTATATAATTTAGGGTTCATGGCTTGGAGGAGGGGATGATTTTGACGGGGATTAGTGGCAATCACAAAGGTTTGAGGTACGGATTTCTTGATTAACCTTGTTATCTTCGTTTCGTTACTCCAATCTTCTATGTATTGCACTTCTGAATTTTGTTAAATTCGTATCTGATTTGTTATTCATCGTAATGCTTTTTTCAATCTCTCATTTTCTATTTATATTCCGCTGACTATTTCGATGTCTTAAATGTCCATATACTAGTGTCATCAGGGGCTATTTTTGTTCTTGATCATATTTGTTTACATTCTGAATTCGTTACTTCTTTGTTTGTTTGTGATGAACCTTACCATATCCCCTACAGGTTTCGTGTTTCGTACTTTTTGATTTACTTTTTGATTTGAGTTCGTCTTTATAGTGTAAATTGGCTTTTTTGGGACGATTCGGTCTGATTTTTATTATCAATACTCTATTTTGTTAAATATTTTGGTTTGTAATTTTTGAGAATTGTGTTTTGGTTATATTTTGATATAAATATGATTTAGGAGTTCGTGAGATATCCGTCATGAGGGGATAATCTCGTGTTTGGCGTGTCGCCGGAGTAATAGGACACGTGTTTGGCCATTCTGGGTAGCATGTTCTTATTGCCTTGTGATCCCTGTTTGAATATGGGTAGCATGTGCTTATTGCCTTGTGATCCCTGTTTGAATCTGGGTAGCATGTGCTTCTTGCCTTGTGATCTCTGACAGATTTTGGGTAGCATTTGCTTTGTGTTATGCAAACTCTGTTTGTGTAAGATCATCTCCCATGTTAGTAAATTATTTTGAATATTATTTGTATGTGTAAGAGTAAGTGTAAGAGTGAGAATATATTTTCTCGGTTATGTTTCGATTATATTAATTGTGGTCCTTATGTGTAAATAGTAACAATATTTGTAAGAGTAAAATTAGTTTGATATAACAACATTTGTTTTTATATTGGGACTTAGGTATCCACTACCTATTATCTCATTCGTCATGTTTCTTTGGTGTTTATTCATATATTCATTTTTATTTTTAAACTGGAATTGATGAAGACTCCCATGATAGGTTGATTTTTGAAAATGAAGCTACCAAGGAACCTGAAGAAATGGAATCAGATACTGATACACCATCAGATACTGATGGGTCACCAAATCCTGATGATCCATCAAATCATGATGACTCACCAAATACTGATGTGGCTACTGATGGTACTACTGATGATACAACTGATAGTCAACATGTTGAGGGGGAGCAACAACGGACTGTTACTGATACTGATACTACTCAATCATCAGGACAAAATTCTTCAGATACTGATTCAAGTGACAATCCTGATAATATATCAGGAGGTGACAGCAACAATTCAGGGGGAGCTTCTACTGAAGCAAATTCTTCTAATCAAGATAACACCAATCCAGGGGGAGCATCTACTTCAAGGAATAATTTACCACCAGCAAGGAAATGGACAAGAGATCATACTCCTAATTTGATAATTGGGGATCCTGATGCAGGTGTTAAAACAAGAAGTGCAACTCAGAATTAATGTCTTTATCATAACTTTCTATCCAAGGAGGAGCCTAAGAAAGTTGAAGATGCACTTAAGGATGCTGATTGGGTTACTGCAATGCAAGAAAAATTGAATGAATTTGAAAGAAATGAGGTCTAGAAACTAGTACCAAGACCAAAGAATAGGTCAATTGTTGGTACAAAATGGATTTTCAAGAATAAGACTGATTCAGATGGTGTAATAATCAGAAACAAAGCAAGGCTAGTTGCAAAGGGTTATTCTCAACAAGAAGGAATTGACTATGATGAAACTTTTGCTCCTGTTGCAAGACTAGAAGCCATCAGGATCTTTCTGGCTTATGCAGCTCACAAGAAATTCAAGGTTTTCCAGATGAATGTAAAAAGTGATTTCTTAAATGGTGAAAATGAAGATTTAAGGAATCACTTGAAGGCTACAACTTTGTTATCCAAAAGCCTCAAGACTGAAATTGAATCTGTGAAGGATGCTACTGAAAATGTGAGGACTGATATCTCTAAAAACTTGACAAAGGCTCCAACTACTTTTCAATTGAGGGTTGTGGAATCTCATGTTAAGACAATTGTTTCAGAACAGTCTCACATTCACAACAGAATTGATTCATTGGAATCCAAGGTAATTGACATTCAAGCCTTTCTTTCCTTAATTTTAAATTTGTTATCAAATTCTGATGTCAAAAAGGGGGAGAAGGTAAGTCAGACAAAATGTACACCTGAACTAGTATTGAGAAGAAATAATGATGATGACAATACTGGTAATGATGGTGATGATATGGTATTTCAAGGAGAAACCTCGGATGCTGCTGTGATGAAGTCTACAATTCAAACTTCTCAAAGTCAATCCACGTAGTCAACTCATGTTTCTGATTCTGGAATTAGAACAGTAAGGACACTGGTAAAATCTCAGATCCTGACGAAAGAGCAAATCCTGAAAGGTGATCAAATCCTGATAGCTGATCAAATCATGACACCTGGTCATGGACAAACACTCTCTACAATTCCTGAAAGTAATGAAGATGTTCTTATTGATAATCCTGAAGATGCTGCTAATCTATTCCGGAATTTCACAACAAGATATGGTGATGTTGTTACTCTTTATCACACTGATAAGAGAGTTCAACAGTTATTTGCAAGGAAAGCACTTTCTACTGCTAGTGAAGAATATCCTGATCTCTCACATGAAGAATTTCTAAATCAAAAGAGAGAAATGATGGAGAGTTTTAAGAATCCTGCTCCTGCTAGAGGTAGAGGAGGCAGAGGTAGAAGAGGTGCAAGAAAAGGTGCAAGTAGAGGAAGAAGTTCATCAATTCAAAATATGCCTAGACATACAAGGTCTAGAAGTCTAAGAATAAAAGAAATTCCCGAGCCTACTCAAATTCCAGTAGTTCCTGATACTCAACCTGACAGGTCTACTTTTGGTGATGATGGAATTATTGAAGAAGAACCTGAATTGAGAAGAAAATCAAGACAATCAACACTCATCAGTAATACAGCTCAAATTCCAGATTCTAATCCTGACATTGTTCAAGATCCTGATGAATCTGAAATTCTACAAGAGGTTGATTTGTTAATCTTATCTACTGTGGTTGATTCACATAATGAAGAAGTGGATGAAGAAGAAGAAAGAAGAAGAAGAGAAGTAACACGAACAACAAATAGAGATTTCAATCTCTATGTGCAAAAGCTTAAACATTCAAATAGAAGGTTGTGGAGAAATTCAAGTAGACAACAACCTCAGTTAGAAAGAAGCTATGTTCTTGAGAGGGAAAAAGACAAGAAGTGGAAAAACATTGACACACTTAGGTGTGATAGACCTATCAACTATCAGTCTGGTGGAATTATAACAAGTGTCTCCAGTGTTGCTGATTTTTCTGATTCATTTAGATCCAAAGCACTCTGGTTGCAAATGTTTTCAAGCATAAGACAAATGCCACATAATACAAGAGGAGGTATAGGTCACAGAGATGCTGAATTTCTGAACATGTCATATGTTGACCCTCACTCTTTGACTGATATTGGAGGTAACTTAAATTCTGAACACCTGAACAATTTATTAGCTGTTGATATAGTTATAGATTGTCATGATGGCACTGAAAAGAAAGAAAAGCTTCTATACTTTATGAAAGATGGTAGTGTGAAGGTGATGACCATTCAAGAGCTGTTGGTTAAAACTACAAAGGAACTGAAATATGTTCATTATTTGCTAAGATGGAAAAACAAAGTGTGCAAAGAATTGAGTGATATGATTATGTCAACAATTAAGAGAAGACTTGATGAAGAAAGAAATTTCAATGGTGATTATACTCCCATGTACTTAAATCTAAGAAGTCAAGATGTGGAAATGCAAAGGGCCACTGATGTTAAAGAAATGACCTTTGGCATGACTCAACTTACTCTTAATCCTGATGGGAATGAAATTGCTTATCTTTTGCTTGAAGAGCACAGTCTACAGAGAAGCTTTATACAGAATCTCAGAGCAGCTATCTTTCAGATAAATGAGGAAGATGAAGAACTCAAAGATCTTAAAGAAAGATTAATTCAAATTCTTGAAGACAAGGAAGAAAGACTACTGTCAAACTTCTTGAAGATGAATTTGTTCTATCAAAGAATCTGAACAGATAAGTTGTTACTGTAAATACTTGTACATTTTGTAAATAAGTTTTTTGACATCATTGAATCTAGGAATCTATACTTTATTTTACAAAGTATGAGATTGGGGGAGATTGTTAGATCAGGATTCAATGATCGTCAGGATCTAGACTCAACTGATCAGGATTGCTGACGTCATCAGTATTTGCTCAAGCGTCAGTATCAGGATTACTATCAGGACTATGATCAGGATTGATCATCAGGACTAGAAGCTGATCAGGATTACAACTTCGAGTTATTTATGGAGTCTAGTTAAAGAAGGAAGTTTATTTTGTCGGTTCCTAGTTTATAGGGATGAAACTGTCGGTTAGGATATGTTTCAATATTGTTTGTAATTGATTTGGACTTATCTTGTAATCGATAGAGAAGCTATGTTGTATATAAACACAGTTTAGGTTTTGATTTTAAAAAAATTGCATACACGAGTATATTGTAACCTAGAAGCTCTCAAGAACATCAGAATTTCTTGAGAGAGTTTGTAACAGTTTTATATCAGATTTAATAAAGCTGTTATTATTCTTTCATATTTGTGATCTATATTTTATTAAGTCGAGAATCTTATACAATTGTATTCAACCCCCCTTCTACAATTGTTATTTACTAGGCAACAGAGATTGTGGGTTTGTAACCTCTTGGTCAGGAATGGCCACCGAGGGCTCTGGATCAACATCCATTGGTTGAGGTTGTGGAGCCACAACAGGTTCAGGGATATTACCTTCATTTACTTGTTCCCCTGGGGGTAGAAGTGGTAGGGGTACCGTTCTTAGATATTCAGTGAGAACAGTAGGCACCCCTGGAAGATGATTTTTCTTGATCAGAGCTGTTATAGCATTGCTCTTCATCTTCATGCACTCCATGGTCTCCTCACCTTCAAAAATCTCCCGTTCTTCAGCTGTTAACACATCATTCAGAATTAGCTGTAGGAACCTTGGATAGAAACAAAACACATCATCTATGCCTGTTCTTTCATCCAGTGGTCCCATGCACAGAAACATTTGATCAATCACAAGCCTTCCAATGTTTATATGCCTATTGTGAGCAATGGCAAACCTTAGTTTCTGAAGAAATAGTGGAATACCATGCAAATTTGTAAGCTTTGCAGTAAACACATGGATTAAGGTGTGAAAGAAGAAATTACATGGCTTTGTCAGATAATGCTTTAAAAACTCTCCCACAAAGAAGTTAGGTTGTTGACTTCTAATGAGAGTGAAGAAAGCATGTATTTCTTCAGTATTGGGATCAGGAACAAGGTTTTCTGTTGGAAAGTGTAAAATCCTATTAAGATCATGTTCCGTCACCCTTATTGTTCTGCCCCCTGGCACAACAAAACTGAAAGAACTTATGTTATTCTCCGATGTGTCAGTGGCTGTCGTGTACAATGCAGTCAATTGATCAATACAAAGGACCGCATGAGTACTTAATGCATAAGCCACCAGAGAACGTGTATTCAAGAATTGTGCCCATGCACGAAACTGTAAGTTCGTAATGGATTGCACATTCTGAAACGAGACATAATTAATCTTAGTTACAATAAATTCTCCGGCCATTATATTTTCAAATTTCCAGAAAATTTAAATTAAACCAAAACTAATTTAATTAATTATTTCTAATTAATCAACCTTTTTTTTAAAATAACCCTTTTTCTAAATTCACAAACTCGAACCACTTTACTCAAGAACCCTAAAAAGTTAACTTTCGAAAATTTCACTTTTAAGAACAAAAAGAAATCAATTGAACCACCAACTAATTTCTTAAAGCAAATAGTTAACAGTATTATAAGATTCAAGGTCACTTTCGATGGTTTCTTCCAAAACCAAGAACAGAAACTCCAAATTAATCACAAACACACAATAGTTTCACTGTAAAATGAAATTACTGTGGTAAATAATCAATTTTCACGGTGAAAAACTTGAGAATCTGTCGAAGTATGTGTTCTTGTTTGTGTATCTATCTTTTGTAAGTATTGTAAAAACCTTAGATCTGAGAATAATGACAGAAAAACGACTAAGGGCCTTTTAAATACTTTTAAAACTGTAGGGGTATTTTAGTAAATTCATGGTCGATAGTTTTTGAAATTTACTATCGATGGTTTTCTCAGAGGGGAAAAAAACTCAAAATCACTTCGATAGTTTTTGAAAAACTATCGAAGTGTTTAAAATCTAGAATTTAAACCGACTTTCTGAAAAACTATCGAAAGCTTTTTCTGTTTTTAAACCAAAAACTATCGAGCCTATTTTTATGAAAACTATCGAGGATTTTAATATTGGAAAATTATAAATCCCTTCGATACTTTTCACTTCAATTTCAAAATCTATCGAGAAATACCTTCGATATTTTTTCATTTCCTTTCCAAAACCTATCGAAAATTTCTTTCGATATATTTTTTCTAGTACTTAGAAAAAGTATTGAATTTCCTAATTCGATATTTTTTGCTTCCTGTCTAATTTTTTAAAACATGTTCTTGTTTTTAAAAATCAAACAACCTTTTTATTTTCTGTTAACTATGAATTTATTTAAGATAAACATTCTTCTCCAAAAATTCAAAGTTACCAGAAAATTCACAATTTTCATAGAATAAAATCGACTAAATACCATTAAATGATATTAACCAATTAAAATCCAATAAATTATGCTGCATCAATCTACAATGTTTAAAACAAAGTAAATCAATTCGAATTAAATAGATGCTTAAATATTTAGGACAAATATTAGCACCTAAATAATTTTAGAATTAGTAACTGGTTAAATGCCAGAAGATATATCATCCATAAATATGACATAAAATTAGTACAATAATCCTAACCTACGAGAATTGCTCCTGAAAATAAATTCACGAGTCCTAAGGATATAGAAATTCTTAAACTCATGTATTTACTAGGACTATCTTGCAGTTACTGACTTCTAATCAAAATCAATTAGAAAGATTTAACATCCCAAGTTCACCAAACAGCTTAGAAAAAGTGGATTCATCAAGTGGTTTAGTAAAGATGTCTGCAATTTGTTCCTATGTGGGTACAAAATGTAACTCCACGGTTCCATTCATGACATGCTCTCGGATAAAATGATACCTGATGTCGATGTGCTTCGTCCTCGAGTGTTGCACTAGATTGTTGGAGATTGCTATGGCACTTGTGTTATCACAAAATATTGGAACTTAGACAACAAAAATCCATAGTCATGGAGTTGGTTCCTCATCCACAAGATTTGAGTACAACAGCTACCAGCAGCTATGTATTCAGCTTCAACTGTTGATGTGGACACTGAGTGCTGCTTCTTGCTGTACCAAGAAACTAACCTTCTTCCAAGAAACTGACAACTTAAGATATAAACATTATATTCGACATACTGTCTGAACTTGTTAGGTCCAAAGTATCGTAGAAGGGGGGGGGGGGTGTTGTTAGGTCCAAAGTATCGTAGAAGGGGGGGTTGAATACGATACCTACAAATAATTCAATTTCGTTCGCGGATTAATCATTCAGTTCTATAAGGAAATCAAACACACCAAATCAAACCAAGAGTCGGGGAATATATCTTTTTATAAATATAAACCTCGAGGGGTGCTACAATTTCTAATCCGTAGATTAGCTTCAATGAGTTCAAGGTTACACAAATTCAATACAGTGATAAAATTCTGAGCACTATTAATTTCTATGAAAATTCTCTCTGGCTCAAACTCTCTCTTCGTAATGAATTCTGTGTTCTTCCTTTACTGAAGAAGACACTATCTTCTCTCTGTATTAATTGCAGACTTTAGGTTTGAAAACTATCGAACCACAATTGAAGAAACAATCCTGGCCGTCCAATTTCCATCAACCTGAAAAACAAACATACTTTCCACCTGCTCCCTAATTTAAAAACCATCGAATGAATTAAATTAATTTACCATGTTAGATATAATTGCTGATGATTGTTTATCAGTGTTTAAGCAACAGGTATTCATCAGAGTTTACTAGAAGCTAGTCAGAGTTTGATAAAGTCTGACGGGGTGAAAGTTTAATAAAGTTGTCGGTGCTAACATTGAAGATTCTAGAAGCAATGTATCTTGAAGATGGAAAGAAGCAAGATATATTGAGACAGATAAGGAAACGGAACAGAAGACAGAAGCAATCCTAATTTTATATAAGTTGTATAGCTAATTTATAGGAATATCAATTAGAGATTGATTCTATGTAGCTGTGTACTATATAAACACAGCTAGGTTAACCCTAAAAGGGATGCGATTATTGAAAACATTATTCTTGTAACCTAGCAGCTCTCTGTGATATTTTACATCACTGAGAGAAGAGTTATTTATATAATTCAGTTGTTGATTCATAAACAGTGTTCTCAATTGTTATTATCATACTTATATTGATTATATATTGTGTAATCGGCCTAACAATTGGTATCAGAGCCAAGGCTGTTTAATATATACAGTTTAGCGATCTAAACACAAGTATAATCATGGCTGACAACTCTCAAGAAGGTTCTAATGCAGGTGCTAATGCTCAGAAGGTTCAACCAACTTCTGTTAGTCGATATGAGACTATAAGGGTTCCAATTCTAAGACCAGTTGAATATCCAATATGGAAGGTGAAGATGACCATGTTTCTGGAAGCCACAGATCCAGAATACCTTGATAGAATCAATGATGGTCCTCATATGCCAACAAAATTGTCTCCTGTTATTACTGGTCAAGAACAAAAGACTGTTCCAAAAGAGAAGAAGGATTTGACTCCTGAAGACATCTCATCAATTGTAAAGGATGCAAAGGTTAGACATTTAATCCATAGTGCCTTAGATAATGTCATGTCTAACAGAGTTATTGGCTGCAAAACTGCCAAAGAAATTTGGGATGCTTTGGAAGTCAGGTGTCAAGGAACAAGTGCAATAAAGAAGAATAGGAAAACTATTCTTACACAGGAGTATGAACACTTTGACTCGAGATCTAATGAAACTTTGACAGATACTTATGACAGATTTTGTAAATTGTTGAATGATTTGTCCCTGGTTGATAAAGAATATGAACTTGAAGAGTCAAATCTCAAGTTTCTTTTATCTCTACCTGAAAGATGGGATTTGAAGGCGACAACAATAAGAGACAATTATGACCTTGCAGAAACAGATCTTGATGAAATCTATGGGTTGCTCAAGACTCATGAACTGGAGATAGAACAAAGAAACAAAAGATCTGGAAAGAAGACGA
This sequence comes from Heracleum sosnowskyi, assembly GCA_030848705.1. Classification (NCBI taxonomy): domain Eukaryota; kingdom Viridiplantae; phylum Streptophyta; class Magnoliopsida; order Apiales; family Apiaceae; genus Heracleum; species Heracleum sosnowskyi. The sequence continues at coordinate 10,532,370 of CM061245.1, forward strand.
AATCTGTTGCTCTTAAAGTTGAAGAAAAGCCTGTCAAGAAGGAATCATCAAGAAAGAAAGCCAAAGGAAAGGCTTTAGTCATTAAATCTAACAGTGATTCATCAAAATCTGATGATGGCTCAAACACTGATGATGAAGCTTCTGATTCTGAGGATGATGATGAAGAGATGGTGAAAATGGCTGCTTTAATGGTGAGGACCTTCAAGAAGATGGGATTCAAGAACTTCAAGAAAGGAAAGAGATTTTTTAGGAGAGATTCAAACTCTGATAAGAGAAATTTCAGAAAGTCTGATGGAGGAAATACCAAGTCTGGAAAGAAAGATAAGTCTGAGATCCAGTGCTACAAGTGTAAAGAAATGGGTCATTATGCTCCAGAGTGCAAGAAAGGAAAATATGAGAAAGCACTCATCACTAAAGGCAAGGATTGGGCAGACACTTCAGACTCAGATGATGGAGTCAATTATGCCCTCATGGCAACTGTTAAAGATGAAGCTGAGTCATCTGAAAACAAGGTACCCCTAACTACTTATGCTTATGATACTAATAATATATCTGAATTGAGAATTTATCTAAAAAGCATACATGTTAGTTATAGGGATCAGACTTTAGAGAATGAAATAATCAAATCTGAGAATCTATGTCTTAAAGAGAGGAATAAATTTCTTGAAGAGAGACTTGTTAACATGCAACAAGTTCAAAAGGAGAGAGATGATGTTGTTTATGTTGAACAGGAATTGCTTAAAAGATATAGGCAAATAGAATCTGAGTTGGAGAAAGAGAGGAAAGTGATTAAAACTTGGACTAATTCTGGAAAAGACACACATCAAGTTTTTCAGACAGACACTGTAGGTTTAGGTTACTGTGAGAAAGATGAACTTAGGTTTAAAGATAAAGTGAAAGAGAAACCACAACTTAAACCTGTGAAATTTGTTTCTGAATCCAGTAAGCTAAAATCTGTAGTTGTGAAAGAAGCTGTTATGGAACCAGTTGAAACTTGTGATAAATAGGTTAATGTTGGTTCAATAACAGAGAATAAGATTGTGATAGAAGCTGTTAAAGAACTAGTAAAAATCTGTGATAAGCAGGTTAATGTTGGTTCAATGACAGAAAAACAATTCAATCATAAGCTCAAAGAGGTAAAGTCTGTCAACAAACAGAAAGTGTCAAGGAAAAGTAGGCATTAATAAAAGAAATGAATATCTGCCTAATTCTGATGCTCCTAGGAAGACATGTCATAGTTGTGGTAGTACTAACCATCTTGCAAGATTCTGCACGAAAAACAAAGATATTAATTCTTTACCCTCCAAGTCTGGGGTAAAGAATGATTTTATTAGGTTTAGACCACAGACTTTATGCACACACTGTGGGAGCACTTGGCATTCCATTTATACTTGTAAGAGTTATCATGCTATTTATCACAACTATTATGAGCTAAAACCCAACCTGAAATGGGTTAAAGCAAACTCTGCAAGTGTAAAGTCTGACACAGTTAGTTTAAACTCTGTTGAAAGTTATTCCTCTGCAAAAGCTAACAATGTTAAGAAAGCCAAAGGATCCAAGCAAGTCTGGATCCTTAAATCTAACTCTGTGTAATTGTTTGTGATTGCAGGGCATAAGGGAAAGTACCCTAGTCTTGGACAGTGGATGTTCAGGAGACATGACTGGAAATAAAGCCCTGCTATCAGATTTTTAGGAAAAAGCTGGCCCAAAAGTTTCCTATGGTGATGACAACATAGGACGTACTATGGGATATGGCAATATTAATCTTGGAAGTGTCATCATCACAAATGTAGCTCTAGTCCCAGGACTCAAGCATGATCTGCTTTCTGTGAGTCAAATCTGTGACAGAGGATACCATGTAGATTTTCATACTGAACATTGTGAGGTTATCAGTAAATCTACAGGGAAAGTTGTTCTAGTTGGACACAGGCACAATAACATCTATGAAGCAAGTTTGGTAACAAACTCTGAATGAAAAGCTGTGTGTCTATCTGCAAAAATGTCAAATGAAGAGAGTTGGAAATGGCATAAGAAGCTCTCTCATCTAAATTTGAACAACATCAATGAGTTAATTCGAAAAGATCTTGTAAGGGGACTTCCAAAGTCAATACTCAGCTTAGATGGTCTATGTGATTCTTGTCAAAAGGCCAAGCAAAGGAAATCATCTTTCAAGAGTAAATCTGAATCTTCAGTTGTGGAACCTTATCATCTTTTACATGTTGATCTTTTTGGTCCAGTGAATGTAATGTCAATGGGCAGAAAGAAATATGCTTTGGTAATTGTTGATGAATACACCAGATACACCTGGGTGTACTTCTTAGCAAAGAAGGATGAAACTGCCTTAACTTTGATGGATCATGTAAAGCAATTGGACAAAGGATCACAGCACAAAGTGAAAATTATCAGGAGTGATAATGGTACCGAATTCAGAAATTCTGAAATGGAAGCTTTCTGCAAGGAAAGAGGAGTGAAGCAAGAATTTTCTGCACCTGGAACTCCACAGCAAAATGGTGTAGTTGAAATAAAGAACAGAACCTTAATCGAAGCTGCCAGAACAATGCTTGATGAAGCAAAATTGCCAACTTATTTCTGGGCAGAAGCTGTTCAAACAGCTTGTTTTACTCAAAATGCTACACTGATCAACAAGCATGGGAAAACACCATATAAGATGGTGAAGAATAAGAAGCCAAATTTGAAATATTTTCATATTTTTGGATGCAAGTGCTTTGTGTTGAAAACTCATCCTGAACAGTTGACCAAGTTTGACTTAAAAGCTGATGAAGGAATTTTTGTTGGATACCCACTATCAACTAAAGCTTTCAGAGTCTACAATCTGAGAACTAAAGTGATCATGGAATCTATACATGTGTCATTTGATGACAAGAAAATAACTGGAATAGAAGATGTAGAATATCATGATCAACTTCGATTTGAAAATGAAGATCTAAACTCTGATGACGTAAACTCTGATGAAGCAAATCCAACAATCTCTGACGAAGCATACTCTGAACCTCTACTGGTAAACACTGAGGGAATTTCTCTGACAGAACAGAATAGAGAACCAGTCGAGGGGGAGCGTGAAGATACTTCAGAAACATCTCAAGATAATAACTCAAATTCTGAAAGTGAATCAGCTGAAGGATCTATCCCAAACTTTGAGTCAAATCCAAACTCTGAGCAGTCCAATTCAGGAGGAGCCTCAGAGAATGCAAATGGTCAAGAAGAAAATCAGGAGAGCATGGATCAAGGGGGAGGATCTAATACTGATAATAGAAGCCAATTACCAACAGCAAGAAGGTGGACACAATCTCATACACCTGACTTGATAATTGGAGATCCAGAAGCAAGTGTGAGAACTAGAAGTGCTACAAATAATGAATGTCTGTTTCATGCATTCTTATCTCAAACAGAGCCCAAGAAAGTGGAAGAAGCTCTTCAAGATGCTAACTGGATAACAGCAATGCAAGAAGAGTTAAATGAATTTGAAAGGAATGAAGTCTGGACACTTGTACCAAGACCAAAGAACAGATCTATTGTTGGTACAAAGTGGGTTTTCAGAAACAAAACAGACAGTGATGGAGTGATTACAAGGAATAAGGCTAGACTTGTGGCTAAAGGCTATTCACAGCAGGAAGGAATTGACTATGATGAAACCTTTGCTCCAGTTGCAAGATTGGAGGCAATAAGGATTTTTCTGGCCTATGCTGCTCACAAGAAGTTTAAAGTCTTTCAGATGGATGTGAAAAGTGTTTTTCTCAATGGGAAACTTGAAGAAGAAGTGTTTGTTGAACAACCACCAGGGTTTGTAGATCCCAAACATCCAGATTATGTCTACAGGCTTGACAAGGCATTATATGGACTAAAGCAGGCACCTAGAGCATGGTATGAAACTCTAGCTCAATTTCTTTTAGAAAGTGGGTTCACTAGAGGTACAATTGACAAGACTTTGTTCTACTTTAATTCTGGTGATGATTTGCTGTTAGTTCAAATCTATGTGGATGACATAATTTTTGGGTCTACTAATGACAAACTCTGTAAGAAATTTGCCAAGCTTATGCAGTCAAGATATCAAATGAGCATGATGGGAGAGCTTAGTTATTTTCTAGGCTTGCAAGTAAAGAAAACAGATGATGGGATTTTTATCAATCAAGCAAAATATACCAGAAATCTTCTCAAGAAATTTGGTATGCTTGATAGTTCATCTGCCACAACTCTCATGGCTACTGCAACAAAGCTAGACAAAGACATAGGAGCCTCAGTAGATATGAAAAACTATAGAGGAATGATAGGGTCTCTTCTTTATCTCACTGCAAGTAGACCAGATATCATGTATGCAACATGTCTTTGTGCAAGATTCCAAGCAGACCCCAGAGAGCCACATCTAACAGCTGTGAAAAGAATTTTCAAATATCTCAAAGGAACCATAACCCTTGGTTTGTGGTACCCTAGAGAATCAGAGTTTAAATTAATTGGTTACTCTGATGCAGATTTTGCAGGCTGTAAGATAGACAGAAAAAGTACAAGTGGAAGCTGTCAATTTTTAGGTGACAGATTAGTTTCTTGGTACAGCAAGAAACAGAAATCAATTTCCACATCCACAGCAGAAGCAGAGTATATAGCTACTGGTAGTTGTTGTGCACAGATTTTATGGATGAAGAATCAATTGCTGGACTATGGATTAAGGTACTCTAAAATACCTATTTACTGTGATAATCAAAGTGCTATTGCTATGACAGGTAATCCAGTACAGTACTCCATGACCAAGCACATCAGCATAAGGTATCATTTTATCAGGGAACATGTGGAAGAAGGAGATATTGAGCTTCATTTTGTGTCTACAGACCAACAGCTTGCAGATATCTTCACCAAACCTTTGAGTGAAGCTACCTTTACAAGACTGGTAAATGAACTTGGAATGGTCTCTGGTTTTGACTAGAGATACTGGTTAGATTCAAAATCTATACATGATTAATTTTATGCTCATGGTTCTTTGCATGTGTTAACTATTATTTGTACCAGTATGTTAAACTCTGATAGTAAACTCTGTTAGTCATAAAGTGTCAATCATACTCTGTCGGTTAAAGTCTGAAGTTAATCTCTGATGTTATACTCTGATTGTGATATTGTCTGAAACATATGGACCGATGAAGAAACCTGTATGAAGCATAATTCTCAGTAAGTAATCATGAATCTTTCTGAGTAATATATGATCTGATCTCAAAATGTGCAATAATTTTACACAGCATGATACTGTCTCTATATTTATAGCATCTCTTAGTTTATTGATCCTATACACTGAGTCTGTATTAGCTGTTTGCACTCTCTCTCATAAATTAATTGCATTCACTGAAGAAAAGTCTAAACTCTGATAAGTAGTTGCAAATATTTCACCCTCCAATCAAAAGATGCCAAAAAGTGCACAAATTCCTTTGAGATCATGTTGTGCCTAGGAAGACCCAGGAACTTATTGTATGAAATAAGGGCTAAAATCTTTGATTTTTGGTGACTAGTGCCAACCACTGATTACTGGAAAAATAAAAAAATAAAAAATAAAAAAAATAAAAAATAATAAAAAAAATAAATTCGAAGGGGGTGAAAATAATAAATTTTATAGTACAGAGTTTAGATGAACTCCGATTTTATTTTATACATGAGAGTTTGGGCAACTAGTTTTTACTGATTTATTGTGTGGATTGTATGCACTTTAAGATGCTCTAAATATTTATATTCAGTAAACTCTGCTATTCACACACAATTTTTCACAACTGTGCATTGAGAGAAAAGAGATTATGAATAAAGAAGGAGGATTGGTAAACACTGATGAAATGTGTACTCTACGCTGAGGTAATTTTATTTTAATCTCTGATGATTAAAATTAATTATTTGTTTCAGACAGTTAACAATTTTTGAGAAAACATTCTTGAAAACAAAAGTGTATGATTGGTAACGGTTCTAATTTGCATTAAACAGAAGACAAAGGTTCCGTGTCTAGGAAAGTGTAAAAGGCGGTAATTATTGTTGTTTTTACTGCGCATGCGCATTGGAAACTGTCAATTACTGCTATCAGTCACTGCATGTGTGCCACGTGTCCCACTCACACGATTCACGGAGTAAGACAGTTGTGTATTAATGATTAAAAACTGTTCAGTTTTTAATTTTGATTTTTATATTTAAACAATACACACACATACGTCTAAACCTTTCACATCTTACTCCAATTCACATCTATTGTCACACACACATATTCACAAACATTTTTCTACTTTCAAACTCTTTCGAGCTTTTGCATCTGTTTCTTTGTTACTCTTTCAAATCTTACTAATGGCGACTACATCATTTGTTTCTTCTGGGTTAGAGTTCGTTCCTAATAATTATGCAGCACCACTAAACACTGTCAATGCACCAGAGGCGTTTCATATGATGCAGGAATTTCTTGCTCAGTCAGCGATTGGGCGTGCTCTAGTAGAACCAACAACACTTTATGGTTCACAAATCAAGGCTTTCTGGGAGACGGGTATGTGTGATGATGGTGGTGACTCTGGCAATCCATCTATAATCTTTGAATTTCAAGAAGCAGAGTATGTAATTACTTCTGGTACCATTCGAACTGCTATGGGGTTTCCTGAGTTTTCTTCGTATACAATTGGAATGGGTGACATTGATTTGCTAAGGATGATGCGAGAGATTGGGTATTCTGGGCCCTTGGCAAAGATAGGACAATTGAAGCGACCGTTCTTGCGGAAGGAGTGGAGCTTCTTCTTTGACTGCATAACAAGAACGTTCGGGAAGAAATGCACCAACTGGGATGCTATTCCTACGGACAGTCTGCAAATCGGGTATTCACTTTTATATGATAATCATTTTGATTTTGCACGACTTGTCTTAAATAATTTAGGGGAGAAAATGACAGAGAATAGAGGGGTAGTTTACTTTTCTAGATTTTGTCAGATTTTATTCTCTGCTTGTGTTGAAAGGGTAGAAATAGTTGATGAAGATGTTATCTCTTGTTTTAAATTACACAAGAGGATATTCTCTGATCTTATCAACAAGGATGTTAAGAAAGGGGTTGTTGGAGATTTGTTACTACCTGCATCTGTGCAACAATTTTTAAATGATCAAATCCATCCGCAACCATAAACTTCTTCTCAACCAGAACCTTTACAAACTGAACTTCCTCCATCTACATCTGTCAAACAAAAATCCAGTGGTAGGACTAAGCATGTTGGTTCCAAACCTGTAAAGTCTGTTCGACCAACTACTGAAGTAGGAGTGTCCAAGTTTTCTGTGCCAAAGGGTGTTGGTCATTCTAAGAAAAGAAGAGCAAATAGATCAAAAACTGATGATGAAGATGATGTTGATGATGAACCTCTTCATCAGAGAAAAAGAAGATTAGTAGCCAATTATCTTTTTGATAATTTGGATGAACCTACACCAGACACTGAAGTTGTCCAGAATGAAGCTCCAGAAATTATTGTTCAGGAGTCTGCTGTAAATGCTGATAATGAGGACAGGATCTTTGTGGATACTGAAGCTCCTGCTGTTATTATTCATGAGGTTACTGAAGATGTTGAAGCAGCCACTATGCATGACATGGCAAATGCTGATACAGAGGCTGAATATTTGAGCAAGATACTTTATTTGCTGATTTTGATATGGATAATATTCTTGAAGCACATCCTAGTATCAGTGTTTGTGATACTGAGGAAGTGGCAACTGATCAACCCACCCTGATTATTGAAGAGTCCCTTGCTACTCACACAGAGAATCTCTCTGTTACTAATCAAATTCCTGAAAGGGGTGAGGAGGTTGATCAGGTAAATGAAGCTGCTGTAGAGAAATTGGATGAAGCTATGGCAGAGACTTTGAAAGAGCTTACTGTACAAACAGAAGAAATTGTTGCAGAGTCTGTTCCTGTAGAAACAGAGGTTCATGTACATGCAAACTCTGAGATTCATGAAGCTGCATAGATAAATGTTGAGGCTACTGCAGATAATGTTGCTGAAGAAATTACAGAGCAGATAGCAGAAAATGTTAATGAAGCTAGAGTTGATTTTGATAATGCTGATCACACATCTGTAAACTCTGATCATGCAAACTCTGGGATCAATGCTGGACTTTCAAACTCTGATAGTCATGAGTCAATACCTTTTCTAAGGGATCCTACAGCAGAGTCTATCAAAGAAAACCAAAATGCAACTGAAGCTCATTTCAGAGAAATGCATTATGCTAATTGGTCAGGAGCAGACTGCATTTTCTCTACACAAAGGGCTGCTGATTTTGTACATAAGTCGGCTGAAGAGATTTCTAATCCTGAGCTGTTAACTCATTTTAAGGCGACCATTGTTCAAGTCAAATCATTGCACAATCGCTTTGATGAGACAAACAAAGTTGTTCTTGGATTGAGTAATGATATTGCTCTTAAGGAATTAGCCTTGAAGCAAGATAGAGCTAGATTTTCATCTCTGATCAAGGATCAAGAAGAAATCAAGAAGAGGCTAACCAATGTTGAAAGCAATCAAGCTGAAATATCTACTAAGATTGATTCGATTGCTACTTCACTAGAGTTGTTGACATCAGTTTTTATTCCTGATGATGTCAAAAAGGGGGAGAAAATACATAAAGACAAATGCAAAAGGACTCCAACCTTGAGACTGAGGGATGATTCTAATGATGGTGGAAGCAGAGGAGCAGAAAGAAGGTCAAAGTCTTCACAAGAGCAAGGGAGACTTCGGTCAAACTCTGCTAGACAGACATACTCTGAAAGAAAACACTCTGGTGGTCAATCTTCTTCAAGACTTAAGAGTTTAGTGATTTCAGCAAATCCAACTACTGATGAAGAGATTGATGCTAAGTTGTTTTTGGAAGAACATGATGGTCAAGTCACAATGGAAGATATGGATATTGAGATGAAGCTTCTTGCTAAAGAACACCAGAAAAAGATTGAAGCTGGTACTTACAAGAAAAAGGCCAAGGCTCCTAGGAGAAAGGAACTAGGAATTTCTATTAAAGAAAATGTGAACTCTCAACAGAGTTTACAATACACAAGGAGGCCTATGATTGCAAAGTCTGATAAAGGAAAAAGTATACTGGTAGAAGAAGGACAGTTACCAAAGAAGAATTATTCAACCTCTGACGTTGCTCAAGTTGAATCAAGGCTAAATAAATCAACCTCTGACGTTGCTCATGTTGATATTTCTACTAAAGTTGTGACAACCTCTGACAATGCTCAAGTTGTACAAACTCAGCTAGCTCCACAACTCCAAGGTTTCTTAAGACCTGTACTTTCTGAAACTCTGAAGCTAGAAGCTGTGAACTTTTCTCAAACCAGAACAGTACATGGAAAGCAATCTTATGATAAATCTGGCTTGGGTTCACACAGAGAAAAGAGAATCAATAACAGTCCTTTTGACCATTCATCACTGGAAGAACCTGGTGTTGGGGTATCTCAAGAGAGCCTTGATAAACTAGAGTCTGTTCAGATGGTTTATCATAGAGGATTAAAGAAAGAGGTTCTGTTATACTTTATGTCTGATGGAAGAGTATACAGAATAGGAGAAGCTGATGTTCAATTGAAATTATGGGAAGAGCTTGAGTATGTTCTATATATTTTCAAAATCAAAAATAGAAGTACTCATGATGCTGCTCTAGTTCTAAAAGACAGAATGATGAAGTCCAAAGTTCTTCTTGGAGGAGGTGTTTCAAGTGCATACATTCCTAAGTATAGAGATGCTTATGGAAAGATTGTTGAAATGAAGAGAAACAGTGCCAAGTTCAATACTACACTGGGTATAAAGGTCTTGGAATTCAATCTAGAGTCAGACAAATCTTACTTTATCCGGCTAGGGAATGAAATGAGGAAGAACAACATTTATTCTCTGAGAGCTGCCATCTACCAGACTGGAGAAAGTGATCCAGAGCTTAAGGAGTTGAAAGAAATCATGGTGGATGAGCTAGCAAAAGCTGAAAGGAGGCTACTTATTGACTATCTCAGGACAGTGGCTGATATTGAAGAGATTAAGTAAAGTCTGACTGTAAGTTTTTAAAGTTTTCTGTTCTAAGTAAAAGTTAAACTCTGATATGTTATAAACACTGCATTTGTTATATGTTTTGACATCATCAATTATCTTTTAACTTGTACATTTTTTTATTATGCACAAGTTGGGGGAGATTGTTAGATATAATTGCTGATGATTGTTTATCAGTGTTTAAGCAACAGGTATTCATCAGAGTTTACTAGAAGCCAGTCAGAGTTTGATAAAGTCTGACGGGGTGAAAGTTTAATAAAGCTGTCGGTGCTAACATTGAAGATTCTAGAAGCAATGTATCTTGAAGATGGAAAGAAGCAAGATATATTGAGACAGATAAGGAAACGGAACAGAAGACAGAAGCAATCCTAATTTGATATAAGTTGTATAGCTAATTTATAGGAATATCAATTAGAGATTGATTCTATGTAGCTGTGTACTATATAAACACAGATAGGTTAACCCTAAAAGGGATGCGATTATTGAAAACATTATTCTTGTAACCTAGCAGCTCTCTGTGATATTTTACATCACTGAGAGAAGAGTTATTTATATAATTCAGTTGTTGATTCATAAACAGTGTTCTCAATTGTTATTATCATACTTATATTGATTATATATTGTGTAATCGGCCTAACATACCATTCGATAGTTTTTTATTCAAAACTATCGAATACCAAATTAATCTAATATGGTTTTCTGTGAATCACTTTTCATCTCATTCGATGGTTTTCTGAATTGAAAAACCATCGAATCATTTTCTTATCTTTGATCTTTTAATAATTCCTTCTGAGCTCCTGGGTGTTTAAGTAATAGACTGTATCAATTTCTTCTGAGATGATAAAACAACTTGATCTTTTTAGTGCCGTCAACTAGTGCAACTGGTCTGGTTCACAGATGAATAACACTTGATCAATTCTTCTTCTATGTCTTCAATTCAGTGCTGCTGATAAGTCCTTTGTCGTTTTGGTTGCTTCAAATAAATCACTGGAATCCTGTGGTACTAACCCTAAATCATTCACATACTTCTGTCGTCTTGAAAGTCTTGATTCTTTTGATGTCACTGAGGCTTGAACATTTTCATGAACTTCTTTCCGTGACCTGTTTACGGACTTCAAGAATACATACCATATTTTGATTTTTTGAGTTTACCTTTTCTTCTTTGATTCTGGATTCCTGTGCTTCTGTTAATACTATTGTCTGTCTTGTCCTTTGTTGAGTTGTAGTTATCTCTTTTACATCTTATGTTACATTATGCTTTACAATCTCCCCCTATTTGATTGAATAGAGTTTGACAAGCAAATACTTCGAGGATAACTCAACTAACTAAGGAAACATTAAAATAATTAAAGTAAGACAACTTAATAATATTAAATGCATTCTGGATCAGATATATATACATTTCCAGATTTCATAAATCAAAAAAAATAAAACTTTATACATAGAAGTTGCCCCTCTAGTCTGAGCTGATAGTTCTTTTGTTATTTGCTTCTGTTCTTCAGTCCATTTCGATCTCACCTTCTTCAATCATTGGATTGGAGTTAGCAGCTTGATAATCAATCACTGATGGATAGTGCAATGAATCTCCAGGTTTAAGGATTGCTCCTTGGACGTGTCTTCCAATATATTCAACCTCTTGACCCACTCCAGCCCACAACCATGCAATGTTAACATCTTTCTTGTTTAGATTTGGCATGTTTGGTAGTCTGGTACGCACTTCCAATCCTTTTTCCACTCTCTTCCTATAGTAAGGAACATTCTCCATTAGAAATCTTCTCAGAGTGTCTGCTGCTTTGTCCTTCTCCGTTGATGAGAATCTAGTGGATCTAAGATACTTCTCAACTGAGATTAGATACTTTCTTGGATAGTCTCTCAGTTTGTCCTCAGTCAAATAGCAGATTCTGAACAAGTCATTCGTCATGAATCTAACCATTGGAGGATCTTCAGTAATCTCTGGACCGACTTTCATCAAGATCTTTTTAACATGCTCACGGAGCAGTTCATTTAGTCTTGTAGTCCTCTGAATCTTGATGAGCATTACCTGCAGTTCTGTGTATGTTCTCTGTTCAAAAAACTTAGTGGAAATCACAAAGGTACCTTTCTCAAGAAAGTTGATCAATATGTTCCAGGCACCGTTTGCTTTAACCCCAGCTTTTAGAAAGATCACAGTATTTCTCAGTGTTGTGAAGTAAGTATGATCATCAGGATTTGCACTTCTGATGTCCTGGATGATAACTTCCACCTCCGCATTGTCGTTGACTTCTAATCCGTCTTCAACTCCACAAAAGGTTTTATAAGCCATCTCCCAGTCAATCCCTTGCTTCTTTGCCAAATCCATCATCTTCTTCTTCCTCACTTTAGCATACACCTTGAATCTTTTCAGCTTCTCACTCCTTAGAACTGCTTGTAGCCTTTCTCTCTCAGCTTGCCTGGCATCTATTGTAGCTCTTTGAGCTTTTACCATCTCCAAGGCAGCTTCTTCTTCCAGTGATAGAGAATTTGTTTCTTCTTCCATATCATCATCCAAGATAGGATGTTCTATTGGCTCTGGATAATATGGCTCATGCTCCTCCTGAATTGGTTGCTCTTGCATGATCTCAAATTCCTCTTCACTCTCCTCTTCTTGCACAATTTCTTCAATCCAGTACTGTCTAAGTGGAATAGCTTCATTGGTCTCCCAAACTCCCCATCCAGTTGTATTCCATCCTTCATTTGTCTGCTCTTCTCCATCATTTGTTTCCCCTTCTCCAACTTTCTCCCCCTTAGTTGAGGAATCCTCGATAAAGTTATCCTCAGCATAAAAGGTAGTAGAAGGATCAGGTTGTTGATGTGAAGGTCCGGGTTGTTGGTTCCTCAACATATTCCATATAGACTGCACTCCGTCACCTTGATTCTCCATGAAGTCAGAAATGTCTCTATTCATCTCATGTATAGAAGCTAGCTTCAGGTCAATGTCATCCAATCTCAGCTTGGTAGTCTTCTCAATTTTGTCCAATCTCTGGTTCAGCTTAGACTCCACTCTAGAAAGGGTGTTCATTGCATCTTTTACCCTATCTTGACCATCCCGGATAACCAGAACGTCTTCTCTTAAAGCTTCTTCACTTTGTTGTAGAGCATTCACTTCATTCATGAATCCATCTTTCAGCTCTTTGACGTCAGTCCTCAAGTCGACTAGTTCCTCCATTGCTTCCTTCTTCAAGGAGTCCACTGCTTGTTTAGTACCTGTTATAGTGCCAAATGCACTGCCTAAGACCCGATAAGTTCTTCAAGAATCAGCCGCCGCCAAGTCAACCTTCTCTTGAATAGACATTAAAGAAGCATTGACTTGATCAGAGGAGATCCCTTGGTCAAAGGAAGGTCTCAGTGGAACCTTGAAAAGAGGATTTCCTTGTTTATCATGAACCGTCATCTCCTTGAGTGTGGATTGAACATGCATTTCTCTTTCTGTAGGCAGTAGCAGATCATCAATGTTTGGTAGGGTTAGGGTGTCACTCCTCACATTTCGCTCTGGGTGTACACTCAACGTTTCTGTCGGTGTTTCACTCATTTTACCTTTCCCACTCAGGCCAGGTGTAAGTGTTTTTGTTTCACTCAATCCCTTTTTGCTCATTGTACCTGCAGAAGAAAACACCGTAGCCGTCCTTAAGGAGGTCACCGGTGGTGCAATGGGGCTTCGTAAGTCCCCGTCCTTGGTTAAACCAAGTTGCTGATCATCCGTGGATGATATATCCTTAATAGGATCTAGAGTTTGAATCTCTAGGGGGTTAGAATCAGGCTCTATTAACAGCAGATATCCTGAACCTTCCCCTATAGTCTGTGAAGACTTTACCTCAGTTAACTCCTTAATTGTAATTGATTCATTGTCACCGAGTTGCCGATCCGCACCTACGTCAGACCCTTTACCCGCAGGATCCAGATATGTTCCATCTGGGGAGGTAGACAATGACCCTTGAGATTTTGCATTTGGGTCAGAGCCTTCTCTCGACGTTTGTGAAGACACTTGGTTCTTAGAACCTTCAACCAGTGAACCTGACCGTAATATGGTCGGAACACCAGTTGCTTCCGTCAATTCCTCCTTGCTCGATTGAGCTATGGGTTCAGATATTGCTTTAGTTAATGTAGCCCAATCAGCATCAGAAAAATCAATAAAGGGCGCTTTGGAAGTTTGAAATAAAGTATCAACAGTTGCCTCGGTTTCTATTCTTCTCCTTTTAGAGGAAGGCAGAGCTGTTGTTGAAGGGTGTATCTCCTTATGTGGTGCTGCTAAGGCACTATCGCCCTCTACACTCATGGATGTTTGTTTACTGGGTATAGGAGGGGAAGGAGGTTCATTTATGTTTTCATTTGGCTCTTCCAAAGGCTCTTCGACCGTGGTTAGAGATTGTGGGTTTGCAATCTCATGGTCAGGAATGGCCACTGAGGGCTCTGGATCTACATCCATTGGTTGTTGTACAGGAGCCATCTCAGGTTGAGGAACATTACCTTCAATTACCTGTTCCCCTGGGGGTAGAAGTGGTAGGGGCACCGTTCTTAGATAGTCTGTGAGAATAGTGGGTACCCCTGGAAGATGATTCTTTCTTATCAGAGCGGTTATTGCATTGCTCTTCATCCTCATGCACTCCATGGTCTCCTCGTCTGCGAATGTCTCACGCTCATCTTCTGTTAAGATATCATTGAGAATTAGCTGTAGGAACCTAGGATAGAAACAAAGCACATCATCCATGCCTGTTCTGTCTTCCAGTGATCCCATGCACAGAATGACTTGATCAATCACTAGCTTTCCTATGTTAATATGCCTATTGTTAGCAATGGCAAACCCTATCTTTTGAAGGAATAAGGGAATACCATGCAGATTTGTCAGCTTGGTAGTAAAACACATGGATCAGTGTGTGAAAGAAAAAATTCCATGGCTTGGTCAGGTAATGCTTAAGAAACTCTCCCACAAAGAAGTTAGGTTGTTGACTTCTTATGAGAGTGAAGAAAGCATGTATCACCTCAGTTGTGGGATCCGGAACATGGTTTTCTGTAGGAAAACATAGTATTCTGTTAAAGTCATGTTCCGTCACCCTTATTGTTCTGCCCCCTGGCACAACAAAACTGAAGGACCTTACATTATTCTCACTTGTATCCGTGGCAGTTGTGTACAACGCAGTCAATTGATCGATGCAAAGGACTACATGAGTATTCAAGGCATATGCCACTAATGAACGTGTATTCAAAAACTCTGCCCATGCACGAAACTGTAAGTTCGTAATGGCTTGCAAGTTTTGAAACGAGACATGATTAGTCTTGGTTACGATAAATTCTCCGGCCATTATTTTTCAAATCTCCAGAAAATCAAATTTAAACCAAAACTAAAATTTTTAATTAATTATTTCTAATTAATCAAATTTAACCAAAATTAACCCTTTTTCTGAATACACAAACTAATAACAAATCTTTAAGAACCCTAACTGTTGTTTTCAAAAATTTCTCTTAAATAACAAAAAGAAATCAATTGACAACCAACTAATTTCTTAAAGCAAACAGTTAAGAATCTTTAGTTCTAAAATATCACTTTCGATGGTTTCTTCTTCAAAGAATGAATGAAAACTCAAGGTAATCACAATTGTACGGTTAAAAACAATTTACTGTTGACAAACTGTGATTATTTCAAGTTTTAATCGGTAAAAACTCAAGAAACTGTCGATGGTGTTCTTCTTAGATTGTGTCTATTTTCTGTAAGTATTATAAACGAGAGCTCAGCTTTTTCAGATCTGTAAAAGTGAAAAGAAATTACCAAGGCAATGTTTTATACTTAATGAAACTGACAGGGGCATTTTAGTCAATACAGTGTTCGACAGTTTTTAAATGTACTACCGATAGATTTTCAGAGGGGCAAAAGAGTCAACTTCACTTGGATAGTTTTTGAAAAACTATCGAAGTGTTTTTAAATTGGAATTTAAAACACTTTTCTGAAAAACTATCGAATTCTGTTCTGTTCAACTTCCAAAAACTATCGAATGATTTTAAAAAAAATATCGAGAATTTTAATATTGAATTTATTAAATTCACTTCGATACTTTTTCAAATTATCCTCAAAAACTATCGAAAGGTTTATTTCGATGGTTTTTCTTTTCCTACATAAAAACTATCGAATTTGTGTTCGATGGTTTTTATTTAGTACTTAAAAAAACTATCGAATTTTCTAAATTCGATGGTTTTTGCTTCTTTCCAATTTCTAAAACCTGTTCATGTTTTAAAAATCAGACTTTTTGTATTTCCTGTCAAGTTTTATTTTGAATAAATCTTTTAAAATTTACCAAAATCAATTGTTAACAGAAAATTCACAATTTTCTTAGAATAAAATCAACTAAATATAATCAAATGATATTAATCAATTAAAAACCAATAAATTATGCTGCATTAATCTACAATGTTAAAAACAAAGTAAATTAATTCAAATTAAATAGATGCTTAAATATTTAGAACAAATATTAGCACCTAAATAATTTTTAGAATTAATAACCAATCAAATGCCAGAAGATATACCATCCATAATTATGACATAAAATTAGTACAAAAATCCTAACTACGAGAATTGCTCCAGAAAATAAATTCACGAGTCCTAAGGATATGGAAATTCTTAAACTCATGTATTCACTAGGACTATCTACAGTTACTGACTTTTAATCAAAATCAATTAGAAAGATTTAACATCCCAAGTTCACCAACCAGCTTTGAAAAAGTGGATTCATCAAGTGGTTTAGTAAAGATGTCTGCAATTTGTTCCTCTGTGGGTACAAAATGTAGATCCACAGTTCCATTCATGACATGCTCTCGGATAAAATGATACCTGATGTCGATGTGCTTCATCCTCGAGTGTTGTACTGGGTTGTTAGAGATTTCTATGGCACTTGTGTTGTCGCAAAATATTGGAATCTTTGTCAACAAAAGCCCATAGTCACGGAGTTGGTTTCTCATCCACAAGATCTAAGCACAGCAGCTACCAGCAGCAATGTATTCAGCCTCAGCTGTTGATGTGGACACTGAATGCTGCTTCTTGCTATACCAGGAAACTAACCTTCTTCCAAGAAACTGACAGCTTCCTGAAGTACTCTTCCGATCAATCTTACAACCTGCAAAATCAGAGTCTGTGTATCCAATAAGATCAAATCATGTATCTTTAGGGTACCAAACTCCAAGATTTGGGGTCCCCTTAAGATATTTAAATATTCGCTTAACAACTATTAGATGAGATTCTTTAGGATCGGACTCAAACCTAGCACACAAAAGCATGTTGCAAACATTATATCTGGTCTACTTGCAGTGAGATAAAGTAATGAGCCTATCATACCTCTGTAGCCTGTGATGTCAACCTTCTTACCAGTTTCATCCTTATCAAGCTTAGTGGCAGTTGGCATAGGAGTCTTTGCTGTAGACGAGTCTTCCATTTGATACTGTTTAATAAGATCTTTGATGTACTTGGACTGACAAATGAATATACCATCTTGTCTTTGGTATACTTGCAGTCCAAGAAAGAATGACAATTCACCCATCATGCTCATTTCATAACGACTCTGCATTAACTTAGCAAATCTCTTGCATAGATCATCATTAGTAGAACCAAATATTATGTCATCAACATATACTTGCACCAATATCAAATCATTTTTGTGCTTTTTGTAAAAGAGAGTTTTGTCTACAACACCTCTTGTAAAATCATTTTCAAGTAAGAATTCAGAGAGAGTGTCATACCATGTCCTTGGAGATTGTTTGAGTCCATAGAGAGCTTTGAATAGAAAGTACACAAAGTCTGCCAGTTTTGAATCCTCAAAACCTGGAGGTTGTTCCACATACACTTCTTCTTCTAACTCCCCGTTCAGAAAAGCACTCTTCACATCCATCTGATATACCTTGTAATTGGAATGTGCTGCGAATGCCAGAAACATTCTGATGGCCTCAAGTCTTGCTACTGGTGCATAGTTTTCATCATAATCTATACCCTCTTCTTGAGAGTAACCTTTAGCAACCAGTCTGGCTTTGTTTTTCGTTACAATGCCATCTTCGTCCGAATACCCATCTTGTTCCAATAACAGATTTTCCCTTAGGCCTGGGTACCAGCTTCCAAACTTTCTGCCTTTCAAACTGATTGTGTTCCTCTTGCATAGAAATCACCCAATCTGGATCATATAGAGCATCTTTAACTTTCTTAGGTTCTGTTTCTGAAAGAAACCCATAATAGTGACATTCATTTTGTGATGTTCTCCTAGTTCTCACTCATGTGTCCGGATCACCAATGATCAAGTGAAAGGGATGATCTCTATTCCATACCCTTTGTCTTGGCAGATGCGATCTTGATGATTCTCCTTGTTCTAGATGTTGTGGAGTGTGACTAGTTGATCCTTCTCCTGCTCCCCCTGAGTTGTTGACGGTATGATCTGTTGACCCTGTTGTTTGACTAGTGGATCCAGTAGTAGTCTGTGTATTTCCACCACTATCACCACTTGGTCCAGAATCATTATCATCATGATTATTATTAATAACTGTAACAACTTCAGGTTCTTCTTCATTGTCAGAGAGATCTCCTGATAGATTTTCAAATACCAAGGATTCAGAGTTCTCTCCAGTTTGCAGGCCTGGTCTTTTGGTGTCGTCAAATGTTACATTAAAGCTTTCCAACACCTTCTTATCTTCAATCACATATACCCTGTAAGCCTTAGATTCCAGAGAATAGCCCAGAAAAATGCCTTCATCTGCTTTGGCATCAAACTTGCCTAGATGTTCTCCATCTTTAAGTACAAAGCACTTTGCACCAAACACATGAAAGTACTTCAGTGTTGGTTTCTTGTTGGCCATTAACTCATACGGAGTCTTTTCATGATCTTTGTTGATCAGGGTTCGATTCTGAGTGTAGCAAGCTGTACTCACTGCTTCAGCCCAAAAGTAAGTGGGAATTTTTGATTCATTCAACATGGTCCTTGCTACATCAACCAAGGTCCTGTTCTTCCTTTCCACTACTCCATTCTGTTGAGGAGTTCTTGGTGCTGAATACTGTCTTGATATTCCTTTCTCTGAGCAGAAATCATTAAGAACTGTATTCTTGAATTCAGTTCCATTGTTTGATCTGATTGTCCGCACAGGTAGCTTAGCTTCCACTTTTATCTTCTTGATGTGATCAATGATTAGTTGTGTTGCTTCATCCTTTGATTGTATGAACAACACCCATGTGTACTTGGAGTAGTCATCCACCATCACCAATGCATATCTTTTTCTTGAAAGTGACATAACATTGACTGGACCAAACAAATCCATATGAATCAGTTGTAATGGTTCAGCAATGCTTGTCATTCCTTTGCTTCCATGTGATGCTTTCTTCGACTTCCCCTTTTCACATGCTTCACATAGTCCCTCCTGATTGAATTCCATCAGGGGTAACCCTCTCACTAACTCTCTCTTTACCAAAGAGTTCATAGTTTTGAAGTTCAGATGTGAGAGCTTCTTGTGCCATAGCCAACTTTGTTCTGAAGATGCCTTTCCATAGAAACATGTAACTTCTCCTTCACTGGTAGAACTTAAGTCAGCTATAAACAAATTTCCTTTTCTCACTACCAGTAGAGCAAGCTTCTCATCCTTCCTATTTGTGATCAAGCACTTATCCTTTCTGAAATCTACATTGTAGCCTTTATCACAGAACTGACTGATACTTAGAAGATTGTGCTTTAATCCTTCAACAAGAGAGATGTTCAATGATGACATTCCCAATTTTCAATTTACCATATCCCGTAGTGAATCCTTTGTTGTCATCTTCAAAGGTTACAATCGGGCCGGTCTTCTTAACCACCTCTGTAAGCAGGGACTCTTCACCTGTCATGTGTCTAGAACAGCCACTATCCAGAATCCACACGACCATTGAGCTTTTAACCTTACCCTGCAATCACAGATTGATTAAGCGGACTTTGGTACCCAAACTTGTTTGGGTCCTGAAGGTTTAGATACTTTAACAGGAGTAACATTCAAGTTAGTCTTACCCTGTTTGATATTCATAGTATCTGTGGATTTAACATTAACAGTGCTTTTGCTACTATCATTCATCAACTTAAAATAAGCATGCATGATGTTGTACTTACATAGCAAACACTCTTTCTTTCCACAGGGTTCATGAAGATCAGGCATGTCAGACATGTTATGCATTGCATAAGTATCAGCAGTTTCTACTTTAACCTTTTTACATGCATGTGTAAGGTGTCTAGCAGAATTACAAATAGTGCACAACTTCCTAGATGTAATGGGAGAAGAATAAACAATATTATCAATAACAACCTTCTTTTTCCCGTTCCTGTTCTTTTTAGCCTTGTCAACTAAGTCACCTACTTCAGTTTTAGGTAATTCAGTTTTTACTAATTTCCTAGGCAACTTAGTCTTTACCTCTTTTTCCTTCAATAAATCCTCCTCAAGCAATTCTTGTCTTATATATAAGTCATCCTCATGAAAAGGTTCTGAGAAGGGCTTGACAAAGACTGGACTGGCCACATTCTTAAGAATATGTGGAATATCCTTTCTGACAGCAGAAGATGTCATAGGAAATTCCAGAGTCCTTTTCCCAGCCTTTTTGGAGTAGTCAAGTCCTATAGCAGTTTTATTACCCTGGGTCTGAGTATCAATGATATCCTTAGCACTCAGGGCGGAATTCTTAAAAGCATCCAGTTTCAAATCTAACTCTGATATCTGCTTCCCGAGGATAGTCTCTATCTTATCATTACACTTGACCTTGTTCTCTAAGTACGCATTCTTTTGCTTAAGATCTTCTAATGTGACAGCTACAAGCTCTAGTTCTTCATTTTTAGATTCTAGATTTTTAATCTTAAGAACTAGTTTAGCATTTTCCATTTCAGATGCTAGCATGCTTGTGTGTACATTAAACAATTCTACACTTAGATCTTGCAAAGTTTTCTTGTACTCAGAATTAGACATGTCAATTGTAGTTAGGATAGGTACCTGAGATAATTGTGGTGATTCCTCTGAAGAGTCAGCCATTAGAGCAACATTTACATATTCCTCCTCTTCATCTGAATCAGTATCATCCTAGTGTTTTCCCTCTGCTATATAAGCCTTCCCTTTCTGCTTTCCAGACAATGCCTCCAATTGCTGTTTCAGCTTGGCATTCTCCTTCTTCAAATCCTCATATGAGTCTTTCTTTTCATAGACATCTTTCATGTCTCTTGCTTGACGAGGCTTCCAGCATTCAGCGGCGAAATGCCCTAACTCATTGCAGTTGTAGCATCTTGATTTGCTTCTGTCAATCGAGCCAGTCTTGTAGCCTCCCTTAAAACCTGTACTAGGTGCATACTTGCTCTTCTGGAATCTGTTGGTTGAGCCCTTGAACTTGTACTTAGGGTTTCTCTTGAAACGAATATGACTAAACTTTGCAGCTAAGTACGCCATGGTTTTGTCTTCCATTTGCTCAAGCTCTTCTTGGGTGTAGTAAACACTTTCATCAACACCCAGATTCACAGAATCCATCTCAGCTTCTATGATCACCTCCTTTCCAGCTCTAGGGGTTTGAACCTGAATATCAGAAGTTGTTGGTTCATCCACTACAAGTGTTGTTGATCTCACAAGTGCATTGTGCTTGTTATCCACTATCCATGGTCCGTAGATTATCACTCGTTGTTTTTGCTCCATCTCATAAGTCTTCAACTTGCCATAGATCATCTCTAATGACATCTTTGTGAAGTCAATTCTTTCCCTTATGGATGAGGACTTGTGTTCTACATGATGGGGCAGCGTCATCATGAACTTCCTGTTGGTTTCTCTCAGTGGATAGGTCTTCCCTTTCATTGCCAATTCATTTAGAAGCTTAGTATATTTCTCAAAGACCTGAGTTATACTTTCTCCTGGAAGAGACCTAAAAGATTCGTACTGAGAAGTCAGGATGTCCAATCTGTTTTCCTGCACGTCTTCAGTTCCTTCCATTATCAAATTAATGGTATCCCACATATGTTTCCCGCTTGTACAATTCATCAACTGATAGCTCATTTCTTTGTCTGCGGAGTCTGCCAATATCAACATCAAACCTGTGTCCAATCGAATCAGTTCTTTGTCAGAATCTGTGTACTCAGTGATATCCTTAGGTTGGGTACCTTGAGGAATCCTGGTGCCATCAGGAGCTGTAGATTCACTAACTGATTTCATTGGTACAAACGGTCCGTTCTCTAATACGCCAATATACAACGGATTAGATGCCTTGATAAATAACATCATCTTCATCTTCCATAAACCGAAATCATCTCTAGTAAACGGGGGAACTTTAATACCAGCGGTTGTCTTTGGAGCACTCATGGTTTCTGAAAATTTTAAATTGTTTAAAATTCAAGAAATTCCAATTAAATGAAAAAATTTGAAAGTTAAAAAATTTGCTTCGAATTTTCACGCTACGTTTGATTTTGGTCTCATTCACCGGATCTGATTTGTATGTCAATCAAGTAGCTCTGATACCAATTGTTAGGTCCAAAGTATCATAGAAGGGGGGGGGGTTGAATACGTACCTACAAATAATTCAATTTCGTTCGCGGATTAATCATTCAGTTCTATAACGAAATCAAACACACCAAATCAAACCAAGAGTCGGGGAATATATCTTTTTATAAATCTAAACCTCGAGGGGTGCTACAATTTCTAATCCGTAGATTAGCTTCAATGAGTTCAAGGTTACACAAATTCAATACAGTGATAAAATTCTGAGCACTATTAATTTCTATGAAAATTCACTCTGGCTCAAACTCTCTCTTCGTAATGAATTATGTGTTCTTCCTTTACTGAAGAAGACACTATCTTCTCTCTGTATTAATGGCAGACTTTGGGTTTGAAAACTATCGAACCACAATTGAAGAAACAATCCTGGCCGTCCAATTTCCATCAACCTGAAAAACAAACATACTTTCCACCTGCTCCCTAATTTAAAAACCATCGAATGAATTAAATTAATTTACCATTCGATAGTTTTTTATTCAAAACTATCGAATACCAAATTAATCTAATATGGTTTTATGTGAATCACTTTTCATCTCATTCGATGGTTTTCTGAATTGAAAAACCATCGAATCATTTTCTTATCTTTGATCTTTTAATAATTCCTTCTGAGCTCCTGGGTGTTTAAGTAATAGACTGTATCAATTTCTTCTGAGATGATAAAACAACTTGATCTTTTTAGTGCCGTCAACTAGTGCAACTGGTCTGGTTCACAGATGAATAACACTTGATTAATTCTTCTTCTATGGCTTCAATTCAGTGTTGCTGATAAGTCCTTTGTCATTCTGGTTGCTTCAAATAAATCACTAGAATCCTGTGGTACTAACCCTAAATCATTCACATACTTCTGTCGTCTTGAAAGTCTTGATTCTTTTGATGTCACTGAGGCTTGAACATTTTCATGAACTTCTTTCCGTGACCTGTTTACGAACTTCAAGAATACATACCATATTTTGATTTTTTGAGTTTACCTTTTCTTCTTTGATTCTGGATTCCTGTGCTTCTGTTAATACTATTGTCTGTCTTGTCCTTTGTTGAGTTGTAGTTATCTCTTTTACATCTTATGTTACATTATGCTTTACAGGGGTTGAATACGATACTCACAAATTATTCAATTTCGTTCGCGGATAATTCTTTAGGTTCTAATACGAAATCAAATGCACCAAATCAAAACACGAGTCGGGGAATATATCGTTTTATAAATATAAACCGCGAGGGGTGCTACAAATCTAATCCGTAGATTAGCTTCAATGAGTTCAGGTTAACGTAATCAATACAAACACTAGATATTAAGGCACTATAAATTTTCTCCAGTAATCGTTCTTGAGCTCTTAAATTCTTCTGAGTAAATATGATCACAACTGCCAACCAACTGAAGAAGAACATTGTCTTCATTCTCTATTTGTAGTCTTTGTTTTGAAAAACTATCGAACCAAAATCAAGTTAATCCTGGCCGTCCATTTTTCAATCAACCTGACAAAGTACAATACTTTTCACCTGCTCCTTCAATTGAAAAACCATCGAATGAATAAAACAATTTCTCTTGATCCCTTTCGATGGATTTTCTAAAAGAAAACCATCGAATTCTTTTCTCTATTTCACTTTGACCCTTGAAGTTTCTTTTCTTTTTCACCAAGTGATTTGTACTTCCATTTAAATCTAAACATACCTTTTAGTATTCTTTTGAGTTTCAGGATGTTTCAGATTTAGACTTAAATCAACTTCTTCTGAGACGATAAACATCTTGATCTTTTAAGTGCTGACAACTGGTGCAACTGGTCTGGTTCACAGATGAATAACACTTGATCAATTCTTCTATGTCTTTAATTCAATGTCGCTGATAAGTCCTTTGTCGTTCTGGTTGCTTCAATTAAATCACTGGAATCCTATGGTACTAACTCTTAATCATTTAAATACTTCTGTAGTCTTGAAAGTCTTGTTTCTTTATTTGTCACAGAGGTTTGAACATTTTAATGAACTTCTTTCCGTGACCTGTTTACGGACTTCAAGAATACATAGCATATTTTGATTTTTTGAGTTTACCTTTTCTTCTTTACTTCTGGATTCCTGTGCTTCTTTTAATATTACTGTCTGTCTTGTCCTTTGCTGAGTTGTAGTTATCTCTGTTACATCTTATGTTACATTATGTTTTACAGAACTACATACGTACTTTAAGTAGGACAACTGTAGGCATGAAAAATGCTTAAATAACAACTTTCACTCTTTTCAAGAAGAAAGTTGAGCGATTTATAGGTGTCACAATTGAAAGAATCATATTTTAAGTCGGCCAGGTCTTACTATTATATAGTTGCATTAACACTCAAGGGAAATAATATACTACACTCAATAATATTTTGAACATGATGATTAAACTAATAAACATCTGTCCACACGTAAGAAAAATCAACAACATTGTACACAAGAATTATTCGAAGTATAAATTATCTCATACAATCAAGATGGACATGACATATACACTATAATGCACATAAACTCAACATCTACAACGCCAGTTCCTGCCCCCAATGATGAGGCAGGTTCGAGAAAAAAATAATAAATCGTTTGAAACGAAAAGTAACACGCAGCCAATATAGTCAATGGACAACAATTACCAAATTGATCTCAAAAAGAAAATTTGAAGACATTGTCTAAATTAACAACTTTGGTTCATCGTTTGTAACCATGATTATCATATTAAGCGTGTGGTCCTGTGTTCATGCCCAACATCTATATACACTTGTCGTGTATATACTTTGGTCCTTCATTACACCTTATTTACGTCAAAACCAAAAAACATATGCTGAACAATGTAGCTGACTCTCACGCATTTGATAAAATTAATGAAAAAGACACCCACTAGCGTGTATATTACAGACACAACATATAAAATTAAGGCAACTGATGCAAATCAACTCAATTTCTTCTTAATCCATTAACTATCTCTTCCAAAATAATGAACGTCCATAATTACTCACGATTACTGCAAAATTCAAAAATTCAAAATTCTTCCATTTTACATTTTTTTATGAACAAGGGTATGTTCTATTACAAATCGAAAGCAAAAAAAAAAAGAAAAATCTAAAATGACAAATAATTTATTTTTTAAACTTGTAAAAAGTCCAACAAAATATAAATTTAGATCGTGCGTACCCGTGCCTCGCACGAGTTATAAAACTAGTTTACATTGTTATACAAAACAATCTTACTTTGAATAAATAAATACAAAATAAATACATTGTTTGCAAGTGTACATTTAACTTAAAAAACTAAATGTAAAGATACAAACAAACAAACAAAATACATATGACACCTGAATGCTTTCCTATCTTAGAGGAGGCCCTTCTAAACGGATGTAGTCATACATAGTGCCTATGAAAGGACTTGAGCCTGTACGAAGATTTAATAAAATCTTGTTTCTTCCAGGAAAAAGAGCCCGGCCTGGTATTTGAACATCAAAGAGCCAGTACAATCCGTGTATTGCATGTCTTGCAATTGCATTGTCATGTCCAATTTGCCCTACCCTAAACAGAGGATATCCCTCAGCTGGAGATGTATTAACATAAACCTGTATAATGGAAAGTAATTAACATTAAATTGTTAAATTTCTTGAATCATATATATATAGGAGTAGAATTGATGAAACAGAGTTCAGTCTTTACCCTAAGTTGAGCTAAATTTGTAGATGCCAATGCTAATTGAAGTGTATAAGTTCCACTAGCCACCACATTTGGCAGATCAAAATTAATCTGCCATGTCGTTGGATGGTATTCGTCATCGATTTTCCTGCACTCACCATTTAATTTAAAAGTTAGAAACATAAGAAACCATATTTGTCAATGATGTAAAAGTATAGTACTTGTGATACAAACCTTGTAACTTGAGAAAAGAACCAATCTTTGCTGTAATTACTAGTTCCAACATTGTAGACTAGGTCATTGTCAGGGTATAAATCTGTGTATCGATCCCATAAGCCGTATTGTCTGAACCTGTTCATGAAAATTATCCAGGTTAACACAGAAAACATTTAGTATACTTATTTATAAATTCACTTTATTTGGTTACCCGTGTTTAAAATAATTTATGTGCTTACTTGTCATGATTTATGTATATGTTGTTGACTAGCGTTGCATCAGGAATGTGGAACTCAGCAGCAGTACCATCAGGAATTCCAATTTCCCATAATGTTGGTCCAAATCTTGGAGGTTTATATATAAGATCACCAAGTTCGATTGCACTTCCTGCCAGGTGATTAAGTTAAACATATTGTTGGCCTTTTGGTCTTATCACATACATGTATATTCTATATAGAAGTGTTTCTTAAAGCAATTAAGAACAAACCTGGCATAATTGTAACATCAAATTTGTATTTGTAACGGCCTATGTGACCAGGAACTGAAGCAAATAAGTTGTAGTTCCCCGATCGGACACCTTTAAGCATGAAATTTCCTTCCGCATCTGTTTGGTTCCAGAATTGGTAACCCTGGAGAATATTAAGTTGGATTTTTTTAGATCAGTTATCATCTTGTTTTGGATCAAAAGGTTGTTATAATAAGCTAATACGTGTGTGTGTATGTGTGGTGTGGTGTGTTACCTTGTTCTCTTTTTGCCATGAGACTTTATTCCCTTTTGGAGCCAATCCGACATAAGCAGATTCTGCATTCATTAGGCCTTGATTCATGTACCTGTCACTGACTTGTAACCGGCCTCTTACTGTACCACGTTGATCGGCATGAGGGTAGTCATTAGACAGGGGAAAACTATATGGCCAACTTTGTTGTTCTATCGATGCCTGAAAATGTCATTGGTAACGGATAAGAGTACATTTCAAAACAACTCTGTACTTGCAATAATTTTGAAGGGTGTTCAATTATATGATCAAATGCTATATATGAAACACAAATAAAAAAGTCTAATACTGAAAACTTTAATTTTTCATTATCATCCTCCAGGTAGAATCCAGTGTAGGTAAGTGAAAGATTGATTACCTGTTGTTTAGCATCTGTCCAAAGTGTGGAATGAAGATCATCAACATTTTTAGTCGAAGCTGAGTTCAAGTAGACAAAAACTGGACCATAAACTTTCTTCCAGGCCTCTCCATCCCCAAAATGTAAATCCAACTCCTTTCCTGAGTAGTGGTTAGAAAAGAAGACCTGTAAAACACATGCACAGATATGTATATTCGTGAGAAACATTACAAGAAAAACGCTGATATTCGACGGACAAGAACCAATTTAATATCTATCAGCTATAAATCATATGACATGCATTAAAAGGGTACAAGAGACTTACTGCTAAGGAAGTTGGGCCAGTATGAGAGGTAAGTTCTTGTTTGAAAGGGCCTCCAGAACGGTATTCAAAACTAGGGCTGATCACCCAGAAGCCC
Source organism: Heracleum sosnowskyi (assembly GCA_030848705.1). Lineage (NCBI taxonomy): Eukaryota > Viridiplantae > Streptophyta > Magnoliopsida > Apiales > Apiaceae > Heracleum > Heracleum sosnowskyi. The sequence continues at coordinate 10,560,288 of CM061245.1, forward strand.
ACGCCAGTCTCATCACTTATCCATCCATGTACCAAATTGTCCTTGTTGTCTTTAGAGTATTGGAACTTATCATCCACCTGCATATTAAGTATTTATGTTCATGGATACAGTTTGTTGAACTGACAAATATAATTATGCTACTAATCACTGTTTTAAATATACACAGAGACATACTTCTCCTTTGAGGCTTGGGTTTGATGGATTCGTCAACAGACGGGCTTCATGGTAAGCAAGTTCTACACTTCTTGGTGCTTTACGATCTTTGCGTGTTGGCATGTATCGCTGCCTCTCATCAGATATGGCCATGTAATCAAACCTATTCAAGTACATTCCAACAAATTATCAAACAATGTTTTTTTAAATGCATGTGATTGAGGAAATTATGACTGATGAACAGAAGTTAAATATGTACATACAATTTTTCTGATAGCTTGAAGCTGACCCTTGTTTGAGCGATAGTTGTACCAGGCATTCCCTCTAATCTCTCGTATATTGAATACGTGTAAAAACCAGGGGAGCCACGCAACATTACATACCTGCACATAGGTTTCCAGGTTAGCAATATTCTCAATCTAGCAATAATCAAGTAAACTAGACATTAAATTTGTCCAAGCACTAGTTTAACTTGTACCTTTTGTCAATATTCATTGGAGGGATATTCTGGGAACTAGGATTCCATGTTCTTGTAAATGAAAGCTCCACTATGTTTTCATCCTCCGCTATAACGCTAAAATTTGTTGTGCTCAGCCTATACATCCAAAGTTACATGTTAAATATAGAGTTCAAATTTATCCGAAGAGTATCATAATCTAGTACTACTGTGAAAATTTCCATAATCTAGTAATTCTTTACCTGTCTTGAGCGATTTTAGGGACTTCGTCCGTGCTCCAAACTAGATCCCAGTATCTAAATCAAACAATCAAATAAAGATGTTAAGAACTTCTTTAAAAGTAAATAAATTGAGCACAACAAAATATAATGGACCAGATGATCAGAATCAAGTGAGAGCAATTATAAGTTTAGGGTGCTTGATTTTACCCTCTGTAGCTTGGACCATATTCAGGTTCCAACAAGTTATTGATTCCTTTGTATCCGATTCCATCTATCATCCCCCCAGGAGTTGACAGAGTTATTTGTGCCAATCCATTGTCCATCACCACCTGAATAAAAATTATTAGTTAAATCAAAACCATTAACAATAATTGTTGGTGTATAAAAAACCAATTAAGAGTTGATTTTAACTGGATTTTATTTTGAACTTTTTTCAAAACTCGATAAGATGCATACAAAAGGACTTCTATCTGATAGCCATTGTTTAAGAATGTGGACAATAGCATAAAAGTTGTACAGCACACATCATTAAAATAAGAAGAACTTTGTAGCAGAATTCTTACATGGTTAGAGAGTCTACGAAGCTGAACAGGGGGCGATGCCACCAAATCTTCGTTCATGTTCCCTGGATTCCCTCTGCAGATTAATCAACACAAAAATTTATCAGTCTAAAGTCTTGTTAATTAATTAACTTGCATGCATGATCACACATCCACTGTAGCATTAATATAAATACACCATTAATAGTAGTATAGTACTTGTTTTGTAACCATCATACCTAGCAGAACATGGAGCAAACAACAGTAACAGCTGAACAAATATCAGGAGACACAAAGCTTTCATCTTCATCTTATTAAACCGTTTAAGCTAATCAGAAATTAATATTAATTAATCCTCCTGGTATAAGTATATGTTTATACACAGAGATGGAGGACACTCGGGATTGTATGCGTATATTTTTGTGCATGAATGGTTTAATGTGCGTTTGTGTTTAAAATTAAGAATATATTTCCGTTTTAAAATTGAATTCATATTAGGATGACAAGTTTCTTTTGTAAAGAAAATAAAATTCAGGAAACTAAATATACAATTTTTATATTATTACCTTTAAAATCTTTATTAATGGAGGAAACAAAATATACATTTTTAATATTTTCTTAACTTTTTATTTTTAATATCTTTACAAATGTAGGAAACTAAATATACAATTTTAATATTCTTGCTTTTAAAATTTTTAGGAAACTAAATATACAGTTTTAATATTCTTGCATCTAAAATCTTACTAATGGAGAAAACTAAATATATATTTTTAATATTTTCCTAAATTTTCTATTTATGAATATACTTACTGACATACGATATATATATATCCAATATATAAATATATATATATCTTTATCTATATTATTATATTATATTATTATACTATAATAAGGAGAAGACGATAGCGGTGAGATGGCGCCTCTCAAATCGTTTCAATCTATTTTTCTAATTTTTCAATTAATAAAAATTAATTATTAGATAAATTCTCAATTTTTTTCTTACTATTTTCTAACGGAGAAAACTAAAAAACGTTCTCTACTAATCCAATTTATTTACTAATTTTTTTCTTACTAGAAGGAAGTTATATATGCTATGGGTAATATTAATTTTCTCCTAAAGTTACTCTATTAGTCCAATTTATATACTAATTTCTTTTTTAACTATCTTTTAATTGAGAAAAAATAATAAAGGAGACGATTTGAGTTTGAGAGGAACTATAAAATAAAGTAAAATATAAAAATTTTATTTTATTTTCATTTATTTTCTCGAGTACCTATATTTTAAATAATTAAAATTAGAATTTTTCAAAAATATTTAAATTAAAATTTATGACATAATAAAATTGATTAATAAAGATATAATTTATTTAGTATATTAGTTTGTTACCAGTTTAGATTTGGTAACAACAAGAAAGCGGGAAACATGTTTAACGAGAGAGCGATTTATTAGGAGTATCATATTATTTGTTAGAATTTAATATTGATGTTATATTATGTATTTTAATTTAAAATAGAAGTTGAAATATGAATTTTGAGAAAAATAAAAATGGAGAAAAATATACTAATATTTGATATAATATTAAAATAATGAAAAATATTAAATAATTACTCTTTTCTATATTTATTCAAAAATTCGGTAACAAAAAGGAGAAACGAAAAATTCAAAAAAAAACCTTAATTTTATATTTTATTTAAGAACCTATTTTGTAAAATATTTTTAAAAAATATTTAAAAAAGTTATTATAAAACTGTTGCGAATCACAACTTAATAAACTAGTTTCTTTTGTAATGAATAGAATCCCATCTCCATTAAGATTTTTCAATCCATAATAAGATCTTCTCACAGGTATTAACTACATACATGTTTATGTAACATATTTCTAGTTTCACTTCTTTTTAAATTTGTAGTGCAATTTAATTTTCGATATTCACCAAATTTAACTCATAAATAATGTCACGTGGTGGTATATTAGTATTTCACTAGCTTTTTTTTATAGATGTCAAGAGTTCGAAATTTATTTAAAGTTCAAAATTTATTTAAAAAAATAGTGTCATTAGATATGACAGAGGAGACTTGAATTGTAGTTAGATCGAATAAAATGCAAAGTGTGTGACTAAACTATCGCCATTATGTTACGTAACTTAACTAAGGTAATTAACAAAGTAATAGGCACGCTATTCGAAATAATGCAAAAGCTTGTATTCAGTTAACTTTGGTTAATAACGTTAGTTTAGATTACTATTTGCATAATGCACATTTCCATACTTATTGCCCTCTCAAACTTCAACAAAAACACTCTAGATTGCATGTTCATTCTAGATTTTTAAAAATGCTTTAAAATTTTGTGGTATTCAATAAAGATTTCAAAAAGTCTTTAAAATATTGGTGTATTTAATTTAGATTTTAAAAAGTCCTTTAAAATCTAGTGGTATTCAATATGGATTTTAAAAAATACATTAAAATCTTGTGTTATTCAAAAGTCCATGGACTTTTTCTTATTTGATAAAGTTGTGGATTTTCAAGGATTTGCTAGTGTATTTTGCATGTCTTGAAATCTTGTTAAAATCCATGAGATTTTGAAGGATTTGTCGGAAACTCCACTTTAAATCAGCAACAATTTGTTAAAATCTACGAGATTTTACGCAAAGTCTGCCAAAATCTACGTAAAATTAAAATCAACAACAATCTGTTTAAATCTACAGATTTTTATCAATATGTTAAAATCTAAATTGAATACACCCCCCTAAATATATCATTATCCTTATCTCTAATTAGTATAATAAAGAGGTTCTTATTCAAAATGGGTAGTCTTATCCTCAGTACAGCTAAAATAATCTCAATCGTTGAATCTAATATTTTTAAAAAGTTAAAGATCAAGATCATAAATAGAATTTATTATCTAAAAAAGATATAAGTCAAAAGTGAAAGTTTTAGTATTAGAATTAGATTAGAAATAATTATAATCTATTCTATCTATCTATCTCTTGTATATAATAGGAGAACACAGGGGTAAAAAGAGCAAATAAAACCCCTGTAAAATTACAATTTTACCCTTTTATATTTTGAAATTACATGGCATGCCACTACTCTTTTATCTAAAGGAAAAAAAAAGTAAATAATGTTTTTATGCACGATCGAACCTCTGACTTTCCCTAAGGAAATCATTCTTATAACCATTGAGCTACATGACTTCTTTTGGTTTTGAGTGAAAAATCACATTACATAAACCTCACATCATTCTTAATCCTATATTAATTATTATTTAAAATTTTAAGTAAAAATCAAGGTGATTTATAATATTTATTAAATTTATTTTTTAAATTCTTTTTTTAGAGTATGTCTGCAAAAGATATTTGTAATATTTATTTTTTAATTATTAAAATATCATACAAAACTATATACTACCAATCTTATAAAAAATTTATATTAAGTTTCAAAAACAATATTAAGTGTGGTTTATTTTTATCTTTCCTTTAATTTAACTATAATATATTCTATTTTCTTATATAAGGGTCTAACTTTTCCTGCACTATACAATATATTTAAATTATTAAATCATACTTATTAATTTCTATAAAATCGCTTTAAAATTTTATAATAAAATTAGTTTGATAAATCAAGATATATAATTTATATTTTGAATATAATTTAATATTTTAAATAATAATTCAAATTAATATTTATATAAAATAAGAGATAAATAAATATTATTGTAATTTAATTGTAATCTACATGTGAAAAAATGGATTAAAAGTTTAAACTATAAGAATATATACAAATCATATTTATTCACAATAATTTATTTAATATACATGAAAATATATAATATTTTTGTTAAATATTGAAATTGGGGACCGAGAAGCGTGGCAGAGAGACACTAATCCTGACCCCGTCCCGATCCCCGAAATTTTTACATATTTTTTCCCGATCGCCAAAAAATTCTCAATTCTCCGTCCGAAACAGGGCAGAGAATGGATCGGGGTTGGGAGGGAAGGGGTGAATGTCTATCTCTACAATAAGCATTATTATATAGCACATATCGATAAAATGTATACATGATATTTATGAATATTGTTCTTATGTATACAAGCATAGGGCCGGTGCAATGCAAAGATGACTTTTAAATTTGTTATCTTATATGTATTTTAATAATTTATTTTATATTTATACTTTTTTTAACGAAGATGAACTTAAATTTAAAAGATGAACTTAAATTTAAATAGTTTTATGTGATTGTTGAACTCGATGTTGAATTGACGTATGTGTTTGTGTTTGAGCGTGATTAAATTATGTTTCAAGAATTTTGTGTTTAACAGTATTTAAAAAATATATTTTAATTAAAATTGTTGTTTTTAATAAATCAAGGTCAAGTTGCAAAAGTAAAGGGATTAAAGTGCAAATATCAAAATAAGAGTATCATTCTAACCGACCGACTACATTATATTTTGATCAAAATCGTTGTTTTTAATAAATTAAGGTTAAGTTGTAAAAACAAAAGAACTAAAGTGCAAATACCAAAATACGAGTACCGTACCGACTGACTACAAAATTTTCAATGTTTCGGTTTTAATAATACAATATAAATAGATAGATATAATAAAAGTGAGTAGATTTATAATTAGATTGGATGCATTATGTATATGAGACATTTTTAATTATTATCACATGCATTTTAATGTCATTTTATATAACATATGAAAATTATTTGTTTTGAATTAAAATAATTTAAAAGATGAGATAATAAAAATAAATAGATAGTACAACAAAAAAAATTATATGAATTATATGGTCATGTTGAAAAGGTTAGACAATATAAACACATAAATTTAGGTTGGAAAAATATTTGGTGATACTAATTTGTGTAAAAAATAAATAGATAAAAATATATAGTCCAGTTAACAAATTTTAGAAGACAAGATATTATATAGCATACAAAAATATTATGATCGGATCGATCACATTATACACCCCGGGTTATTTAAAATCATAGGCCCCGATCAATCAAATTATCTATATAAATTAAAGTAAGTATATTATAACGAGACGAACAAAATATGTACAAATATAACTAAATATAATATTTAAACAGCAAAGATGACAAGGCTGTCGCGTGCCTATCAAATAATAATATCTAACCAATCCTTCTAACTATGTAGTAGGGCAAGTCAGAGTCGATCCCACAGGGACAAACGTATCAATCACTAGTTATTCTTGATTCAATTCAACTAAGCAAGTAACACAATAAATTGTTGAGAGGTTATTAATCTAAATATTATACTAAAGCAAATATGTGGTATTTATGAATTAACTAAAAACATCTAGAATTAAGTATCCCCACTAGCATGAATCAATGCAATCATGATTTTCCACCCCAATTAATCATATGCGACTCAAGAGGAAAGACACGCCCTATAAAATACCAATAACCTCTCTCGAGTATTAATGGCTTCTCTAAAATACACTCAAGCCTATTTTCATGGTATCATGCAATTTAGAGACATTAAACACAGCATCCTAACTTCCTAACAATCCGTTCTACCTATTTTCATGGAGAAGTTCATGTCCTTATTGGATAAATCACAACCATCTAAGTCCAACTTTCGATGATAAATAGATATTAGGTTCAAACAATACGCATAATCACGTCTGACATGTTATTGTTAATTAAGCACAACTCAATAAGCAAGAGCATACAACATAACTAAATTGGGGGGTTATGGAAAATCATACATCAATCATAACTAGGGTTCAACTTAACCCTAGATTAAATATCTACTCACTCATAATTAAATTAACAAAGCACATAATATAATAAGAACACATGATAATATTAAGAACAGAGAATAAAAACCTTTAATCTTTCTCCAAGAAGAAAAAGTACAAGATCCCTCTATGTCTCTATGTATCTCTGTCTATGTATATCTATATCTATGTCTATCTGTATATCCCCCTATCTCTCAGATCTGATGTCTATATATATATCCTCAAATATTTTAATGCCTTGAGGAAAGTACAAGTACGTTTCCTAAACTGATTATGTTTTACAAGGAAAATTCGTAGCTGACTTTTCTTCAGTAATTCTGAGCCGTTCCTGATTTAATTTAATAATTGGACCACTTTAGAATAAAAGATATTTCCATTATCTTCGCGTGGGCTGTTTAATCGTCCAATTCTGACTTCTATAACTCAAGATATGACCCAAACAATGAATTATGTGCAGGCAGCCCAATAAATCCGAATTTCCTTCTAATATATCTCCAAATTAAGCTCTTTATTCTCAAATCCTTCCAAGTTTAGGATTTCCATGCTTCCTACAATAAAACATTAAAATTTATTAAATAAAAATCCAATTAAATGCAAAATATAATAAATATGAGGAATAAAATCATATAAAATATATATAAATATATACTCTATCAAACATCCCCACACTTAGCATTTTGCACGTCCTCGGGCAAATAAAGAAATAAAAATAATAATAAATAATAGGACCACCACTTTCGTAGATGACACGATTGCATTGAGCATATGCAACAAGCCGTTAAACCCCTAGGCAGCCCTAGTAGGACGAGTTTTGTCTCGTGAGGGTTTATAGAAGATATACCCACAAAATCAAATATTTTCAACCACCAAGTCTCTCAAACATGCAACATATCATAGTACTCCACACATTGTAAATCTCAATCACATAACAACCTGAAAGTGTCTGAAAGTACAAGTACTCTCACTTTAAGCATCATTAACACAAAATAATCCAAGTATGCACACAATGTCTAGATAGACAAAAATATCATGAGATAGACTTCAAAGTCGCATTCAACAAGTAAGCATGCTATGGATAAATATCTCACATTGCTCTCAATTCACACAAGTGTATGGGTATAAGTGTATCGCTCAAGTTCAATCAATGTACTCATGTGCTACCATATGCTTGGTTGTCCACCAAATCTCCACCACCTCGTATATATGCATACATGAATCAAAAGGTCTTTGTTAAAGGTTGTAACGGGGCTTAGGTACGGGGTAGGATATCAAAGAAACATGCTAACAAGTGGCTAAACTTGATAACTGATAGAGCATAATGTTCACTTTTAATTAAAGCACCCAACATGAAACTTAGATCATGTAAAAGTTGATCAAGCTTTCACAAGCATTAAACTTCAAAGCACATATACCCCATGTACTTTCCCACTTTCACATTGTATCAATCAAATGAACACAACTCTACTTTATCTTCCTCTTGCTCATAACTTCTCTTTTTTTTTTCTTTTTTTTTTTCAAAAGTCAAGTCATTCTCCAGTAACCAAGGGCAGTGAAAAGTCACCAAGAACGTACTTAATACCAGCACACATGGATCAACCCTTTCATATAAGATTGCACTTGCCACCCATTGATCTCAAAGGAGTACTTGATACTTGTTTGCAATTTTCATACCATATTGTATCCCACCAAAATGTAACCTTTAACAAAAAAAATCCCCACACTAAATATTCACCAACCCATGAATTGAATCAATATGCTCTACCAGTAAATCACGACAAGAATAAATAAGTAGGCTCAAAAATTTTAGATTGGTGATATACGAAAGAAACAGATATAAGCTCAAGGGGTTCACTAAGGATTATTTTTTATATGGGTACTGTTTGGATAAATGAGGTTAATCCTAGTGCCTTTATCATATTCATGCATACACATATCATGTAGTCTCAAAACGGTTTAAAACAAGTTCTAGAGCAACATACATAATGAACATCACACAACAAAAGAAATGGATTGATAAAAAATCTATCAATCATAAATTAGGCTCAAATCCTCACATGGTGAAAGCATGCTTAACTCACTAAAATTGACCAAGAAACATCTCAAGTTTTTTAATGTTCGCAAGCACACACAAGGAATTACCAAGCATCAAATGATTTTTCATGAATATGACACTCATAATTAATCATGCAAAATTAATCTACACAATGTGTACTTATCCACGCTAACATGCTTTTGAGACAAGGCAATTATATACAAAAAGTTTTAAATTTTCAAATTTTTTTTTGGATTTTTATAATATATAATTTTTTTGGGTTTTTTTAAATATATTATTATTAAGAACACGTCCCCACACTTAAGCGGTTCATTGTCCCCAATGAATAATATATATAAATATGCAAAACTAACAAGATCCTAAAAGAAATACAAAAAGAATAAGAGTGAAAAATTATACAAAGAAAGGTTAGAAATACTCCCCTAGTGCATGAAGTCTCGGTTGGAAAATGTGGGAGAGTGTTCCTCCTCCAAAATCTTGGGTTGCCTCCCAAGAAGCGCTTTTTAAGGTCTTTAGCTCGACCTTCTTATCAATCAACCTGGTGAATGGATCGAAAGTGGAGCATCCACTTTTTCAATATATTTTCTCATGACATCTCCCAAAAACTTATAACTTTCATCCACGGCTTTATCCAACAATACTATTCTTCTATCTCGAGCAAACTTTAAGAGTGCAACAACTATCCTTGACGTTTCAGCTCGTGAGACAAACTTAAAAAGAAATTTAATAAGTAAGTCTTCCCAAGTGGTAATGGAATTTGAGGGTAACAAAAATAACCAATTTTTAGCTCCATCCCTTAAAGATAAAGGAAATAATCGAAGTCGAATGGCCTCATCAGAAACTCCATCACACTTAATATTATCACAAATCTTCAAAAAGTTTTCAATATGAGCATCAGGATCTTCAACAGATAATCCACCAAACTGAATTTCACCAATCGATTTCATTGTTGAAGGCTTCAAATCAACATTAGTGACATGTAAATCTCTCACTGAAATTGCTGGAGGTTTAGAGAGGAAAATATCAGCCTTCATATCTTGATCTTCACCCAAGGTCTTAACCATAAGAACAGCTTCATTACTCTTTTCAAGATCACTCTTCTTCAGAGAAGGGCTAAGCAAAGCGTTGGAAAATTTAAATTCCATCTTCTCATCTCCAACTTCAAAAGAAATTTTTCCATACATCATATCAACTTTTGCACCAGCTGTAGCTAAGAAAGGTCTTCCAAGAATGATAGAATTTTGTGCATCTTCCTCCATCTCCATGACAACAAAATCACATGGAATAAAAAACTTTCCTACCTTGACAGGAACATCTTCAAGTATTCCAAGTGGAAATTTTACACTTCTATCTGCTAATTGTAGAGTTATACGTGTGGGTTTGAGTTCACCCATCTGAAGCTTATTGCAGATTGATAAGGGCATTAGACTTACACTTGCCCCAAGATCACATAAAGCTCTTTTGATTTCAAAATTTCCAAGTTTGACAGGAATAGAATAGCTACCTGGATCAATTAGCTTTTTAGGAAGACTATTCTGCAAGAGAGCACCGCACTCTGCTGTTAATGAAATAGTAGAACTTTCTTCAATCTTTCTTTTATTTGACAATAATTCCCTAAGGAACTTCCCATAAGAAGGCATCTCCTTGATAGCATCTAAGAAAGGAATATTAAGTTCTAACCTCTTCAAGATCTCCATAAACTTCATAAACTTCTCTCCAAGCCTAGCTTGCACTAATCTTTGAGGAAACGGAACAGGTGGTATGTAAGGTCTGACAGGAGCAACTATGGGTTCCTTCTTCTCTTCTTCAATCGCTTCTTGCACAATCACATTTTCAGATTGAATTTTCTCCATATCTTCCTCAACGTTCAAATTATCACTAATCATCTTCATCTCCGGCCCTTGAAATTCCTTATCACTTCTTAACGTTATAGCATTCACGTGGGCTCTATGTGGTTGTTCAGTTTGGCCAGGAAGTTGGCCTGAAGACTTGTTAAGTTGATTCAACTGTTGAGCAATTTGAGTGATTGAATTCTCCATCAACTTGTTATGAGCTTTTATCTCATTGATACTTGAGTCAAAGTAATCATTCTTCTTTGCCTGTGTAGAGATAAATCCTTCCAAAAGATTCTCCAAGTTAGATTTTTGTGGCTGAGCTGGTTGAAAACCTGGCGGCTGAGAAAAATTATTTTGTGGAGGTTGAGCTTGAGCCTGGTTATTTCTGTAGGAGAAATTAGGATGATCTCTCCAACCTGGATTGTATGTGTTGGAGTAAGGATTATATTGTGGCCTTTGATTTTGGTTGTAGAGGGCATTTGCTTGTTCCATTGCTGTTCCAGACGGATTGTATTGACAAGCATGTTGAGTGTGTCCAACTACACCGCATATTTCACATGAGGCAACCGTAGATGAAGTTCTAGAATCCAATTGCTCAATCTTCTTAACCATTGCCTGCATAGTAGCATTCAACATGGTTAGAACATCAACATCATACTTACCACCCTTCTTAGGATGATTTCTGTCACTGTAAGGATAGTTATCATTAGACGCCATCTCGTCTAACAAAGTTTTTGCATCCTCCGTACTCTTTTTCATAATAGATCCACCAGAAGAAGCATCAACAAAATTTTGAAACTCTTTTGTTAACCCATTGTAGAATGTTTGGATCAACAACCAGTCAGGAATTCCATGGTGAGGGCATTGTCTCTGAAGTCGTTTGAATTTTCTCCAAGCATCATGAAGTGACTCGTCATCATCTTGACGAAAGTTAGATATTTCATTCCTGAGCTTTGAAGTCTTCTTCTGACTGAAGAATTTAAGTAGAAACGCCTTTGCTAGACTATCCCAAGTAGTGAATGTGTTTGGTCCTTCATCCTTCAACCAATCTTTTGCTGCATCTCGGAGAGAGAAAGGAAATAAGCGCAGCTTTATAGCATCATCACTAACATTGGTCAGCTTTATAGTATCACACTTTTCCAGAAAACTCTCAAGATGATCAACAGGATTTTCAGTGGACAATCCTGCGAAAGAATCATTGGAGACAAATTGGATGAATTGTGGCTTGAGTTCAAAGTGGGTAGCCGTGATTGTTGGTCTGACAATACTGGAGAGGACGTTTGTAGCGTCTGGCATACCATGCTCCCTGAGAGCTTTAGCTACTGTCTCACCCATAACTTCCTTGTCTTTATTTTTCCTTCGTAGTCTTGTTTGTCTTCTTGCTGTAGCTTCAATTTCAGGATCAAGAGCAATCAAATTTTCTGTACCTGAACTTCAAGTGTGCATGCAACAAGGAAACTAGAAACAAAGATCAAATAACAAGGGAATAATAGCCGAAGCAACACAACAAAAAGACTTAGCTAAACAAACTCAAAAATTAACTAATCTAATACCGCTTTGTCCCCGGCAGCGGCGCCAAAAATTTGACAAAGCTGTCGCGTGCCTATCAAATAATAATATCTAACCAATCCTTCTAACTATGTAGTAGGGCAAGTCAGAGTCGATCCCACAGGGACAAACGTATCAATCACTAGTTATTCTTGATTCAATTCAACTAAGCAAGTAACACAATAAATTGTTGAGAGGTTATTAATCTAAATATTATACTAAAGCAAATATGTGGTATTTATGAATTAACTAAAAACATCTAGAATTAAGTATCCCCACTAGCATGAATCAATGCAATCATGATTTTCCACCCCAATTAATCATATGCGACTCAAGAGGAAAGACACGCCCTATAAAATACCAATAACCTCTCTCGAGTATTAATGGCTTCTCTAAAATACACTCAAGCCTATTTTCATGGTATCATGCAATTTAGAGACATTAAACACAGCATCCTAACTTCCTAACAATCCGTTCTACCTATTTTCATGGAGAAGTTCATGTCCTTATTGGATAAATCACAACCATCTAAGTCCAACTTTCGATGATAAATAGATATTAGGTTCAAACAATACGCATAATCACGTCTGACATGTTATTGTTAATTAAGCACAACTCAATAAGCAAGAGCATACAACATAACTAAATTGGGGGGTTATGGAAAATCATACATCAATCATAACTAGGGTTCAACTTAACCCTAGATTAAATATCTACTCACTCATAATTAAACTAACAAAGCACATAATATAATAAGAACACATGATAATATTAAGAACAGAGAATAAAAACCTTTAATCTTTCTCCAAGAAGAAAAAGTACAAGATCCCTCTATGTCTCTATGTATCTCTGTCTATGTATATCTATATCTATGTCTATCTGTATATCCCCCTATCTCTCAGATCTGATGTCTATATATATATCCTCAAATATTTTAATGCCTTGAGGAAAGTACAAGTACGTTTCCTAAACTGATTATGTTTTACAAGGAAAATTCGTAGCTGACTTTTCTTCAGTAATTCTGAGCCGTTCCTGATTTAATTTAATAATTGGACCACTTTAGAATAAAAGATATTTCCATTATCTTCGCGTGGGCTGTTTAATCGTCCAATTCTGACTTCTATAACTCAAGATATGACCCAAACAATGAATTATGTGCAGGCAGCCCAATAAATCCGAATTTCCTTCTAATATATCTCCAAATTAAGCTCTTTATTCTCAAATCCTTCCAAGTTTAGGATTTCCATGCTTCCTACAATAAAACATTAAAATTTATTAAATAAAAATCCAATTAAATGCAAAATATAATAAATATGAGGAATAAAATCATATAAAATATATATAAATATATACTCTATCAAAAGAATAAAATTTTATTTTAATCACAAGAAAATGACCGTGTCTTGCACGGGTTCATATAACAAAATATGAGAATTGAAGTTATAATAGCAAATAATAGTTCACGAATGTTAATATTATTATCAGTTAGACATACCCAGGTCATTTAAACATAATTATGTTTTAAAATTTTAGTAGTAAAATAAAAAAAATTATTGTATTTGAAAATTATTTATTTATATATATATATATATAACTAATATTGATAATAGATTGAAATATTATTAAATTAAAACATATTGTAACACCTGAGTCTCACATCGAGAAATGTGGGGGCTTTAGTACAGTTTATAAGACAAAGTACAACTACTAAGTGCACCAATAATCATGATCTTTTGAAGACCTGTGGTGGGTTTGTAGATTACCCACATTATTGCATTTGGGCCGATTGGTCGGCGGTTGATTCGTGAAGTTGCTGGAGGTGGGGACACGAAGACTGGTGATATTATTTCACAATGGACTGAGGTCCAGAGGTGGGGACATAAACTAGCCATTATTATCTCACAATCGCTAGAGATGTATGATCTTGGACCTATGAGCTATTCGTTCAGATCTAACGATGCCGTCAAGAGTTTAAGTGGGGGAGTTTGTACCACTCGAGTCTCAAAATCGAGAAGAGTTGGGACTTTAGTTCAGTTTATAACACAAAGTATTACTTCAAATTGCACCAACAAATCATGATCTTTTGGGAACTTGGGGTGGGTTTGTGGATTACCCAAGTTGTTGCATTTGGGATAATTACTTGGCACTCAATTATTCGATGTTTTGAAAGTCTGAAAGATTGAGGAAGCGAAACAAAGGAAAAGAATGCTTAAAATCAACAAATTTCAAGAAAAGATATGAACGAGTTAGAAAGAAAGTTTTAAGAACTGAAAGCGCAAGACCTAAGTAGAGTATTAGAAGATTTACAAAGGCTTTTGATCAAAATCAATAATAAAACATACTCTCCAGAATGTAACATCTTGAAGAATTGAAAGACAATTTAGGATTGCAATGTTTTAAAACTCATCTAGAACACCCAGTATCTATTCTATCCCGCAAAAAAAAATTGTAAACTAACATGACAACTATTAGTAATACTCGTATTAATTTCTAAATTAAAAACTTGAACATACTTAAGTAAGCACCCAATAGCTACATATACCATCAATAAGAAAAAACTCTATATATATCAATCATATACTTGAAACGATAATGATCATGCATAGAATAGTTTATAAACACAATTTAAGCTACCAGTCTATGCCTCGCACGGGCTTTTATGTTAGTTATATTATTATATATATAATACTGCAACATACTCTTTTGATGAAACATTTTATTCCATGTCAACAGCCCCGCGTACATCCACATCAGTAGCCATATCTGAAAACATAAGTATCAAACCCCTCGACCTGAGAACAAAACGTCATTTTCAGCAAGTACCCCTCAGTCTTACCGCATTCGCGGCCCACTGGAAGGGTTGTCATTTTCCTTCTTTTCTCTGCAAATGGTCTTACACGATTACGGATGAAAAAGATTAAACAATTGCTGAGCTGTAAGGGATATGTGTTTGTAGCTGCCTAGGGTTCTGCGTCTTCCGATCCTTACGTGATTGGAATCTTTATGTGTGAAAGATGGTATGTGGAGATATGAATGCGAGTTAATGTTGTTTTTAGGTTTTTAAGTGTTTCATATGTCATGTTATGTTATTGTGATAGTTGTGGGCCTGTGGCCTTCTGATTTTCGATACGTTGTTAGCGTTATATGGATCATATTGTGTGTAGTTTAGGTCGTTAAATCATTATATGATCTATTTTCATTTTCATTCCATATTTGTTATGTATGCCTTGTATATTGGAGTGTTTGATTTGTTGCGGTGTAGTTTTATGTCTTTGGTAAGAATTAATTTGCTGGAGGATTAGTTATCTTACAGAAAAAATTAGGCTTAGGTTATAATAAGCAAACTCGCAACAAGGTTATAAGTTAACAGGAAGAAAGATTAAAGCTCTGGTTGTTAACGAAAATTTAAGAACTAACCATAGAAGCAGTAGTTTGCTGTCATATCATTTTTCAATGATTAGGATACCACAAGTAGTTCTACTTAGGGAACAGCCTAATTGCGTATTCAGCCTCTTCTACTTGCACCTTTTGTAACTCTGATTTGAAACTTCAAGGTAATTCCCAAAGACCTAAACTCAGCACAATCCTCCCAAAGTGCATTATAATCGCATTAGTTACTGCAAATAATGCATTGTTTTTCCTTCTTATTTGGCTTACACACAACTATCTACTTCACTTACACATTTTGCAATTTACCGTTCATTTACCCTTCTCATTTACATATCTTGTTATTTGTAGTTTCTGATCGTTCTACTCCTTTCTCATTTACTAATCTTGTTATTTAGTTTCTGATTATTCTCTATCATATATAAGTCGTCGACATCTGCGTATCTTTTGTTTAATTATTTAGATAGTAGTCACTTCAATTAATTATCTTCTACGTGTGTTGTAGTTTTAAGACCAAGTTTTCCCTTATATTCATGTTCTGTTTTTTGTAATGGAATGCCATAAACTTGATTTCTCTCAAATTTGAAAGTAATTTCTTCAATAATCAAGTGTAACCCTCTTGAACAGTTGTGAGTGTAGTAGACCTTTTATTTTGCAAATTAGTTAGTTTGAATCTCCATATAGATCGTTGTTTAAATAAATATAAATTGATGCACTTCCCTATTGCCCTTTTCCCATTAAAATCTCATCATGCTAAATAGTAAATGGAAATTTCTTTAAGTTGCATACTTCACTATTCTTGTTCATTGTTATTGGGTAATGTTAATATTTCTAGTAATCTACTTATGTTTAGGCACAAAGACTGTAGTTTACTGAATACAATATTACTGCAAGATAACTCTTAAAAGTTAAAAGTTAGCTTGTTATATCTTTGTGTTTTCATGTTAACGGAGTATGAAGCTATTCTGATTTTGTATTTCTTACAGGATAATTTGATTCCTCAAACATTGCCACTTTTTCTGGGCTTTTAAATTCATTGCCAGAAATGCCAGCTGCAGCCTGCAGGGGCCGGCAATGATCTGGAAAGTTCTTCTAGAAGGGGCTTCGATGTTGTGTTTTGGCAGGGCTGCGAGGTTATCTCAAAGTTTTTGTACCTACCTGTTTCACATAGCAAAGAAGTGCTCGAAAACCTTTTTACTACTTCACCACCAATAGCAAGAAGCCGTGTACAACGAATCTGAATATGTTGTGGAGTGCACCTCTGTGAAAACCTTTATCGAAACTTCTATGACTCGTGTTGATACTAAGATGATTGCAGAGTACAAAGCTCTATTTTCTGATTCGCAAAGATTATTCAACTTAAAATTGTTGGTCAATCGTCTGAACTCTGAACTATATTGAACAAGTGCAGTACATGCAACCCCAACTTGTCAAAGTTTCACGCAATCAACTCCAGAATCGAATGCCACAAGTGAACTGCAAGGTCTGCAGGCTTTTCATAACTATTGTTTCAGCTGTTCGTGACATATTATTTACGATTGGCAATAGTCTATCGGTTGTATGTTTTGACCCATGCACACTGGAGATCAGGCAGTATGGGAGCAGAAATCAACTCCAAACTCGCTGCACCGCCACCATTATGTACTGAATATGGTACTAAATACTCATTATGACATCAAGTAGCAAAGAACATTCAAAAATCTTCATATAAGTGATGTGCATGGGTTTGTTATTGCACACTATTGCCATCATGGGTTTGTTATTGCAAATTATTATATATGATTGTTTGTCCGCATCTAACAAATTTGACTGATCTGGACTGTTTCCATAATTGGTCATTACATTTCACTTTGTGCTAACATTTCTTAATGTATGTAGCTCATTTTTATATAATATTGACGGATGGTGTCAGCACTTTCCATTTCGCTCATTTGCTGATAAATATATATATGTGGAAGCAGATTTCAAGCTCGGAGTGCACTAGCACATGCTCTCTTATCTGGATTTCCAATATGATGGATGTAGCAAAGCATGTTCTTTGATCAGAATGTATGAACGGTCTTTAAAGGGATTGGCCCCCATAACGGCGCTGGAAATTTCAGGAAAGTTTTGCTATGTTTGGTGCATACGAAGAAATAAAGCAGTACTTGGCATGAGCTCAGGACCCATTAAAACTGGGACGAGGCTCTTTGATGTTAACAGAAGGCTGGAGTGTTTTGTTTTGTGTAGGCCTTGCTGATGCGGTGAAGAGTGCAATTCAAGTTGATGATTACATTTATCCAAAGAACTTACCTCAATTGATGCTTTCAAAGATTTACTGGGTTCTGAAGGCGTCAAAGGGCGGTACAATGGTTTTAATCATGTCGTGGATCGTTATATTTTAAAATAGAAAAATGAGGAACGTTGGATTTCATATGAAAAAGTATATTTGGTTGTTAGTTGAATTATATTAAAAATACTAAAAGATGTATCTCGATAATTTAAATCAAATACATGAAAATTTCCTAAATCGAATAAAACTATCAACGTAAAAATTGTCATTTCTTCTGCCTTTAGTTTTGGTGTAGTTTTAATTGTAAAAAATTTGTTAAATAATCACTAAATTAAATATTATTTTGTGAGATCTTAAAATAGATAATGAAACCGTTGGATGTAATATTAAAAAGTGTATTTGGTTGTTAGTTGAACTATATTCAAATACTTAAAAGAGTATTTTGATAATTTGAACCAAATATAAATAAATTTCCTAAGTTCAATAAGAATTCTTAATGTAAAAATTCGTCACTTTTTTTTCTTCAATTTCTGAGTATTTTCAATTGGAAAAAATTGTTAAACCATTAAAGATTATTTTGTGGGTTTTGTGTGTGTCGTAAAACGTTCAAATCTGATTTTTAGAACTCAAGATACATCTCAAATAGTTAATTGAGCTTCTAAAATCTAATAAATAAAATCTAAAAATTAATAACATAGAAATATTAAAAAAACAAATTAATATAATTATAGATATTAAAAAAATAGTTGTGCGTTGCACGAGATCTTATTCAAAACTTTGGTCCTTGTACCGTCAAACTAATTAGGACCGTTGATTTTGAAATAGATAAATAAGAATTGTTATATCTAATATTAAAAAGTGTATTTAATTGTTATTAAAATATATATTCAGTATTAAGAAGTGAATTTTAATAATATAAATCAAATTTGAGTAGGTTTTCTAAGTTGAATAGAATTGTCAATATAAATATTGATATTTTTCCATTCTATTCGGGAGTAATTTCAGTTAAATAATAATAACTAAATCATTATTAAATTAAAAATAATTTTTTTAATTAATATATTATTTTTTTAAATAACCGTGCATTGCACGGGTTATAAGCTAATATGTTTAATATAAGATATTACATAATATGTAAATCCATAAAATTTCAATTTTAACTAACACAAATTACCTAAACTAATTTCATTGTATGTAATTATAAATACAATTGATAATATAAAGATAAGTTTTATATATTAAACAAAATTAAAAGAAATTGGGTAGTTGCTTGAGTGCACAAAAAGCTCATCAGGATGGAATTTATCCGGACTTTTAAAATACCATCTTTATATAATCAGACCGGAATGGATTTTTTTAGAATCGTTTCAGGCCCGCGGGACGAGTCGAACTTTTATTCATACTTTTTTTAATTTATATATTAATATACTTGACATTTACAAAAAATATAATTTATGTTTCTAGATTTTATCTATAAAAATTTGGTCTTTAACCTGGATTTTATAAAAATCCAAACTTTATACGGGTTTTAATTCTGATTTTCAAAAATCGAACTTTACTCAGGCTTTTTAAAATTCGGGTTTTTTGGGTTTGGAGCAGAATTTGATAAAAAAAATTAGGAGGATGGTTTGTCATGATACAGAATAATTGAATTGTAAAAATTGGAGGAAAAGTTAGTTACCGAACGGTTAAAAGACAACTAGCTTAGACTTAGTCTATATAATATCAATTGTAACCATTAGATGGGGTATCTTGTTAGTCTTGAGTGATAAACTCATTATGTGTCTTCCTCTTTTTTGTTATTGTAAACATTTTTATAAGTAATATCATAACTATGAAATACAGTACAAAAAGGGTTATGAAAATCTAGTTGCAGATGCTTTATCCGGGAGAACTGATTCTGAGGAACAAGTCAAGGAAACTACTGTAGCAGTTATTACAATTGTACAACCACAGTGGATCCAACAGGTGAGTAGGAGTTATGAAAATGATGAGGAAAGTATGGAAATTATTAGTAAAGTGTTATTACAGGATGACACTTTAGCAGAGTTACAATATGTACAAGGAATTCTTAAGAAAGGAAATAAAATTTATGTTGGGAAATCTGGAGATATTCGAAAAAATCTAATTGATTCATTGCATAGTTCTGTTCTTGGAAGGCATTCTGGTCAGAATGCTAGCCTACAAAGGCTTAAGCTGGTTTTCTTTTGGCCATACATGAAATCAGAGGTAGTTGAAAGGCATGCATAGGCCTATTTGTAAACACCGAGAATTTGACTCAACTTAAACAAGAATGTAATAAGTAAATAATAAGTTAAACTGTCACAGGAATCTCAGAAGATAATATCAGTCAAGAAAATGAAGATTAAAGTCAATCTACAGACTTGAAGTAATTCTACATTGAAAGAAGTTCATTTATTTGATCAAGCCTCAGTAAAGTATTCAAGAAAGTGGATCTATTTAATGTGATACAGATTTCAACAGTGTGACATCAAGTTTACATATTACAGAGTTTGTTAAAGAGAAAAGAAAAAGAACCACAACTTAAAGTCAAAAGGTGAAGAACAATCATTGTAGTTAGTCACCCGTCACTCGACACCTCAAAGCTGACCAGTCATGAACCAGATAGTACATAGAGTGTCAACATCATTCAATGGAAGTTCATCATTACATTCAGTGGTTCAAATGATGATTCTGCTTTCAAGAAGTTGAATTAATTCTATTTTAATTAACTAAATCAATAGTTAATTTAATGAATAATTTAATTCTAGTTGAATTAAATTATTCCTTAAATTAATTGATAAGTTAATTAAATTGGAAATAATTTTAAACTAGAATGACCTTGGATTGTACTAGGATGACTATGAAAATGACTTGGTATGACTATCTATGACAGTCATACTGATTGTCATTATAGTACAATGTTAGTCATGCCGAAAGTCATCCTATTTCTATGGTTAGTCATCCTGGAAGTCATTGCAAGAGGAAATGATAGTCATGTCAGTTATATTCTAAGCCATACCGATAGTCATTGGTATTCATTTGAAGTTAGTCATTCTAATTCAATTAGAGGCGTACAAATATCACAAGGGCAGTTAACAACAACGTAGAGTTTTTAAGATAGTAGAATTAAAGTGTGTATCATCTATCTATCTCCTGCCTTAAACACAAGTACAGCCGAGCTTCAATATCAAATCAGTGAATTAATTTCTAGCTTGTATTGTTAAATCTAAACCACTAGAAGTTGTTTACTTGTACTCTTTGACTATCTAGCGGATCATAATCCCTAGAATTTATCTCGAACTACTTTTCAGTATTCGATCTTTTTGTTACAAAAATAGATAAGTTCATGTTGAATTTATTCTAGTTTTGTTTTAATTAGTTTGAGATTCAAACCTTGTAATATGTACGGTATTTGCAACACCCTTCAAATTTAATATAAGTTATATTTAACTTGAATCTTTTTTCATTTCATTCCGCACTTATTTGTTCTTGGATTATTAAATCACGAAACAAACAAATTTGATAAAACGATACAGTTTGTATTCAACCCCCCCCCCCCCTTCTACAAACATATCAGGACCTAACAATTGGTATCAGAGCTAATTGATTGACGCACAAATCAAGATCCATACTTTTGTGATTTATCAAGAACGTTCAAATTTTTATTTTTATAAAAATTCAAGATGACTACTCAAAAAGTTGGAACCGTCAAAATTCCTATGTTCAGTAAAGAGCACTATCCTATGTGGAAGAAGAAAATATTTTTATTTCTTCAAGTGGCAAATCCAAATTATATTAGTGTATTGAAGAAAGGACCAAAGATTCCAATGGTTGTTGAAGAGGAGCGTATTGAGAATAATGTTGTTACTCAAGCTGCAAGGATGTATCCTAAAGATCCAAAAGATTATACAGTTGATGAAAAGGAAGACGCTTCTTTGGATGCAAGCTTATAGTTAATTCTAGTTGATTGTCTAGATCCAATCATGCACAATCATGTTTTAAATTGTGTAGTTGCTAAACACATTTGAGAAACGATTGAGATAATCAATGAAGGGACAGAAGAAGTCAGAGAAAACAAACTGGAAATTCTTACCTCTTCTTATGAACACTTCAGATCTAATCCAGGTGAAGAAATTTTTGATGTTTTCAAGAGATACAACAAATTGATCAATGATCTAAATCTTCATGGAAAGCATTACACCATCAAGGAGATAAACAAGAAATTCCTTCTAACACTTCCATCTCATCTGGAGCACAGGATTTCAGCCATTAGAAAAGCAAGGGATTTAAGTGAGATTTCACTGGAAAGACTCTATGGTGTTCTGAAAAACCTATGAACTGGAACAGACTCAGCAGAAGGAAATCTATAGAACGGGAAAAGTGGTCAATACGTCTAATGTATTGGTAGCAGAAGTTCCACAGAAACTGAAAGTGAAGGTTGTTCAACCTTTCAGTTCTGACAAGGATGTTATTATAGCTGAATATGGCTTTACATCCACAAGTCAATCTGATGGTGACTTCTATTCCATGGAAGATCTTGAATAATTAAAAGATGAATCAATGGCAATGATAGTAAAAAAGTTTGGGAACTTCATATTTAGAAGGAATCCTAATCTCAAGTTTAAACCCAGATTCCAAAGAGGTAGTTCTTCATCCTTAAATAGCACAAAGGGTGGCTATAAAACTGGAACAGCGGACAAAAGCACAATTAGATGCTTTAATTGTAATGAGTTGGGACACTTTGCTACTGAGTCTAAGAAACCAAGACAAGCAAAGAGAAACTCATATGATTCAAGCAAGAAGAACAAGACTGGGAAAGCTTATCTTGCTGAAGGAAAGAGCTAGGATGATACTTATAGTGATGAGCAAAATGGAGAAGTTGGTAGTCTTGCATTCATGGCTAAAGAAGGCAATTCTTCATCTCCTAAGTCTGAGGTAACCTTCACTGACGCTGAAATGGTTTATCATCTTAGCAGTAATGTATCTTGTGCACGTAGTGAAAATGATAGAATAATTCTTCAGAACAATGCTCTTGAAAAAGAAGTTAAAGAATTAAAACTAGTGCATGTTAATCAGGATGGACTGAAAGATAACGTAGCTTTTCTTGTTATAAACAGTTAGAAACCATTCTTAAAGATAAGATTACTGAACTTGAGACAAAGGTTAGAGCTTACTATAATTCTTGCAAAACAGCTAAAGAGATTTTCAACAAGAAAGCTATTAGTCAAACTGTTGGTATAGGTTTTGGCTATAACGAGGCTATTGGAATGTTAGGCATTAATACCCCTAATAGAGTTAGTGCTGAAGAAAGGGGTATACCACATATGCTTAAGGGTGTTAAAGACCCTCTCTTTAAAGAATCTATAGCAGAACCTTTGATTGAATCTTCTATCATTATTCAAGAAGAGTTGCGTACTGAGGACATTGCTAATGGGATTGTTCATTCCAACAAATGTGTGTTTAAGGGGTCTGTCAAAGTTGTTCTAACAACGGAGACCAAACTAAACACTCATAAGTTGAAAGAAAACAACATGTCTAACATGCATAACATGTCTACTGTTGATTTATCTCATAAAGCATGTGGTATTGCTAATTGCATGTCTTGTGTTTTTAATGTTATGTATGCTTATTTTAATAGTAAGAATGTATCAAGTGATAAGACTGTTCCCCGTCAACATGTGAATAACAAAATGCATGCTAGATCCAAGACTGTTAGTCCTCCTAAAGCTAGGAAGAAGACATATGTACCTAAGCCTAAACAGAAATTTGTTAAGGCTGTTTACAAGGTAAAATGTTCAGTCTCTGAGAAAGTTGATGATGTGAAAATCAAGAATGTTGTTTTGCCAGACAAAGGCCAGTTCTTTAAGTATGTCGGACCCAATCAGATTTGGGTTCCGAAGGTCTAATCAGTTTGATATTACAGGATTTGGTACAGGTAAACCGAGTTGTGTGGATTCTGGACAGTGGATGTTCAAGGCATATGACCAGAGATAGAGCCATGCTATCAAATGTGGTTGAGAAATCTGGCCCAGTGGTTACCTTTGGAGATAACAACAAAGGTATAACTGAAGGATATGGTTGTTTGGAAGCTGGAAATGTTATCATTGAAGATGTATATGTTGTGGAAGGTCTTAAGCATAATCTTCTCAGCATCAGTCAATTCTGTGACAGAGGATATGTTGTTTCGTTTGACAAGGAGAAGTGTCAGATCCTTCACAAGAAGAATGGAAAGCCCGCTCTTCAAGGAGTAAGGAAAGGAAACTTGTTCATAGCTGATTTGTATTCTGGATGCAAAGATGAAGTTAATTGTTTCTATGCTAAAGCTTCATCAGATGAAAGTTGGCTATAGCACAAGAAGATGTCTCACTTCAACTTCAAAACAGTGAACTCCCTAGTCAATAGGGAATTGGTGAGAGGATTGCCTCAAATGGAATTTACACAGGAAGGACTGTGTAAGGCATGTCATAAATGAATGTCAAAGAAAGCATCTCACAAAGGCACTGACACATCTTCAATAACTGAACCTCATCAGTTACTGCACATGGATTTGTTTGGTTCAGTTAATGTGATGTCTATGTTAAAGAAACAATATGCTCTTGTGATCGTCGATGACTATTCTAAATACACATGGGTTTTATTCCTACATTCCAAGGATGAAACTGCATATATGGTGATTGATCATGTGAAGTTGATTGAGTTGGATTCTAAGTTTCCAGTTAGGGCAATAAGGTCAGACAATGAAACTAAATTCAAGAATGCAGTTCTAAATGACTTTTATGCATACAAAGGGATAACAAGACAGCTTTCAGCCCCTAGAACTCCTCAACAAAATGGAGTGGTAGAAAGGAAGAATCGTACTTTGATTGAAACTACAAGGACTATGGCTTTGTATTGAACAAAATTCATATTCTGTGTGACAATACAAGTGTCATAACAATCTCCAACAAACTTGTTCAGCACTCGAGGACAAAGCACATCGACATCAGGTATCATTTTATCTGAGAGCATGTCATGAATGGTACTGTGGAGTTACATGTGTACCCACAGAGGAACAAACAACAGATATCTTTATAAAATCTTTTGATGAATCTACATTTACCAAGTTAGTTGGTAAATTGGGTATGTTAAATAGTTTTAGTGATTAATCATGTCTCTTCTTGTTGTTTGTTCTTTATTAAAATATTTTCTCCTGTGTATATTTACTGTTTATTATTGTCATGCCTTATTTAATTTATTAGCTTCACAATTTGAGTATTTTTGAATAATTTATTTTCTCAAAAAATATTTCTCTCAAATTTTTATGTTAAAATTTTAGAGAGATCTATTTTTACTGAAAATTTACTAATTTGAAAATATTCCGATTATTTGTACAAATTTTCGTAAATTATTTTATGCATTTTTCTGTAATTTTCTGCATTTTTCTGTAAATTATTGCATTTTTCTATAGTTATTTGCAATTTTCTGTAAATTACTTGTTGTTTTTTCAGTAAATATTCGTATTATTTAATAGTTAAGAAATTTTTGTATTACAATGACTATCGGCATGACTTTCCAAAAGTCATGCTAATAGTCCTTGCTATATACTAATTTTTCTTTATTATTTTCTGAATTTTTAGTTAGTACTGTAGTCATTTGTACTGGAATGACTATCGGTACGACTCTCCAATAGTCATCCCGATAGTCATGTCAGTTATATTATATATATTTCTTATTTATATATTTATATATTATTAATAGTCATAGTAGTTATTGTGTACTAGTATGACTATCGGCATGACTATTCTGTAGTCATACCGATAATCATGCTAGCTAACTGTATATTTTTTCTTTCTTTATTTTAATGACTATTCTGTTAGTCATTCAAGCTCTTGTGTTTACAAAGCTCTCTCTCTCTCTGTTCTTACACGTATATACATATATATATATATATAATGGGGAAAGATCCAGAGAGAACCTATCTTTCTGAGAGAACCGAGAGAACTAACCAATTACCCTTGATTTACCACACCATCCAACGGCTGATATGTTTTAAAAAAATTCTATTATACCTTTATTAGTATTTTAAGATTCTTTTAAGTGTTTTAATAATTTTATAAGATTCTTTTAAGTGTTTTAATAATTATATTAAAATTAGGATTCTGTTAAGTATTCTATAAAGTGTTTTATAATATATTTCAATATAAAATTTATTTATAATAAATTTAATTGATAATTAAGATTCTTTTTAGTGTTTTATTAAGATTCATTAATTATATTATAGTATATCAACGGTCTTAGAAGGGTTCTCTCGGTTCTCTTGATATAATGGTTCTATATATATATATATATATATATATATATAACGGAGTGCTGTTAGTTTTTTTTTCTTCGATTTCGAACTCGATTCTCAACCGTTTTTTTATTCTAAGACCATCACTGGATAGATCGTGTCATTAGATTTAATTTGAGTGCTTAAAATCGAAATTTAGTTAAGGTTTTAATTTGGGGATTTTTCGCATTTGCATGCTTAATTGGTCGATTTTATTCTCTGGGTTTGAATTTCGGAAGTTTAAAAATAGGCTTACGTTTGCTTTGTGACAAGGAACATCATATTAAATTTGATTAATTTTGGTGAACTTTTGATTTTCTGGATTTTAATTAATTTTTAATCCTTAAATTCAAATTAATCTAATTAATTGAATTATTTTTGTGTTTTAAAAAAGGCCCAAAATTTTGAGATTGTACTTACTAATTACAATGGGTATTTTGATCTTCTAAAGTGTTCTCTTGAACGTTTTAGGCCTTGGATCCATTTTTTAAATGAGCATTCATGTGTGAGTTATGTTATTTGTGCATCTGTTGATTTAAAAATTGATCCTTTATTTTTATTATGCTCCACTGCTGTTGTTGCTGATGATTTTTCATCTTTCACATTCACTGTTTAGAACAAACATTACACAGTCACTGAGGAACTTTTTTGTGATGTGTTGCATTTTCCTCAGAATAACTTTGATAATATGCCCACTAATAGTGAATTAACTCAATTTTTCACTAATATTTGTTATCAAGGTCCTTTGGTGTTAACTAAGCTTTTAAAAAGCAATCTGGTTTGTGAATGGGATGTGTTCTTTGACATTTTGGCCAAAGTCTTCAGTAATTGCACCAAAAACAATTTTCAAAACATTACATCTCTGTTACAAGTTATTGGGTTTGCAATTGTTTTTAATCGTAGACTTAACTTTGGTCATCTTCTTTGGGAACTGGTGGTTAGAAGAGTCTTTAATGCTAGGAAAGAATTTGATAGTGATCGAAAGGTTAAATGTTATTATCCTCGTTTTCTAACACTTATCATCAATCATTTACTTTCTGATGACCATAAAGAACTGTTTAGGCTTGGTCGCTTTAATGTCTCTCCTACCACTGACCGGAAGTTTTTCCAAAGGTTACAAACTTCTCAAAGGTACAACATTATCCCAGTGCTCATATCTTCATACATGACCAGATTCATCAATCTTCCTGCACTTGAACCACAAGTTCCTGAGCAACAGATAGCCACTTCAGTCGGAACTTCATATGCAATTCCACTACAGGTAGTACATCCTAACCCTGAATCTTCTTCTGGTACTTTTGCTGAAACCCAAGTAGTTGTTAGATCTAACCAAGAGTTTGTAGAACCACAAACTCTAACCCAGGTCATATAGCCAAACACTGAGTCAACAACGCCCTTGGCCTCTCAACCTGTACGTTATGAACTTTTCAGATATAGAAGTAGTAGTGAAGATGATTCAATGAGTGATCCCATAGTTCTGCCTCATCCACCAAAGAAGAGAAGAACTTATCTTGAGGCATCTTTCAGCCCATTTGTATCCTCCCAAAAGGATATGGACTTTGAAATGGCCAATGAACAGACTCTAGAGACATCCTCTCAACAGGATGAATCTATTGAAATTCGTCATATGGTCGTGGCAACTTGTACTGAGTCAAGCACACTCTCATTACTCACAATGGGAGAAGACATAAACTTAGAAGAAACTCAGGACACCTTGTCAGGACAACACTTAGCATTGGTTGCAGTACCTACCATTGTCACGGTAGAAGTGATTTCACAGACATCAGAGGGAAAATCTGATTCTTTGCCTCCTTTAACAGAATCATTTTCTCCCCTCCCAGAGAGAACATCTCTGGCTCCCCTAAGGGATTTTCCACTCGCAGTTTTAACTGGAGAAAGCGGAAGGCAACTTAGTGAGTCTATCACTAAAGTAATTCAGAGTTCAAATCAAAATGATTTGATAGACTCCACTGAGGATTGGGATTTTCGAACTCCCATTGCACCACCACTGACCTCTCTTGAAGGGGCTAGGGTGATATTATTTGCAAGTACATCATCTGAAGGAGTAAGTGATAGACAGCTAGTGTTGAGAGATGTGAGGCAAACACTGTGTGAAACACAAGCACATGAGTCGAGTAAAACACCAATGAGAGAAATTGAGGTGAGTGCACACACTGACACAAACACTGCCTTGTTGTTAGCTCAAATAGCTGATCTACAGAAACAGTTACTCAAAACCCAGGATGAAAAGGAAATTTTACAAGCATAAGTGGTTGAACGGTCTTCTTCTTCCACCTCTGTCAATAATCAGTTGGGACTGCTCAAAGATGAAGTTGGTAATTTAAAGACATGTCTACTCCCCAAGATGAACTTCATTCAAGAATCTCATCTCCAAGTGACTTCAACTCTTTATGTACTCCAAGACTCTCAAAGGGAGATAGATATTATTTCTGCTAAAGTGGACTCACTTCAGAAGACTGTCGATGAAAATCAATTGTTGGATGATGTGAGGTTTGCTAAGATTGAAGGAGGAATGGAGCATCTCAATGAAGGAATGAAACATCTTTACTTTATGATCAAGAACTTTCATACACCTAATGTTGAGCAGAAGTGTTTCTTTGAAGAAGGTGATGGCGGAGATGATCAGGGAGATGATTATTGAGCTGGAAGGGATACTAGAGAGGAACATCCTAGCACTGATAGATATCGATCTGTAGAGGATTCCTCAACTAAGGGGGAGAAGAAAGAAGGAGTAGCTGGATAAGCTGGAGGAGCTGAAAAAGATAAGGGCAAAGGGAAACAGACAATATCTGTTAATGATGACTTCTACTACCATGATGAACAAGATGATTTTGATCCATACAGTATTCCGGAGGAAACTGTCCCTGAGGAGCCAATTGGTGTAGAGGAAAGGGAAGAATAAGCTAACTTTGATGAATGAGAAGAAGATGCTCCCTATGATCCTTTGTTTGAGAAAGAGCTGAGAAAGCAGCAGGCGGATCTTCGGAGAAGGGATGATGAGAATGCGAAGACATCTGAAATTATCACCCAGAAGATACAAATGTAAAAGGCTAAAAATGCTGAAAAACAACGTCTTTACAATCTGAAAGTTGAAGAAAGGAAATTAAACGTTAAACTCAAGTTGGGTGATAGATGGGATAGAGCTAGGGAAATGTTTGCACTCCCTCAAAGAGTAACAAATAATGATCGTGAGTTCTTTAAGATTCTTGACAAGTTCAGAACTGTCAATCCAGACAATACAGTTTACATGAAGGCTTTGGATGCAGAAATCTCAAGAATTACTATTGGATTTGAGTCAGAAATGGATTGTATATCTATGTTTCGAGTCATTTTTCAGGATCATTCACTGTCTCACCTAATTTCTTTGAGGGCCGCACATTGTCAGAGCTCTGGGTTTTAATGAGAAAGGTTCAAAGGACATCTCATCTAAATGAATTTCTTTATGATCAGCTTAAGGCATTTGCTATAAAGGCTAGTCCTCAAGTTGTCAAAGTGCCCTTTCAAGTCAAATTCTATACGGGTAAAGCAATTCAGACTTACAATGTGGATCCTGATTCTCTGAAGATACAAACTGTCTTGCAATTGGTGAAGTTGGAGAACATGTTAAGAACTTCTGGATTTGCTTCTCAAGAAAATATTGAAGTTGTTGACATGATCTCAGATTACTACAACATTCACATTCCTAGGTATCATCGGCTAAAGAATAGGTTGAAGAAAGCTACACCTCAACCAGTCAGACCAACTTGTCTCATTTCAGAAAGTGATCGTGTCCTTGATAAATAATTGTTAAGCACCTTACAAGATCCTGAAGAAGGTGAGATTAGAGATTAAGGCACGTGAACTCAAGCTCAAGTTGTATTGTAATATGTTTAGAGCTTAGGTGAATCAAGATATGATCAATGTATTCATATGTTCAGTCTAGAGGAACATTTATCTTTTATTTATCTTTATTGTTTGAATCTGGAAATGTTATATATAAACCAGAACTTTTTATTATTTACTTGGCTCTTAAAGTCTTATCTTTTTCTTGTTTATTAGTTGAGTTATCCTCTAGGTATTTGGTTGTTATTGTCTAACAAACATATAGGGGAAGATTGAAAGACATATGCATAGCCCTATTTGTAAACACTGAGGATTCGACTCAACTTAAACAAGAATGTAATAAGTAAATAATAAGTTAAACTATCACAGGAATCTCAGAAGATAATATCAGTCAAGAGAATGAAGATTAAAGTCAATCTACAGACTTGAAGTAATTCTACATTGAAAGAAGTTCATTTATTTGATCAAGCCTAGTGAAGTATAGTGTCAACATCATTCAGTAGAAGTTCGTCATTACATTCAATGGTTCAAGGGATGATTCTGCTTTCAAGAAGTTGAATCAATTCTATTTTAATTAACTAAATCAATAGTTAATTTAATCAATAATTTAATTCTAGTTGAATTAAATTATTCCTTAAATTAATTGATAAGTTAATTAAATTGGAAATAATTTTAAACTAGAATGACCTTGGATTGTACTAGGATGACTATGAAAATGACTTGGTATGACTATCTATGACAGTCACACCGATTGTCATTGTAGTACAATGTTAGTCATATCGAAAGTCATCCTAGTTCTATGGTTAGTCATCCCGAAAGTCATTGCAAGAGGAAATGATAGTCATGACAGTTATACTCTAAGTCATACCGATAGTCATTGGTATTCAGTTGAAGTTAGTCATTCTAATTCAATTAGAGGCGTACAAATAGCACAAGGGCAGTTGACAACAACGTAGAGTTTTTAAGACAGTAGCATTAAAGTGTGTATCATCTATCTATCTCCTGCCTTAAACACAAGTACAACCGAGCTTCAATATCAAATCAGTGAATTAATTTCTAGCTTGTATTGTTAAATCTAAACCCCTTGAAGTTGTTTACTTGTACTCTTTGACTATCTAGCGGATCATAATCCCTAGAATTTATCTCGAACTACTTTTCAGTATTCGATCTTTTTATTACAAAAATAGATAAGTTCATGTTGAATTTATTCTAGTTTTGTTTTAATTAGTTTGAGATTCAAACCTTGTAATCCGTACTGTATTTGCAACACCCTTCAAGTTTAATATAAGTTATATTTAACTTGAATCTTGTTTCATTTCATTCCGCACTTATTTGTTCTTGGATTGTTAAATAACGAAACGAACAAATTCGATAAAATGATACAGTTTGTACTCAACCTCCCCTTCTACAAACATATCAGAACCTAACATTGGTGGATTTTGTTAAAAGTTGTGAAGTTTGTCAAGCCAATAAAAGTGAGCATGTAGCTTATCCTGGGCTATTGCAGCCATTGGAAGTTCCACATCAACCTTGAAAGCATATTTCTATGGATTTTGTTGAGAAATTACCTATGTCTGAGGGAATGGACACAATTCTCTGTTGGTCGTTGATATATTGTCTAAATATAGTCATTTTCTAGCAGTAAAACATCCTTTCACGGCAGTAGAGGTTGCTGACTTATTCTTAGAAAACATATTCAAGCTGCATGGTCTTCCAGATTCTATAGTCTGTGATAGGGACAAGATCTTCACAAGTTTATTTTGGACTTCAATCTTTGAAAAATTGGGAGTGTCTACGCATTTTAGTTCGGCTTACCATCCTCAGTCTGATGGGCAAACTGAGAGGCTCAATCAATGTTTACAGTCTTATTTGAGATGTTTCTCTTGTGATAAACAAAAGAGTTGGAATCAATGGTTGTCTATGGCTGAATACTGGTATAATACTTCTTTCTATACCAGTTTAGAGTTAACTCATTTTGAGGCACTTTACGGTATCAAACCAGTTCCGTTATGTCTGGGAGATATGCAAGATATGGTTATACCTGTAGCTCAAGATATGTTACAGAAAAGAGTACGTGTGCTGCAAACTGTTAGAGACAATTTGGTTAAAGCTCAACATCGAATGAAGTATTTTGCAGACCAGAAAAGAACTAAGAGAGTTTCTAATGTGGGAGATTGGGTTTATCTTAAACTACAACCTTATAGACAGCAAACTATAGTTATAAGAACATCTTTGAAGTTGTGCTCCAAGTTCTTTGGTCCTTTTCAGGTGTTGGAAAAGATAGGCACTGTGGCTTACAAGCTTAAGTTACCAACTCATTCAAAAGTACATCCTGTTTTTTATGTTTCTTTGCTTAAGAAACATGTTGGAAGTGTGACAATGACTAGTGGCAGTTTACCTGAGTATAACACTGAAGATATCATTCCACTGGAACCTTTGAAGATTTTTCAAAGGAGACAAGTGGTGAGACAGGGACAGAACGTGGCTCAGTGGCTAATTCATTGGAAGGGATTGGAGCAGTTTGAATCATCTTGGGAGGATGCAACTTTTATCAAAAGTCAATTTCCTACATTCCAGGCTTGAGGACAAGCCTATTCTGATGAGGGAGCATTTGTCATGATACAGAATAATTGAATTGTAAAAATTGGAGGGAAAGTTAGTTACAGAACGATTACAGGACAGCTAGCTTAGACTTAGTCTATATTGATAACTCCAGAATCCGATCTAGTCCTTCCTGCCGTTCCCATGCCTGGATGCGGTGTTGCTGCTGGTGGGTGTCTGTAAAACAACACCGGAGGGGGGTTTGGACCCTGGCGGCGCCTCCGGCGTGAGAGTAAGTGATGGCTTTGGAAGGGAAGATAAGACTATAGAGATATCTAAATATGGAGGGTGTGTGTATAGATTGTGTAGAGAGAGAGAGAGTGTAACCCTAAACCTTTCCTTCTTGGGCTATTTATAGGCCCAAAATTAGGGTTCAGGGGGGTACCTGCAATCATGAGCGTTGGATCCTAGGTAGGTGGGACACCTGGATGATGTTGATGGGTCACATGTGTTCAGGTGAGAATTGTGGTGACATGTGCCAGGCTCCTGCTGGCGTGTGGTTCAAATAGAATATACTTGTGTCAATCATTGGATATTCCCTATTGTGCCCAGGTGTGATTTCTGACACCGTCTTGTATTTTCCACGTCATAGTTGACGATCTTATCATTCGTCATTTGAGCTTATCCTCCCTTGAATATCTGTAGAACTTTGTTTGCCTAAGTCAAGATCTGGGGAGTGAGTCAGGGCTGCTTGGGAGTCAGAGTTCTGGTACCACCGAACATGCTGCATCCCGGAGTCTGAGTGAGTCCTGAGCCCGGGCTCAGGCACTAGATTTTGGAGTCAGGGCTCTTATAGCCTATCATATATAATATCAATTGTAACCATTAGATGGGGTATCTTGTCTGTATCTTCCTCTTTTCTGTTATTGTAAACATTTCTATAAGTAATATCATAACATGGTTAAAGGCCCTCAGCAGTGTCGAATTGGACCGGATATTTTTTCAAATCGGGCTTTTTGAGCTTTTTTTTTCCAGATTGAAACCAGATTTATGGATTTGGGCTTTTTGTAGTACATGCTAGTCTATCATAAGCATTAAGCATGTCTAGGTGCATTATCCTTGATGCCCCGTAGTTTTTGCGTCTTTTCTACTCTTGTTATCGTATGCCACAAGCTAGGGTTTTATCAAAACACAAAACTAATAATTGTTTCTCTCTTGTTTCAATAACAATGGATTTTTCTGACGATTCATTTACTGATGATAATCAATCAATGTACGATGATGAATCACTGGAGCCAATGGGGTCTCCAAGTTTTGATGATAAATCAAAGGAGATCAAGGAGACAAACACTTATAAAGTCCTGACGAAAGCTGAAATACAGAAAATTCAAGAACACGTTGTTACCCTACTTTCAACTGCTCTTACTGTACCAAGAACTGCTGCTGCTATTTTACTACGAAACTACAAGTGGAACGTCGATTATGCGCAAGAAGCATGGTTTAATGATGAAGATGGAGTACGTGAATCTGTTGGTTTACTTAAGAAGCCTATTGTAGGATCCCGTAAACCCGGAGATTTACTGGTATGTGGTATATGTTTTGAAGATTATGTTTTTACTAAAGATTTTGAAAATGCTGTAGGGTTTTGTGGCCATAAATATTGTGGCGCATGTTTGAAGATTTATATTAGTGTAGCTATCAGTAATGGTCCTGGATGCTTGTTTTTACGATGTCCTGATCCGGGTTGTGGTGCTGTTATCGGAGAAGATATGGTTGATTTGTTGGTGTCTGATCATGAAGACAAGAGGAAGTTTAAGGAATTTTTGTTTAGATCATATGTTGATTTAAATAATAATAAGATTAAATGGTGTCCTACCGCGGATTGTGAATGTGCTATTGAGTGTGAGCTAGGGAGTGATAGTTATGGTGTTACTTGCAATTGTTTGGGTAGTATTTGTTGGCATTGTGTTGAGGATTCTCATCGTCCTGTTGATTGTATAACGGTGGGAGAGTGGATTGTGAAGAATACTTCGGAGTATGAAAATGTGTCTTGGATACATGCTTATACGAAGCCGTGTCCTAAATGCAAGGTGCCAATTGAGAAAAACAGTGGGTGTATGCGCATGACTTGTAAGCCTCCCTGTGGATTTGTGTTTTGTTGGATATGCCTGGACTCGTGGAATAAACATGGTTATTCGACATGTAATGGTTATATGGACGGGGGAGCAAGTGGAGTGGATAAGCGTAGATCGCAGGCTAAGGAACACATTGAAAGATATCTTCATTATTATGAAAGGTGGGCTGCAAATCACAACTCGAGAGAGAAAGCATTAGCCGATCTACGTGACATAAAAGCTGAGAAACTTCAGCGACTTGAGCAAAAACATGATCAGTCAGCAGGACGATTGAAATTTATTACAGAAGCTTGGGAGCAAATTGTTGAATGTAGGCGAGTGTTAAAGTGGAGCTATGTGTACGGCTATTTCATGCCGCAGGAAGCATCAAAGAAGATAAAACTATTCGAGTTCTTACAAGGTGAGGCTGAGGTGGTTCTAGAAAGGCTCCATAATTATGCGGAAAATAAACTAAACCAGTACATAGACGGTGATGCTAATACTGATAAATTCAATACAGAGTTTCGTAAGGAGCTTACAAATCTGACTAGCGTAACTGGAAGGTATTTTGCAAATTTTCTTAAACGAATAGAATATAGTCTTCCAGAAGCAGAGTGTGGAGTCTGGCAATGTCAAATATGCACCTACCTGAATGAGGGTGAGCATAAGACCTGCTTCATGTGCCTGCGAAACTTTGGCGAACAAGAGAGTGGTGGTTGGCAATGTCAGGTATGCACCTTCCAGAATGAGAGTAATCATGACTTCTGCTCTATGTGCGCTAATGCCAGATAAGGCAGCGCCACCAGGCCGGAAATTCAACAGGAAAGAGCACAATCAAGGCTGCAAGGAATTTTTATTTTAATGTTTTTTCAAATATATTAATTTACGGAATTTAATAACTAGCTGCTACATTTTTTTTCAAGCGAAAAGGTTTTTGGTTTTACCCTATTATCTCCAAAAGTTGATTTAGTTCCCCTTTTCTGTTCTATATTTTTGTGTCAAGCATTTTGCAACTTTAACATGTTCAGTTGATTGTTTGGGCTGAATGAATTTAGATGAGCGTGATATAAAGGTGTGTACTCTTTTGTAGGTGAGTTCATTGCAACACCATCATCACTAATCTTCCATTCAACAAGCGTTGATGAGTCCCTACATTTTTAGATAATCAACGTAGCTTGTCATTTTAGTATTCATTCCAAGTTGATAAGCGATAACTTCTCTAAAGTAATCAATTATAAAGTGAACAAATTGTTCTTGAGTGATATATACACTGATTTGAGTACTTTAAATAAGTGTACGTGAAGATCAGGTAGATGAGTGTAGGGCTGTTTACGAACCGAGGCGAGCCGAGCTTTGATGTAAACGAGCCGAGCTTTACTTTTTCCTCAAACGAACCGAGC
Source organism: Heracleum sosnowskyi (assembly GCA_030848705.1). Classification (NCBI taxonomy): domain Eukaryota; kingdom Viridiplantae; phylum Streptophyta; class Magnoliopsida; order Apiales; family Apiaceae; genus Heracleum; species Heracleum sosnowskyi. The sequence continues at coordinate 10,596,729 of CM061245.1, forward strand.
CGAGCCGAGCTTTCTTATCGCACAAAATTCGTGTTCGAGCTCGAGCTCGTTAACTAACGAGCCGAACACGAGCTTTTATCGAACAAAAACGAGCCGAGTCGAGCCGAGCTCATTAGAACTTACAATTTTTATAGATAATAAAGCCCAATTTTTCTTAGCCCAATGAACTAAAACATTTTTTGTCGAAACCGAACCCAATTTCCCAATCAATTCTCAATAAACCTAAAATACACATACTATAAATTACAAAATTAATTTAAAATGTTAACAAATAATATAAAAATATTTCGAATATATCATAATTTTTTCGAGCTTTATCGAGCCGATCTCGAGCCGAACGAGCTCGAGTCGAGCTCACTAATAGCTCGGCTCGAGCTCGTTTTCTTAACGAACAATTTTTTGTGTTCGAGCTCGAGCTCGAGTTATTAACGAGCCGAGCCGAATCGAGTACTTAACGAGCCGAGCTCGAGCTTGTTCACGAACAACTCTGTTCGTGAATAGCTCTAGATGAGTGAGATATTTTAAGGAAAACGATGGACACTTTGATATAAAACCTCATTCAAATTTTTGCTCTGTTGGCCTCCTAATTAATTCCATCTTCTTTTTCTTAAGATTGTATTATCATTTTTTAAATTGTTACAGTTACAAAACCTAATAATTTATATATAAATCTTTGCTTTTTAAATTAATTACTGAAAGGAATTGTTAAAATTAGGATGAACATATAACACCTAGCTAGTCAAATTACACAGAATGGTCATTTCAGGAAACGCCTTCGATTTACGTTAATGAATGGTGATTGGCTTAATGGCTACAGCCTACAATTTGACGTACAAAGAAAAGCAATCCTCCATTCATTTATCGCGACAAAAATAAAAAGAGATCTTAAAATTTTTTAGCCTAAATTAACGCTTCCCCAATTAGTCCACAGAATATTATACCAATTCTGTACTTTTAAGATGATATTACGAGTAATGCCAAAATTCTTTCCAAATAATATGGCATTACACGGGATGAATTTTGATTTGTGAATATATATGTACACTGTGTCTTATATTATTATTAGAAAATTTATAAAATATCAATTATATATTAAAAAATATTTTTCTTACTAGTAATTTACGAGATGTTTTTGGAGATATATATATTGTAGGAGACGAATAAAACTTTACAAAAAAATTGATTATCTTAATTAACAAAATATAGTTTAGGTAGGAGTAGGACTCTATTAGGAGTAGGCCTCTTCTACCTCTTCTATGTAGAAAGTCTTTAATGCCCAAAATATATTTTCGATTCCCTAGCATTTATATCATTCTTTATATATACTTCTTGTTACCCCTGTTTCGTGAAATAGGGTTTAATCAAGCTGTTTCTTTATTGTGCCATCAACACAGATGGATTGTTTCGAAGATCCATTTACTGATGATGAATCAATGGAGCCAATGGATTCCGAAAGTTTCGATGATGAATCAATGGAGATTAAAGAGTCGTCGAAAACTTATAAAGCTTTGACGAAAGATGATATAAAGAAAAATCAAGAAGATGATGTTGCACTACTTTCAACTGCTCTGTCTGTACCAACAAGTGCTGCTGCTATTTTACTACAAAACTATAAGTGGAACGTCGAGAGTGCGCAAGATGCATGGTTTAATGATGAAGATGGAGTACGTGAATCTGTTGGTTTACTTAAGAAGCCTGTCGTAGGATCTCGTAAATCCGGAGATTTACTGGTATGTGGGATTTGTTTTGAGAATTATGTTTATAATGTGCGTTTTGAAAGTACTGTAGGGTTTTGCGGTCATAGTTTTTGTCGTGCATGTTTGAAGACTTATGTTATTGTAGCTATTAATGATGGTTCTAGATGCTTGTTTTTACGATGTCCCGATCCGTCTTGTCATGCTGTTATCGGAGAAGATATGGTTAATGTGTTGGTCTGTCGTGAAAATATGAATAAGTATAAGGAGTTTTATTATAGATCGTATGTGGAATTAAGTAAAGCGAGGAAATGGTGTCCTGCAAGGGATTGTGGAGGTGCTATTGAGTATGAACTCGGGAGTGAGAATTCTGGTGTTACTTGTGAATGTTCGTTTAGTTTTTGTTGGCATTGTGCTGAGGATTATCATAGTCCGGTTGCATGTGAGACGGTGAAAACATGGATTTTGAAGAATACTTCAGAGTCCGAGAATGTGACTTGGGTACTTGCTAATACAAAGCCTTGTCCTAAATGCGAGGTTCCAATTGAGAAAAACAGTGGGTGTATGCACATGACTTGTAAGCGTCCCTGCCATCATGAGTTTTGTTGGATATGCCTAGGACCGTGGCTCGCACATGATTCAAAGACATGCAATGGTTACAAGGAGACTGTGAGGAGAGGAGAAAGTGAAGTGCATAAGCGTAGACAGGGGGCTCAGGAATACATCCAGAGATATGCTCATTATTATGAAAGGTGGGCTGCAAATGACAAGTCCAGAAAGAAAGCATTAGCAGATCTACATGAGATAAAAAACGAGAAACTTGAGAAACTTGAGAAGAAGCATCATCAGCCAGCCGGACAGCTGACATTTGTTACGGAAGCTTGGGATCAGATTGTCGAATGTAGGCGAGTGTTAAAATGGACGTATGTGTATGGATATTATATGCCACCAGAAGCATATGCTAAGACAGAACTTTTTGAGTATTTACAAGGTGAGGCTGAGGTGGCCTTAGAAAGGCTCCATGATTGTGCTGAGAATAAGCTGCAAAAATACTTTGAGGATGATGCTAATTCAGACGAATTCAATAAAGTCTTTCGTAAGGAGCTTACAAATTTGACAAGGGTAACTGGAAGATATTTTTCGAACTTTCTTAAAGGATTAGAGAACGGGCTATCTGAAGTTGATAATCCTCCGTCAAAAGTAAAGCATGTCCAACTGAAAGACGCCTGGAAGTGTCAATCGTGTGGCCATCCTAATGATGGTGAGCATAACATGTGCTATATGTGCTTGAACCCATGCCATCTCAAGAGGTAAGAACTCCATCAAGGCAACTAGATATTTTATTTCTTATTTTTCAAGTCAGCTTCGTTTAGTTGATTTAATAATTACTTCAGTTGCTACTGGTTTTGTTTTTACATTAATTTTCTTAGTAGTTAAATTTTGCTTACTTTGTATTCAGTGTTATTAATCGCCAATTAATCGTTAGACAGCAGACCACCAAACTGATTAAGCAAAAATCGGTTAATTAATCGTTTTTTCAGAAAACGGTCAAAAATCGGCTGAAATTGTCAAAATCAGTCAAAAATCGGATTAATTGGTCAAAATCGGGCTATTTATTAAAAATAGTTAAAATTAGAAAAATAATTTAAAATTTTAAAAGTTAGAAACTTGATTAAACAATAGAAAAAATATTATTTTTGTACATACAACTATAATTTTAGATGTCTAAATTGTAAATTCTCTTAATTTTTTCTCTCAAATTGATCTATAATTGAAAAATTAAACCTTCAAAATTTTATTTATTACAATTATATAATATTTTTAACATATATGCATAAATATATGATAATAACGTATGTTTAGTTGAAATAACGAAACAATTATAAATAGAAATATAATTGTATATAGAAAATATTATTAAATTTATTTGGATTAATCATTCTGATTAATCCCCGATTACCCGATTAATCCCTGAACGGTGCTTTTACCGATTAACTTCGATTTTCGTTTTTTCCAACCCTGCTTGTATTAGGCAAATCTTATGTTTTAGGGGTCATTTGGCAAATCTGAATAATTTTTATCTGAATGATTAAAATTTCTGAATGATCAGAATGATTCAAAAATCTGAATGCTGAATGAATAAAATTATTTGGTAAATAAAATTTTGTAATATCTGAATGACATAATATTCTATGTTTTATACTTTATAAATATTTTTATATCACAATAGAATTACTTACATGTTAAATTAAAAAATAGCAGTATTAAATTAATTAACAAATGTTAAAAACAACTTTTTTCTCAGAAATTACCAAAAATACTTTTTTTTTAAAGGTTTTTTTGCGATTATACTATCCTCTAAGAATATTTGTAAAAATACGGTTGACAATCAAAACCAACTTGTTTTTATGGCTTTGTGGAGAATAATTGAAGTTGTTTTTTTTATTGCAATTGAGGTTGTATTTGATCGTATCCACTTGCTATTTCTGCAAAAAATAATATCATAAAATCATATTTTTTGTGGAAAAAATATCAGAAAAACGTATATTTGAAAAAAAAATTATCTTTGAAAATTTCTGGGCTCTGACCCATATTTATAACCATTTCATATTTTCAATATAATTTAATACATAATATACATTGTAAATTTAAATCAGCGTAAATCAATTAGACTTTAAATTACTTCTCTTAAAATTATAAATTTCATAATAGTGAAATCAAATAAGAAAATGGTTGAAATTTTAGATTGTTAAGATTGTTATAGATATAAAAACGACTTGGCATGTTTGATCGACGTAACTGAATTTGTTCAGGCAAAATTTTGAGGAGGAATGATTCAGGAAGAATCGGTCAGCACTATAAACAACAACCCAAACAATCTGATTCTTTCATACTCTTTCGGTTCAACTCATTCCAAAGCAATCAGCTACAAACAAATGGGGCCTTAATGTTTGGTTTGATTGGAATGAATATTATAAAATTTCAATGAAGTAAAATTTTCTTATTTTGTAAATTTTCTATGCTATGCAATAAGTGATGTTTGAGTCTTCTGCTGGAGCAATGAAAAATGTGTAAAAACGTCACGAAAAAGGGGCATTCCGAGAATTGAACTCGGGACCTCTCGCACCCTAAGCGAGAATCATACCACTAGACCAAATGCCCAGATGTCTGCAAATCCAAAAATAATATTTGAAACATTTGCCTGCCAAATATGGGCATGGTAAACTCTGTTTCTGATTGTTGTGGCTAGAGAAAGTTGAAATATGAATGTTAGAACAGAGTTTCACAAAGAAGTGTAGTTTAGCTTCAAGACTAAATTATAGGACAAGGGTGTTTTTTCGTAACAATTCAGATTCATCTACTGACAACGGAAACAAGCAAAACCAGACATGCTTACAGATTAAAAGACAAATAAGCAAGGACGATTAGATAAGTGAAGAATCCAATACATACATAGTATGTAATGTTTTGGACAAGTTATGCCTCTGGCACAATTTATTTGGAAGAAATGAAATACGGTCCATAAGTATAAAATGGTCATGGTTGCTTCCACGGATGACACTGAAGGTTAGAGCAAGGCTGCACCCATGTAGTTTTGCACTCTGCTTCTCCACTGCTGCCATCACAACACTTGCAAATCAATCCCAGCGTTGCCACCAATTTCGAGTAACGTCCCCTACTCTTCGTATCAGTATTCGTTCCGCTAAGAGAGGAAACTGATAAAAGATTATGAGTAGAAGATGAAGAAGTAGAAAGTGTCCTGGCTTTTGCAAAACTAGTGAGGTGAAATAATATTATCACAGACATAAGGAAAAGCACAGAAGACTTGGAAACACCCATGATCTGTTTTCTCTAGTTACTCCAAAGGTTTTTAATGTTGGAGAATATTTGATCAGTCTCCTGTTTTGAACATTCATTCCACATAGAAGTATAGAATATATAGACTTGAAGACAACAGACAGACCAGCGTCCTAGTATAGATGTGTGTTGTATTACTTTTTCATCGGTTTTTATAAGACGTTAGTATTTTCATAATTTGATTTTTACTTGAATTTTTTTATTTGAGATCTGATGCTGTTTTCTAGATTTAAAGGGGGGTTGTTTGGGGCTGGCTTCGTATTAATAAAAGGATCAATTTAGGATTAAAATAAAATTAATTAATTAAATCAAAATGAATATTTAAGTGTAAATGAATAGTGGAATATCAAAGCTCCCCCTAGAACCCTCAATGTAGTTTGGAGAGCCATTATGGGTTGTTTACCGACCCTTAGACAGTTGTCTCAGAAACGAGTCCAGGTGAACACTCGATGCCCGGTCTGTTTAACGGAAGAGGAATCAATCATGCATTGCTTGGTGGACTGTCCGTTCGCAAGAATGTGCTGGAGTAGAAGTTTCCCAGGATTTCAGGGGTCACAGACTGCGGATTTTGAAGAATGGCTGGGGGATGTATTTCAAAGCAACAGTCAGAGCAAAAGTGCAGAGGTGGTGACAGTATGTTGGGCGATTTGGAGACATAGGAACGATGTTATATGGAACAGCAAATTCTCTAATGCTAACAGAGTTGTAGCGTCGGCAAAGCAGTACCTTTTACAGTGGAAATGTGCCCAAGTTAATTGTTCTAGTGCATCGTCGAGATATGTAGTTCAAGGTGATGGTGCTTTGTCTTGGGTCAGGCCTCAAGGTAACTCAATAAAGGTAACGGTTGACGCGGCTCTATTTGCAGATCGAGAAGAATATGGGCTGGGTTTAGTAGCTAGAGACTCAGATGGCAAGATGGTAGCTGCTAGAACTCGATGTTTCTCAGGTAAGGTGGCTGCAGAATTCGCAGAAGCTGTAGCCATCAAGGAGGCCTTGTCCTGGATAAAAGAGTATGACTGGCAAGAGGTGGTTTTGGAATCTGATTGTTTGGCAGCTGTTCAAGCAGTTAGAAGCAAGGTAGAGATGAGATCGAGCTTTGGACTTGTGGTGGAAGAGTGTCGGAGAGAGATCCGATTTTCAAACATAGTTTCTTTGTTATTCATTAAACGATCTGCTAATACGGTTGCTCATCGCTTTGCTAGAGCATCGTATAAATATCCTGATCGTAGATTTGGTAGGAATGATATTCCTACAGAATTTCTTGATTGTATTGCGTTGGAATCTAGTATGGAATAAAATCTTAAGCTTCTGTCAAAAAAAAAAGTGTAAATGAATAGATTTCTAGGCACTGGTCGTTTCGTATGAATTTGATCGGTAACTTTCTTGTCATTTTCAAATTTCATATCAGTGGATAGGATTGTTTTTTATAGGTAATTAATTCATTAATAAATGGTCATATGACATCTATAAAAATAATTAATATTGAACAAACGCGTAATAAAGTAGATCAAATTAAAAATTTCTTTATCCGAGCTATGATCATCGAGTAGATCATTCATTATAGTACATCTCTCGCTCATATCGTTAAAATTTGCAGTCTTAAATAAGTGAGAGTAATCTATTGTAATCATGAAGAATGTATATATCCAATTGATCAAAACGTATTTGAAATACTGATCGTAACTGCGATCACATACAATTCAAATCAAAAATCAATATTATGAATCCTGCATATCTACGACTCCGGATACTAAAACAAACCAAACTCTCACAAGACAAGAAGAGAGAGAGAACAAACTCAAATTGTTATTTACATTGAATTTGATGTTGTCGTTAACTAGAGAAGTGTGATATGTTTTCTTAATATTTTTCACTAATTTCTTTTCTTTAAATCTGTTTCAAATATGCATACTCCATTACAGAATTTATATATCTTTTAACAAATAAAAATGGGATTTTCACTAAAATTTTACCTCATTCAATTAATATCAAACATAACAAAAATTATATCAATGACATATTTCTAGTAGCCCTACTTAGTAATATTGCTCCTTATTGGCTTAACATGTAATATGATTACCGTAACAAAATTATGTAAAAAACAATGTGCTAATACACGCTCCGTTGACGAGTAGGAGGACCGAACTGGACCAGTTCAAGAGGCACAGAAATTATTATTTATGTGATTCTTCTCGAATTATTTTGTATCCCAAATCCCAATTACTCTTTTCTAAATTAGAGAATTCAGAGGCAGAGGAGCTTTTGTGAAAGTCATAGTGCGTATTCGGCGAAGCATTTATAACTTAAAATGAGTAAGTGTCATATAAGTGATAAGTTGATGAATTCTTATAAGTTATACGGGTGTTTGGATAAATTTACTTATAAGTTAGTGAAGAATTTGCTAAATTAAATTTGAAAAAATAATTTTTAAATACAATGATTTCAACACTTGTATTTTAAATTAAAAAAATATTTAAAAACGTAAATATAAAAATATAAAATATTAGGAAAATAAAGAAATCAAAAAATAAGTTGATAAGTTAAGTAAAATGTTAATGATTTCTAACATTCAACTTATAATTATAAATTATCAAATAAGTTGAGTATACAAATAAGCGCAAAGTCCGAGTCAAAAAGTACAACACGCTTGCTTCCGTTCCACGTCCTTGGATCTTAGGATTATGAGGATGGAAACTTCCTGAGCACTACTATAATCAATCATATTATTAGCAACTGTAAACAACTCGGAAACATTGCAACTTTTTGGTTTTTGTTTTTATTTCGATCCAATCAACTGTTGTTAATTACTCCACTGGTTAAGAACCCTTAACACACGCAAACAAATTAACAACATAGCATGTCTAATCAGATGCCACATTATTGCTTCCCATGTGAATATAGACTTGAGTCAAGTTTACGTTGCAAGTTACATTTCCTTTTAATCAAATATTATCAAATTTCATTTCGAGTAATGCTATAGATATCAAATCGGGTATCAAAATAAGTTACAAAATGACATGACAATGATGATGTCGCACTATGACATGTTTTTATTGATAAAATCGGTGTGAATGCACGCAAATCCATTATTATATAATCAATCAAAATCTGACACGTGTTATTTGAAATCTTCAACATTTTTCATTTCATAATGTACTAAAAATTGCGTACTTGTGTTATATATTACTAATAATATATTTGGGGCAGCTTAAGACTTAAGTTAGAGTTCTGTCAAAAAACAAAAAGAAGAAAGACTTGAGTTGATGTAATTGTTTGCCACAGAAGTTGTGGACAGCCTAGTATATTCTTAAGATAACAATTTCACTTACAGAAGGTCCCCTGCAAGTTCTACCCTGCGAAACATGAAAGGGATAATCTCTTCTATATATAATAATCTATCTATCTATCTATTACTATATATTATACGCCAATACAAGGGCAAAAGTTGCTAATTAAATAGTCACGAAATTACTGTTTTACCCTTCTTTTTTTTAAATAACAAAACTGCCACTCGTATATTATTATACAAAAATGTTTTAATAGATGTGTTTACTACAAAGAATCGAACCTACAACCTCCTTCCAAGATATTCATGGGCTTAACCACTATGCTACATGCCTTATTAAATTTATTTCAAAAAACTTATTAGATAACCCACGTCTTTTCCCTTTTTTTTTGAAAAATAACAAAAATGTAACTCGTATATTATTATACAAAAATGTTTTAATAGATGTGTTACTACAAAGTATCCATGTGCTTAACCACTATGCTACATGCCTTTTTGAGTTTATTCCAAAAAACTTATTAGATAACCCACGTTTTTTATCTCTTATATTATTTTTTTTACTTTGATGTTTGAATAAATAAAATATTGGTTTGAATTATTTATATAAATTTGTTTTTCTTTTTTCCTTTTTGTAATTTTATATATCTATATATTCAATCACTATATATTATTACAGTTGTATGTTTTCAATTTAATATATATTATTATGTTGATTATAATTCATAATTTATATTATATATTTATATTATACTTTATTTGAATTAAATTAATTATTCATGCATAAAATATACTATTAAAATTCGATCTAATATAAGAAGTATTATACACATTATATCTCTCATTATTAGTTATTTCTAGAATTTTTAAATTAAGAACATTAGCATTCAAATTATACAAAAAAATTGTCTACCTACTCTATTCGTCACATCCAGCAAACTCGGATTCAGAAAGAATCTCATTTTTTGGTAGTACGAAGGGGGAATTGGCCCAAAAATTGGGTCAATTACGAGACGAGGGCGGAGGAAAAAAGACGAGAGAGCAACACGACTTAAGATTCTACTAATAGCCGCCCATTTGTTTCGTGTAAAAAAAATGAAAAGATCGGAACATGGGAATAGATCGAATCAGAGTTCACGCCGCCCGCCCTGAACAAATAGGAGGCGTGGGCCACAGGTCGCACAATGTATTGTTCATTTGTTAACATTTTCTAAAGTAACATGTCATTCTTTATTAACTTATCTATATCTTTTTCCACCTTTCTAACTCCCTCCCCCTCAACCCCAGTGACGTTCGTGTCAAAAATCGGGATGAGTTTTTAAAATATAGGATATTACATAGTATATAATTACATAATGATCAGTCAGATTGTTAGTAGACGATTAAGTTTGGGAAAATTGAAAATTACAAGTTTTGAAAATAGAATTTCAAATTGTATTCCAAAAATTATTGTACGATGTTAAAAAAAAGGTATAATCTTTCATAATAATAATAGAACTTTATAGAATACATTAAATTGATTCGTAATGTCATATAATCATTTTAATAAAATGAAATTCTAAATAGGGTTTGTGGGTCCTTGACGACATCCTCTACAACATATACAATATTTCTTATATTCGGTCGAATTTCAATAGTATAATTTATGTATGAATAATTAATTTAATTCAAATAAAGTATAATAAAGATATATAATATAAAAGTATGAATTTTAAACAACATAATTAATATATATTTAATCGAAAACATACAATTGTAATAAAATTCAGTGATTGAATATATAGGTATATAAAATTACAAAAAGAAGCCTCTGGGCTTGTAGATGAGTTGGTGAAAGCACTGGTTATTGACCAAAGCATTCAAGGTTCGATTCATGGAAGCGTGGGGAATTCTTCCTGCACTCTAGGGTCTGGCGTGATACCGGTTGGGGTGTCCGGAAAATAAACTTTTTGACCAAAATTACGAAAAGATGAAAAGAAAAACTGATTTATATAAATAATACAAACCAATATTTTATTTATTTAAAAATCAAAGTAAAAATAATATAAGATAAGAGAGGAAAGACGTTGATTATCTAATAAATTTTTTGAAGTAAACTCAAACAGGTATGTAGAATAGTGGTTAAACCCATGAACATCTTAGAAGAAGGTTGGAGGTTTGTTTCTTTGTATAACAACTATTAATATATTTTTTCATAATAATATATGAGTGACATTTTTGTGACGGCCATTTAATTAGAAACTTTTGCCCTTGTGTTGAGGTTTAATATATAGTAATAAATTGGATTAAAATTTGTAACTGTAAAATGATATTCCAAACACATTATTAATGCATTTACTAAGTGTGTTAATATAATTTAATATAAAGATGAACACATGAGAGGAGTGCAGAATCAGTTCCCAAGTAAAAAACTAAAAACAAATAGGTGACATGAATACTCTAAACTGTAATAGGTGTTCATCTCCCAAAGTGTTTATCACAAACTTGAGTGATGTGAGAGTGTGCAAAGATGCGTCGGCCTTCAGATTCGTTTTAAAATCCTTTATCTCATTCATGCATGTTCGATTATATTACAACAACATTGCATGCATATAACCTATTCATAATCTAGATTGAAAAAAAAAAAACAATCGATTCCCGAAAAACAAATAACAACCGCTCTCTAACACAAATTACCAATCTACAAACTATCCTTTCTCTGACACACAAAACTCAGGTAAACCTGCTTATAATCTCAAGAAGAACAATAGTGCACTCGTGCTTCAAATTCTACACTATTTCAATCTGGTCTCAAAATCAATAATAGTCACTTTAAACAAGTCTTAGAGTCTTGGCATAGTTACGTTTGTGATTCAAAGTAATTACACTATTCGCCAACAAAATTCTTTACTCCTCACTATGCATGAACCATACTTCTCATTTTACGCTCTCAAACTTAAGACTACACAATCCTTAAGCTAATAAATCGATCACGACCAACTTTTTTACAATAAAAATTATTGACATCTCTATGCAGGCCCGTGCCTTGCACGGGCTGTTACGCTAGTTACTATATATAATAGGCCAACACAAGGGCAAAAGTTGTCAATTAAATGGCCGCGAAATTACCGTTTTACCCTTTTTTTTTGAAAAATAACAAAAATGCCACTCGTATATTATTATACAAAAAATTTTTAATACATGTGTTACTACAGAGATTCGAACCTCCAACCTCCTTCCAAGATATCCATGGGCTTAACCACTATGCTACATGTCTTTTTGAGTTTATTTCAAAAAACTTATTAGATAACCCACGTCTTTTATCTCTTATATTATTTTTTTTTTACTTTGATGTTTGAATAAATAAAATGTTGGTTTGAATTATTTATATAAATTTGTTTTTATTTTTCCCTTTTCAGCGAAATTACCGTTTTACCCCTTTTTTTTTGAAAAATAACAAAAATGTCACTCGTATATTATTATACAAATTTTTTTTAATAAATGTGTTACTACAGAGATTCGAACCTCCAACCTCCTTCGAAGATATCCATGGGCTTAACCACTATGCTACATGCCCTTTTGAGTTTATTTCAAAAAACTTATTAGATAACCCACGTCTTTTATCTCTTATAATATTACTTTTTTACTTTGATGTTTGAATAAATAAAATGTTGGTTTGAATTATTTATGTAAATTTGTTTTTCTTTTTTCCTTTTCATGCCACTCGTATATTATTATACAATTTTTTTTAATAGATGTGTTACTACAAAGATTCGAACCTCCAACCTCCTTCCAAGATATCCATGGGCTTAACCACTATGCTACATGTCTTTTTGAGTTTATTTCAAAAAACTTATTAGATAACACACGTCTTTTATCTCTTATATTATTTTTTTTTTGCTTTGATGTTTGAATAAATAAAATGTTGGTTTGAATTATTTATATAAATTTTTTTTTTCTTTTTTCCTTTTCGTAATTTTATATATCTATATATTCAATCACTGTATATTATTGCAGTTGTATGTTTTCAATTTAATATATATTAATTATGTTGATTATAATTCATAATTTATATTTATATTATACTTTATTTGAATTAAATTAATTATTTATGCATAAAATATACTATAAAAATTCGATCTAATATAAAAAATATTATACACATTATATCTCTCATTATTAGTTATTTCTATAAATTTTAAATTAAGAACATTAACATTCAAATTATACAAAACAATTGTCTACCGACTCTGTTCGTCGCATCCATTTCTTAACAATTTTCTTTTCCATAATGTATTGTTCATTTGTTAACATTTTCTAAAGTAACATGTCATTCTTTATTAACTTATCTATATTTTTTTCCACATTTCTAAACCCCTCCCCTTCAACCCCAGTGACGTTCGTGTCAAAAATCGGGGTGAGTTTTTAAAATATAGGATATTACATAGTATATAATTACATATTGATCAGTCAGACTGTTAGTAGACGATAAAGTTTGGGAAAATTGAAAATTACAAATTTTGAAAATAGAATTTCAAATTGTATTCCAAAAATTATTGTACGATGTGAAGAAAAAGTATAATCTTTCATAATAATAATGGAACTTTATAGAATACATTAAATTGATTCGTAATGTCATATAATCATTTTGATAAAATGAAATTCTAAATAGGGTTTGTGGGTCCTTAACGACATCCTCTACAACATATACAATATTTCTTATATTAGGTCGAATTTCAATAGTATATTTTATGTATGAATAATTAGTTTAATTCAAATAAAGTATAATAAAGATATATAATATAAAAGTATGAATTTTAAACAACATAATTAATATATATTTAATCAAAAACATACAACAGTAATAAAATTCAGTGATTGAATATATAGGTATATAAAATTACAAAAAGAAACCTCCGGGCATGTAGATGAGTTGGTGAGAGCACTGGTTATTGACCAAAGCATTCAAGATTTGATTCATGGGAGCGTGGGGAATTCTTCCTGCACTCTAGGGTCTGGCATGATACCGGTTGGGGTGTCCGGAAAATAAAAATTTTGACCAAAATTACGTAAAGATGAAAAGAAAAACTGATTTATATAAATAATACAAACCAATATTTTATTTATTTAAACATCAAAGTAAAAATAATATAAGAGAAGAGAAGAAAGGCGTGGATTATCTAATAAATTTTTTGAAGTAAACTCAAACAGACATGTAGAATAGTGGTTAAACCCATGAACATCTTAGAAGGAGGTTGGAGGTTTGTTTCTTTGTACTAACAACTATTAATATATTTTTGCATAATAATATATGAGTGACATTTTTGTGACGACCATTTAATTGGAAATTTTTGCCCTTGTGTTGAGGTTTAATATATAGTAATAAATTGGATTAAAATGTGTAACTGTAAAACGATATTCCAAACACATTTTTAATGCATTTACTAAGTGTGTTAATATAATTTAATATAAAGATGAACACATGAGAGGAGTGCAGAATCAGTTCCCAAGTAAAAAACCAAAAACAAATAGGTGCATGAATACTCCAAACTGTAATAGATGTTCATCTCCCAAGGTGTTTATCACAAACTTAGGGCAACTTTTCTGCTATATATTGTTTAAAATCCTGGAAATAAATCAGCAACTATTATATAGCAGATGAAGAAAACAATTAAAAGAAGAACCTTTTCTGCTATATATTAAGCAATTATATGTGTAGATAGATCATTTATCCTAGTAGGCAATAAACAAAGTTACCAATAGATCTATCTTGCATTCAGTTTTTAAAAACATTTTTTAATGTATAATGTTTGGACAGTAGTAGACAGGTATAATAACCATATCAGTGTTCCAATTCTGTTGACATAAGCACAGAAACTGAATTCAATCTTATTCTGTTTGGATTTTTCATCTTAATACATGGAAAAATCCATTTGTATTTTCTTCTAAATCCATTTTTCTTTTGTAAATTTTCTGAATTGACAGCCACTTTTACCTGCTAGGCTGCTATATATAATAACTCTAGATAGTTCCCAATTGCCAGTGTTGTTCTGATATGTCCTTGCCAGGTCTTTGTTTCTGTTGTCATCTTTTTATTAGTCAATCTTAGTTGGATAAAACTTTTTGCATGTATGAAATTTCAGCCATATGTTATTATGGTATGCAACTTTTTTAGGCTACACAAGACTACCCTTTGAGTGTTCTATGTTTTCTTCATAACTTCGTAGTCTCGAAAGTTGAAAAGTTATTTATGTACACACATATATGTTTGGTTTGTGTAAAACCTGCAAAGTTTGATGCTAGATGCTATATTCAATTCTTGAGTCTTGATCACAGATTCTGATGCACAAATTATTACTCTTTTTTATTAGACCCTTCTTTCCTTTCTTCTAAATAACCATATCAGTGTTGCAACAATTATATATTGAGATCTTTACGTATACATGCATCATTATGTTCATGTGTATTATGTCTATATTAGTGTTGTTTTAAGGGAAACAAAGGCTAGGTTTAAGGTTTACTTTCACAGAAAATGATGTTTATTGATTTTTTTTTTCTTTTGACAATCTTTTTTGATGTCACAAGATTCAATCCTTTCATCCTAGTAGGCAATAAACAAAGTTACCAATGGATCTATCTTGTATTCAGTTTTTAAAAACATTTTTTTAATGTATAATGTTTCGACAGTAGTAGACAGGTATTGTAAGACATGGCAGTATTAAATAGATTGAAACCAACCTCAGATCTTTCCAATTCTGTTGACATAAGCACAGAAACTGAATTCAATCTTATTCTGTTTGGATTTTTCATCTTAATACAGGGAAAAATCCATTTGTATTTTCTTCTAAATCCATTTTTCTTTTGTCAATTTTCTGAATTGACAGCCACTTTTACCTGCTAGGCTGCTATATATAATAACTCTACATAGTTCCCAATTGCCAGTGCTGTTCTGATATGTCGTCTTTGTTTCTGGTAAAAAGTATAAATAAAAATTATTAACAATCAGCAAAATTCAGCGTAATATATCTTAAATTCAACTGAATATAAACATTTATAAATCTGACTAGTTTGTTGAATGACCTTCTGATAACATTCCTGCTAGTCCATTTCATCGGATTGCCAAGAAGCACAATGGTAGCCCTGTATATATATATTTGTGACTACGCGTTAATTTCTTTCCAGTATATATATTTGTTAAATCTGGACCCTGTTGTGATTTCTAAACTAACTTTGTACCGCCCACCTTAAACAAGTCTCTAAACTAACTTTCTGCATTAGGCTAATTTATATCTAAATTTATACAGATGGCTTCTCAAGCATCAGCAACTACACTGAAAAAGCGGGGCTTGGGTAGGGGGCCCAATTGTTAGGCCGAATACACAATATAATCAAGTATGTATGAGAATAACAATAATTAACAACACTGTTTTTGAATCAATAAAACTGTAATCGTATTAACAGCTTCTCTCTTTATGATGTTAATGAATCACAAAGAGCTTCTAGGTTACAAGAATAATAATTCAATGAACGCATCCCTTCTAGGGATAACCTATCTGTGTTTATATAGTACACAGCTACATACAATCCTTATCTAATTGATATTCCTACAAGTTAGCTATACAATTCATATCAATTAAGGATTGCTTCTTATCTTCTATTCCGTTTCCTTAGCTGTATCAATATATTCTGCTTCTTTCCATCTTCAGAATATATTGCTTCTAGAATCTTCAATTCAGCACCGACAGCTAATTCAACCTTCACCTTGTCAGACTTTAACTAAACTCTGACCGGCTTCAATTTAAACTCTTCACCCTGTCAGAGTTTAACTAAACTCTGACTGGCTTCTGATAAACTCTTGTAAATACCTGTTGCTTAAACACTGATAAACAAACATTAGCAATTATATCTAACAATCTCCCCCAACTTGTTCATAATAAAATGTACAAGTTAAACATATAATTGATGATGTCAAAACCTTTTAACAAATGCAGTGTTTAACATATAACAGAGTTTAATATAAAACAGAGTTTAAATTTGACTTAGAATAGAAAATATTAAAAACTTACAGTCAGACTTTACTTGACTTCTTCAATATCAGGCACAGTCCTGAGATAATCAATCAGCAGTCTTCTCTCAGCATTCTCAAGTTCAGTTATCATAATCTCTTTCAGCTCCTTATACTCTGGATCTCCTTCACCAGTTTGATATATGGCAGCCCTCAGAGAATAGATACTGTTCTTCTTCATATCATTCCCTAGCCGAATGTACTGAGCTTTATCTGACTCTAAGTTGAATTCTAAAACTTTTAATCCCAGTGCAGTTTTAAATCTAGCACTGTTTCTCTTCATCTCCACCAATTTTCCAGTATGATCTCTATACTTTGGAATATAAGCATTTGAGACTTCTCCTCCTCCAAGCATTACTTTTGATCTCAGCATCTTTTCTCTTAAGATTTGAGCAACATTATGAGTATGTCTGTTCTTAACTTTTAACAGATAAAGTACATATTCAAGTTCTTCCCATGATTTGAGATTTACATCAGATTCTCCAATTCTATAAACTCTTCCATCACTCATGAAATATAACAGAAACTGCTTCTTCAAGATCTTGTGAAAAATCAACTGAACAGATTCTAACTTATCAAGATTTTCTTGTGTATTCCCAATACCAGATCCTGTCAGTGAAATATTGTCTTGAGATCTGTTATTTATTCTCTTCTCCCTATGTGAACCTAAACCAGACTTATCATAAGATTCTTTTCCAAGTACAGTCCTAGTTTGAGAAAAATCCACAGGTTGAAGTGTCAGAGTTTCAGAGAACATAGGTCTTAAGAAACCTTTGAGTTGAGGAGCTGGCAGAGTTTGCACAGCTTGAGCCTTGTCAGAGGCTGGCTTAACTTCAATAGTATCATCAACTTGAGCAGCGTCAGAGGTTGATTTTGGTAATCTTGTTTCAACTTGAGCAATGTCAGAGGTTGAATAAATCTTCTTAGGTAACTGTTCTTCTTCTACCAGTTTACCTTTTCCTTTGTCAGCATTTTTAATCACAGGCCTCCTTGAGTACTGTAAACTCTGATCAGAATTTACATTCTCTTTGATAACAATTCCTTTTTCTTTCTTTCTAGGAGCCTTGATTTCCTTCTTCTTGTAGATTCCAGCTTCAAGATTTTTCTTGTGTTCTTCAGCAAGCATCTGTTCTTCAGCTTGGATATCTTCAATTGTAATACCTTTTCCATGTTCTGCTATAAACATCTTAGCAGCAACTTCCTCATCAGTACTAGGCTTATCAGTGTTTATCAAACTTTTGAGCCTTGAACCACTGGCAGAAATTACTTTTACCTTACCAGAGTTTGATCTTCTCTCAGAGTTTGATCTTGATCTTGATGGTCTTAAGCCTAAACTCTTTTCAGATTCACCTCCCTTGCTTCCACCATCATTACCATCATCCCTCCGTCTCAGAGCTTGAGTGTCTTTGCATTTGTCACTTGGTACACTCTCCCCCTTTTTGACATCATCAGAAAGTAGTACTGATGTCAACAATTCAAGCGCAGTAGAAATAGAAGTCAGTTGAGCAGACATAGCATTCTGGTTGTCTTCAACTGTCTCAAGCCTCTTCTTGATTTCTTCAGAATCCCTGGCTTGCTGCTTGAACATGGTATAATAATAAGTTCTGTCAGCCTTTAAAGTAAGATCCCTCAAGCTTACTTCATTCCTCAGACTAGTAAGCATTTGTTGATTCTCATCAAATCTATTATTGAGAGATTTGACTTGAATAACAGTTGCCTGTAAGTTCGTAAGGACATCAGGATTTGTAATCTTCTTGACAGAATCAGATAAAAATTCTGCAGCCCTTTGCGCTGGAAAAATACAATCTGCATTAGCCCATGCATTGTAGTACATATTCTGAAAATGCTCAGAAGCAGCCCTTTGAACTTCCCTTTCTTCAGCAGAATTTGCCTGAATATCAGAAAGTTCCGCTTGAATATCAGAGTTCGAATGAGCAGGACTAGCTTCAGCATTGTCATCCTGTCTGTGGATATCTTCAAGCACATTTTCAGCAGTGATTTCATCAATTAACTGTGCAGTCGCATCAGGTACTTGATCTGCTACAGTTTGAGGAACATCAGAGTTTACTGGAGCAGTAACCTCTGCTTCTCTCTGAACAATCTCAACAACTGATTGTTGCAAAGTTTCAAGTAAGACAGTATCCTCATGATCATTGTCTGTTGCATCTACATGTACAGCAACAGCTTCTGGAACTGGATCAACTCGAATCTGATCAACTTCCTCACCTTTCTCAAAATCAAGAGAAATGATTTCTGTGTGAGAAGCAATTTGTTCTACTAAATCAGTAGTAGCTTGATCAGCTTCTAGTATAGTGTCTTCATGGTCCACAATCCTGCTGTCAGAGTATGCAGCAGCTTCCTCAACTACATCATCAGCTTTTGATGTAGGAGCTTCTGTTTCCTCAGGTTCTTTATTCATATTAGCAATAATATCACCAAAAAGTTGATTAGCAACTAATCTTCTCTTTCTCTGATGAAGATTTTCGTCATCAGCTTCAGTATCTGAGTCTGCACTAGAAGCAGCAGCAACAGTCTTTGCTCGTTGGGCTCTCTTTTTCTTCATTCTTTTTCTCTGAGGCACAGGAGCAACATTTGATACCTCA
This sequence comes from Heracleum sosnowskyi, assembly GCA_030848705.1. NCBI lineage: Eukaryota > Viridiplantae > Streptophyta > Magnoliopsida > Apiales > Apiaceae > Heracleum > Heracleum sosnowskyi. The sequence goes on from CM061245.1 coordinate 10,616,211, forward strand.
GCTTCAACAGACTTAACTGCTCGAACTTTAGATCTCTTTGACCTCTGTGGTTGAGATACAGAAGGTCCAGCTTCAGCAGTTGAGACATTTTGCTGTTGTAAGTTGTCAAGAAATTGTTGCACAGATGCAGGTAACATTAAAGGACCAACTTCTCCTTTCTTGTTGTCCTTGTTGATAAGATCAGAGAATATACGTTTGTGCAATTTAAATGAAAGAATTACATCCTCATCTAAAATCTCAACATCAGGACAGCAATGATTGAATATCAATTGACAAAACCTAGAGAAGTAAACAACATTTCTATTCTCTAGCATTTTCTCACCAATATTAGTTAAAACTAATCTAGCAACATCAAATTGACTGCCATAGAGAAGAGAATACCCGATCTGTAGACTATCAGTGGGAATTGCATCCCAGTTTGTGCACTTTTTCCCGAACGCTCTTGTAATGCAGTCGAAAAAGAAACTCCATTCCTTTCTCAAGAGCGGTCGCTTCAATTGACCAATCTTTGTCAGTGGTCCTGAGTAACCTATTTCGTTCATCATCCTGACTAGCTCAGAGTCGCCAACAGAGATTGTGAATGCATTGAAATCTTCAAGACCCAAAGCATCACGAACAGTAGTAGGAGTAACAGCATAGTCATTGTCCTCATATTGAAAAATGATAGATGGAGATCCAGACTCTCCTCCATTATCATAAACACCTGTCTGCCAAAAAGATTTGATTTGTGTTGCAGACAGCTTCGATGGTGCGATGAGAGCAGTGCCAATATCAGAGTTTGACAAGAAACTCTGAATCAAATGAAACGCCTCCGGTGCGTTCTCATTTGCTACAGGAGCTGAGTAGTTATTTGGGACAAATTCTAATTCAGAAGCAATAAACGCTGTAGTTGCCATTAGTAAGATTTGAAAACAAGAAGTACTGGGCTTTGAAAGTGTTTGAGTGTTTGTGTGTGTAAAATATTATGAAAAGATGAAATGCGTAAAAGATTGAATCGTGTGTATGTAGTGTATTAAATAATAACTGTAAAGATTAGAAGTATGTTAGTGGGACAGATGTCAAACGTGAATACGCTGACAGCTGTATCTAACAACTTCCAATACACACGTGCAAACGTGGAGACACCTGTCATCACATATAACACTCAAAATATTCGCTTAAAAGAAAAAAAAAATCAATAATAATAAAATTATCAATTTAAATAATAAAGTACAAAGAACTCAACAGTCAAAATAATAATGACTGTCTCGAAACTCCGCACCTTAGTATCCCAAGCGCTTCGAAAACCTTTCAATCTTCCAAGAAAAACCTTTCAGATACCCTGTTTGAATGCTTTAAATACCAAAGCAATGTAACAACAGGCTTCATATCTTAAACTTACTATACACCAAAATGGCTGGAACTTTCGAATTCCTGGATGTGGAAGAGTTTTTGAACATGAACTGGCAGCAACAAGAAAACTATCTTATCGATGAGTTTCTTGTTCTTTCATTCCTGAATGAAGAAGGTCTTATCGTAGATGATGAAATAGCCGAAGGGCCTTTCTCCAACCCTCATGTATACATCTTCCGTCCAGGACCATATGATGTACCAATCCTCGCAGATGAAGATGCCATGGAGATCTGCTTGATGCTTTTTCAACTGAGTTTCTTGTCGGGTTCAAAAGAAAACCTCTTCTTAGAATCCTGCAAGCTGCAAAGCAGAAAGAGATCCCGAGAAGATGATGATGATGATTCATCATTAGGAGGATTTCAAGCTATCCCAAATGGTATAATGACCAGATGAGTAACTGGGTAGCTTTCATCAGAAGTAGTAAAGCACAATAGCTTCTGGCTCTAGCTCTTCTGCTTCAGTTGTAGCATTCAAATACTTGTCCTGGTTAAATAGATCTTCTCTTTTGTAACCATAGTGATTAGTATGTACCAGAAAGATTAGCTTAACATAAGTATGAGATTGTCTGAATGTAAATTTGAATCAATTAATGAAAAATTTGTTTCTTTACATTTCAGTATTATCAATATTGCATAGTAATTGGAAAGACAAAAAAACTTTAACCAATTAACTAACATACTCAGCAGCAATACAAATCACAAACAGGACTTAATAAACATACTCAATAGCATTGGTCAATCACTATCAAACAAACTCTATCTTTTCTCTGTTCAATCACACTTTTTCGAAAAAACAAATGACTAAACCCAAAATCATAAACTGTCTGAAACAAGGAAATTATTTTAACCATCAGAGATTAAAACAAAGTAACCTCGGCGTATTTCACACAATACATCAGTGTTTACCATTTGTCCTTCTTTGTCAATAAACTCTTTTCTCAATCTGTACAGTTGTGAAAAATGTGTGTGTAATAGCAGAGTTTACCGAAATCAGTATTTAGATCATCTCAAAGTGCATAAAATCCACAAACTAAAGTAGTAAAAACTGGTTGCCTAAACTCTCATGTATAACATAGACACTGATTTTTCTATCTAAACTCTGTATAACTGATATCCTTTCATTTGGATATGTCTTTTATTTTTCACCCCCTTTAAATTTTTTATTTATTTATTTATTATTTTTTTTTTTTTTTTTTTTTTTTATTATTTTTCCAGTAATCAGTGGTTGGCACTAGTCACCAAAAATCAAAGATTTTAGCCCTTATTTCATACAATAAGTTCCTGGATCTTCCTAGGCACAACATGATCTCAAAGGAATTTGTGCTCTGTTTGGCATCTTTTGATTTGAGGGTGAATTATTTGAAATTAATAATCAGAGTTTAGACTTTTCATCAGTATTTATAATTAACTTATGAGAGAAAATGCAAACAGCTAATACAGACTCAGTGTATAGGATCAATAAACTAAGAGATGCTATAAATATAGAGACAGTATCATGCTGTGTTAGCTTACTGCACATATTTGAGATCAGAATCTATCAACTCTTAAGGATTCACAATTACTTACTGAGAATTATGTTCCATACAAATTTCTTCATCGGTCCATATGTCTCAGACAGAATTACCAGAGAATAGCATTAAACTATAATTACCAGAGTATGATCAACAGAGTTTATCTTCAGAGTATGCTTTCAGAGTATGACTAACACTTCACAGAGTTTATCATCAGAGTTTAACATGCTGGTTCACATAACAGTTAACATATGTAAGAAATCATGAACAACAACAAAAAATGAGTCTAACCCGTATCTCTAGTCAGAACCAGAGATCATTCCAAGTTCATTTACCAATCTTGTAAAAGTAGCTTCACTCAAAGGTTTGGTGAAGATATCTGCAAGTTGTTGGTCTGTAGACACAAAATGAAGCTCAATGTTTCCTTCTTCCACATGTTCTCTGATAAAATGATACCGTATGCTGATGTGCTTTGTCATGGAATGCTGTACTGGATTTCCTGTCATAGCAATAGCACTTTGATTATCACAGAAAATAGGTATTCTAGAGTACCTTAATCCATAATCCAGCAATTGATTCTTCATCCATAAAATCTGTGCACAACAGCTACCAGCTGCTATATACTCTGCTTCTGCAGTGGATGTAGAAATTGATTTCTGTTTCTTACTGTACCAAGAAACCAATCTGTCACCTAAAAATTGACAGCTTCCACTTGTACTTTTTCTGTCTATCTTACAGCCTGCAAAATCTGCATCAGAGTAACCAATTAACTTAAACTCTGATTCTCTAGGATACCACAAACCCAAGGTTATGGTTCCTTTGAGATATTTGAAAATCCTTTTTACAGCTGTTAGATGAGGCTCTCTGGGATCTGCTTGAAATCTTGCACAAAGACATGTTGCATACATGATATCAGGTCTACTTGCAGTAAGATATAGTAGAGACCCTATCATTCCTCTGTAGTTAGTCATATCTACTGAGGCTCCTGTGTCTTTGTCAAGCTTCGTTGCTGTAGCCATGGGAGTTGTAGCAGATGAACTATCAAGCATACCAAATTTCTTTAGAAGATTTCTGGTATACTTTGCTTGATTGATAAAAATCCCATCATCTGTTTGCTTGACCTGTAAGCCTAGAAAATAACTAAGCTCTCCCATCATGCTCATTTGATACCTGGACTGCATAAGCTTTGCAAACTTCTTACAAAGTTTGTCATTAGTAGATCCAAAAATAATATCATCTACATAAATTTGAACTAAAAGCAAATCATCACCAGAATTGAAATAAAACAAGGTTTTATCAATTGTACCTCTTGTGAACCCACTTTCTAAAAGAAATTGAGCAAGAGTTTCATACCATGCTCTTGGTGCTTGCTTTAGTCCATATAATGCCTTGTCAAGCCTGTAGACATAATCTGGATGCTTGGAATCTACAAATCCTGGTGGTTGTTCAACAAACACTTCTTCTTCAAGCTTCCCATTAAGAAAAGCACTCTTTACATCCATCTGAAAGACTTTAAACTTCTTGTGTGCAGCATAGGCCAGAAAAATTCTTATGGCCTCCAATCTTGCAACTGGAGCAAAGGTTTCATCATAGTCAATTCCTTCCTGTTGTGAATAACCTTTTGCCACAAGTCTAGCCTTGTTTCTTGTAATCACACCTTCACTGTCAGTCTTGTTTCTGAAAACCCACTTTGTACCTACAATTGATCTATTCTTTGGTCTAGGTACAAGTGTCCAGACTTCATTTCTTTCAAATTCATTTAACTCTTCTTGCATTGCTGTTATCCAGTGTGCATCTTGAAGAGCTTCCTCCACTTTCTTTGGTTCTGTTTGAGACAAGAAAGCATGATACAGACACTCATTGTTTGTTGCACTTCTAGTTCTCACACTAGCATCAGGATCTCCAATTATAAGATCAGGTGTGTGTGCCTGTGTCCACTTTCTTGCAGTTGGTAAGTGGTTTCTTGCATCATTATTGGATCCTCCCCCTTGATCCATGCTTTCCTGATTCATACGTTGACTTTCTGCAGTATCTGAGGCTCCTCTTGAGTTGGATGGCTCAGTGTTTGAACTGTCAGAGTTTGAATCAGTTTCCTCAGCTGACTCACTTGCTGTGTCTTGTTGAGCTTCTTCACGCTCCCCCTCAACTGGTTCTCTATTTTGTTCAATTTGAGAATTTCCAGTTTCTCCAGCATTTACTAGTAGAGGTTCAGAGTATGCTCCTTCAGAGTTTGTCAAACCTGCTTCGTCAGAGTTTACATCAATAGAGAATAGATCTTCATTTTCAAAACGTAGTTGATCATATCCATCCTTGTCTTCAAGTCCAATTATTTTCTTGTCATCAAAAGACACATGTATGGATTCCATGATTACCTTAGTTCTCAGATTGTAAACTCTGAATGCTTTTGTTGACAATGGATAGCCAACAAAGATTCCTTCATCAGCTTTTAACTCGAACTTTGTCAACTGTTCAGGATGAGTCTTCAACACAAAGCATTTGCATCCAAATATATGAAAATATTTCAAATTTGGCTTCTTGTTTTTCACCATCTCATATGGTGTTTTTCCATGCTTGTTGATCAGAGTAGCATTTTGAGTGAAACAAGCAGTTTGAACAGCTTCTGCCCAGAAATAAGTTGGCAATTTTGCTTCATCTAGCATAGTTCTGGCAGCTTCAATTAAGGTTCTGTTCTTTCTTTCAACTACACCATTTTGCTGTGGAGTTCCAGGTGCAGAAAATTCTTGTTTGACTCCTCTTTCCTTGCAGAAAGCTTCTATGATTGAGTTTCTGAATTCAGTTCCATTATCACTCCTTATAATTTTGACTTTGTGCTGTGATCCTTTGTCCAGTAGATTTATATGATCCATCAACGTTTGAGCAGTTTCATCCTTCTTTGACAAGAAATACACCCATGTATATCTAGTATATTCATCAACAATTACTAGAGCATATTTCTTTCTGCCCATGGACATCACATTCACTGGTCCAAAGAGATCAACATGTAGAAGATGATAAGGTTCCACCACTGAAGATTCAGATTTGCTCTTGAAAGATGACTTCCTTTGTTTGGCCTTTTGACAAGAATCACATAGACCATCTAGATTAAGTATTGATTTTGGAAGTCCTCTTACAAGATCCTTTCTTATCAGCTCATTGATGTTGTTCAAATTGAGATGAGAGAGCTTCTTGTGCCAATTCCAACTCTCTTCATTTGACATCTTTGCAGTCAGACACACTGTACTTCCATCAGAGTTTGTTACCAAACTTGCTTCATAAATATTGTTGCGCCTGTGTCCAACTAGAACAACTTTTCCAGTAGATTTACTGATAATTTCACAGTATTCACTATGAAAATCTACATGGTTTCCTCTGTCACAGATTTGACTCACAGACAACAGATTATGCTTGAGTCCTGAGACTAGAGCTACATTTGTGATGATGACATTTCCAAGATTAATATTGCCATATCCCAGAGTGTGTCCTATGTTGCCATCTCCATAGGAAACTTTTGGGCCAGCTTTCTCCTCAAAGTTTGATAGCAGGGCTTTGTTTCCAGTCATATGTCCTGAGCATCCACTGTCCAAGATAAGTGTGCTCTCTATTATACCCTGCAATCACAAACAAACACTAAGTGTTAGTTTTAAGGATCCAGACTTGCTTGGATCCTTTGTCCTTCTTAACAGTGTTAGCTTTTGCAGCGGAATCTGTATTATCAGAGTTTAAACTAACATTGTCAGATTTTACACTAGCAGAGTTTGCTCTAACCCATTTCAAGTTGGGTTTTAGCTCATAATAGTTATGATAAATTGCATGATAACTCTTACATGTGTAAATAGAATGCCAAGTGCTCCCACAATGTTTGCATAAGGTCTGTGGTCTTACTCTAACATAATCATTCTTTACTTCTGAAGTAGAAGGTAAAGAATTAATATGTTTGTTCTTAGTGCAGAATCTAGCAAGATGATTAGAACTACCACAACTGTAACATGTTTTTCTTGAGGCACTAGCATTAGGCATATGATTATTTCTATTATTTATGCCTACTTTTCCATTCCTATTTCTCTTGGAACCTTTAGGTTTCATGGAAGACTTTACCTCTTTTAGCTTGTGATTGAACTGTTTTCCTGTCATCAAGCCAACATTAACCTGTTTTTCACAAGTTTTTACTGGTTTTCTAACAGCTTCTATTTCCATAAGTTTTTCTGTTATAATATTTTCCTGTTTGTCACAAGATTCATCTGATTCCATATCAGCTTCCCTTATTACAACAGATTTTAACTTATTGGCTTCTTGAACAAATTTCACAGATTTAAGTTGTGGTTTTACCTTAACCTTGTCTTTAAACCTAAGTTCATCATTTTCACAATAACCTAAACCTACAGAATCAGTCTGAAACACTTGATGAGTGTCTCTTCCAGAATCTGTCCAAGTCTTGATTATTTTCCTTTCCTTCTCTAAATCAGATTCTAGTTGCTTATATCTTTTCAGCAACTCCTGTTCTACATAAACAGCATCATCTCTTTCTTTTTGAATCTGCTTCATATTCTCAAGTTCTCTTTCAAGAAACTTGTTTCTTTCTTTAAGACTAAGATTCTCAGCTTTAATTCTCTCATTTTCTAAAGTCTGATCCCTATAGCTAACATGTACGCTTTTCAGATATACTCTTAACTCAGATATATTATCAGTATCATAAGCATAAGTAGTTAGGGGTACCTTATTTTCAGATGATTCAGTCTCATCTCTGACAGTAGCCATAAGAGCATAGTTTTCTCCATCATCAGAATCTGAAGTATCTGCCCAGTCTTTGCCTTTAGAGATGAGTGCTTTTTCACTTCTTCCTTTCTTGCACTCTGGAGCATAGTGACCCATCTCTTTGCACTTGTAGCACTGGACCTCAGATTTGTCCTTCTTACCAGACTTGGTATCCCTTCCATCAGACTTTCTGAAATTCTTCTTCTCAGAATTTGAATCTCTTCTTGAGAATCTTTTACCCTTCTTGAAGTTCTTGAATCCCATCTTCTTAAATGTCTTTACCATCAAGGCAGCCATTTGCATCAACTCCTCTTCATCATCCTCAGAATCAGAAGCTTCATCAGAGTTTGAATCATCATCAGAGTTTGATGACTCACTCTCAGATTTGATCACTAAAGCCTTTCCCTTGGCTTTCTTCCTTGATAATTCCTTCTTGATGGGCTTCTCCTCGACTTTGAGAGCAACAGATTTTGACTTCTTGCTTGACCTCCTGTTTCTTTGTTCTATCTCAAGTTCATGAGTCTTTAACAATCCATAGATTTCATCAAGATCTGTATCAGCAAGATCATAATTATCTCTGATTGTTGTTGCCTTTAAATCCCACTTTTCAGGTAGAGATAACAGAAACTTGAGATTGGACTCTTCAAGTTCATATTCTTTATCTACCAGAGACAGATCGTTCAACAGTTTGCAAAATCTGTCATAAGTCTCAGTCAAGGTTTCATTAGTTCTTGAATCAAAGTGCTCATACTCCTGTGTGAGTATTGTTTTTCTGTTCTTTTTAATAGCACCTGTTCCCTGGCATCTGACTTCCAAAGCATCCCATATCTCTTTGGCAGTTTTGCATCCAATTACTCTGTTAGACATTACATTATCTAAAGCACTGTGGAGAAGATATCTAACCTTTGCATCCTTTGCAATTGATGAGATATCCTCAGGAGTCATATCTTTCTTTTCCTTTGGAACAGTCTTTTGTGCTTGTCCATCAACAACAGGGGACAATTTAGTCGGCATATGAGGACCATCATAGATTCTGTCAAGGTATTCTGGATCTGTAGCCTCCAGGAACATGGTCATCTTCACCTTCCAAATCGGATACTCTACAGGCCTGAGAATCGGAACCCTGATTGTTTCATATCTACTCACAGAATTAGGCTTAACCTGTTCAGCCTTGGAAGCAGTTTGATTTTCTTCAGACATGATTATTACTGTGTTTGAATCGTAAAACTGTATATATTAAACAGCCTTGGCTCTGATACCAATTGTTAGGCCGAATACACAATATAATCAAGTATGTATGAGAATAACAATAATTAACAACACTGTTTTTGAATCAATAAAACTGTAATCGTATTAACAGCTTCTCTCTTTATGATGTTAATGAATCACAAAGAGCTTCTAGGTTACAAGAATAATAATTCAATGAACGCATCCCTTCTAGGGATAACCTATCTGTGTTTATATAGTACACAGCTACATACAATCCTTATCTAATTGATATTCCTACAAGTTAGCTATACAATTCATATCAATTAAGGATTGCTTCTTATCTTCTATTCCGTTTCCTTAGCTGTATCAATATATTCTGCTTCTTTCCATCTTCAGAATATATTGCTTCTAGAATCTTCAATTCAGCACCGACAGCTAATTCAACCTTCACCTTGTCAGACTTTAACTAAACTCTGACCGGCTTCAATTTAAACTCTTCACCCTGTCAGAGTTTAACTAAACTCTGACTGGCTTCTGATAAACTCTTGTAAATACCTGTTGCTTAAACACTGATAAACAAACATTAGCAATTATATCTAACACCAATAACATCCCAAGGGCCCCTACTAACCTAAATGATCGGACTCTTATTCAGATTCGTCCCGGTCCTAATACCATGTACGATCTATTTTTGCTAGCATTTTGAATTCCATTTTAAAAACTATAAATTAACTACATAGTTAATGTAAATATGTTCTATATTGTAGTGAATTTGCAGATCCCGGAGTTGTGAAATGTATATCTCAGCTGTGCCTTCAGAATTGGCCTACTTCTGCTATTACATGGGCTGCCACACCTGCCGCCCACAAGGACGCAGTGTGGGCTGAATTTTTGGTAATCTTTTTTTCACTCTGCTCTATGATGCTTTCCAAGGATTCTTAGTACACTCTGCCCTGAATTTCATTTCTAAAATTTCTTTAAATATTTTTCATCTATATATAAATATTGCAATTTCCAGAATTACATGTTAATGCATTAATAATTGTTTCTTTATGCAGAAACGTTACAGGTGGGCGGACGAGGATGGTTCGGAGATAACTACTCTTTTTTGGCAGAAGTGTGCTACTCGCACCAAGGATAATCTTTCAAAGGAACGCAGGAAAGCCCTACAAAATGCTGGTGCCGACCATGCGGGCAATGGTGTGTTGCACATGCACGAGTATAGCCCTTGGTGGTGCAGCGTGGATATATGGACTCAGATGTGTGACAAGTGGAGAGAGGAGGACTGGATCGAGAAGCGCAGTATAGCCTCCAATAACAGATTCGCAGGTGCACCTAGTGCCGACAAGGCCAAAGGTACCTACAGGGGTGGCAGTATTTCCCAGTTGCATCATATTGCTAATAAGGTACATATTAATGATTCTGGTTTATTTGTACAATCATGAATATATTGTACCTTTTCATTTGATACTGAATCTAATAATCTCACAACTTCTTTTGAACTTAAAGACGTGAGTAAAAGTATTCTGAAGTGCATTGTTGTTTGAGATACTAAGTTAAATATAGAGTCCATCACTGTTATTATTACAACATGATAAATATGTAAATATAAAGACGGAGACACTAAATTCTAAATGTTAATCTCACTATTGTGGATAGGACATAATTAATTTAACTTGCATATATATCACTAAAAATAAGGTACATATAAATAAGTTTTTTACTAATAATAATGTTTTTCATAGGAGGCTGAGTCTGAGGGCACTCCTATCCAATGGTTGGATGTCTACGAGTCCACTCGTGATGGTCTCCCCGATGCGCAGAAAATAGCGGTATAACTTTGATAGTTTTTGTTTAAGTTCAACATCATTCTCTAGGATTTTACTGAATTATTAGTGAGCAGCAAAATCTTTGTCAATAAAATATAGTTTTGATAAATAACTTTAGGATCATTTTAACCTTATTTTTACCTATTTAATTGTTATAACAGGATAATTATCGACGTTTATTTAATGAGCGCTACCTTGAGGGCACTGAGCGTCCAGACTTTGATCAAGAGTTGTGGGAAAGGGCTTCTGTTGTGAGGAAAAACTATATAAAGGGTCAAGGACAAAAACGACGCCCATCTTTTAGTGGTTCATTCAATGGTTCTAGAAGCACTCAATCATCACAATCCTCCACTCATCCACCTACTCATACTCCGGCAGATTGCGTCAGGGCCATTTGCGCAGATCCTGAGCTTCTTCGCATATTAGGCGGGCATCTTGGGGCTTTGGATCCCGATGTCTTAGCTCGTGCAGTGGCGGAGGCAACAGCATCACAGCGAGCTGATGACAACCAGGTATGTTGTTTAGTAAAGCTAATTGAGATCCCTTTATTTCTTTTCTTGAATTTGCGTAAATAGTTTGTATAGGTAACTAGTTTCATTAATTTGTTAATTACAGGGTGATCATCATGATGATCAGGAAGGCGAGTCTGGCGGATCTTAGTTTGTTTTGGTCGCACTTATGTCTTCGTTGTAATTTCGTACTTGAACGATATCGAACATATGGTTATGTTTTTTAAGGATACAAAGTTGAATTTTTAAGATGATGTGAAATTTTTAAGATGATATGGTTATGGTTGGATTTGGTTGGTAGTATATCTTTAAGTTATGAATGTGAGATGTAGAATATGTTTATGTTGTGAATGTGGTGAAACAAAACAGGTGTAAAATTTTGGGTATTTGCAAAAACAACAGAAATATTGTATCCGTAAACTATACATCAGCGACCGCATGCGGTAGCTAATACTCTGCCAAATTAGCGACAGACAACGGTATCTGATGATGGTCGCTAAAACTAGCGACAGAATGTGGTAGCTATTGTTGGTCGCTGAAGTTAGCAACAGGACGCAGTAGCTAATGTTTGGTCGCTGATATTAGCGACATGATGTTGTAGCTGAAGTTGGTCACTAACAGTAGCGACGGATTGGTAGCTGATGATGGTCGCTGACACGTGGACTTCTAAAAAGTAAAAGCTGACTAGGATTAGCGACTACTCCGTTGCTGATAGCGGTCGCTAACACCACGGTCGCTGAATGGCGTCGCTGAAACGTGTATTAGCTACCAGTTTTTGTGCTACCAACATCCGCTACCGTAATCGGTCGCTGATAGGCTTTAGCTACGGCAACCGGTCGCTGATATACGGTAGCTGATAGGCGTTTTTCTTGTAGTGTTTCTTATATAAGGGTCTAACTTTTCTTGTACTATACAATATATTTAAATTATTAAATCATACTTATTAATTTCTATAAAATCTCTTTAAAATTTTATAATAAAATTAGTTTGATAAATCATGATATATAATTTATATTTTAAATTTAATTTAATATTTTAAATAATAATTCAAATTAATATTTATTTAAAATAAGAGGTAAAATAAATATTATTGTAATTTAATTGTATTCTACATGTGAAAACTTTGAATTAGAAAAATGGATTAAAAGTTTAAACTATAAGAATATATACAAATCATATTTATTCACAATAATTTATTTAATATATATGAAAATATATAATATTTTTGTTAAATATAGAAATTGGGGACCGGGAAGCGTGGCAGGGAGACACTAATCCCTGACTTCATCCCGATTCCCGAAATTTTTAAATATTTTCAATAAGCATTATTATATAGCACATATCGATAAAATGTATACATGATATTTATGAATATTCTTCTTATGTATACAAGCAATAGGCAAGTGCAATGCAAAGATAACTTTTAAATTTGTTATCTTATATGTATTTTAATAATTTATTTTATATTTATACTTTTTTTAACGAAGATGAACTTAAATTTAAATCGTTTTATGTGATTGTTGAACTCGATGTTGAATTGACGTATGTGTTTGTGTTTGAGCGTGATTAAATTGTGTTTCAAGAATTTTGTGTTTAATAGTATTTAAAAAATATTTTTTAATTAAAATTGTTATTTTTAATAAATCAAGGTCAAGTTGCAAAAATAAATGTATTAAAGTGCAAATATCAAAATATGAGTATCATTCTAACCGACCGACTACATTATATTTTGATCAAAATCGTTGTTTTTAATAAATTAACGTTAAGTTGTAAAAACAAAAGAACTAAAGTGCAAATACCAAAATACGAGTACCGTACCGACTGACTACAAAACTTTCAATATTTCGGTTTTAATAATACAATATAAATAGATAGATATAATAAAAGTGAGTAAATTTATAATTAGATTGGATGCATTGTGTATATGAGACATTTTTAATTATTATCACATGAATTTTAATGTCATTTTATGGAAGAAAATAATTAGTTATTTGGAATTGGATATATATAACATATGAAAACTATTTGTTTTGAATTAAAACAATTTAAAAGATGAGATAATAAAAATAAATAGATACTACAACCAAAAAAAATTAAACGAATTATATGGTCATGTTGAAAAGGTTAGACAATATAAACACATAAATTTGGGTTGAAAAAATACTTGATGATACTAATTTGTGTAAAACATAAATAGATAAAAATATATAGTCCAGTTAACAAATTTTAGAAAACAAGATATTATATAGCATACAAAAATATTATGATCGGATCGATCACATTATACACCCCAAATTATTTAAAATTATAGGTCCCGATCAATCAAATTATCTATATAAATTAAAGTAAGTATATTATAACGAGACGAACAAAATATGTACAAATATAACTAAATATAATATTTAAACAGCAAAGAATAAAATTTTTTATTTTAATCACTAGAAAATGACCGTGCCTTGCACGGGTTCATCCAACAAAATATGAGAATTGAAGTTATATTAGCAAATAATATTTCACGAATGTTAATATTATTATCAGTTAGACATACCCAGGTCATTTAAACATAATTATGTTTTAAAATTTTAATAGTAAAATAAAAAAAATTATTGTATTTGAAAATTATTTAAATATATATATAACTAATATTGACAATAGATTGAAATATTATTAAATTAAAACATATTGTAACACCTGAGTCTCACATCGAGAAATGTGGGGGCTTTAGTACAGTTTATAAGACAAAGTACAACTACTAAGTGCACCAACAATCATGATCTTTTGGAGACTTGTGGTGGGTTTGTGGATTACCCACGTTATTGCATTTGAGCCAATTGGTCGGCGGTTGATTCGTGAAGTTGCTGGAGGTGGGGACACGAAGACTAGTGATATTATTTCATAATGGATTGAGGTCCAGAGGTGGGGACATAAACTAGCCAGTATTATCTCACAATCGTTAGAGATGTGCGATCTTGGACCTATAAGCTATCCGTTCAAATCTAACGATGCCGTCAAGAGTTTAAGTGGGGGAGTTTGTACCACTCGAGTCTCAAAATTGAGAAGAGTTGGGACTTTAATTCACTTTATAACACAAAGTATTATTACAAATTGCACCAACAAATCATGATCTTTTGGGAACTTGTGGTGGGTTTGTGGATTATCCAAGTTGTTGCATTTGGGCTAATTACTTGGCACTGAATTATTCGATGTTTTGAAAGTCTGAAAGATAGAGGAAGCGAAACAAAGGAAAAGAATGCTTAAAATCAACAAATTGCAAGAAAAGATATGAACGAGTTAGAAAGAAAGTTTTAAGAACTGAAAGCGCAAGACCTAAGTAGAGTATTAGAAGATTTACGAAGGCTTTTGATCAAAATCAGTAATAAAACCTACTCTCCAGAATGTAACATCTTGAAGAATTGAAAGAAAATTTAGGATTGTAAAAATAGTGAAGAATATATACCGTAACTATAATGAAAAATTAAAAATTACATTCAGAGTGTAGGGACCACTCCATGAAGACAAGGCTGAGACCACCAAGCAGAACCTTGACCGTCAATCAGACCATTTCCAGTAATGACAAGTCCATTGACGTTGGAAAAAGTGAGCCATGCATTTATGTGGTATCCAGTCCATTCTAATTTGTTGTTTGGTGCTACTATATTTCCTGACAACTGCATGTAGGTAATGTACAGACAGTAGAGTTAGAAGTTCAATGGGTTAAATATCAAATATGTCATTCATTGTGCCCAAATGTATCAAATTAATCACTCATTGCAAAAATGTCTCAATTTAGTCACTAATTTAAGATTTCGTATCAAAGACATCACCCGAGAATGACTAAATTGATACAAAATTTCAACATTTTAATGACTAAGATGATACAAAATTTTAAATTAGTGACTAAATTGAGTCATTTTTGTAATGAGTGATTAATTTGATACATTTGGTCATGTGATCGGAGCTAACAAGTTACATCCTAGAAGTACTAAAAAGTTTTGACTGTACTTGTGCCTACATTATTTCATGAATCTAAATTTTTATTTTTAATGTTTATTAATTTAAAACATGTTTTTCTATTACAAATCCCTTCCCTGTTCCTACCATAACAGTGGCCATCATATATACACAGGGCCGAGGGTCAGTTTTGGTCTCTCAAGGAACTTGCGACATCATATATACACAGGGCCGAGGGTCAGTTTTGGTCTCTCAAGGAACTTGCGCCATCATATATACACAGGGCCGAGGGTCAGGCAACTCTTAGTTCTCATTATTATGCAATTTCAAGAATTATATAAATACAAAATGCAAATAAATGATGATATGTTGTGTTTACGTATTTTCACGGTGTTTGCTTAATTTGTTTACTACAGAGAGTCAGAGATTAGAGCTAGATCTCGAATACATATTTTAATTTATATGTAAAGCACCTATAGAATTTCTGTGTAACATAACACTCCTTGGAATGGCCTCAGAACCCGTGATACACTTCTAGATATTTGCAAAGTATTGTGCAGTCTACAATGAATAATTTGCAGAATAGTAGTTTTTGACATTAAAAAATTATTTTGCACCTTCTGTGCATTCCTCTAGGTGTAACTTCTACGATTTTTTTTGAGTAAATTGCAAATTTGTGGTCATACTTAACCTCATTTTGTATTTTGGTGGCCGAAGTTTCAATTTTGCAATATAGTGGCTGGACATTACTTTTATTTTTCAAAAAGGTGGCTAAGGGCCACTTTTTTTAAAAAAAAGTTTTTAAAAAAATGTCTCTTAGCCACCTTTTTGAAAACTAAATTGCAAATTTGAAAATCTGGCCACTAAAATGCTAAATCGGGTAAAATTCAGCCACCGTTTTGCAATTTACTTTTTTTTTTTAATTTTGAAATTTGGTTATAAATTATAGTACTAAAAAAAGGGTCTTTGCCGTACTCTCTATGCAGGCATGGTACACGGGGTTAAGTCATTACTGAAAGTGCCAACTAGTATCTAAAAGAATAGTACTCCCTCTGTTCCCCTCATTTCTTTACAGTTTCTATTTTGGGTCGTTCCTCTCATTTCTTTACATTACCTAAAATAACAAACTTTTAATATTATAAAAACTAATGTCTTTGTCTTACTGTCCCTACAAATCCTCTCATTACAAGTTAATCAAATTTTATTAACTTAATTAATCACACTTTATTCACAGTTAACTCCTACTAATAATTGAATTAATCACACACTTTATTCACAATTAGCCCCCAATAATTGATACCGACTCTCCCCCATTTCTTCTCTCTAACTCACCCATTCCCTCGTGAACCCTAAAATCCCTTTTCTGATTCTGATTCAGCCCAAATTTCTGATTAAATATATTTATGGAATCCCAAATTATAAATGATTCAGCCCCAATTTCTGATTCTGATTCCGAGATTATATCTTCTTCATCCTTGTTAGCCCCAGTTATAGACTTGCGTATGTATATAATCGAAAACTATCTGGATATCTTCGTGGAGGATACTCCGGAAAGAGTGAAGAAGCGCACATTAAAGCAGGAGTCAAGCAATTTAACAGCAAAAAAATTGAAGTTCGATGACCCAACCGGCATGCTTCAGATTTTTCTTCCCCGATTTTGCAATTGAGAGCTGGTACAATTAAAGGTAATAATCTTCAAAATTTATTCTTTGAAGCTCTGTTTTTCAGGATTGAAAATCTACTTAATGGTTCTCAATCATGCTCTTCTCCGTTTGAAGCTTTTTAATATTTATTCTTTAATCTTGTTGGACCAGACAGCTATTTGTTGCTATCTAAACCTGCAAAGGGTGTTGAGAAAACCTTTAATCTCCTTTCCCTTCTTGACAGCATCCTTCCAATCTACAAGTAAGAAAAATAAGGGTTTTCTTGCTTTGTCTTGTGCAATTATGTATATTATGCTTTGGTCCAGTCTATGTTTATACCAGAATTTTCTTAATGAAAGAGAGATCTCTTGTAAATGGGGATGAAGAAATATGATGTAGATACATTATAATGCCGAGTCTGATGTGAGGAATTAGTGAACATATGATTTGTATCTTATAGGTTGTGTATGGTGATGTATACATGCTTGATGACGAGATGAAGTGGAAAGTTTTGCCTCCAATGCCAAAGCCTGATTCTCACATAGAGTTTGCCTGGCATATTGTGAACAACCCTGAAACAAAGAAAATGACACTAGTTGGAGAAGTTTTCCAGTTCCGGTTAGATGATCTGGTATGAATTTATTGACATCTACTTCTTTTTCTAGATGATGTCTTAATCTTTTTTCCACAATTTCCAAGAAAAAGAAGAGAAAAAACACTTCTAGATATTGTTTACAAAAGCATGTTTGGTTGTCACTGAAGTTCTAAACAGATACATATGCATTAGTACATCACAGTAGTTTACAAAAGGTTGTAATTAGTACATCAAAACAAGTCTACAAAAGGTTGTAACTTTAGGTAGTGTTATTCAGTTGCTTTTCCACGACATCTAGTGGAGTAGTGAGAACTTTAGGTAGTTGTCCAAGGCGTTGAAGCTTGTTCTTCCCAATATGTGGGAGCTTATAGTTGTTGTTACCATCATGCTTTAATATCTCTGTCATACAGCTCATAAGTGACAATCAAACGTAGTTCAGCGTTGAATGACTAACTTCTTCATATGCTTTATTCACTGCCTCAACCAACTCACAAACCGTTTTAGGCGCTTTCTCGTGTTGTAGTCCTTGTATAATTCTAAAGAAGCCCAAATCATTGATATTGAGATCCGGACTATTAGCCGGCTGATTAGCTAATGTAATGTAAAATCCACCCGATTGTGCAACATCGATAAAATCTAAGTCATTGTCACTTATATGAGGTCTTGCGTTATCTTGTTGGATGACTATATGTTTATTGCTATCCAATGGCCATTTAGCTTTAATAGCCGGGATAATTTTCTCGATTAAACATTTTTTGACAACAATTTTGGTAATGCTATCGATAGGTTTAACTTCTATTACACCATTTTCTCTATTCTTACTTGTTCTAGATGCTGGCTCCTCGATAGTAAAAGGAAAGATTCCTATTTTTCCATCAAAGATACAAATCCCATCCTTGTCATATCTAGGTCTCGCAACCGCACTCATAAACATTACCTTAGTTATAAATCTCTTAGACTTGCATGTTCTATGTGGTTCTGGTTCACCGGGCAAGAGGTAGTATTTTTGTGATGTTCTTGTCATATAAAACCACTTCTCGTCTATGTGAACAATAGAAAACATGTCTATATAGGTTGGATTTGAGTGAAGTGTTGAGCTTTCTATATGATTTAAAACGAACTTCACCCTTGCCTCCATATTTGGAAGTGTTAAATAAGGTTTTAATGCATTTGAATGGGATTTGATTTTTCCTTTTTGAATGAGTCTATGGACAGTGGATTTTTTTGCATTTAGTTGGCAAGAAAGTGTCCGAATATTGCTTCTTAAGTGCAGAGGAATTGATTTTACCTGTTGTAAATCCAAAACATATCCATGATTGCCCCTTTGTATTTTCTCTGCACATTAGGATGTTCACCAATTTTGATTGATTGTAGAACCTCTTTCCATATTGTGTAAATTGTCATCCTGATGACAGCATAATCAGAGGCAATTTTTTTGATAATTCCCTTCTTGAGCTTGTTGTTGTTGTAATTTAATGATAACATATGACAAATTTGTTTCTTTTCTAAATTTGTCAACCTCTTTCCTTTTGCAGTGTCCATAAAAGAAGCAGGAATTGAAGTGTTAACAAAAGCATTGAAATCAAATATATTTGGATCTTCATTTAAATCTGGAATGATGGAATCAAATATCCTTGGATCTTCATTTAAATCTGGAATGATGGATGTTGCTGCCATTTTTGTTGGTTTCTGATAGATAAAGTAGTGTAATATGTGGACTGTTTTTTTTTAGAATGAGCTTTGTAAAGTGTCAGCTTGTTGTGTAATGTATTTATAGTATGTTAGAGGCAGATTAAGTTGTGTGTAATGTAGTGTTTAGGCGGGCTATTTTCCCCCCATAAAGCTAATCACTTTTGCTTTTTATCTTTAAATATTCCTTGTATCAATTGAATTGCTTATTATATAAATTGCATTGGTCTCCGTGTCCCCCTCATTTGTAAAGAAATGAGGGGGACAGAGGGAGTAATGAATAAGATCATTGCTTCAAACATCATGATGATTCATGCGTTCCCCACTCCTGCTTCTTGGACTCCTGGTTGTAGCAGTCTTCTTGATCACCATCTCTGTTGAGGGAGATTTTACGAATTTTAGTTGTTTATCTTTTACCAGTGCTCGTGCAAAGGCTCAAGCACCACTATACATTGACTAGTGCTCGTGCAAAGGAATCACATCTAACCACTCAAGACTGGAGAAAGACTTTACAAGCTTAAACACCACTCTTTGCCGTTCATCCTGAATTCTGATCATTTGTTTCTTTTGTAAGTGTTAAATGTCCCATGAACCATTTACGTCAATCTATACTCTTTATTAATAAGCAAAACAATGTGAAATGACGTGCGGTACTAAAGTACCAAAGTACCAAAGTACCAAAATTGGTTATCACTTAACCTGGGTTCGATTCCTCGCAACTACATAATTATACAAGATTTATTTATTTTAAATTCTTTAGTTTCATCCAGGGTTGATTCTTTACAACTACGTAATTATACAAGATTTATTTATTTACTTTAAATTCAATAGTTTCATCGAGCATTAGATTCTTTGCAGCCACGTAATCATACAAGATTTATTTATTTACTTTAATTTAATAGTAATATTTTAATATCGACTCATGCTCGACTCGTGCTTGGCACGGGTTACAAGCTATTATAAATAAATGGCTGTAAATATTGAACATATATAGGTATCGAGTAAAACAAATGATCTTGAAAAGGATTTTGATACTTATAAGAAACTACTAAAGATATTCTCTGATTAACATATATATAAGTTTATCATACATGATAGGCTATAAGAGCCCAAACTCCCATTGACAGGCTACAAGAACCCTTACTCCCAAACCTAGTACCCGGGCCTGGACTCAGGACTCCTGGTGGCATATTCAACGGTACCTGAGCCCTGACTGACAGGCTGCAAGAGCCCTGACTCCCAAACCTAGTACCCGAGCCCGGACTCAGGACTCCTGGTGGTGACACGTAAGGACACCTAATGATTGGCATCATTGTGCCCTAATCAAGCCACACGCCAGCAGGAGCTTGGCACATGTCACCACAATTCTCACCTGGGCACGTATGACCCATCAACATCATCCAGGTGTCCCACCTACCTAGGATCCAACGCTCATGATTGCAGGTACCCCCTGAACCCTAATTCTGGGCCTATAAATAGCCCAAGAAGGAAAGGTTCAAGAGGGATCACACACTCTCTCTCTACACAACCTATACACACACCCTCCATATTTAGATATCTCTATAGTCTTGTCTTCCCTTCCAAAGCCATCACTTACTCTCACGCCGGAGGCGCCGCAAGGGTCCAAAACCCCCTCCGGTGTTGTTTTGCAGACACCCACCAGCAGCAACACCGCATCCAGGCGTGGGAACGGCAGGAAGGACTAGATCGGATTCTGGAGTTATCATTTGGCGCTAGAAGGAGGGGCAGAACCCTGTCTTGTGGTCACGGTGCCATAAGACTCACCATCATCAACAAGCTCCTTCATCTTTGAAGGAGTCCTAGTTAAATCCAGTAAGATCTAAGCAAACTCCTTTGTTTTAACCACCAAACATGAACTCTTTAGCCCATTTCTCCAATGTATGCATGTTTTTTAACCTTGTTTATCCCATATCTTGTTTAGCCTTGTTTGTATGCTTTGATTATTGTTTAGATCTATATTGCTCCTGCTTAGATCTATTTAAAAAACCCAGCTTTCTTGATTATTGAGATTGTGAACCCAGAAATACGTGCATACATTTGGACCCCTTCACATACACACTGAGATCTAGTTGTGAAACTCAGGATACTTTGCGGTTGAATTTGCTCCAAATTTTGTTTTAGAATACCATATACATCTATTTGTGTGTGAAGCATGGCTCGTGGAAGTAAGAGCACAAATAGGCATACCCCAAGTAACCCAGCCCCGGACACCAACATCCCGGTCCCAGGTCAGGCGGGTAACCAGATACCCCCAGTCCTGACTCTGGCCTCACAGATGGAGAACCTGACTGGCGAACAGGTTGCTGAAGCAATCCGGTTATACAACCAAACCCGGAACAAAGAGCAAGACCAGTGTGAGAACTCTCATCACCCTGAAGGATCCCACCGCTCTAGGTCTGTTTTTGACCGAATTGGCGACAAAGACAAAGACACCGAAAGGAGGCCTCACCGGACTCGCAACCGAAACAATGATGAGGAGACTGAAAAGCTTAAAAGGCTAGCCGAGATGCGAGAAAAGATTCAAGCGGAAGAGCAAGCCAGACTCGATCTAAGGGTCCAGAAAAGAATCCAGGAGGAGGAGGCCCGAATTATGGGTAAAACCTCTGAAAAGAGGAGAACCCGGGCTCCAAGTCCGGAAATAGTCTCAG
Organism: Heracleum sosnowskyi; assembly: GCA_030848705.1. Lineage (NCBI taxonomy): Eukaryota > Viridiplantae > Streptophyta > Magnoliopsida > Apiales > Apiaceae > Heracleum > Heracleum sosnowskyi. Next base: position 10,637,959 of record CM061245.1, read on the forward strand.
ATGAGGATGAACCTAAGGAGGACCTTATGAACATGATACATAAATTGCAAAGAAAAGTTGGCCAAGACTCTGGGATCGACATTGGGGACACCCTTACACCATTTAGCTACTCCTTGGAGGCAACACCAAGGCAGATAAACATTAAGCATTATAATTTCGATTCTTTCAATGGTTTGGATGATCCCGAAGAACATGTGAATTATTTTGAACAAATAGCCATGATTTATTATTACAATGATCTAACAAAGTGCAGGTTCTTTGCTTCCACACTCAAATCCGGAGCTCAAAGGTGGTTCAGCCGGATACCATCTCGCAGCATCCACAGCTGGAAGCAGTTCCGTGATGCATTTCTCAAACGCTTCCGGGCAAACAGGACTCATGAGATGCACATGTGCCATCTTGAAACAGTCAGGCAAGCCCGGGGTGAAGCCCTCTCTACTTATATGAAAAGATTTCAAGAAGCTATTAACAACATAACCAACCTGGATGATCGGGAGGCTCTGACTATTTTTCGAAGAAACCTGGATCCTGATAACAATGAGAGGTATGTCCTGGACCTCATCCATAAAGAGCCTCAGAGCCTGGCGGCAGCCTATGCAATGGCCGCCAGGTTTATTAAAGAAACTGATGTCCTCCAAGCAATGAGGATGACTAGGCAGGGCATATCTCCAACCCGGATTCAAGATCCACCCAAAAACAACAACAATCATCAAGACAAAAAATTCAAACCCAATAGACAAAGCAACTACATTCAGAGCTCTCAGCTCGCTTTGCCAACCTCAACCCCGAACTCCAATCAAAGTGTGGAGCCCGGACAACCTAAACAAAAACTTGAGCCCAGGCCTGAACCAAACTGGACTCCTCTCAACCGGGATCAAGCTGATATTTTGAAAGAAGTACGAGACAAGCCTTTCTACTACCCTCCCAAACCCATGGCGACCGGACCAGAAAATCGGTCTGTCCATAAACACTGTGACTATCATGAAACACATGGACACACAACCGAGAATTGCTTGTCTCTAAAGTTTTTTGTGGAAGAACAAATCAAGAAAGGTAACATGGGACAATACATAGCCCGGAAAACTGATGACAGGGGAACAGGATCCGGGAAGGGTAAAAATGTTGTGAATGTCGTATTGGGTGGGTCTAACTCGCCACCCCGAAGTCCGGACTCGGGAGATGAGATAATGATGGTTCAAACCTGTCCAGAACAAATAATCAGTTTCAACAAGAGATGATTTTGAAGGACTCGACCCAAATCATAATGAAGCTCTAGTTGTTAGTCTAGACATAGCTGACAATGAAGTTAAAAGAATACTGATTGACAACGGTTCTTCTGTCAATATCATATTCAAACATACTGTGGATCGAATGCAGCTGGGGAGTGTGAAGATGAATGATTGCAGAGAAGATCCTCTCTACGGTTTTGGGAACAACTTGGTCCCAATTCAAGGAACCCTGTATCTACCAGTACTATTTGGGACTTATCCAAACCAAGTCACCAACATTGTTAAATTCTATGTCATCAACACTCCTTCTTCTTACAATGTGATCCTGGGAAGACCAGTCCTGACTAAGCTCCAAGCTATAACCTCAACCCCACACCTAAAGTTCAAGTTTCCCACACCCTCTGGCATTGGAGAAGTCCGGGGAGATTATGAAATGGCTAGTAGATGCTATGGGAAAGGGTTAGTCATGGCTGAAACAGACCCGAAAAACAAAAGGAAAGCCAATTCTTACTAGAAAAGTATGAGCCCAAAGAAACATAAATTCAAACCCAAGGAAAGAGCTCGGCCAAAAAATTGGTGAGTAGAAGATTTCAAAACCCGGGCCAGAAATAAAGATCAATTTGTATTGAAGAATAGAAAATTTGTACTCGTGATCAATTTATGAATAAAAATAGGGCATGATGTTATTTCTCACAAAATTGTATTTCACATTATCTGTATTTCATTTTTCTTGTATCAACCATGGCTCAGAGCCATAGGCATGCAATGGAGCCAGGGTCCCCAACAATATGCAATATAAAATTCAAGAGTCCGGCTCAGAATCAAGCCATGAGACCGGACTCACGAGCAATATGCAACTCTACAACCCTGGCTCAGAGCCATAGGCATGCAATGGAGTCAGGGTCCCCAGCAATATACAATATAAAATTCAAGAGTCCGGCTCAGAATCAAGACATGAGACCGGACTCACGAGCAATATGCAACTCTACAACCCTGGCTCAGAGCCATAGGCATGCAATGGAGCCAGGGTCCCCAGCACTATGCAATATAAAATTCAAGAGTCCGGCTCAGAATCAAGCCATGAGACCGGACTCACGAGCAATATGCAACTCTACAACCCTGGCTCAGAGCCATAGGCATGCAGAGGAGCCAGGGTCCCCAGCAATATGCAGATCAAGAGTCCAGCTCAGAATCAAGCCATGAGACCGGACTCAAGAACAATATGCAATCAAATCGAAATCTTAGATTCTATTCTAAGTACAAAAGAAAGAGTCTGGCTCAGAATCAAGCCATGAGACCGAACTCACGAGCAATATGCAAGCCTTCAGCCCTGGCTCAGAGCCATAGGCACGCAGTGGAGCCAGGGTCCCCAGCAATATGCAATCTAAAATTCAAGAGTTCGGCTCAGAATTAAACCATGAGTCCGGACTCACGATCAATATGCAACTCTTCAGCCCTGGCTCAGAGCCATAGGCATGCAGTGGATCCAGGGTCCCTAGCAATATGCAATATATAAATCAAGAATCCGGCTCAGAATTAAACCATGAGTCCGGACTCACGAGCAATATGCAACTCTTCAGCCCTGGCTCAGAGCCATAGACATACGATGGAGCCAGGGTCCCCAGCAATATGCAATATATAAATCAAGAGTCCGGTTCAGAATTTAGCCATGAGACCGGACTCACGAGCAATATGCTTCAAACCAAAATCTTAGATTCTATTCTAAGTACAAAAAAAAGAGTCCGGACTCACGAGCATTATGAAAGCAAGAAAAATCACAATATATTCTAAGACAAGGTCAAGAGCCCGGCCCGAAATCAGGCTATGGAATCGGACTCTCGAAGAATACGCGACAACAGAAAACTTGCATTCAAAATATTAGCAAACGAAGAACTTAGCAAAAGAAATACGCAACAGGAATAATCAAGTACAGGAGCCCGGGTTGGCCATTCAACCCGGAAACACTCCAAAATGTTGGGGACAAGTAAAAAATAGTCAAACATCACAAGAGAAACACAATTGCAGGTCTATTCTACAGTCTTGTTTACAGCATCAAGGAAAGGAGTATCACTCGGAAAGATGAGAGGGTTTGGGCCCTGGAAGCACTCGGGCTCGCCTTCACCACGCTCAATAGCATCCTTAGCAGCCAAGAAAGCTTCAACGAAGGTCTCCCAGTTGGCTTCAGGGTTGGTCTTGATCAGGGTCTCAGCCACCTTCCACGATCTCAAAACCTCAGGAGCACCGGCATCAGCAACTGCCTGTAGATAAGCATCAGTTTCCTGGAACTCCTTAATAATGTCAGCTTCGGGCTTCACGGCAGCAAGTTTTTCCTCAGCTCCCTTCAGTTTCTTTTCAAGATCAGCATTCCTGGCTCCCTCCGTAGATAAATCAATTCGGAGCCCGGACACTTCACCATCTCGAAGAAGTTTCATTTCACCAAGTTGCTTCCCGAGGTCGAGAATTTGTTCATCCTTCTTCAACATAACTCCGGTTAACTTGTCATCTTTTGCCTTAAACATGGCTGAGACTCCAGCAGCCTTCACAGCAACCTACAAGCCAAAAGAAAAGAAAGATTAAGACGATATTCAACAATAAAAGCAAGGAAGTAAGGAAAAAGCATACCTGACCAATACCGGTAATCAGATCTACCAAGAGTCCCCTCATCCCGGTATCTCCCATCTTTTTCCAGTCATCTTCAGAAGGGAGATGTCCAACATATTCGGTAAACTACTCACGGGTAAGCTTCCCAACTCGGGGTTTAGCCACCCCGGTCTCCACATTAACCTCCTCAGCTACTCGGTCCACCAAATCCTCCTGATTCACTAAATTATCCGAACCCGGAGTCCTGGGACCTATCTTCCTCTTTTGTTTCCGGGGTCTCTTGGTAAGTTCAGTATCAGGGAGCCCGGTAACAACCTCAACAGCTGGGTCAGGAGTGGGTTGAAGAGGAGCAACAGATTCCGCACCATCTTCTTTGAAGCGATTGGACCCGGACTCATCACCAGTCTTCTGGATTCGAGGAGTGTGAACCCCAGATAGCTGTCTCAAGGAAAGGGCATAATTGTTGCGAGCCATCACTTCGTCAAAATGGGAGTCGTAGAAGGGGCGACCTGAAAAACAAAATGAAACCGAATTAGAGAAATAACAAAAGAATCCGGACTCAAGATTTAAAATATCAACTTACATCCGAATTCAAATAACTTGTGATGATCCATGAAAGTGTCTCGGGTTAATTGATACCCTAGACACTCACAGAAAGCATGAACTTTAGCCCGGGCTTGACCCTCGAGCTTGTAATAAGGAAAGACTTTGGGTTTGTCACCGGCCACAAAGTGCGACATATATAATAGGTCTAAGCCCTTCAGCATAATGGCTTCTCCATTCCAGCCCTTTAACAATATATTCTGCATCACCGGCTTCGCGCTGCCGGAAGGATACCCACACTCTTCACCGCGAAATCTTAACTCGTAGAAGGGTCTCTTGTTAGACCGGAGGAGGTAGAAAAGTTGATGAAAGAGTTTGAAAGTGGGCAGGAGCTCGGATTTCTCACAACAAGCTAGGAACCAGGTTATCCATTTTACACCGTTGGAGGTTATTTGTGTTATTGGAATCTCATAAATATACTTGCAAAGATGTTTAACGAAGACGTGGCACTCCGGGTTCCAGCCTGAGCGCAAGTGCTCTAACCAAACGCCAAGGAACCCATCATCGGTCCTATCGTATACTCTCTCCCCGGGTTCAGGCCACCTCCATTGTACCCGGGGTCCAAGATGGAAAACAGCCCGGACTATTGCATCCATTTCAGAAAAAGGCATATTCTTAAAACTCTCTTTCAGCGGAGGGAGAGGCTCACCTATAATGGTATCAACAAACATGGCATCCATGGCCGTCTTATCATAAGGTCCAGGATCTCCATCCTCGTGTCGATGCCTATAGGAATAACTAAGGGACCTGTATACGCGAGACATGTCCTCGTCAGGATCTTTCCTAACAAACATAAACTCGGAGTCAACCCAATAACCATCAGGCGTGATAAGGCTACCCCGGTCAGCTAATACGTTGGTGTTGAGTTGGGTGATCACAGATATCTTTTTCTTCTTAGCCATTATGCACCAATGTAAGTCTACTACTATTACCCCTGAATCAGAATTATGTGAACTTGTGGATGGTTCTGAATCCGGGATCAACACTCGGTTAGCTCTTCGTTTTATCCGAACCATAAACCTAGAAATAGATTGTTTTATCCCCAGTTAGTCAAAATATACATAACCTGAAATCTATAACATATTAAAGCCAAACCGACCTCAAATGGCATCCAATGTTCCAAAATCCAGTATTCCCTAGACTCTAGCCCGTTATGAGTAGGATAAGTCCGGTCTTAACAATAATCCTATATCACTTGTATACCTAGAATTTCTACTATGAACCCGGATACATGTCCTACCAGGGTACGGTTACACATTAACCAAAACAGCAAAGACGAGCCTACTAAGTCACACTAGACAGAACCAAGGAGACCGGATACTATTCAACCCGGACTCCTGTCACATACACAAAAACCAGAAACACTTTACCCAAAATACCAAACACAAAACAAAAATCAAATTGCGATTACGTACATTTACACAACAGAAAAGTTCAAGAACATCAAGAACAACCCAGAAAACCAAAAACCAAAAACCCCAAAATTGCAAATAACGTCACATGCAAACAAAATTCCTAGACTAAACAACTGTATAAACACAAAACAAACACAAAAACGCAATCCAATAAACCAACACAAAAACTTCGAATAAAACCCTATATTCGAAGATAAACAGTCGTGCGAATAAAAGGAAAACGGGGAGATCTTGCAACAAATAAGAAAGAAATGCAAAGGGATGAATTCTTACAGATAGCAGGAGAAAGTAGTGGCTTCGAAACGATACCGCAAAAGCTCGAAACGCCGGTAGTCGGAAAGCAGGAATCGGAAAAGTGACAGTGAAGAAGTAAAATTTGGGGAAAGTAAAAAGATGAAGTGAAGAAATAGGTTTTTGTAAAGAAAACAAAACTGCTATAAGACACGTGGCTGCAGGTGAGTGGGTGGAAAAAGGAAAAGAAAAATGAGAAATAGTCGAAAAGACAGGGGTATTTATTGCTGACAGTACTGGTGCGCAAGTTCCCGAGGAATTTTGGAATAATGCGAATTCAAATGTTTGAGGGGGAAAGTTATGAAATCGATTGAAATTCCAAATGGAGTCGAATTTAAACTAGGAATCCGGATTCTAATTAACCCTAGCTGCAGAATAATCTTATCAACCTGGAAATTTATTCACCCTTTTAATCCAGTCTCATGTCAATAGACAACAACCCGGATCGGGGGGCAATAACCAACCAAAATTTCTTCCAAGTTACCCAAGGCTCACAACCTTGGACTTGAGAAAGAATTCTATCAACTCTCAAATCCGGATTCCTGTCACTGACACCTATCCGGATTGGGGGTCAACTACCAACCAAAATTTCTTGCAAGTAACCCAAGGCTCACAACCTTGGACTTGAGAAAGAACTCTATCAACTCTCAAATCCGGGCTCATGTCACTGACACCTATCCGGATTGGGGGGCAACTACCAACCAAAATTTCTTCTAAGTTACCCAAGGCTCACAACCTTGGACTTGAGAAATTAATGTCAATAGACAACAACCCGGATTGGGGGGCAATAACCAACCAAAATTTCTTCTAAGTTACCCAAGGCTCACAACCTTGGACTTGAGAAAGAATTCTGTCTGACTCTCGAATCCAGCCGCACGTCATCAACAATAACCCGGATTGGGGGGCAACTATCAACCAAAATTTCTTCCAAGTCATCGAAGTTCTTATATGGAGAATTCTACTCCCCCATCCAGAAAATCTGAATAAGGGAGTGGGGGGCAAATGATAGGCTATAAGAGCCCAAACTCCCATTGACAGGCTACAAGAACCCTTACTCCCAAACCTAGTACCCGAGCCTGGACTCAGGACTCCTGGTGGCATATTCAACGGTACCTGAGCCCTGACTGACAGGCTGCAAGAGCCCTAACTCCCAAACCTAGTACCCGAGCCCGGACTCAGGACTCCTGGTGGTGACACGTAAGGACACCTAATGATTGGCATCATTGTGCCCTAATCAAGCCACACGCCAGCAGGAGCCTGGCACATGTCACCACAATTCTCACATGGGCACGTGTGACCCATCAACATCATCCAGGTGTCCCACCTACCTAGGATCCAACGCTCATGATTGCAGGTACCCCTGAACCCTAATTATGGGCCTATAAATAGCCCAAGAAGGAAAGGTTCAAGAGGGATCACTCTCTCTCTCTCTCTCTCTCTCTCTACACAACCTATACACACACCCTCCATATTTAGATATCTCTATAGTCTTGTCTTCCCTTCCAAAGTCATCACTTACTCTCACGCCGGAGGCGCCGCCAGGGTCCAAAACCCCCTCCGGTGTTGTTTTGCAGACACCCACCGGCAGCAACACCGCATCCAGGCGTGGGAACGGCAGGAAGGATTAGATCGGATTCTGGAGTTATCAATACAAGCTCCACTCTAAAATTAATAGTTCACTATTTCACCCTCTGGACCAAAATTTAAGGGAAAACTGAAATCAATAACATCTGGTACTAAAGTCATTCCGACCTCCAATCAAACATGTAATACTACAAGAGAATGCTTCCGGTAGATAATGAACTTAAAAACTACGACGACTCATGTGATACCACCACCCTGGCAGCAGCTCCAATCTCGAGTCTCTGAAACACTCCAAGATCCGACAGGTTATCTTCTTATGATGGCACTACACAACGTTAAAGAAAACATTAGCAAAGTTATCGAATGGAAGTTACTGGTTATATGGAAGCAAGGAATAAATTAGCACTAAAATAAAATAAAATACATTAGTGAATTTTTATGTCATTAAAACTCAGTAAAATGCAGAAACAAGTCATACTGTATATGTTTTCAAAAGATTAAATTATCTAGAAATAACTTTAAAACCAGGTGAAAAGGCGTACTATATGTAGATGTGTCTATTTGCTCTGGAAGCATCTTTATATCCACCTCAAACCTCTCTTGCACCTGAAATAAATGAAGCCACTTGATTAATATAATACAGAAAACATCAACAACAACAACAAAAAAAACTTAAACCACTGTTCACTACACACGGAAACATTGCAACTTTTTGGTTCGGGTTGGGCGGGTTACGGGATTTGAACAACCCAACCCAATTAAATCGGGTTTGAAAATTTTCAACCCAACCTACAAAAAATAAATTCGTAATCCAACCCATTTAATATACTTCGGTTTGGATCGGTTCGGGTCGGAGTGATCTGGTTAATAAATATATAAAATATATTTTTATCGAACAGTAAGTACTAAATTAATAAATCAAAATTGAAAGTCAGCAAAATATTATATATCCATCTCAAATAAATCTTAAATATTTAAGTTAAAACACACCAAAAGATTGATTAAGTACTAACATAGTCTTTCAGTTTAAACGTCAAATTTGTGTTATTAGCATAGTCAGTGTGCTAAATTTGCATTACAACCGTGAATGGACAAAGACAGTAAGAACATTTGTCTCAAGTGATCTCAACACACAGTTTTGTAGAAGTTTTGTAGAATATTGATGTACACATTTCTGCTGCTATGTCTTTGATAACGAACAACTTAATGTAAAACTGATGCTTCTTAATGTAAACTGGCCTTAAAGTACTGATACAATATTAATAATATCATGTATGGATAACCCTGGGCAATGCAAGCAATCAAGTTTTCTTCCAGGACCACACATGGTCTATGGTCTAGAACACAAGAGTTCAAATAATGTGTTTCAATAATTAAAAGTGTACACTCCAAAACTGTTAACTATTTTAACTAAATGTGTTTCATATATTTTAATTAAATCTATTATTTTTAATCGGGTTGGGTTGGTTCGGCTTAAAAAAAATCGAAACTCATACCCAACCCATTTAAATCGGGTTTATATCTTTTCAAACCGAATATGTTTCGGTTTAAAAATATTCGGTTTGGATCGGGCGAAATGAGGTCGGTTTGGATCGGGTTGGTCAGTTTTAACGACCCGTGTACACCCTACAATCAACTGTTGTTAATTACTCCACTGGTTAAGAACCCTTAACACACGCAAACAAATTAACAACATAGCATGTCTAATCAGATGCCACATTATTGCTTCCCATGTGAATATAGACTTGAGTCAAGTTTACGTTGCAAGTTGCATTTCCTTTTAATCAAATATTATCGAATATCATTTCGAACAATGATTGAGGTATTAAATCGGGTATCAAAATAAGTTACAAAATGACATAATAATGATGATGTCGCATTATGACATGTTTTTATTGATAAAATCGGTGTAAATGCACGCGAATTCATTATTATATAGTCAATCAAAATCTGACATGTGTTATTTGAAACCTTCAACATTTTTCATTTCATAATGTACTAAAAATTGCATACTTGTGTTATATATTACTAATAATATATTTGGGGCAGCTTAAGACTTAAGTTAGAGTTCTGTCAAAAAACAAAAAGAAGAAAGACTTGAGTTGATGTAATTGTTTGCCATAGAAGGTGTGTGGACATATGCCTAGAATAGTTGGATGCTCTCTAAAATTTTGAAGGCTTAATTAATCAATTAATGATACTATTTACTTGATCTATATTATTACTAATCATTACCAAATTGCCATAACCTACTTTAAGGACTACCCGGTTGAAGCCTTGCATTACTTCTTCTAGTAGCTCTTATGTAACAAAAAATGGCAATTAAGAAAGTTGTGGCAAGGCCTCCAAGAATTACTTCACCACCAGCAGCAGAATTATTACCCTGTCCATCATTATAGTTTTGCTTGTTCAATTGAATCTCCTCCGTAACCTCACTTTGAGGACTTCGACTTATCTCTGAGTTTGAATGCAAATGTTTGTCTTTAACTTGAGGTGATTCGGATGGACTCAGATGTGGTGCATCAGCATAGAACTTTACTAGTTTAACATTGTGTTTGCCAAGTTTTCGGCTCGATTGTGCTTGAGGCCAGTTTTGTATCTTGCTAGTGCTTGATGAACTAGAACTTTGTGCTACATTAGCCTGACTGACTACAGCCAAAATCATAAAAGAATGCACAAAAATCAAGAAGACGATAGATAGCCGTGCCATTGTGGAAATGTATGGATATCAGAATACGGGACTATGTTGCTTTATAAGTTTGAATCCTGACTGATTGTATAGGCCAAGCCTTTTAATGGTTATATATAAAGGTGAGATTTTGTGATGGCATCGTTGTTTGATCGTAGAAGCTTCCTTGTGATTGTCCTGACAATAGAGAAATCAATAATGATACACGTAGTCTTCAGAGTATGCCGGATACAACTATGACCTAAATCAGGGAACATGATCTTTTGATGTTTGTATGTACATGAATTGTAGCATGCTACTGACTACTGATTTATTCATTATGTTAGCAAAGTAAATATTGATTTGACTTCTTGTCCTGTAAATCTAAAACTAAAGAAGATCATGAGAAATTGTCTGTTAGGTTCTGCAGCCATTGGAACTTAATATTGAACCACATGTTTGCGCAACTTCAGCAGCATTTGATAAGGAGCATGTGTACATGCAGCTGCTAATTCAGCACAATCTACGATGAATCTACGACATGATTTCATTTCATAATGAATTTGCTACATTTATGGCATTAAGTTGCATGAGTTAGAGACATGTGAAGCAGATTCATAGCTTGTCTCTAATCATGTTACATCATAAGACTTTGATTATGAAATGCATATTAAAGGGCTCGAGCTAACAGACCAGAAGAGTCTCAACATGTTAAAAATGAAATTGTTGACAGTCACTTGTCTGTAACATTATGGAATACTGATTGCATACACTAGACCTTTTAATAGAAAAGAATCTCAACAAAATCAGACAGAGATAGTTTGCTGGAGATCTTGTCCAAGCTTATAAACCAACCTTGAGCGTCCAGTGAGATAATACGTTGATTTGCAGAGCTGCACGTGCAAACAGGAATTCGACAACCTTAAGCTTCCAGAAGAAACAAATCTGCCTATTTTTTTAATGATTTTCCAAAATCCTAATCAGACAACATCTGAAACACAACTAAATTCAATTTGAGAAAAACAAGTGCAGCTCCATAAAAGGATGAAGTAATTAGATATCTATACTCTTTATCAATTAGCAAAACAATGCGTAAATAGCTACATAAGCAATCAAGATTTATTTATTTAATTTAATTTCTTTGAGTTCACCGTGTCCGATCCTTATAACTACATAATTTAAAGATTTATTGATTTTATTTTATTTTTTTTGGTTTAATCCTGATTTCGATTAATGGTTATCAGCTAGTAATTTATAAGTCATAGACAACAACTTGATAGTCCGAAACTCTGCAGAATAGGTTAAGTTTCCGGTCAAAATCCTGCTTTCCTACCCGAAAAACAGAGCTAGCGACTAAGCTTCGCGATTATTAGAGGATCATACAGATAATTGAGAGGAGATTGGTCATTTGGTAGAGATTAGAGAGCACACATTTGAAACAGGAAAGTACCAAGCAACTCATAATTTTCTTGACAGACAAAAAAATCTTGTGGTACTCAAGTAGCATAAGTATTAGTAGCAGTTCGAATATTTACCCATTATCTCAATTTTTTTAATAGGACCATAAAAAAAAAACTCACTGTCAAAAAACTGGAAAAAAAAAACTCAATATAATTTTATTTGCATTTTAGCCCCTATCTTACCATTAATTTTTTTTCTTTTAATTTAGGTCTTTCCCGACAAAGTTAAAGAAAATCAAGAACAGCCCAGTAGCTCAATACTTATCATTCATCTTTTATCATCCTTCTGCATCATCCTCAAAACCTAAGACCCTGTTTGGCAAACCCAAAAAATGTCAATCTTTCATACATCTCTCCCACTAAAACCCCCTCAAAACCTCTCAATTTCATCCTCTACTTATCTTTCAGGCCAAACACTCCTTACCCTCATCCCCAAATTCTCCCACCTCTCTTTCACTTCCACCACAAAACCCTCAACTCTAATTAGAATGGGAGGTGGGCCCAGAACATTCCCAGGTGGGGTCAACAAATGGCAATGGAAAAGAATGCAAGCCAAGAAAGCCAAACAGCTCCTTAAGGCAAGATTAGCTAGGGAAAGACAAATTTATGAAATGAGGAAAAGGGCTGAGCTGAAAGCTGCTGTTTCGGAACTCGAAAGACCCTGGGAAGTTGTTGAGAAAGCCCCTAAATTGTTTTCAGCTAGAGCTGATGAACAAGTTCAGGTTTTAGCTGATAGGTTTCAGAAGCCTGGTGGGTTTGATTTGTGGTCTGAGAATGATGGTCCTGAATTGTTTAAGAGTGTTGATGGGTTCCCCTCTGCGCGATTTTTCCCGAAAGGGGTTGTTCATAGTATTAGGCCTTATGGGAGGGTTAATGATGAAATTGATGATTTGGGGGGTGAAAAAAGGGTAAAGGTTGGATCTTTAGATGAATTTGGGGGTGAAAAAGGGGTAAAGATTGGATCTTTGGATGAATTTGGGGGGTTTGGGAGTGAAAAAGGGGTAAAGATTGGATCTTTCGATGAGTATGTTGGAATGCGGAATGTGTCGAGTGAGGGGAGAAGTGGAGAGGGTGGGAAGGGGAAGGTGAGGAAGAAGAGGCATGGGAGAAGTTTAAGGGGATTGAATTCGGGTGATACGAATGATGGGGGGAGTAACGGGAGTGCGCGGGTTGTGAGAAAAGAGGGATCTTTTAGTAGGGGAAATTCGGAAGTTCGTGATATGGGTTTGAGGGATAGGAATAATGGGTTGGACTCAAGAAGAGGTGGTTATGATAGGGAGAATAGTGGGAGATCGCGGGTGGTGAAGAAAGATGTGTCATTTAGTAAGGGAACGAGTTCACGGAAAGTGAAAAGTGCAAATTCGGAGGTTTATGATATGGATTTGAAGCGTGATGGTAGTTACTGGTTTAAAGAAAAAAATGAGTGAGTTTGAGTTGAGGATTTGGATGCGTCGCCAGAGGTTTGGTATATAGTGCTGGTTGGGCTATGAGAGATTAATTTGTAAGTAACATCATTTTAAAAGTTGTATATGTTATCAGAAATTTAATGTAGAAGAGCTATTACTTTTTATCCAACGAGCAGTTTGTTCATTTTTATTGCATTTTTTTTGTCCAAGTTGCTTTTGCTAATTACAGTAGATCAAAGTTTAGAAGATGATCATGTGACGAGATATTACGTATTTACGTGTAGATAGCTTGTTGTTTTAAGTTACCCTCCAAATTTTATATTAATCATATATAGACTCTTTAGTCATGAAAATGGCTTGTATTAAAAATTGATTCTATTTCTATAATTTGGAACCAAATGTCAAAAAATTGAACTCCAAAGGAATTCTATACTTGAATGCAAATATGCATAAATGCATACTTGGTTCTAAATTTGAAACCAAGAATGCATTTATGCATCCATGCCACATCATCATTTAACCATATATGAATTGCATGTTGGTGTACTTTACATGAAAGTTAGGAGATGAAAGTTAGGAGAGAGAGACAAAAAGTTAGCTAAATTTGTAATAATTTAGATGCTTGCAACTAGCATTGAAGTGAAGTTCTATTTTAACATCAAAAATCACTTTTTGGAGCCAAATTATAGAAATAGCTATAGCTATTTTGCATCTAGCATTGGACTTGCTCTAATACATGTTATATACAAAGAAATTTCATCACACTGTTGTAAGTTATGGTAGTTGCTGCCTTGCTGCAATATCTGTTGGTCATTATAATTGCTCTTTAACTTTAAGATGCATCTTTAGAACACAGAAAAGATTGAGATGGTAAAAGATATTGGTAAATTGTAGATACATCTCGATTAGATGAGTTGGGGTATTTACCTTTGCATCTAATTACATTTAATTGGACTCTCGGCACTTCCACTGCCTGACATTGTCATTTTGTGAGGTTAAATAATTAAAAAGCTTTGATTTATTTCTCGTAATCTTCAGAACATGGGCATGTGGTTGTCCTGCAAATCATATGTACCGTAACTAACTATACATTTACAGAAATGGCATGGCTTAGCTTGCTCAAGCGAGCAGGTTGCCATTTGAGAATTCTATGTTGTTTTTTTCCCGTGTTAGTTGCTACTGAATACAAGCTTTAGGGGAGACTAATTTCATACTCTAAAACCCCAAAGATAAGTTTGCATAGTTTTATGTACAGGGACAAAACAGAGTAGTCCCTGAAGGTCATTAACATCTGAAAAACATACGATTAAAGCCCTAAAACCAATTTCCTTAGATGTTGAAATCATAAATTGTCATCCTTAGCAGGCCAGACTAGATGTCAGGAAGGCCGAAGGCTATATAATGGTATTTCTTTCAAAGAAACAACAATTGTAGCATGGGTCTTGCAATTTTCGAAACTGAATCAGCTGTCACATAAAGAGTTAAAGATTCAGTATAAAAATATTGATTTTAATATAAAATACTTGATATCGGGTGATTTGATAGCTTTAAATTACAAGGATTCACTTATTTATTCAACCAACTGAGCTTTCATGAAGCTTGAGTATGCATATAAGCAAATATAGTTGAGGTTAATGCTTTCTTTGGTGTCCCAAACCAGTACTTCAATACTGAAAATACACTTTAGATAGAAATGTTACATAGAAGTCTATGAGAATGATGCTATGAGGTAGGGGAGGGTATATCTCGTAAATGTTAATGTCACTAAATTGCAGTCTTATTGTCCTCTTTTGACTGCAATAATCGAGTTCGTATGCGTCTTTAAATAGTGGTCAGTTTCCCATCTCTTACACTCTGTTTGGTTCTCTATATCCCATGTTAACTTAACTTTCTGATACTCTGTGTTTGGTTCTCGCCTGTGATTAATTCATCCTAGTAAACAGACTCGGGTTACAACGAACTCAAGTGAATGTCTATGAAAGTGAGCTCTGTACTATTAGGGTGTGTGTTAATTCCTAAATGATCCAAACTAATAGGCATCAATCATTTTCAATAATTTTAATGCTATTGTCACTCTGGGCTTACTTCTGCTCCTGCTAACTGTCAAGGCATTATCCTATACAAAGCATTAAATCCCACTTTGTAGCACCTTTTAATAAGGTGTTATTGAAACCAATACCAACCTATTAAGTAGAGCCCAGTACCTTCATCATTTTATATATTAAATGAGGTAAAGAATTTGCCCATGTGCTGCATATGTGATCCAGAATTTTCTCGAAGGCGGAAAATAATTTCTAAAAGTTTTGCATCAGTGACTCCTATCAGAAGAGGCTAGAAATTTCCTTTCTTTTTTTCCTTTTGTTGTCGGCTAAGAGTTTCCACTAAAAAATTGCTGTATGAGCAGCAGAAGTTTCATAATAGCCCTAATAAAATAGAGTAAAGCAATTGTTGAATTTAGTTGTGGTTAATGTGGTCAACTTGAAATGGCACAGCTGTGCTTTTTGTTTTGTTATTGTAATCATTTTATCTAGCTCCAGGTTATTGTAATCATTCTGGTCTAGTGATAATGGAATTTTGTTTGATTAAGAGATGTTGAAGATATAGTTGGCCAGTCTTGGTATTTGATTTGATATTGATGCTTAATATCTCTGGAAACCACTTATTACCCAACCAAATGTGCTTCTGTAAATCCTTCAGTACCAAAATTTGATATTGGTTAAAGCTATTATCCTCTGCCTAAAACCTGTACTTCGATATTGTTGTACTTGTTAGATAGAATACTTACATAGAACACCACAATAATGAGGCTCAAGTAAATTCATATTTATCCGAGTGTAGATTCTGAAATGGTCAGAAGTCACTAGATTGCAGATTCTCTTGTCCTATTTGGACTGTAATAGCCAAGTTTGCAATTGATGAGTTTATTAATAATTGTCAGTCGACAGCTGCTCATCTCCTTTGTCACACAAACTTGGCTGAAAGTGTGGAATATGATGTGTCCAAGTGTCGGATTTGGCAATATTTTGAAAATTTTAAATTGTTTCTGACCTAAAATAAGTGTCAGACATGGATAAGTGTCCAAGTGTTGGAATCGGCAATTTTTTGAAAATTTAACATGCTTTTAACCTGAAATTAGTGTCTGAGTGATGTTCGAGTGTCAACTGTCTGCCAAGGGTACTTGAGGCAGTATGAATGATTCAGGCAACGGCCATCTATATGTGGAAGGTGTTTTGAAAATTTCCTCCTTTTGACACAGCTTCTACACCCAGTGAAATGGATGAACAAATGAGGTGGGCTGAATCGGGATCTTTTCTCCAATAGATCTATCCTGCCAGCAGATTCGGATCAACCAGAGGCCAAGGTAGGTTCAATCAATTCTTAGTATCTAGTTCATCTTCTGATAGACACTTAAATTTCGCCCATTGATTTCCTTCTATCAAAATAATGACCATGAGCCAAGCTATTTGTGTGGCTTGGTTTGACTTGATCAAAATTCGTTCATGTAGGTAGGGCTGAGCAGAACCAAACCAGAACCGAAAAACCGAACCGAATAGTGTAATTTTGATTCGGTTCGGTTCTAATTTTCAGAAAATTCGGTCTTTTCGGTCCGGACCGAACAGACCGAAATAAATTTTGGTTCGGTTCGGTTCTTTAAAAAAAAATTCGGTCCGAACCGAATAGACCAAAATATTTTTATTTTATATTTATATAATTTTTATATATTAATTTTACATGTATGTATGTATTCAAACTTTTGCATGGTTTATTTTTGGTTCGAGATTTGAAGTTTGAACTATTATATTTACATTTCATACTTGTATTTCATTAGCTAATATTTTTATTTTTAGAAAAATCATATTTTTTGGCTTTTTTGAATTACAAATTTTTTATTTGAAAAAATTCCGGTTCTTTTATGAAAGAACCGAACCGAATAGCATTATTTCGGTTCGGTTCGGTTCCGGTCCAAAATACAACTTCGGTTCGGTTCGGTCCGAAAAAAAATGATAATTCGGTTTTCGGTCTATTCGGTTCGGTTCTGGACCGAACCGACCGAATGGCTCAGCCCTACATGTAGGACTCAAAAGTCAAAAAGCCATGCCGGAGCTCACTTTCAACTCGAAACTATAACGATCTAATCTCGAACAAGCTCAATTTGTCAAGTCTCAGATCTGTGACTCAGCTAAAACATAAGTTATAAGTTTGGGAACAAGTTTGTTGCCTGCAAACAAACTTGTGAACTTGGCTAAGCAAACAAACTTATAAAATATAAATGCAACTACATTTTGTATAACTGAACTCTGTTAAATGTCCTTGAATACTAACAAGCGAGTAAACGAATTAATGCTAAACCAAAATCAACCTACGCTCTCATGAAAACAAAAATCATAACATATATCAAATTGAACTCGAACATTATGAATTTAAAACGTGACTAACACAAACTCAAGACCAGAACCAAACTCAGTAGTTTCTTGTTAATGAGCCAAGATCGAGCTCAGTGCTAGTTGGATACGGTTGTCTCGTTTACAGCTCTAATTAACTTAGCAATTGGCATCAGCCATTTCTCACTGTAAAACATATTCCGTCACTTTGGGCTAAGCTTCAGCCTAATCATTTCATTCTCTCCTATTAATGGTCAAACCATTATCTGCTACAATATAAATTTTAACTATTTGACTTTTTAGCACTACTTAAAAGTGATGGCTCTTGCATCCAATACCAAACTCTCAAGTAGATCTGAGTGGCTTCATTCTTTAATATATTTGGAGTAAATAGATTTGGCCCATGTGTTGCATTTGTGCACTGCACTTTGAATTCAGGAACATTTTTCTTCTGCAGAAATATATTTCAAAATGGTTAGGATCAGTGACTCATATCATAAGAGGCTAGAAATTCCTCCTCTTTTGTTGTCTGAAACCTTCCACTCAGAAAATGTTGCATTAGCAGCAGGAGTTTAATAATAACCCTAATAGAAAGGAGCACATCAATAGTTGAACTCGGTTTTAGTTTCGGGGTCTTTAGGCCTACTTTTAAGCTCAAAACTAATTCTATGACTTATAAGTGAATATTTCCTGCATATGATTCAATTGATAATATTCTGATTCTCTGAAAATCAATAACGAAAAATAGAAGTTACATGTGACAAAAATAATAGTAGTTTTTTGTCTAGTCAGATTACCAACATAATAAGTCCCTAAGATGAGATAGATGCATATTTTCCATAATATTCTGCAAATATGTTTTTTGATCTTGTGTTTAATTTTGTAATCATTCTTTTCTAGCTTTAAGTTACTGTAATCATTCTGGTGTAGTGATAATGGAATTTTTTTGGTAGTCAGTCTAGCAATTTAGTGCAATATTCAGATTATGGAAATATAGGTCATGGGTGACTATAACTAGATCTGCTCTATTTCCACAAATGGCTATCTAGAACTAGAACCTGTTTTTTGGAAGTCCCAAATTACCATAGTAAACTTAGGTGCGCCTGAATTTATTAGTTAAAAGTTTATGGG
The DNA here is from genome assembly GCA_030848705.1 of Heracleum sosnowskyi. NCBI lineage: Eukaryota > Viridiplantae > Streptophyta > Magnoliopsida > Apiales > Apiaceae > Heracleum > Heracleum sosnowskyi. The sequence continues at coordinate 10,656,729 of CM061245.1, forward strand.
CATATATTTCTGAGGTTCGTATCAGGGGTTTCTTTCAGGGAATGCCTGCAGAGAGTTGATGAACACTTGTAATCAAATTGGTTAATAATTTGAAATTTTGGATAAGTTCAGTGAACAGTAACCCCAAAAAAGCTAAATTCCTTCTTTTTCTGGTATGTTGGGTATTTTTCAATTTTTTTAAAGTTGGCGCGTGGTGGTGGGAGTTGAGATTCAAACCCATGATCGCGAGGGGAGGAGGAAGGAGTCTTTACAGTAGGCTAATAAGAAACCCTCCAGCTGATTACTTATTAGTAAGCTCGGGGGACTAGAATTTGTTGTTTCATTTAGCATGAAGCTGTTAAAGCTCCCGGATGCAAGCTGGAATGGATTTATTTGTTTCTGCTAAATAATTATTTTGAATACCATTGCATTAATTGGTATGAGTATAAATGTATCTTCTATAGTGTAATAGAGTTAGAAGTTGAAGTGGAGATGTCTGTAGTAGTGTAGAGCACCTTACTTTTGCATGGAGAATAAAACTGAGGTAAAATCTGAAAAATAAGCTGGAGTGGACAGAAAATTATTGATAGCCAAGCGATTGTGGGCGCCGCCTGATTCCAGTATCCAGAGATGCCCTACTTTCAAATATTGAAAGGTTGTTTGAAAAGCATCTAGCCAGACAAAAACAGCTTTGATCTCCATTTAGGAAAAGATAAATCCTACTCAGAAACCATTAGTTGGAGTCATTGAGACACGAATACATTTTTGGTTTCGAAGCAAAGAAAATATAATGTTTGCGAGATCGTGGGAGGGGAAGGTGTTTTAGCCAGTTTCTTGGATCAGGGATATCAGAACTACGGTAAGTACACTACAAGTCATTTGCATAGGAGAATATAATTGAAAGGAAAACACAGAACAGTTTCTACTCAATCTAAACATTCGACTACCTAATTGAAGCTCGAGCATTGTTGATTTTATCTTTTAGTCACTGGGAAAAGCATTTGTCTAATTCACAAAAAGAAAAAAAACCCTCTGTCGACACAAAGATAGAAGACCCCCAACAACCCAATCATTTCCATAGTAAATCAAGAACATACATTTTTCATTACAATTGACATGTGCTGAATATGTTGCCTTTTCTATACCTGAGAAATTAAGAAAGGATTAACAAGAACCAAGGAAATAGAAGATGAAAAGTAAGATTAATACATGAAGATTGATTGATGGTTTACTGTATTGTCTACCATAGTTTACAAACAGCATTAAACTAGACTGTCTTTGAACATTGACACTAGTTGTCAACCATATTTTTACTAGGCTATACTAATGACATTAGCTAATCAAGTTTAGAGTGATGTTGTCGTCCAATATATAAGTGCGTTCTTAATGCCCATTGCCAATCATAATAGTTAAAAAACTTACTTTTCATTCGTTTCTCTTTACATGGTAACTGATTACACTATACCCACTAATGAAATTAATGATATTTAACTAACCTTCTTCTTATTATAATTAACTAATACTGTAGTAAGAACATGATTAAGGTTTACTTTTCTCTAATTCTTCAATCACTGTATATTTCTCAGCATCAATTGATGGTACGGATCAACGTGATTAATATGATTTATTACTTTACGTATTTAATACTTTTGCTACTTTCTATCCGACAAATCCAAATGTTAAATCTGACAATTTTCCGACTCCATATTGCTGTCATGCAAGGGGATTGGTAATTTAATTTGTTTGTATCGATGAGCTCTTGTTTTGGGTGATTATTCGCACTTCCTTTGGAGGTCGAGAGTTCAAAATTTGTCAAAATCATAAATATGTGAGTGCATTCCAATAACGAAAATATGAAGAAAAAAAAAAAAAAAACTGGTCATTTACTAATTAGTTGTCACACTATTGAGTATCAAGTTGTAGCTGTGCAATTGGCTTAGGGGAATTAAGCCAACGTGTGATTTACAAAACAAGTCTTTTAGCATCTTCCCTGTTGAAGTAATGTCTTTTCATTTCCTTTTGACAACAGTACTTATTCCCGTTCATTGAACCATGTTTCAGTTAACCAGCAGGAGTTCCTATACAATGGGACAGTGCTCCAATGGTATTACACTGTGTTGAATGTAATGGTAACTTAAGACACTTCAGACATGTGTGCATGATTATAGGGATAGAAGGGTAGTGGTCTTGTAAGAAAACCCGCTTGCCATTAAATTTTGGGTTGTTATTATTTAGCTAAAAATGATCGCCTGAATTTGCATTGATTAAATCTTGAGTAAACTACTGAGTGGTGGCTATATTTTACACCAATTTACAAAAAAATGGCTGAATTTCCGAGTTTGCAAATTAATGGCCAAATTTTATATCCGTCTTTTAAAAGAATGGCTGACACTAATTGTTAACGTGAAAAAAAACCATTCTTTTAAAAATTTGAAATAAAATTTGGCCATCGTTTTGAAAAAAAGTTAGCGAAAGCCACTCTTTTAAAACGCGGGAACTAAAGCTGGCCATTAATTTGCGAACTTGAAAGTTTGGCCACATTTTTGAAATTCGGTGTAAAATACGACCACCACTCTGTATTTTACTCTTAAATCTTATAACACTGTCTGTGTTCAACTGTTCAAGGTGTTCATTTTGTTTTGCCAAAACGAAGGTGTTCATTTGAATTTTGCCTATAGCATGACTGTTACTGTCACTTCCACACATTACTACGTTCTAGATTATAAACTACATATTATGTAATTTGAAATTTATATGGCTACAGAAGAAGAAAAAACAGAGAAAGAAAAGGAGAAGATTCCCTGTATAGTGAAGTCGCTCAAGAAATCACCCACACGTTAATACTTTTGGAGTAAGTAAAACAGAAGACACCATCGCCAACCAGTACACCATGTCAACATTAATGGAGAAGCCCACATACCTCAGTCAAGTGTGACTTATTTAATTTCAGTCTAGTTATATTTCAATGAACATTTTTATGTGTAATAAGTACAGAGGGGGGCATTCTTGACTCTTCTGTAAGGAATATTTTCTCTCAGACTTAGTAGTACGCTCCTTGGGCATATATGCAGGTTGGTGAACTGTATCACTTAACTTTTCAGATCCAGTTGGATGAAATATATGAACCAAGTTTATCCTCTATAATTCTTGTGCTCTTTTTCCTCATTTAGCTATACATTTTGATAAAAGTGATATGGTATCAGAGCTGTTAGTGAATGAATCTGAATCAAGAGCGAATTAAATAGAGTGACTGTGTAAGATTCATATAGTGTCTTTTTCATATTTGAAAGCTCCACCATTGTGTGTCGTGTCAAGTTGTGCTTTTATCCTATATTTATTGTTTCATGGCGAGTAGCAGTAAGTTTTCTTTCTCAGATATGCAGAACCCTTTGTTTCTGCATCCCTCAGATAACCCACTGTCTAGTAGTGTCACTAAGTTTCAAGGTGCAAGTGACTATCGTTCTTGGAAACGCTCGATGGAGATAAAGTTGTCATCCAAACGCAAGCTGGGTTTCGTGACTGGAACAGAGGTGAGGAGCTCCACAGAAACTTTTAAGGCCATCCAATGGGACACTTGCAATAGTATGGTAACTTCTTGGATCCACAATAATATTTCTGACTCTATTAAAAAATCTGTCTTGTTCATCACTTCTGCTTCTGAGGTCTGGAACCAATTAGAAAAACGATTTCAATTGACTCATGACTCTCGCAAGTATAAACTAAGTAAAGAATTGTATGATATGAAACAGAATGGGACCTCTATTGTTGATTACTTTACATCCTTAAGTAGTATATAGGAAGAACTGGACTCCATGAATTTGTTTCCCTCCTTGACCACTGTTAGTGATGATGTTTCAAAGTCGTTGAAAGCTATAAGTGCATAGAAAGAGGAAAGTAAATTGTTTCTTTTTCTAAATGGTTTGGATGATATATACTCTCCCCAACGTAGCCAACTGCTGATGACATCTCTACCCAGTGTTGAAATGGCATGTGCAACCATCCAACAAGAAGAATCCCATAGAGATATTTTAAAGCATTCTTCTCCTTATGAAAACGATTTATTAACCATGTTTAGTAAAAGCTCTGTAAACACTGAAAAAGGTTTACATGTGGTGTGTGTGGAGGCAAAGGCCATTCTCGTGATAAGTGCCGGAATGTCATTGGGTATCACAACCCTTGCACCCACACAAAGGTCCAATCCTAGAAAGCCTTTCCCCCCCTAGAGGAGCTATTGCTGATCATGTGACTGTTGGTCCTACCATTGACAACACCACCTCCCAACAACCCATTGTTTTCTCACCGCAACAGCTGCAACAATTGTTACAACTTATTCCCACAACATCTCAGTCAATGTCTGATGAATTTAATGAAGATGTTATGGATAGTCCATTCTCAGGAATGATCTCTTGCAATGTTGTACAAATTAAATCTGACCATTGGATCATGGATACGGGGGCGACGGACCACATGACATTTGACTTCAAATTGTTTGTCAACACCAGGTCTGCAAAGGTAAATATGACTATTAACTTACCTAATGGTGCAAAGGTTGTGGTTTCACATCTTGGAGATGTTTGTTTGAAGAATGGTTTGAAACTGATTAATGTGATGTATGTCCTTGCCTTCTCTCATAACTTGCTCTCTATACGCAAGCTGTCACAGGACAACAGTTGCTATGTTGTATTCTCGCCAGTTCACTATACAATCATGGACTCTAAAACTCATGCTCTAAAAGGTGAAGGCCTGGTGTCGAATGGTATTTATCATTTGTCAAATCAACCTGCTGAAACTCTGGCCTCAAAGGTAACTCTACAATGCTTGTCTGTGAATAGTAACTTATTGTCATATCAATTCACATTATGGCACAATAGGTTGGGGCACGCACCTGCATCTAAATTAAAGTATATTGAATGTATAAAGCATTGTGCACATGCATTTGAACAAATATGTCTAGCATGCCCCATGGCAAAATTCACTAGACTTTCTTTCTCTGTAAGTGAGTCTCGATCATCTAAATCATTTGAGTTGATACACACCGACATATGGGGACCTTATCGAGTGCCCACAAGACAAAAGTTCAAGTACTTTCTAACAATTGTAGATGATTATTCTCGTATGACATGGATTTACTTGTTACAGCACAAGTCAGAATATTTGAAAAATCTGGAGATATTTCATTGCTTTGTTCAGAAACAATTCAAGTCCTCAATACAAGTGGTGAGATCAGATAATGCTCTCGAGTTCTAAGATGCCAACTGCAAGGCATATTTTCAGTCACAAGGGATCGTGCACCAAACCTCTTGCAACTATAGACGGCAACAAAACGCATGTGTGGAACGAAAGCATCATCACTTGCTTGAAATTGCACGAGCACTCATGTTTCAATCAGGATTACATCTATCCTTTCGGGGAGAATCTGTCTTAACTGCTGCATATGTCATAAACAGGTTACCATCTTCAGTCCTTGATAATAAATGTCCTCACGAACTATTGCATAATAAGTCTATTGATTACATGAATTTGAGATCGTTTGGATGCCTTGCGTTTGCTGTTAACCATGTTCACAGCAATGATAAGATGGCTGCTAGAGGAATACTGTGTGCATTTATGGGGTATCCTCCAACTCAAAAAGGTTATCGCTTTCTAGACTTGAAAACCATGAAGACATTCGTGTCACGAGACGTGACATTCAATGAGAATGTTTTTCCTTTAAACACAAATACACCCAAACCATACATGTCCCCATTACCAACAAAAATGCCCAATGCTTTGACTCAGTCCTATGTTGATGATGACCCGTTTGCTGAAGGGACATCAACTGAAAATTCAACTCCTCTCCACCATACTGAAGTGACAGATGCAACCACAGAATGTGAGGATGTCTCCACCGAAGAACAACTTGCAGTCACCTCTGATCCAGTGACACCCCTTAGGAGATCATCCAGAAATCAGAAGCCCCCTCCCTAGATGGAGTCTTATGTCACTGCACCTTTTCCACAACCATCGGCAAATTTAGTCACAGTGACTTTGCAAAAAGTAGAGTCTGAGTTCAACTGCTTTGTGGCTTCGTTGACTGCTCAACACGATCCAGTTTCCTTCAAGAAAGCAGTCAAGGATGTTAATTGGGTCAACACTATGAACACTGAATTGGATGCGCTTGAATCCAATAACACGTGGGACATCGTTTTGTTGCCTCCAACCAAAAAAACCATTGTATGCAAATGGCTTTATAAAACCAAGTTCAAACCATATGGAAGTGTTGAGAGGTACAAATCGAGACTTGTGATATTGGGTTGTCGTCAAGTTTATGGTGTGGACTATGAACATACGTATGCACCCGTTGCAAAGATGACAACGGTGAGAGCCCTTTTGGCTGTGGCTGCCCTTCAAAATTGGCAGGTGATGTAGATGGACGTCACTAATGCCTTCCTTCATGGGGAGTTGTATGAGACAGTTTATATGAAACTTCCTCAGGGCTACACTCATATTGGCAGTAGGATCATACTTGACCAGGGGGAGACAAGCGCTATAAACCCAACACTTGTGTGTCGATTGGAGAAACAACTATACGGGCTTCGACAAGCACCTCGTAATTGGTTTGACAAACTGTCTACAACGTTGACAGAACTGCAATTTGTCCAATCTCTCTCAGATTATAGCTTGTTTACATGCACTAAAGAAACCACAATTACCTTGGTTCTTGTCTACGTCGATGACCTTCTTCTTGCTGGAAACGACATCACAGCTATCAATCATCTCAAGACAATGCTGTCAAACACCTTCAAAATGAAAGACTTGGGAGATGTTCACTATTTTCTTGGGCTGGAAATAAGCAGGTCACAGGCTGGGTTCTTCGTTTCACAGAAAAAATATGTCTTGGATCTTATCGATGAATACAACATAACATCTACTACTCCTTTGAAACTGCCAATGGATATTCACTTGAGGCTCAACAATGATAGTGGAGATTTTCTCAGGGATCCTCACCCATACCAGCGTTTGTTTGGCAAACTCATCTACCTCACGATAACTCATCCTGACATCTCTTTTTCGGTTCACATCCTCACCCAATTTATGCAACACCCAACCACTGCACACATGGATGCTGATGTCAAACTTCTGAGGTATATTAACTCTAACCCTGGTCAAGGCATACTTCTTGCCTCGTCGTCCCCGGCTAAATTGAAGGAGTACTGTGACAGCGATTGGGCCACGTGTCCAATGACGAGGAGGTCAACAACTGGTTTCTGTGTACTCCTTGGCACATCACCTATTTCATGGAAAACTAAAAAATAGCTCGTCGTAGCTCGATCCACTACTGAGGCCGAGTATAGGTCAATGGCCTTTTTTTCCTGTGAAGTGACATGGCTATCTGCTCTGCTCAAAGACATGGGTCTTAACAGTCTTCCCCTTACCTTGCTCCATTGTGACAATCAAGCTGCCCTAGCCATGGCAGTCAATCATGTGTTGCATGAACGGACCAAACACGTTGAGGTCGACTGCCATTACATAAGGGACAAGGTGAAGTCTAGTGCTATAGTTACTAAACATGTTCCATCTCACTCCCAACTCGCAGACATACTGACCAAGGCAAGCTACTATCTCTTGGGCAAGCTAGGAGCTGCAACTGAGCTCCCCTCCCAGCTTGAAGGGGGGTAATACAGAAGCCCACATACCTTAGTCACTTATTTAATTTAAATCTATTTATATTTCAATGAACATTTTTATGTGTAATAAGTACAGAGGGGGGCATCATTGTCTCTTCTGTAAGGAATCTTTTCTCTTAGACTTAGTAGTACACTCTTTGGGCATATATGCAGGTTGGTGAACTGTATCACTTAGTTTTTCAGATCCAGTTGGATGAAATATATGAACCAAGTTTATCCTCTATAATTCTTGTGCTCTCTTTCCTCATTTAGCTATACATTTTGATAAAAGTGATAACCATGCCCTTTTTAGCGTGTAAGTCGCAACTTGCGCTTAGTGCCTTAGTCGTCGTAGCAATTATATGGAACAATCGCTGTTTGTAGTAGCAGCAAAGATGAATTTGCACACATTTAAAATAGTCTCTTGCCTGTAGCAATTTCAGTGCAAAACCCAGTATATATAGCATTTCTGTCCATAACTCATCCTAACCTGTAACTTTGCATCTAGATGGTCCTCTTTAAAAGCGTGATTTTCTACAGGTTTTATTAGTGCAGTACGATTATTTTCATCATACTTACGAAAATTGTGGACATAATTATTTCAAGTTTTACTAGTTCAAGTAGATCTACTAGTTGCATGTATAGATTGTGGCTTGAGCAGTATAAACTACAAATAAATCAACTAATCAAAGGCGTAATTAAGCTAGTTACTTTTTTTTACTATACTTCCAATAATACCATGTGTTGAGTTGCTATAGCTAGGTTTGATATTCCCTGGAGGCTGTATAAAGCAAAAATCAAATATTAGCAAACTGATTTTGCTGTATCTCTGTCTCGATCATTCTAAAGAACCTCAAAGAATCATAAATCTTTTAGGGATAAGTGATATATCATTCACTTTACTTTGGAATACAAACTCTGGTAGGAAATCAATGGTGGTTAGATGCAGAGAAACAATTTCAACATAGGTATAAAAATTGAAATCTCAACATATTTACATGATTCGACTGAGAACAATTATTCTGCACTCTTCAAAATGTGCAAAATAATAGAATATAAAAATTTGACGTAAGTGTCTTAAGTTAAAATGTGTTCTTCATAGAGCGCGACCCTTACAATAAAACTGGATAGGTTATGTTTGTGTGTATCAATAACAGCATCACTTCAAAGTTGTATCTTTGAAACATTTTAAAAAGTGTCACGTGTTGTTGGTCTGTATTATTAGAACTTTGGGAGATCCTGTTTGGACCAATACTGAAATGCCTATATATGCATGCACTCCGTTTGCTTTAAGAAGTACCAACACCAATACAGCAATCTCATAACCTCTTCAATACTAACCTGCTTATTTTCTTTTCTTTGTAGTATTATCTACGAGGGAACTTGACAACTTAGAGTGACAACAGAATATGGAGGAAGTAAAGAAAGAAAAATCTTTCAAACTTCATGAAGAGAAATTTGTACATGATTATTCTGTAGATCACAAAGGAAGGCTTCCTCTTCGAGCTTCTACTGGTGTATGGAAAGCGTCGCTGTTTATTATCAGTAAGAATTGATATGAAAGCCATATTACTCCATGTAGTTTGTCGATTCTGCTTCTATAACATGCCATACTTTCATATTCTATCTTCCCGTAATATTGTTCCTAACTCACATGTTCTACTTGTACTATTTGGCATTACAATGTGCAGAAACTTAATCACTTCGAACATAAAATTAACAGTTTCAGAGAATCTAGGAGCGTCAACTATCATTATCATATGTCGCAACCTTCACATAAAGAAATAGGATATTCTTCATGAGTTTGCAAAAAAATGTCGAGGCACAAATGGAACTCTAGGAAGTGGCATTGCTCTGTTCAGTCTAGTCAACCATTATTGCCGATACCCCCCCCCCCCCCCCCCCTTCCCCCCGAAATTGTCCATCTGCAACAACTCAGGCTTGTCAGCTAGGTGATAGACATCTTTTTTACACATATGCTATATAATGAGAAAGTTTGTTCACAATTTCAGTTTCAATATAAACGAAATTCGTAATGATTGTGCATGGTAAAAGTACTACCAGGAGAAATAAAAAACCAACATGGTAAAAGACTAAAAGTACTACTAGGGTGACATTTTTGTCACATTGGTGCATGGATCAGATGCCCCCTAAAAATTGAACATGTACTAAACAAACCTTTTTAAACTTGTTCTTAAGTTTGTGATTATTCTCTTTGTCTTTCAGTACTAATGCCAGATTAAGTATCCATTAGTTTTTGCAGTTTTGAGATAAAACTAGTGCTTTTTATGTAATACACAGAGTAATGGATCAATACAATCACTAGAAGAATCTATATTAGAACTGAAATTTCTGATGTACATTGTGAGAGATATTTTTTCCTTCTCTTTTCTGCATCATTTTAGTACTGCTTAAAAGTGGTATATTTCGTGTTGATGTCTCAGTATGGTAGAGCTAAATGTATATTTTTGTTTTCCTTTTTCTACAGCAATTGAGTTCAGCGAGAGGTTGAGTTACTTCGGGATAGCAACGAGTCTGATCATATACCTAACTAAGGTGATTCATCAGGACCTTAAAACTGCAGCACAGAGTGTCAACCATTGGGCTGGTGTAACTACTATGATGCCACTGGTCGGAGGATTTATAGCTGATGCCTACATGGGTCGATTCTCCACAGTTCTTCTATCTTCTGTAATTTACCTGCTGGTAATCACATTTAATTCTAAAAAGTAAAATGAATTATTTCTAAAAGAACCACATCATTTCAGTATCTTAATGTGTCTATCTTATTTAAATCAATGGACATTAATGTTCTATAATTGTATAAAGATAAAGATATGTGACAAGAATAGTTTATCTCTTAAAGAATCTTTCAAAGGATGCTGCTTGTTTGTATGTGTAGAGTATATACATTGATTCATGAGTTTCTTGTTAGTAATAAATCCGAGATAATAATATTTTGGTTCATTTTAAATAGGGTTTGCTTCTTTTGGCAATGTCAAGAGTAATCCCAAGCTGGAAGCCTTGCACCTCTAGCCTATGCCACAAGCCAAGGAAGGTCCATGAAGTGGTCTTTTTCCTTGCAATCTATTTGATATCTATAGGTACTGGAGGGCACAAGCCATCTCTGGAAAGCTTTGGGGCAGACCAATTTGATGATGATCATCCCGAAGAAAGAAGAGAAAAACTGTCCTTTTTTAACTGGTGGAACTGTGGCCTCTGTTCTGGACTTATAACTGCTGTGACTGTAATTGTTTATGTCCAAGACAATGTGGGTTGGGCGGCTGCAGATATCATCCTCACATGTATTATGGCTTCTACTATAGTGATCTTCTGTATGGGAAGGCCATTTTATCGCTTTAGGATACCGTCAGGAAGCCCCTTGACGCCAATGCTACAAGTCCTTGTTGCGGCTATTACTAAGAGAAAACTGCGACTTCCTTCCAGTCCAGATCAATTGTATGAGGTCCCTAAATCTGCGAACACTCAAGGAAGGCTTCTAGGCCACACAGAGGGTCTTAGGTAAGCAAAATTAATTTCGTAGTTTATCAAGATATCTAACGATCCAAGCATTGAATTTTCTAATTCTTAGCTGTACGACCTGGTACTTGCATTATATAAGGAATAGATATCTCAGGATTTCCTATGGAACACTATTGTTTCTTCAACACTAAGAGTTATATTTTTCTACTGTCTTCAGATTTCTCGACAAGGCTGCAATTATTAAGGACAAGCAGAGTTCAGTTGACACACAAGGAACACCATGGAAACTCACAACAGTGACCAAAATTGAAGAAACCAAACTCATTTTAAAGACGATTCCAATCTGGCTAACTTCTCTAACATTCGGTATTTGTCAAGCACAAACCTCAACATTCTTTATCAAACAAAGCACTACAATGGACCGCAACATCACCCACAGTTTCGTTATCCCACCAGCCTCAGTCTACAGCCTAACCGCCATTGGAATGATCATTTCAGTCATAATCTATGACAAACTCCTTGTCCCAATATTAAGATGGGCAACAGGAAATGAAAGAGGCATTAGTATCCTCCAAAGAATAGGCACTGGAATGGTATTCACATTTGCAACAATGGTAGTAGCAGCCTTAGTTGAAAGAAAAAGACTAAATCTTTATCATGAAGATCCAATAAAGGGATCACTGTCAATGAGTGTGTTCTGGTTAGCTCCACAGTTTCTTATCATTGGAATGGGAGATGGATTTAGTCTCGTAGGACTGCAAGAATACTTCTATGATCAAGTTCCAGATTCAATGAGAAGTTTAGGTATTGGTTTGTACCTCAGTGTTCTTGGGGTTGCAAATTTCCTTAGTAGCTTCTTGATCACAATTGTGGACCGAGCAACGGAGAAAGGTGGAAAGAGCTGGTTTGGTAAGGATCTGAACCACAGTCGATTGGATTACTTTTACTGGCTGTTGGCAGCCATCAGCGCCTTGAACTTTGGCGTTTATCTGATTGTGGCACAGCGATACTCATACAAAAATGTTCAAGAAAGGGGCGCTCTGGCTATTGCGGATTGTTATGAAGGTGACAGCAATGAGGCAATTCCTTAAAAATTTATCGACTCATGTGTAAGTTTTAAACTAGAGAAGTCATGGTGTATGCTCAAAAAAGTTGATCCGATTTGTTATCATTCGTGCATCAATGGAAGAAGATATATTAGTATTGTGCAAGGTAAGTGCTGCTATAAGTTGCAGACTGTAACATTATAATGTAATCGAGAAAAATAATGATGCCCATGATAATGCAACTGTAAATAAAGTCTTTACACAGCTATGAGTTTGTAATTGCTTTGGAATATCACCTTTTCGTAAAATTTAAAAAAAAAAAACAGTGAATCAAATAGATTTTGAAGGACACAAGACAAAGCATCTTCAAATATAGCTTCTGTTTCCGCCTCTTTTCATCAATGGCACTTTGATGGTGGACCAAATACATAAAAATATATCTAGAAATGTAAGTATAACTGTACAAGAAGAAACAAAAATGCAACTCAAGTTAGTCGAAGAGTCAAAGAAAAATGATATCATCTTTTTCTGATGCAGAGGAGACTGTTAATGGTTGCATTGGTGGGATTAAGTGACTGTTAATCTTGTTTTTCTTTCAATAATACTCATTCTTAGGTGAGATATGTACCCATTTTTTTGGGTTGTTTGATGCCTCTCCTTGTGAGAGTTTAGTATGTTTTGGTATGTTTTAAATTATTTTGTGGTGGTTATTTTGTTGAGAATGATGAATATGGTGTATGGAAGATCTGAAATGCTCGCATCGAAGTGGTATGGAATGGAACGGTGATGGAAATCGTAAAATCTCACGTTTCACAACAGAAGATTGTTCATATTATGGAGACACTATACCTCCGATTTCAATTAGTGCAACTGAAATATCTGAACACTAGACTACATCTAGATTTAATTGTGTGAAGGTAAATTGTGATGCTACCATTTTCAGGAAGACATCGAAAGTCGATGTAGGTTGAATTATTCGGGAGACCATTATATTCATTTTTAACTTCAAGAATATTTGTATTCAGTATGTTAAGCGATCTGAAAATAATACGGCTAATTGTTTAGCTCGTTTATTTATTTTTCAACCTGATAGTGTAGCCGGTTAAGAATTTGTCCCAATCGAGTTATATTTTTCAAGTTGATAAAATTTATTTTAAATTTGTCCAAAAAAAAAAAGTTGATTACCACCGCCAACCTCTCAAGTACATCTTATTGGCTTCATTTTTTTAAAATATCTTGCATAAAGTGCATGTTTAACTAATGCATGTGTTATACGTGCCTTGTGTACACTTATCTGCACTCTACATTCTAAAAGTTCTTTTCTTATGCAGAAAATAATTTTCAAGTATTACTAGGGCCAGAAATTCCTATTTAATGTGTTATTTTCCCTAGAGCTGTTTACGAACAGAGCTGTTCGCGAATAAGCTCGAATTCGACTCGTTAAGGGCTCGAATCGGCTTGGCTCGGCTCGTTAAGGGCTCGAGCTCGAACACAAAAATTTGTTCGTTAAGAAAACGATCTCGGGCCGAGCTATTAGTGAGCTCGACTCGAGCTCGTTCGGCTCGAGATCGGCTCGATAAAGCTCGAAAAAATTAAGATATATTCGATTTATTTTTATATTATTTGTTAACATTTTAAATTAATTTTGTAATTTATAGTATATGTATTTTAGGTTTATTGAGAATTGATCGGGAAATTGGGTTCGGTTTCGACAAAAAATGTTTTAGTTCGTTGGGCTAAGAAAAATTGGGCTTTATTATCTATTAAAATTGTAAGTTTTAATGAGCTCGGCTCGACTCGGCTCATTTTTGTTCGATAAAAGCTCGTGTTCGGCTCGTTAGTTAACGAGCTCGAGCTCTATCACGAATTTTGTGCGATAAGAAAGCTCGGCTCGGCTGGTCAGAGAAAAAAGTAAAGCTCGGCGCGTTTACATCAAAGCTCGAGCTCTATCACGAATTTTGTGCGATAAGAAAGCTGGGCTCAGCTGGTCAGAGAAAAAAGTAAAGTTCGGCGCGTTTACATCAAAGCTCGGCTTGGCTCGGTTCGGGAACGGCCCTAATTTTCCCTCCCCCTTTGATGTTGGTTGACCTTTCTCTCAAAAATTGCTGCATTAGCAGCAGGAGTTTAATAGGCTACTAGAAAGGAGTAAATCAATCGTTGAACTTGGTCTTATTTGACGAGGTCAGTCTATAGTTTTCAGGTAGTAGAATACTTAAACTTCGCTCTCTCTCGTGTTTATAGTAATCATTCTTATCTAGTTTAGTGACAATGGAATTTTCTTCGATAAGAAGATAGTGGGGGAAAAAGGTTACTGGCAAAAGTCCTGGTACTAGATTTTTATTAGAGGTGTTGCTATTCAGACATCCAGTAGCAATAACAACTTAGTGCAGTCTGCAGATCATGGAAACATAGAAGGCCACAATTGCTTATAGCTAGCGAATTGGCGATGCTTTAGGTGCACAAATGGCTTACGAGCTATCATTTTGGAGGTCTTTAAGCACCACGAATAAATTTGGGTGCGCCTGATTTTCGATAGTCAACAATTTATGCGTAAATATGTGTGAGCTCATTTTCTGGACAATGTTTAACTTTTACGACAGTCATCTTAATAGTGCCTCAGCCACGCAACATGTAATTTAATTAGATATGGGCACTGACACTGACAACCACATTTTACTGCATAATAAGTTAAATATGTGGGCGTTGATTATAGGACTGTAATTCGAGTCGAGTTTTTGACTGGAGTTCGAGCAATTTTAGTGCACCGTACTAATGAAGTCAGCTTATCAAGTCTAAAGTAACGTTGTCGTCCATTAATTAAGTGGATCACTTGAGGCTAGGACCAATTGCTGTCATTGTCTGATTGCACCATTACCACTAAAGAAATTTGCAGTAACAACTATCCTCTAATATCAACAACCCATTAGAAACCTCCAACTGACTTGAAGCAGGTCTAAATGATCTATAGTATGTGCATTTAGGTAATCCTACGACTTGTCAAAGCTGAGCTACTTATGTGAATATAATTCTGCCAAAGAGAATACACCGGTAATGTTTGGTTTGCTAACCATTTTCGTTGATGTGAAGGCACGTAGTAATAGTCAAGAATCTGAATAGGAACAGATGCAATAGTTTTAGTGAGAACCCTTTAACGAACGTTTTTCGGATTCTGAAAATCATTGTTCCAATTAGTTGATAAGAAAACACATGATGTTGTTCAAGAATCTGAATACAAATCTCTGTATTCACTAAGAATGATCAAAAAATTGCATTTTGCAAACTTAATCGTGTATTATGAACGTAATTATTTCAAGACTTGCTATCTTATAGGGGTAAATATCATTGATTTTCGAAAGCATGCTAGTGCTCGAAACTTCTATAGCCCTGGTCCGCTATCGTGTGCAGAGTGGGATTCTATCTGGTCCAATATCGAAAAGGCTATATAAGCAAGAACCGCCCTACGCTATGCATTAAGAGTTACAGCACCAAAACTGCAGTCCCTTTCACTCCACAGGCAAACTCTTCGAAATCAGCCTACATTTTCCCTCTCCTTTGTAGTATTTTCTCAAACCTACTTGACAACTTAAGATGGAGGATTTAAACAAAGAAGAGTCCCTTAATCCTAATGAAGAGAAATTTGTACATGATTATTCCGTGGATCATAAGGGAAAGGTTCCTCTTCGAGCTGCTACTGGTGTATGGAAAGCATCCCTGTTTATTATAAGTAAGCATTACTTTAACATTTCTGCTTCTTGTATAATACATAAATTGTTGTTGTGATTTTTCATATTTCTATCTTCACACTAAATGCACATTTGAAATCTACCAAAGTTAGAACTGAGACCAACTATGTGTTATTAGTTCTTTTTATGACCTAGCATATAAAGTTATCAGTATGAAATTTTCAAATTTTAATTTATCAGTATAAAGCTAGACCCGATACCCATACTTATGAGTACTAGCTTTTACGGAACAAGGATGGGTATCGGGTCATCTAGGAATCAAGGAGTGGTATAGATAAAAATAATCAGAAATTTTGAGTCGTTGTCCCATGCGATGTGGGCAGTGGATCAGGGTCCAACAGGACAGCAGATGCTCGTTCTACACTTCTACTAGTTGGCTTTATAGCGTGCAGAAACTTAACCACTTCAAGCCTTCAAGGATAGTAATTAGTACGACATAGACAGTATGATTTTTGAGATTAAGGAGCGCCAGGCATCATTATCAATTTTAACCTCATCTAGTACCAGGAGCAGCTTTTCTACCTCTAGCTGCTAGGCCACTCCAAATTCTCAACATAAGACATGATTTTATCGCCATACGTTTGATTAGACGAAGACAAAATTTGTTTATAATTGTAACTCATATATGGTTAAAAATTAAAATTCCACCTTAACTAAGAATGCACCTACAGTCCCTAGCCTTTATTTTAAGATGTACTTTAGATGTGTCGGAATCATAACTGCAGCTTTGTATCTTTGTTTTCCTTTTCCTACAGCAATTGAGTTCAGTGAGAGATTGAGTTATTATGGGATAGCAACGAGTCTGATCATATACCTAACCAAGGTGATTCATCAGGACCTCAAAACTGCGGCAAAGAGTGTCAACTATTGGTCTGGCGTAACTACTGTAATGCCACTGGTGGGAGGATTTGTTGCTGATGCCTACTTGGGTCGATTCTCCACAGTTCTTGTATCATCCATTGTTTACTTGCTGGTAATCACAAATAATTAAAAAAGAAAAATGAGCCACTTCATTGTTACTATCTTAATGTGTTTATCTTGTAGGGACATTATTGTTTTTATTAAACGTCTGAAGATAAAGAAATTAAAACAAGAATAGCTTACGTTTAAATAATCTTACAAAGGATGCTACTTGGTTGTCTGTGTAAGATTATGTCCTCTATTTCTAAGATTTGGTAGCAAAATAAGAACTTCACGGATAGATAGATCTAACAAGGTATTATTTTTTGGTTCATTTAAATATAGGGTTTACTTCTTTTGACAATGTCAAGAGTGATTCCGAGCTGGAAGCCCTGTGCCTTCGGGCTCTGCCATAAGCCAAGGAAGGTCCATGAAGTGGTCTTCTTTCTTGCAATTTATTTGATCTCTATAGGCACTGGAGGGCACAAGCCAGCTCTTGAAAGCTTTGGAGCGGACCAATTTGATGATGATCACCCCGAAGAAAGATTTAAAAAAATGTCCTTTTTCAACTGGTGGTCCTGTGGCCTTTGTTCTGGACTTTTAACTGCTGTAACTCTTATTGTTTATATCCAAGACCATGTAGGTTGGGGGACTGCAGATATTATCCTCACATGTGTTATGGCCTCTACTATACTGATCTTCTGTATGGGAAGGCCATTCTATCGCTTTAGGATACCATTAGGAAGCCCCTTGACACCGATGCTTCAAGTCTTTGTGGCAGCTATTACTAAGAGAAAACTGCCACTTCCTTCTAGCCCAGATCAGTTGTACGAGGTCCCTAAATCAGCAAACAATCAAGGAAGGCTTCTTTGCCACACTAAGGGTCTTAGGTAAGCAAAGTTAGTTTGACATTTCATCATGACGACTAGTTCATAGTCTGACCCGAAGTTATTTCTTTCTAATGTCTTTAGATTTCTTGACAAGGCTGCAATCATTGAAGGCGGGCCGAGTTTAGCTGATGGAAAAAATAACCCATGGAAACTTACAACAGTGACCAAAGTAGAGGAAACCAAACTCATTTTAAAGACGATTCCAATCTGGCTAACTTCCCTAACATTCGGTATATGTCAAGCACAAGTCTCAACATTCTTTATTAAACAAAGTGCTACAATGAACCGTAACATTACCCACAGTTTTGTCATCCCACCAGCCTCAGTCTATGGCCTGAACGCCATTGGAGTAATCATTTCAGTCATTATTTATGACAAAGTTCTTGTCCCATTATTAAGACGAGCAACAGGTAACGAAAGAGGCATTAATATTCTTGAGAGAATAGGCATAGGGATGACTTTCACATTTGCAACAATGGTAGTAGCAGCCTTAGTTGAAAGAAAAAGACTAAATCTTCATCATGAGGATCCAATAAAGGGATCACAGTCGATGAGTGTGTTCTGGTTAGCTCCGCAGTTTGTTGTCATTGGTTTAGGAGATGGATTTACTCTAGTAGGATTGCAAGAATACTTTTATGATCAAGTCCCGGACTCAATGAGAAGTTTAGGCATTGGTTTGTACCTCAGCGTTCTTGGAGTTTCAAATTTCCTTAGTAGCTTCTTAATCACAATTGTCGATCACGTGACAGAGAAACGTGGAAAGAGCTGGTTTGGGAAGGACGTGAACAGCAGTCGATTGGACTATTTTTACTGGCTCTTGGCAGTGATCACTGTCTTAAACTTTTTCGCATATGTGGTCGTGGCACAGCGATACTCATACAAGAATGTTCAGAAAAGGGGCGGCATTGCTATCGTAGATTGTAATGAAGGTGAAAGCATGCAGGCAATACCTTAAATTTTTTAGGCACTCGTACAGATGCTTAGTCTTGTAAACTCTACATATTATTGCTAGAAACTAGAAAGCATGGTGTATGCTAAATAAATGTTGCTCTAATTTCATATAATCCGCGTAAAATCCGAAAATAATATGTAATTCTGTAGGCAAATGCTACCACATGTTGCAGGTTGTAATAGAACAAGGGTCAGAGAAAAACAAAGATACCCATGAAAATGCAAAACTCCTTTCCTTACCAATGAACCCTAATTGTTTCTTGTGTACTTCAAAAAACACTCTAGAAAAAATAACCTGTAATAAACAAAAGCTGGAGTACATTTTTTCAGTAAACGCCTAGCCCGGGTTTTTGTGAGCCCAATAGCCTCCTGACCTTCTGGATACAGGTTGAAATGAATTGGGCGATTTCTATTACCTTTTAACAGGTTTAAGCCCAGAACTTTATTTGCTGGCCCAAGTATGGTTAGAATTGAGGGTGAGAAACAAAAATCTTAAAACTAATATCGTATTTTTATTTCTATTTTAGCAATTAACCGTGTTGTATTATGATATATGAACCGTTAACGGAGAAATTTGGTATAAACACAATTTGAGGTTTGTTGTCGGAATCAAGATCTACGATGGTGGTTCTTCGCTCGAAAACCGCCGGAGTATGGTGGTTGTGATGAATTGGGGGCTGATATTGTAAGAGTTTTCTTGGTGGTTGCTCGTTGATCTCTTCGCTTACAACCCCTTACAATGTGCCTACGTATCCCGTATTTATAGGAGATCAAGCTCTACGTAGTTCTTGGGAGCAAGTACCTTATATGGGCTGGTTTCTGATTTTCGAGGCCCACTAGGATACCTGATCCGTCTTCTAGAATTGGTCTTCGACTCGCTTTAGGAATGTTCAACGATGAGACCTAGTCACAAAAGCCCAAGACTCGTTTATGCTTTCAGGACTTCACAGATAAGGAAACTTCCCCCGTCGAGGACTAATCATATATGTTACCAACTATTTCCTTATTTCATAGACGCGGGTATAGCCATGACTTACCTCAAATGTCAAACGCATCCTTCTTCCCCGAATGAGAAGCACCCACCAGATTACATGACAAGTGATCCCAAGCGGTTGGGTGCAAATTGCAGGATTACTCCAAAGTTCCCCAATGAGGACGCGCCCATTGAGTACAGGAACAGAGCTCCCAGAGCACATACCAAGGTTCACCCCAATCCCCAATGAGGACGCGCCCATTGAATACCAGAGGAGGCATTCAGTACACAGACATACCCCTGGAGGCCTTAAACAACGGACATCCCCCTCCTAGGGCCAATCCTAGGAGGGAATTATTCAATCATGAGGCAACCCCTTGGATGCCTTCAATCACGGACATCCCTCCCTTATGGCGCATCCTAAAGGAGAAATCTTTAATAAGATATTAATATTAAATCAAGAGAATCATCTTTCAATGTCAAGTTGTCACTTCGTACCATGAGGGCGCGCCCTCAAGGGGTGGACGCCTAGAGGGCGCGCCCTCTCCCTTACCAAGGGCAAACCCTAAGCTTCTTTGTGTCAGTCCAATGTCAATGTAGCTCTTATTCGCTGTCAAGTCATCCATTCATGTGAAGTTTTCAAACACACCAAGAGGACGCGTCCTCAGGGGTTGGACGGACAAAGGGGTGCGCACTCTCCCCTATGAAGATGAGCCACGGGCTTCCCTTGTACCAATTCAATCCCTAATTGCAACGTGGATATCCCCGATTGATTATTACTTGACCCGAATTTACCCTAAAAACCTAATACCGAATTTTGGCTATAACAACTACCCCCCAATTCTATGTAAAATCAGAGATGAAGCATGGAATTTTCAATCTTCAAAGTGCCAAAATTTCTTCGTAACCTTTGTTTCTTCAAGGCGTGTCTTTATGCTCTTTCCCTGCAAAAATACTATATAGAGGGTGTGTCCTTCAATTTTTTGGTCATATATCTTCGAGAATTCTAACGTTTAGAAAGGGATAACACCTGCACACGACACCTCTAAGCTTACATGAGCTAACTCGGTATAAGAAACAAGAGATATTATGTACAGATGTAAAACCTCTCGGAAGGCCCGTCCTCAAGTAAAATATTCATTTACTGAGGGTGCGTCGTCTTCTAATGTTAAGAGGTACGGATTCCTTCAGTTGTCCCAAGATTCAAAGAATGGAGTGACTAGTGTCGATATAGATACACCCTTGTATATATACTTGTGCGATGGTCTAATCAATTTGTACTGTAAAGCATAATGTAACATAAGATGTAAAAGAGATAACTGCAACTCAACAAAGGACAAGACAGACAATAATATTAACAGAAGCACAGGAATCCAGAATCAAAGAAGAAAAGGTAAACTCAAAAAATCAAAATATGGTATGTATTCTTGAAGTCTGTAAACAGGTCACGGAAAGAAGTTCATGAAAATGTTCAAGCCTCAGTGACAGCAAAAGAAACAAGACTTTTAAGACTACAGAAGTATGTGAATGATTTAGGGTTAGTACCGCAGGATTCCAGTGATTTAGTTGAAGCAACCAAATCGACAAAGGACTTATCAACAGCATTGAATTGAAGACATAGAAGAATTGATCTAGTGTTATTCATCTGTGAACCAGACCAGTTGCACTAGTTGAAGGCACTTAAAAAGGTCAAGTTGTTTTATCGTCTCAGAAGAAATTGATACAGTCTAAAACTGAAACACCCTGTAGTACAGAAGCTTTTCTAAAAGGTCAAGGACAAGAAAAGAATTTGATGGTTTTTCTATTTAGAAAACCATCGAATGTGAGATAAAGAAAACTAATATAAGTTAATGTTTCGTTCGATAGTTTTTATTTAAAACCATCGAATGGAATATTAACTTTATTCATTCGATAGTTTTCAATTTGGAGAAGCAGGTGAAAAGGTGGTTTGTTTGTCAGGTTGATGAAAATTGGACGGCCAAGATTATTTGTTTAATTGTGGTTCGATAGTTTTCAATTCAGACTATAATTAATACAGGAGAGAAGAAGTGTCTTTTTCAGTTAATCAAGGTAGAACACAGAGACATTACGAAGAGAGAGATTGAGCCAGAGAAAATTATCAGAGAAATTAATAGTGCTCAGAATTTTATCATTGTATTGAATTTGTGTAACCTTGAACTCATTGAAGCTAATCTACAGATTAGAAATTGTAGCACCCCTCGAGGTTTATATTTATAAAACAATATATTCCTCGACTCTTGGGTTGATTTGGTGTAGTTGATTTCGTTATAGAACTGAATGATTAATCCGCGAACGAAATTAAATAATTTGAGAGTATCGTATTCAACCCCCCCCCCCCCTTCTACGATACTTTGGACCTAACATGTATTACTCCACCCGATGGTTGCCACGTATTTCCTTTATCCTCCTTTATAATCCTTCTTCTTTCTTATTCCTTACTCTTTTGTTTTCTCTCTTTCTGTCTCTTCACCACCGCTGCTATGCATTCCCAGTAAAGACTCCAGTCGATTCCCCGCTGAAATTCAACTTTATTGTGCGATTCTTGTTCTCCAAATCAAAAGGTACGCAGATCTACTCTCATTCTTCAATTTTACCATGTATCACAACCACAATAGACTTGTAATGGTTCTCGATGTTTTTGGTGTTCTTGAGCTATATATGTATGTATAGCCATGTATGTCAGTGTTTGATCTTTATCTTCTACTTACGCAACACGCACATGTCTTCTTATCTTTTTCTTCATTAAGCATCACAAAGGGGTTTCATGATAGAGGACGCGCCCTTTAGACGAGGAAAATTGTGTTGATGGAATGTCTTTACCAGTGACTCATTTTTATGTGTTCTACCATTTCATTCTATCTGCAATCGACCATCCCTTCTTTACTTGATCACCGCAATTGCTTCTTCATTGTAGCCGTCTCTTAACTTGCTTTCTAATCTTCTTTAAGAATAGATGGATTACCAAAAGGCTTTGGAATCAACTTGAGAAAGGATCATGTTGCCTTAGACAGCTCCAAAGCAAGGAAAACGCATCTTCAAGATAAGAAAGATCAAGCATTCACCACGAAGAAGTCTCTAAAAAAACAGGAGAAGACCAATCATACTTCCCAAATAGAGGGCGCTTCCTTGAAGAAAGCTAGGATGGACACGCCCTTGAAGAAAGTCAGGACATCTGAAATCTCTTCTCTGGTAGCCACTCACTTGAGTCCCTTAGCCATCCCTTTTGTTAAGGATGAAGATATCTCCAAATGAAAGGCTAGGACTCCTTCAGAGGAAAATGAGGCTTTAAACAAAGCTTCTGTTGAGATTCTCATTGCTTCTCTTATGCGTCATTCTACTATAGAGAAAGAGAGGTCATGTCTTCAAACTTTGCAAGCCAAAAAGAAAACACTCTCCCAGCAACTGAAAGATCATTCCAAAAAAATGAAAAAGATGAAGCTGGTGAGAGATGTTCATATTAACTCTCTTAAAAAAGAAGTCAATAATACTACTGAAATCTTGAATGCTTTGAACACATCATATACAGGCTCTTGAAAAGGAGAAAGACAAGCTTCAGGTTCAACTAGATAATCTCATTGAGGATCAACAGAGTGGATGGGCTGAAGAGAAACAAAGGATCAATGACGCGTCCTTTGCAAATGGTTTCAGGAACTATGCTTTTGGCTTCTTGGCAGTTGATCCTGGCTATAACTTCTCCAAGTTTGGTGAGGATACGGTTGCATGGATTGAGAAATTTAAAGTTGATGAAGCTGCGACCATCAAAGCCAAACAGATCAAACATGGAATTGAGGATGGGCCACTTGAAGAAATTGGGCGCGCGTCCTCTGAAGATGCACCTCCTGATGATGAACAAGATGCTAAGGATCAGGGAAACCAATCTCCTAAGGCCGATGTTGTTCTTGAAAAGCCTTAGATGATGTTGCTAAAGCAAGTAATACTGCTGCTGAAAACATCTCTACTCCTCTTGTTGATGACACTCAGGATGCGTCCTAAGGCTTGATATGACCTTTATTTCTTTTTCTAAGTCTCCTGAATATTATTAAGGTGCAGGTCCTCACTTCTAAGCCTTGCAAGTTGTATTTGATTTGTCTGTGTTTTCGGTAACTCCACGGGATATGTTTCCCGGAATTATATTATCTTGTTGCATTTTCTTTCTTGTCATACTTGCATGTCAACTAGGAAGAGTTCTGTATTTTATCATCTAACTGAGGGTGTGTCGTCCTATAGGACGCGTCACCCTAGAGGGCGCACTCTATATGCATAAACAAACCATCTCGAAAGTTTTAAAGATTTCATCACCTCAACTAGGACTAGGGAAAGTGTATATTAACTACCCCCTTAGACTAGGAGGTAATTAATTTACCTTGTAGGCTATTATTCAGTCATTGCCCGTCTTCAATCAACTATAATTAGAATGGTGAACCAAAGCATCACCTTGTTGAAAATACTCCATCAAGTGCTTACATAACTATTCGGGGGCCTCGCCCTCAAAAGTTTCATTAAAACTTTATGGGGCACTCTCCGGTCACAAAATACTTCGAATCTTGACCCACGAAAGGGGTATCTCAATATGAGACATCTCTGGAAAAGGCATCTCGCTAAAAGGCATCTCACGAAGAGGCATCCTACGAAGGGCATCTCACGAAGAGACATCTCACGAAGAGGCATCTCACTAAGAGGCATCTCCCAAGGAGACATCTGTTAGAGGGGAATATTATTCACTATTATCTTCTATATAATTTATCGTGTAGGGGGCCTTCACCAGACTAACCTAGGGCCACACCTTAATGCCTCTGTTCGGCGAAGGGGCGCACAAAAGGCGTCAATTGTATCTTCAAACATCTTTTCATGAAGAAGCATCCCCGTAAGGATACTCTGTCGTTCATAGGAAGGGCCGGGAGATGCATCAGTACTACCCTCCCCCCCAGCGTCGTGAGGGCGCGCCCTCTTGCGTAGGGTGGCCTATATGGACGAAGGAAATGTCAAAGTCCCTTCTAATCTTCTAATCCATTTTAAAACAACATTCTCCTGTGGAGGGGCTCACTCATGACCTTGGGGTCGCATCCTGCTGATCAGGGGGCGCATCCTAAGGTCCATAGGGCCTCTACTCCAAATATTCTTATTCTTGTTGAAAGCAACTTGAGGACTTGTACAATCATGTTTAAAGTCGAAGCCTTAGCATATGAGACTGATACGTTTATGGCGCGCCTTGAAGAGCAAATCTTCTGAATGTGTGGACGTATTCTCTGAAGATGAAGGTTTTGTCCTCACGAAGGAGCTCACTCATGTCCATGGGGCCTCGGCCTATAATCAAGAGGCATTCACTATGGACCACGGGGCCTCTACTCCAATGGCTTCCTTTTTTCTGAAATTCAAGTAATAAATTCTTCTTGTAAATATTGAAGTCCACCTAATGTAACACCTAGTCCCACATCAAGTAGATTTGGGATTTATGTTCAGTTTATAAGGCAAAGTACTACTACTAATTAGCACCAACAAATCATGATCTTTTGGGGGCCTGTGGTGGGCTTGTGGATTACCCAAATTGGTTGCGTTTGGGCCAGTAGTCTTCGGCTTATTCGGACTCGGAATTGGGATTTGACCCGATTTTTGAAAAATGCTCGGTATTTAACCCGGGTTGTCACAGTTGGTATCAGAGCCAACTCTCGAAAGTTTGTTAACGCAAGTTGCCTGAGGTGGGGACACGAAGGCTGGTGGTATTATCCCACAATGGACAGAGATCTGGATGTGAGGACACGAAGCCAGCCGGTATTATCCCACAATATCTAGGGAGGAACGATCTTGGAACCTATGGGCTATTCGTTCATGCCTGACGAGGACGTCAGGAGTTTAAGTGGGGGAGTTTGTAATACCCCAGTCCCATATCGAGTAGATTTGGGACTTCTATTCAGTTTATAAGGCAAAGTACTACTACTAATTAGCACCAACAAATCATGATCTTTTGGGGGCCTGTGGTGGGCTTGTGGATTACCCAAGTTGGCTGCGTTTGGGCCAGTAGGCTTCGGCTTATTCGGACTCGGAATTGGTATTTGACCCGATTTTCAAAAAATGCTCGGGATTTAACCCGGTTGTCACACCTAAGCATAGTGTTTTTCTTTGAGAGCTCGTCATTTTCCTTTGAGGGCGCGTCCTGTGTGTTTTGACGCTGATCATTCCGCACAAGCTTCCTATCATGCCTTCCTCGGTAGTGACTCATATACCCCCAATCTTGATCTCGACGGTCCACCGAATCATCAAACGGAGGGCTCGCTCATGTCCATAGGGCCTCGATCTGTAATTCTCTCGAGAATCAGGGGGGACACTCTATGGTCACGGGGCCGCTTTCCCATATTATTTATCGAATAATTCAACAAACAGATAATAGAAACCACAATAAAGCAAGTTAGGTATTACCTTGAGGGCGCATCCAGAAGATGATGACATGATCCCGATAATTACGTCTTCTTTTTAGGATCTTGCTCGGAATCACCCTTTAGTATACCTGGGAACTGTCGCCTTCAAGCATACATGGAAACATCCTTCATATCTGAATCGCCTTGATACCTTCTTCTCCAGATCTTCTTCGAACTCCCAGTCAGGAATCATCGTTTTGAAATCACTATCTTTGGATCTTCCTCATTGCCGCCTGCATGAAGTCGTAGCCATGGCCATCCTTCGAATCTTGGCAGACCTTCTTCTAAAAACTTTTATCATGATGAAATATCTCTTCCTCTTGAGATTATGATCTTGATCAGCACCGCTCCTTCTAGCGCCAATTTGTTAACAGAGGAATTTGGTATTAACAAAATTTGAGGTTGGTCGCCGGAATCAAGATCTACGATGGTGGTTCTTCGCCGAAAAGTCGTCGGAGTATGGTGGTTGTGATGAATTGGGGGCTGAGATTGTAAGAGTTTTCTTGGTGGTTGCTCGCTGAGCTCTTCGCTTACAACCCGTTACAATGTGCCTACGTATCCCGTATTTATAGGGGATCAAGCCCTACATAATTCTTGGGAGCAAGTACCTTATATGGGCTGGTTTCTGATTTCTGAGGCCCAATAGGATACCTGATCTGTCTTCTAGAATTGGTCTTCGACTCGCATTAGGAATGTCCAACGATGAGACCTCGTCACAAAAGCCCAAGACTCATTTATGCTTTCAGGACTTCACATATAAGGAAACTTCCCCCGTCTAGGACTAATCATATATGTTACTAGCTATTTCCTTATTTCATAAACGCGGGTATAGCCATGACTTATCTCAAATGTCAAACGCATCCTTCTTCCCCGAATGAGAAGCACCCACCAGATTGCAGGACAAGTGATCCCAAGCGGTTCGGTGCAAAGTGCAGGATTACTCCAAAGTTCTCCAATGAGGACGCGCCCATTGAGTACAGGAACAGAGCTCCCAGAGCACACACCAAGGTTCACCCCAATCCCCAATGAGGACGCGCCCATTGAATACCAGAGGAGGCCTTCAGTACACAGGCATACCCCTAGAGGCCTTAAACAACGGACATCCCCCTCCTAGGGCCAATCCTAGGAGGGAATTATTCAATCATGAGGCAAACCCCTGGATGCCTTCAATCACGGACATCCCTCCTTTATGGCGCATTCTAAAGGAGAAATCTTTAATAAGATATTAATATTAAATCAAGAGAATCATCCTTCAATGTCAAGTTGTCACTTCGTACCATGAGGGCGCGCCCTCAAGGGGTGGACGCCTAGAGGGCGCTCTCTCTCCATTAACAAGGGCAAATCCTAAGCTTCCTTGTGTCAGTCCAATGTCAATGTAGCTCTTATTCTCTGTCAAGTCATCCATTCATGTGAAGTTGTCAGTCACACCAAGAGGACGCGTCCTTAGGGGTTGGACGGCCAAAGGGGTGCGCCCTCTCCCCAATGAAGATGAGCCCTGAGCTTCTCTTGTACCAATTCAATCTCTAATTGCAACTTGGATATCCCCAATTGATTATTACTTGACCCGAATTTACCCTAAAAACCCAATACCGAATTTTGGCTATAACAACTACCCCCAATTCCATGTAAAATCAGAGATGAAGCATGAAATTTTCAATCTTCAAAGTGCCAAAATTTCTTCATAACCTTTGCTTCTTCAAGGCGTGTCTTTATGCTCTTTCCCTGCAAAAATACTATATAAAGGGTGTGTCCTTCAATTTTTTGGTCATATATCTTCGAGAATTCCAACGTTTAGAAAGGGATAACACATGCACACGACACCTCTAAGCTTACATGAGCTAACTCGGTATAAGAAACAAGAGATATTATGTACAGATGTAAAACCTCTCGAAAGGCCCGTCCTCAAGTAAAATATTCATTTACTGAGGGTGCGCCGTCTTCTAATATTAAGAGGTACAGATTCCTTCAGTTGTCCCAAAATTCAAAGAATGGAGTTACTTATGTAGATATAAATACACCCTTGTATATATATACTTGTGCGGTGGTCTAATCAATTTGTACTGCTCCACCCGATGACTGCCACGTATTTCCTTTATCGTCCTTTATAATCCTTCTTCTTTCTTATTCCTTACTCTTTTGTTTTTTCTCTTTCTGTCTCTTCATCACGTATATGAATTAATTTCTGATTTTCGAGACCCACTAGAATACCTGATCCGTCTTTCGAAAAGAAGATTGTTTGACTTTGGCTCACGAGTCGCACACTATTCGCCAGCCTTGTTTGAAAGGAAGATTGGTCGATTGTTGTGGAAATTAATAGTCACAAAGCTACCAACTTGGTACTGTTTCTAGACTATGGGTCCACTCACTTCGATCCTATTCGGATCAGATGTTCAACCCCTTTATTTATCACTTCGAAGTACAGAAAATAATTCATCTATCTATGCTTTTTATTAAAAGAAAAAACTCATTTTTAATGGTATGATATATCATGTATATCGTGATATATATGTAATGATTAACTTAATTATTTTAATATAATTAGCTTAATTTCAAATTAATAATTATTAAATTAATATATTTATTATAATTAAATTAAAAATTAATTATCAATAATAGTTTAGTTGTATACAAGGAGCCTACCAACTACTGATAGTCTTCCAACTAAAAAACGTATACGACATTATACATATAATTATTAGTTTTATTAACTTAATTTCAAATAAACATAATAATATTATTAAATTAAAAATAATCATATTAAAGGCAGAAATCCTCTTTTAATTATATTAAGAAAGAAAACTTTTTTTCGTTGGAACACAATGGTATCAAACCAAATTTCGGTTATATAAGATAATTAAATTAATTGGTTTCATTTCAAAGTCGTGTTCGATTTGGTGTAATTACATAAAATATTCTATTTGATATCATTGTACAATTGATTTTTTCATTTGGTATCACTCAAAATTTTTAACTTCGAAGTGACATCATTATACTTTTGGCTTCATTTACACATTACCACTTCGTCAACCAAACGTTAATCGATCATTATGAGATTTTTTATTTAATACCACTCTGAAATTTTTGACTTTCAAGTGACACTATTCTAATTTGTGCTTCAACTCCAAAATACTTTTTTTTTAATGAAAATGATGAATTTATTCAAACTTCACTTATTTGATTTCATTCAAGATTTGATTCTCTGTAATTACATAATTAAAAATAGTATTTATTTATTATTGACTTTCATCTTAATTTCATACTAGAATAGCACTCGTGCGATGCACGACTGTAATAATTTATTTATATATTTATAATTATAATATTAAATTTTAATATAAAGTTTTATATTATAAATGTTGTTAACGCCGTAAATATATTTTTCAAATTTTTAAATATTTGTTTGAATAATATACTTAAAGTAGATATAGTTTATTTAAAATATTGAGTTGTAAATAGTATACGATAATATTGGTAAAAGATATTTGAAAAATAAATTAAGTAAGTAATTTGAAAAATGAAATAAATGAGAAATAAAGAGAATTAGTGGAATTGATAATTAATTAGGAGATAGAAGTGGGAAATTTTTTAATAAGAGAATGACATGTGGCAAATTATTGAGTTAATGGGTCTTTCGTTTATTTTACTATTATTATAGATTTGGTACTAACTTAAAATTAGCTTAAAACTCAATACACAGGTTATTATTAATAGTTGTTATTTAATTATTTACGTTATAATATTTTAATTACATTTGTTAAAAAATAAGTAGTTATGTTAAAATAGATAAATTTTTAACAAATCAAAAGTACTGAAATAAGTTTTAATTAAGGGTTTACCTATTAGTAGTTGTTATTTAATTATTTATGTTATAATTTTAATTATATTTGTTAAAAAAACAAGTATTCATGTTAAAATAGATTATTTTTTAACAAATCAAAAGCATTGAAATAAGTTTTAATTAAGGGTTTACCCGTGATATTTTTGGAAAAGTACGGGTTTTAGTAAGTAAAAATAGAAAAGATAACATATTTTAGTTCAAAAAGGTAATTGCCCGTGATATTTTTAGAAAAATAGGTGATTTTGTTCGAAAAAATAGAAAAGATAATGTTATTTAACTGAAAAAAGGTAACTGGTTAAAAATATATCTTATTATTTAATAATATTTTATAAATAAGTAACGGTAATTAAGTAAAATCACGATGTACCAAAAAACAGGTACCGTACCAACCAAACTTTTAATATTTCGTATTTAATAATATAGTATAGTATATAGTATAGATTTTAATTCTCTACAACTACATATTCAAATAATACTTATTAGTTATTTTTATTCTCAATATTTTAAGTTAAAAAAAAGTTTTATTTTAAATAATTTAATTTTTATTTTAGATATGTGCCTCGCATAGGTTATGCGCTTGTAAATATAGAATGTTAAAATTACATTCTCAAATTTTAATTAAAAAATGCGAAGTTTTTTCAATTTTTTGTTGAAAAAGTATGCATTTGTGTGTTAATCCAAATTGTTCCTCCCTGATTACCAATTTTTTTTTTAAAATTCCGAGTACCTTTATTTCAGCTTAACCGATTACTCTCTTGTTCAATCAATTCTTTACATTTTTTTTGGATGTCCCTCCTAATTATTTAAGTTTCTAAACTTTTTAAAAGTAGTAAACTTTTACAATATAAAAATCAACAACTTCCACTATACTCACTTTATACATAAAAATATTGATCGGTTTCACTACTAAACTCACTTTTTTCTACTTTTTCCACTACTTTATTGGTTTTTCTTAATCTCTGTGCTCAACCCAAATGTAAATAAATTGGCCAAATGTAAATAAATTGGTGAGACGGACGGAAGGAGTACGTTTTATCCGGTTATTTATGATACTAGTTAAGAAAAAATTATTGATCTTTTAACTTTGTAAATATAATAATTGAAATTTATAATCATATCTAATAAAAAATATGATAAAAATATATATTATGAATATTTATGTAGTGGTTCTTTCCCAGACTCGAAGTTCTCTTTTTGAATGTCACCCGTTACATATCCTAAAAAGTACATGATTTGTTACAACAAATTATATCAAAAAAAATCCATTTAATATTTTAATGTATATAATTACAATTTACTGCCACAATCATTTATCCATTTTTTATTAAATTGTTACGTATAGTAGCGGCTAATTAAGCGCGATATTTGGTTGAATAAATCTTTGCACTCAGTCGCACAGATATCTATTTCACATGGCGACATTTAAAACACTGGCAAGGCAGCAGCCAGCAGCTACTGGACAAAACTGTTTTTGAGAAAAGGCTGAGCCAGGGGGGTGGGGAGAAGCTCCGTTCACGCAACACCTGAGCTTGCTGATGACACCATAGTCAGACTGACGTATAGTACGAGTACACGAATTTTAACTTAATACTCTACCTACACCTTCGCTTTCAACCAAACCTAACTTCTTGTACATACAATTTATACATCCGTGTATATATTTATAGGATTCGAATTCTTGAAAAACGTACATTAATTACATATTATTTGCGGATAATAATCCTATAAAGTAAAATATTTAATTCTTTTATTCGAAAATGACGATAACCTGAAAAGCACAAGGGATTTTTGGATTTCAATGAATACAAAAAAGTTTAAACTGGCACATGAAAAGCATTCTAAAAGCGTAAAAGAATCTTGCACTTAGAAAATAATTCCAAAATTCATACTATGAAATGCAACAGTACTGTAGTAGAAATGAAGTAGATTAGTGCATCATCACGTTTAATAAAATGGAGTAGAATATTTCTTTAACTTAAGCACCCAGTTCTTATCACCTTTTCAGATTTGATCGTCTCCTTCCCAATTCAACACCTTCATCATTTCAATATGTAAACTCCAAGTTCAATTCTCACAAAAATTTGATATACTTGTACATTCAAATATTCATTAAATTTTATGTGCAAGTAAATTTCCGCAATTGTGGGATACATTTACTCAAATCCGAGATCAGAATACCATATCAAGTAACTAATCGCTTTAAAATTTTAATATCCAAAAATGAACGTATAATAAAACAAATATTATTCAACATCGTCATATATAAAAATAAATTTTAATCAAAGTTAAGTATTTTCTAAAACAAGCTCAACCTTGCTAATCAATATACTTATATAAAGGAGAAGACGAGGGCGGTGAGGTGGCGCCTCTAGAATCGCTCCGTTCTATTTTTCTAATTTTCTCAATTTTTCACAATTTTTAATTTTAATAATTACAACTTCCTTTATTATTTTCGATTTTGTAGGAAGGAAATTGAAAATTACACTTTTATTATTTTCAAACTTGATAAAACTTTTTTTTATTATTTTCAAAGTTGATAGAACTTTCTTTGATTTAGAAAATTACAACTTACTTATTATTTTCGAATTTGTAGGATTTGATATAACTTTCTTTGATTTAGAAAATTACAACTTCCTTATTATTTTCGAATTTGTAGGCTTGATAGAACTTTCTTTTATTATTTTTAAACTTGACAGAACTTTATTTGATTTAGAAAATTACAACTTCCTTATTATTTTCGAATTTGTAGGTTTGATAGAACTTTCTTTTATTATTTTCAAACTTGATAGAACTTTCTTTGATTTAGAAAATTACAAGTTCCTTATTATTTTCGAATTTATAGGACTTGATAGAACTTTCTTTGATTTAGAAAATTACAACTTCCTTATTATTTTCGAATTTGTAATTTAGTATTTTTTTTATCAATATAAATTTCCTTTTATATATATATGACAATGTTATCCGTCCAAAGAAAATAAAAAATCAAACTATATAAACAAAAGGAATATGTAAATACTTAATAATATTACCTACCCAAATACAAATTTTATAGAATATATTTTATTTGATAATTTAAATAATTTTATAGATATTTATTTCACAATTTTTATTCTAATATTCTTTTTTTTAACAAATATATTCTAATGCCGCTGATTTTATAGAATATATTTTATTTGATAATTTAAATAATTTTGTAGATATTAATTTCACAATTTTTATTCTAATATTTTTTTTTTAAAAAAATATATTATAATGCCGCTGCGAAGCGCGGCTTAGTAACCTAGTGAGTATATAAACAAAAATGAGTATACAGACAAAAAAAAGGTTAGGCTAATAAATTATTCGGACTTGACACAATTTAATAAAAAATTATCGTACTTTAGATTCGATAAGACAAAAGTCGACTAGGTTTGCCGAATATTTTTAACGTCCGAGCACAAAGATGTAAGCAAATTACTAGGAAAAGTGAAAAAGAAAGGAGGGGAATAAACTGAAGCTCCGTTTGATCAAAGCGACGCCAAACACGGGGGACACTGGATGAAAGAGATAGCAGAGAGGAGGGAGGGATATATACATATGAATCTCATCTCCAAGCAAAAGATTTCATTGACTGACTGACGTTTGAACCCTGAGACACTGAACCCTTTTGCCAGGCCCATGATGATGACTTTACTCCTCTGTTAACACCCCCTTCTTTTACCCATATTTTACATACCTACATTGTCATCGTCCTTAGTTACTTATTTTTAAAAAATTTCTCTTTTAAATATTAAATTTTTATTCAGAAAAAATAATAATTAATAGAACTATACTTAATAAGAGTCGTGTCTAGCCATTCATTCCAAATATTAACAAATGAATGGGAAGGATGGAGTATCATATTATCGTAATTTATAACGATACGTATAAATTAATATTTTGACATATTATGTCACTAATAGAATTTTTTTTAATGCATAAAAACTCGTATTTACACTCAATCGTATGAAATGTTACTTTGGCCGGATTATCATCTTTAATTATAGACTTAAACATGCATGTATATGTTCATTGGCATGACAAAGCCTAGCTATGAATCTAGGCAAGTAGCTAGGACACTGAATTGTGAATGCAGGGTTACAGTGATGGTATACATTTACTACAAATAGTACTTGAATTTTCAGATGAATAATTGTAGTCTATTTAATTAAATTTTGGTGGTCATCTCTGGTTTTTCCGTCAGTCAAACAGGACGTACTGCTATCCATGTTACCTTCAATAAAATCCCCACCAGCTTAGACTTGGAGGTACACTCAACTGTTTTTCTGTTTTCTACGTTATTATTTTGTTTCTTTTTCTTTTTTTACTGCTGTTATATATCATAATTTAATCTTTTATGTGAGCTAAACTTAAGATATTTTAAATGATAAAATTGAAAGTCTCTAATATCTAAAAATTTGGAAAACATATTTAGCAGATTAGGGATAATTATTTAGCATATCAAATTTTTTTTAATGATAATTATTAACTATTAACTGGCAATTTGCCGGGAGTATTTAAGCAGCAAACAGCTTCGCAGTTGTTAGAAGAAAGATTAATGGAGGATTGTGATTCAAAAACTTTTTAGTACATACAGTGAAACTTTTCATGATATTTAGGATTTGTTTACTGTCTTGAAGACTTGAACACATTATCCACAAGTTTACTTATTATTTTATTTTTATATTTTTATATTTTTATATTTATTTTATTATTTTATGTTATTATTATGTTTAAACCTAGATTTATCGTGAAAATTTTCTGCCATATGTAATAAAAAAATAATTAAATTACAGCCCTCCATTCATTCTTTTATCTAACAATTGAAAAGTTTTTTGCTGCTTAAAATCTCTCTGACAAATGATTGTTAGGATTGGCTCCATTCTTGTTTAGAATAAAAATTGACGAAGCATGTGATGGAGCGACAATCCTGTACATTAGTACTCCAATACATATAGGATAGTTAACCTCTATAAAAAAATAATATATTGAATATTGGTATTAGATTTTTGTTAAATAAAATTAAATAATTTTACCTTCTGCATGTGTGCTGAAAATTCCAAACGAAATAATCAAAACGTTGCCCTACAGGCTACATATATAGGTAAAATCATGAATTAGAGTGCAATCATGTTTGAAACGTTGGATTAAGATTATTTCATAGGTAAAATTATTCTAATCAGTAGTAGCATTATAATTAATGTAATTAAAACTGTTTATGAAAAGAGCAGCTCATCTAATGTTGCCCTACATACCCAATTGTGGCCAACCTTTGTTTGAAAACTAGTACCCTACTTTCTTGTTTGATGGCAAATTAATAGTAATAGCGACTAAACGTTGTTATAGCTAGAATAAATTTGATGTGAAACTATAATGACTTCAATTAGATTAGACAAAATATTTTGTTTTCTTCTCTTTGTATTTATATTGTTTCGTAAATGTTGAAAGTCTTTTCTCAGTACTACACAGCTACCACCACGAGTTATAATTGCAATCGAACTCTATCATGTTAAGTAACAAATTTATCTAAATTATATAAATTTTTCAAAAATTCGGACATGCATTCATGTTGGACCCTTAAAAACGACTTGTGGCAACAAATTAACGACGATGATTACAAGTATGCCTCGAATAGTAGTTAAGATCTTGCCAAAGATTTTTGAAGATGACAATGGTCGATAGGCAGTAATAATTTCAGCTAGATATGAGGCCGTGAACATGCATGAACATGAGCAGCAGAAAATATCATATTTATTGTCAATACCATAAGGTCTAAGTTAACAACAATAAATCTGTTCATAATCAATGCTCATTTTGCAGCAGAACTGCTACGTGAGACTGTTTGCACGTAAATTAATCATCAGATTTCTTCTTATCTGAATTCATTTTCTATCTGCAGGGTTTCACTATCAGATGTACACTTTAAACATTTTAACAGTGAAGTTATATGAATATTCTCATGTTATTAGGATAATATAGGAAAAAATGTTATTGTTTAGAACAGTATTTTCTTTCAAAGCTATATGTGTAGCTTATTTCCCTTTCATTCACAATTTTAGCATATTCTAGTACAATATATTATGTGCTTGTTTGGATATCACAAAAAAGTTAACTTATAACTTAAAATGAGTAACTGTTGATAAGTTGATGAATTATTATAAGTTATACATGTGTTTAGATAAATTTACTTATAAGTTGGTGAAGAATTTGCTAAATTAAATTTGAAAAAATAATTTTTAAATACAATGATTTCGACACTTGTATTTTAAATTAAAAAAATATTTAAAAACACAAATGTAAAAATATAAAATATTAGAAAAATAAAGAAATCAAAGAATTAGTTGATAAGTTAAGTAAAATGTTGATGATTTCTAACATTCAACTTATCAATTTATAAGTTATAAGTTATCAAATAAGCTGAGTACACAAACACCCATCATAAGTTATTATCAACTTATAATGTGTAAGTTGCTGTTGCGGCCTATAAATAGTTTTGGAAATAACCAAAAGCTACTCTGAAAATAAATTTTCTTAATATAAATCCTTATACGGTTATACCTCCAACTTCACCGTATTTGTTGATTTCAGTATGTTAATTGGTCAATTCATTTAATGAAAAAAAAATATTATTTTCAGAGCTGTTTTTTATTTTTCAAAACAATAAATGTAGCTTATTCCTCTTACGTTCACAATTTGTAACATATTCTAGCACAATAAGCTACAAATAACTCTGAAAATAAAAAAATTACTCTATAAATAACATTTTCCTAATGAATTTCATTGTGGGAAAATGTTATTTCTAAAACCGTTTTTTATTGATTTTCAAAGCAATAAGTGTAGCATATTTTCCCCTACATTCACAATTTGTATCATCCAAAGCCCTGAATGGTTCGTCGAGACAAACAAGTTTCCCAATAGCACTAGCAACATAACAAATACCTTCAAGGTATTTAAGAGTACAAGACACATTGTACATAGCAACCCAAGAAAAATGGGAAATCATGTCTAACAAGGAAGAAGCCCACTATATTCTGCCAATTTCTTAGTATCATAACACTATCCCTGAATACAATCTTTCCCGGTTCAAGAGCCTCCAACATGCTCTGTTGCTCAAAGTCGGTACATAGGGGTTTGGTTCAGAAATATGATGGGTCGTTTGAAGTTATCAAGAAGGTTGGTGCTGTAGCCTATCGTTTGGATCTACCTGCTAGGATGAAGATTCATCCAACATTCCATGTAAGTTTTCTGAAACCTTTTCATGAAAGTTTATTGGGTCAAAGGCAGCAGCTAAAACGGGCGCCTCCTACTATTCGAAAGCAGTTTGATAAGATTGTTGATAAAGTTCTTGATCATCGAACCATGGGAATGAGTAGGCAGAATCGAAGGACCGATTACTTGGTGAAGTGGAAAGGAGAATCAGAAGTTGATGCTACGTGGGAGAGAGATGTGACTTTGTGGCAATTTGAAGATCAGATTAAAGAGTATTTGGACAACCCTCCAATGAGAGGACATTGGCCTCTTCTAGTGGGGGAGGGTTTGTAAGGGAGTAAGGCTCAAGGTTGATTTTGGCTTGGCGGTGACTGATTCCCAAGGCCCGCCAAGGCCAGGCGCTCAAGCGTCAAAGTTGTGGGATGTTGGCTTGGCTAGTGAACTAGTGTGCTTGAGCAGGGTTGCTGTGGCATTAGAGTTGGGCTTAGACATTGGCTGGCTGGGCAGACCAATGGTGTTCTGGTTGAGGCCCAAAGGCTTGGGTCCTTAGTTGGGCTTATGAGAGGAATATTGTTTTGGGCTGGACAAGTGACATTGGACTGGAGGCAATGAAAACGTGGCTAACTGATGGGGTATATATATATGTTATATATATATTTGTTGGTGTCTAGATATGGCAAGTAACTTCCCAACAGTTTGTGCAATGGTCTGGTTGGCTGACAGGTGTCATTCGAACTGCTGGTAACTAACTTGGCTGAGAGTAACTGGCTTGTAACTGCTCAGCAAGTGAGAGAAAAACGTGTATAGATATAGATAGACATATATTGATGTAATCTGTATCTTGTGTTCAATATTCTGCACATAGAAAATAGTATTGAGAGAGATAGGCAAACATTGTATAGTCTTTGGCTTGTAATCTCTTGTATTCCTTTTGGGTTGTATTGGAAATGAAAAGGTTGGGAGTGTGTCTCCTGTAAATTCTGCTGTGTGCTTTATTTATTGTTCTTAGTGATAAGGAAAACAAATTGGGGTGTTGGCTGTTGTTCTTGGTGTGCTGGGACACAAGGGCAAGCCGCACAGGGGCTTATTCAAGTGAAAAAAATATAACCCTGTGACAACTAGTATCAGAGCCAGGTTTCGATCCTGGGACCTGTGGGTTATGGGCCCTTTCAACTCATCCCATCTGAGAAAGACAAAGCCCTCACAAACAGATGAGGGAGGGTATATCCCCAATCAAGAAATCAATCAAAGAAATATTATGTAGACTAAGTTCATTATCATTCTCAACAGTAGTAGACACATCAGAATTAAAGTTCACATTTAGTACTAGTACTAGAACTGGGCAAATAATTGATCGAAGGGCCAGCACAACTTTCATTCAAGGTCTAATCAGAAAAAAACAAAACAAATCGATAGTCGTCCACCTGTCTATTTAATAGAGAGTGTTGAGCGGGGAAGGAGTAAACCACATCAGCTGCAGAATCAACCGTTGTTCCACTCGTTTCATCCTTTTTCATTCTCAGATTCACCGAGTCAAGCAGTCTCCGTCCTGACACCGTAGTGCA
Organism: Heracleum sosnowskyi; assembly: GCA_030848705.1. Taxonomy (NCBI): domain Eukaryota; kingdom Viridiplantae; phylum Streptophyta; class Magnoliopsida; order Apiales; family Apiaceae; genus Heracleum; species Heracleum sosnowskyi. The sequence goes on from CM061245.1 coordinate 10,695,404, forward strand.
CAGATCTAGGTCAAAGGGAGAGAGAGGAAGAGAGGGATTATCATCCAAGGAGGACATAACTCTCTTTCCTTTAGTATCTCTGGTGTTTACTCTTGAATTACAATTCAAGGAAAGTTCATCTAAAATCTGGTGATGAATATAATCAATAACGTTAAATGGGACTAAATCCTCAAAAGAGAATTCATCCCAGGTGAAGGCATCTCTATCAGATTTAGATGAATCAGTGGAGGAGGGAGTGAAATGATGAGGGAGAGACATGATTCGGGATGAAGAAGAAGAGAAGGCGGAGCACAAAGTAGGCGACATGGAAACAAAAGAGGGGGATAAAATGTTGAGAGAGAAACAAAAACGTAGACTTTCATTTAAATATCTTATTATGCACATATTTTACTTGTCTTTTACTAAATAATAATCTTCATCGAACTTTTTCCGTATAAAATTTATTTTACTTGACATTATTCTCAAATTAAATCATGTTCACAGGTGCAGGTTGAAAACTCCTCAGCGGGGAAATTTTACTATCGTATCCTTCACGTTCAATTCTTTTGAATAATTAGATTTATATTTTGTAAATAAGTATTTATTTTAAATTTGAGGAGGGCAACTTGAATTGAACACGAATGTGGATGAGTCGAGTTAAATTCAAAAGCGAAACTCGGAGACTGACCTATACTGACTGAAGTCGTGATTAAGTCCTTTTATCACCTTAAGTTAAATCATTAAATGTTGTATCACCTTAAGTTACCTCACGTCTTATTATTTTAATTGTTAATCGGGTGTGTGTATTATATTTAGGCAAAAAAAGGAGCTTGTTAATTTTGATGAAAATGATTAGAAATCGAGAAGAAATAAATGTGTATGTTATTAATAATGTATGTGGAATTAAAACCGAACGGGACTTGTTTTGTAGCCAAATTAGTACGTAGCATGAGGAGGAAGAAAAAGTTTAAGTACTTGTTGCTTTAGGAATTTGTCATTGTGCTAACGTGCGCCCCCACCAAAAGTCAGGACTCAGGAGAGGTCTCCTTTTTGCCTGCCATAATAATTTTTGATTTTAAATGCAGAAGTTGAAACTCAAGCAGCTGTTTGTACTCTACAGTCTACTCCCCTTGCACTCATTACATCCCCTCAGTGTATTAATTTTATTACTTGTATCTATAGTTATACACATACATTGTAGACTTGTAGTTGTAGCATAGCTAAGAAGAAGATCATGCTAGCTAGCTAACCTTTCATTTCCATCTCTCTCAATCTCTCTCTCTCTCTTACTATACATCTTATTGTCCTATGACCTCTCTCTCTCTCCCATAATTTATTAATTTGATCCCCATTCACTCACTCACTCACTCACCATCAAATCCATCCATCTATCTTTCTATCCTTCTCCTCCATCAAAGAGTATATTTCCATCTTTTCTGTTCTCTCCTGCAACTCCAAATTATAAGATTTTAAATTCATCTCTCTCTCTCTCTCTCTCTCTCTCTTCCCTTCATTGTAATCCAACTTTTGGTCTTTTTGCAGTATATCATGGCTGAAGGGTTTGATTCACCATATCATGTCCCACAACAAAGCAGAAGAGATAAACTAAGAGTTGGGTGCAGCAGTTTAGATAACACTAACAACAACCATCTTCATAATTCACTCCAGCCTTTCTATGATCCTTCTTCCATCATGTCTTCAGATTTGCTAACTTGCGCTAGTTTTCAACATGGTGTTAAAGAAGAACGCATGAATCTAATGAGTTACATCTCATCTTGTAATTCTTCCTCTAACTCACACAATCTGTACACTATGGATCCACAAGCTTGTTCTTCTTTTCATATAAACCCTACTCATATTCAAGATTTAAACAATACTAATAACCCTAATAATTATCTTGCTTCACAAACCAACCAACTTAGAATTCTTGATCAATCTTTTAACGGAGTTTTATCAAGTGGACAAGGCTTGTCTCTTTCACTCTCTTCACAACAAACCCACCAAAATTCTACCCCTTTATCTCTAAATCTCCAAAGATCATATCAACAACCCTATGATTTGTCTAGGAGTAGTGGTCCTATGGGCCCATTTACAGGCTATGCTTCTATTTTGAAAGGATCAAGATTCTTGAAACCAGCCCAACAAATGTTAGAGGAGATTTGTGATGTGGATAGGGGGAATTTTCAGACTGAGAAGTTTAGTGCAGATGCATGTTTGCTTGATCCTCCTCCTTTGGATAATGTTTCTGATCATGATGATCCCCGGAGTTCTGTCGAACACCGGAGTAAGAAATCAAAACTGCTGTGTATGCTTGATGAGGTACAAATTTTCGAAAAAATGTCGATTAATTTGTAATTTTGTTAATTGATATTGAATTGGTTTAATCAGTATGTTACATATTTTTGGCAAGTATATAGTAAATTGACATGCATTGATACATTTTGTTGTTGTAGCCTGCATGAATGATTGGTATTGCATAAAGTATGCACCTTTCTTTTTATTCTTTCAGATTTTTTTTTTAGTGTTCTTAACTGCAATTGAAGTATCATTAGATGCTTAAATTTAGTCATGGAGGGTTTGCAGAATCTGTCTTTTTATTAAAAAAGGTGATTGGGAGGAATATATGTACAAATATTAGTGCCATAAAGTGCCTGACAGCAATAGAAAGAGAGGTGTTCTGGCTTAATACCACTAGCCTGGGGGTTTGGGAGGGGTGTACATTGCTTAAAGTGACTGTAGGAATCCATTTGATAAGATGTGTCACATTTATACTTGTGAAAAGTACTGTGCATGAAGAGTAATGAAATGGAAGTTTTAAATGTGTACGTCATCCCACTTTTCTTCAACCTGTTGAGTGTTAGTTTCTAATTGGGAAATGAATTTGGGATAAGGTAGCTTCACAAAGCATTATGCATGGTTTATTTGGATTCTGCGAAGATAATGCAGAGACAGTAAGCATCAGTCCAGTTTGACAATGGATTGTTTGAATATTGGCAAGTGGTAATTGTGATTCGATAATAGTTTATCGGGTAGACGTGGCTGGATGGCTTCTAAACTACTACTTAAATAATTATGTCTTATCTAAGCAAGCTGGTGATCAAGGGCATCAGATGCTATGATTTAGTCTAATACAGTTAACTTATAAATTTATTTATTCTGTTGGCTTTTCTTGTGGTAAGTAGGATAAATAATGGTCCTCAATGTCAAGTGTGACTCGAAAAATATAGAAGATTTTATCCAAAAAAATAGATAAAATGTTATTGGTTCTTCAATTAATAAGATAGTGTCAAAATGGTTTGCGTAATCATGTTTAGTAAATTAAGGACAGCGGTCTGCTACAAGGAAATATGTTGTTGATGTTTTCACTTGCAATATAGTGCATGGTGTTTGTGTACAATTGAACATGTCAAGAGTTGTGGTTATATATATCAAGTGTTTTTAGCAGTTGCTTATGTAATTGTACATCAATTTAGACATTCACTTCCAAGTAATGTGTGTATGTTTTAGCATCGACACCTAATGATCAGTTCTTACTAGTAGTGTTAATGTGTTTAGCTCTTGTCTTTGGTTCTAAACGCTTTTTAAATGTACTAGGTTTACAAGAGGTACAGGCAGTACTACCAGCAGATGCAATCTGTTGTGACATCATTTGAATCTGTTGCTGGACTCAGCACTGCAGCTCCCTTTGCAAATTTAGCGCTAAGGGCTATGTCAAAACATTTTCGCTACCTTAAGAATGCAATCACTGACCAGTTGCAGTTTACAATTAAATCTTACGGTCAAGTAAATTATGGAAAAGATGGAATCCCAAGGGCTGAGAATGCAGATACCAATATTTACGGCCAAAAGCCAGTTCAAAACATGGGATTTATAGAACATCAGCCTGTTTGGCGACCTCAAAGGGGACTACCTGAGCGCGCTGTAACTGTGCTGAGAGCATGGTTGTTTGAACACTTCCTCCACCCGTAAGTAATTCTATTGCACTATTGAATATTGTAATGTGAATTCTGTGTTCTCCTTGTATTGCACGATTACGAGTTTGCTAATATTGCTGCAGGTACCCTACTGACACCGACAAGTTAATGTTGGCCAAGCAGACAGGTCTTTCACGAAATCAGGTATGTTCCTTTAATTGTACAGCTCCTTACCTTCATCTGCTGGATTTCAACCGTCAACTTGTTTATAAAAATAAAAAAACATTACAGTTCATGCATTTACATGTGTGCTTGTAGTATATATATAGTTATATGTAACCATAGCACTTGCATTAAATATTAGTAATTTTTTTGTAAAATTTTAAAAGATACTTAATTTAGACTGTGTGGTTAACTGGCCAGGTATCCAATTGGTTTATCAATGCAAGAGTAAGACTATGGAAACCTATGGTGGAAGAGATTCATAACCTGGAAACTAGGCAGAAACCTTCACAGCGTGATGAACAAAATGCTGACAAGACCAACAACCATTTGCATGCAGCTGATTCAGTCCCATCTGAAAATGCCTCGACATCAACCCAAAGGGTTCACGACCTCCCCACTAAACGCTCTAGAGATGATTATTCTAATAGTCTCATGACTGGTGCAGAGCCAATGAATTTGTTGTATGGCAATGCAGTGCGCCATCAACATATAGGTGTTGGCATGAACGGTCCAGTTGGAACTAGTGGTGTTTCCTTGACTCTAGGACTCCAGAATAATGGAATGGGGATGTCGGAACCCTTTGCTATGAATGCAGCTCGTCGATTTGGCATAGAGGCAAGTAACGAGGGATTTGTAATGGGTACCTTTGAAACACAAAATCGACAATTTGGAAGAGATTACATTGGTGGCCAGCTTTTGCATGATTTTGTTGGCTGAATATGAGTATTTGAAAGAGCTGCGTTGGCATTTTCTTGATCGAATTATTAATCAGGATTCATTTGGGCATCGCGGCCTAATCAGACACCTGAATCCAAGCAGCAATTCAATTAAAGCCACTTTTAACTATTGTGGTTTTAGAAGGTATAATAATATCTTGCGAGAATTTCGGTGTATATGATCCCATTGTTTACATGTATGAAATGTACACTAATGTTGTAGACTTGTAGATGTCTCTCTATGTTGCTCTGCTTGCATATGCATGTATCCTAGTACATGACATGGTCAGCATGATTAAATTATTGATCATGTCACATGATTTAGTGCATACATATGTCTGTAAGTTTTTTAAAAAAATTAAAGAACAATTTAAAATCTTAAAAGGTCCTCGAAAAATGGCAGTTGTTGCAATTGTGGTAAGCTTATATAAAATTGTTATTCCTTTATATGCTAAAATGGGAAATAATGTGCTCTGAAACCATTTGAAATGATGTGTAAGTGCTTTTCTTGCATGGCTTAGCTTGCTTTCTGCAAGAATCATCATATAATTTGGCTTTATATAAGATATGATGGACAATCTTTCGTTTTAGTTGGTGTAACTGTGTAATCATAATAATTACAAGGGGTTTAAGAGAATATCTTTAGAGTTGTCTTCAAGTAGAAGGTGGGTCAATCTTCACATGTGACAGATTAATAATGCTATAATATACAATCAAAGTTTCATGTTACAGTGTTAAAGATCCTTAGAGATGTTATCGACTTTGTTTGCTACATTATTGTTTATAATAATTTTGTTTGTCGACATCTTGCAGGCAGCAGTGTTGCTTGTCAATGTTGTCGTGTACTTTCGTATCTTGTAATCGGGGTAGCATCCCAGCTGCAGTAGGGTTCATGATCATAGTTGGAAGAAGATTTGTTAGTCAAGTATGTTTGAATTTGTAAATTCCAAACGAAATTATTTTTCAATATATATGCTTGTACTTTGTTCAGCTTCTTGAGATCTATGGTATTTCTTGTACATGGTTGATAAATCTCTTCTTGTTCCAAATGGGGCTGTAAAATACAGCTTTAAACTCTTTGTCGACTCAAGGTTTAGAGTCTGTACTTTATCTCTATTTATCTTCTACTTGTAATGAGATGCACAAAAAGGCCCACAGGCCAGGTTTGAAGAACCTGGGCTGATCAGACTTTTGAAAAATATGAAATCCATTCTACATTTGTTATTAAAAGATATAAAGTTTTAGTGTTGGGTCCTTTAATAAGACCCAAACTTTGGTCTTGAATGTTATGATAGGTTCTTGCTATTGCTACTTAAAATCCATCTAAATTTCCTACTAGGAATGGCAGAATGCAATACATGTAACAGCTAAGATACTAGTAATTTTGTATTTCTAGAATTTTGAAGTAAAATATTACAGTGAGATTTCAAGAATATTACATGTTGATGAACCCACAGTATAACAGAGTTGGCATCAACTTGAGTCGGATCAACTCTAGTTTGTTTCTAGATTACAACGTGAAATTATGAATATCACAGGAGGTGAACTCTGCTTAGTTCCCAAGTCCCTAAAAGAATACCTGTACATAAAGAATTTGTACAAATAGGACTAAGGGAGGTTTGCATAATAATAACAGCTCCCTTTGAATTCAAGGTGGGGATTGTTGATCTTCAAAATCAAGAAGAACCATCCTTTGCGACCTTGAATGGTTTTGCCTGTTATTAAGGACATCAATATATGTTTGCAACCTATAACGATCTGAGTTTGTCAGGGAGAAAGGATGATTTATAATGAGGGAGGGGCCCTCAAGAAGAAGAAAGTTCAGTAAGCACGACGCTTTTGAATAAAATTCTGCTGCATCTTCTTTGTTGCCATTGAACTCGTGGACCTGCCAAATATGCATTGAAACATATAACTATTACAGTTCATATTTGGTTGCACCTCTCAGACTATTTTTATCTTCTCAACTTTTAGCAACACAACAAGTGCATAAACAGTATTCTGTTCCAAAGTGACAGATCGACAACAATTCTAATTAAATGGATGTTTCTATTTCATGATGATTACTGATGATTCCGAAAACATGTAAACAGCGACGCAAGCCAAAACTGCAGACTGCACAAATATTTCAGCTTAAAGAAAAATATTAGACCTGATTGTTAAAACCTAATCTCGCACTGATTGCCTACATGTTTTTCACGATGTAGAACATAAGGTTTGAATCACATTAACTTGGTTCCAGATTGAAATATTGTTATGCTTTAGGGTCCGATAAGCATCATAGACAAACATTTTCCTCCCTCAAGTTTTCCTTGTTCGACCAACACCTAGTTGTAAAGGAATTCATTGCCTGGTACATAGGGTTTCGAAATGCAAATTAATGCATGCAACATCTCTTTGCCTATTGATTTATAGCATTCTCTGTGTATGTCTGGAACCTATTTCCCTGAAATTAAAACAAGTGTTTGGAAATACTTACAGCCCCATGTCTGCCCAAATCAAGGGCAGACTGAAATATTGTTTCCATTGCATCTGGCATCTCCTGGTTTCCTGAATCATAGCGGAACTAATGTCAGAATTCATTCCTTGAAAACTGAATCTACAGAGATGGAGCTCATGAACAATAATATATATGTGTGTGTACTTGTTACTCCTTGCTAGCAATTACCACGTGAACGTGTCACAAAATAAATTCATAGGAGTGAGCTAAGAAGAAGGGCCGAGTACTGAATATACAGTAAAACCTCTATAATGATAGCCTCAGGACCAGATAATTAATTAATGAATGTTATAATTCAATCGAGGTTAAGAAGAACACTGTATATATCATAATCGGGACCGAAATAATATAAATTTAACTGAGATTGTAAACCAAGTCAAATATTAATCAACTGAGGTTTTACTGTAGTATAATGTAGTTGAATTCAATAATGAACATGAATTCAATAATGAACATACAGTGTGCAACTACAAATGGCGGCATAACCAGGCAACATTGTAATAATACTTCTCTAAAACATACCAGGCTCGATAAGCTTGGCAAGTTCCTCAGCATTCCCGACTTCAAGGAGAAACGCCCTTTCAATCTGAGAGTAAACATCTTGCGGATGCTGCCAACTGGCAGGATTCAGATGTTCCTTGTTAGCGAGTTCTCTCATAGTTTCTTGGGTCGGACTTCCTTCTGTAGCCGATGCAGCTTGTGTATGGCAAATATTAAGCGTTTGCTTCCATATTGCTAGAATTACAAGCTGAACTGAAAATGCTTCTAGATGCTTTCCAGATTCAACCTATTGCAAATTATGAAGCAAGTTCACATTGGCAGATCATGCAGTGTAAATATAATTCTGAATTTAAACAGAATATGACTTGTTACTGGTGCATTTCATCAAACTGCATTGAAAGTATAATTTAGAGGATTTCTCATGAATAAACAGAATATAACAAGGATTTCTCATGAATATACTGTTCATATTCGGCAATCAATTATATAATGTTTTCCCATATAATCCAGTCTTTTTGACCAAGTAGCATCATCAGACACAAGTGACTGCATTTGAATTACAAATCTTCCCATTTTGTGGGATCCTAAAACTATTGTTTTTAATCTGCAAATAAACATTAGGCTTTAATGGTGCTACTGCGAAGATGCAGGAGCATATTTAGTATGGTGTGGACCCTGTTCAGACAGTTTTTTTTATTTTTATGCATTGTTAGAATATAGCTACTGACATGCAAAGTTATAGTTCTGTTCTAGCATCTTAGTAGGAATAAAAGATAAACCCAGTAAAAAACTAACAAGTATGTATTCTACCAATTGGAAAAAATAGCTACACCCTAAACAAAAACCCAGACCATGCATGTCTATGACAGCATTTTCTTGAATTATAATTTAGAGAGTGAAGATGGGGAAACGCTTACTAAAAAGTTCTTCAAGTTCACGAATTTGTTGATGAGTGATCGAAAAGGAAGTTATGAGAAAAATTTTAAAATTTTCTTCCCAAAAGTTGGAAGGATCGAAAATAAATAAATATAAAACTTACGAATTCTGATAATTCCAGAGATGCCCTTTCTAATCTTTTAATATCTTGTTATCCCTTTCATGTTAAACTATGCACTGTCTATTAAAAAAATCCGGGAACACGAATTGAAGTTTATTCGAGTTCCTTTCTCTCTCATTCTTTTATCTTCTTTCCTCTTCTTTACTTCCCACTCTCTAAAGAAGTCTCGAATACGTAGTACATGTAAATGCACAAAAGTAGGGGGATGGAGAAGGGTACAATTATTTGTATGGTAACAGAAGGATAGACTTTTGCATTGCTTATGTCACTATAAAGACTACAACTCTCTAACCCCTCAGATTACTTCAAAAAACTTAATCTTTGACCTTCCTCGGGTCAATCTCCTAAGAAAACAAGACAACGATTTTTGTTACAAGGGATGGAGTATGTTACCTTCTCGTTCACTAATTGTGTAATGGTGGATGCACAGTTTTGCAGTGACTTGATCCTTGAAACCGAATCCATCGATGGCTGCTCCGGAGATTCACTGATACGAAAGGATCCTAGTGAAGTCCCAGATGGAGCAAGGCCATGGTTTTCCGAGCAACCATTGCAACTTTCTTTGGTGGTGGCTGCAGTAAGTTTTACAGGGGCAATCGGTTTCAAGTTAGTAATATTTCCACTAGAAAGAGGGTACTCTACTTTGGATGGTAAATGGTTAAGCTCTGAGGCACAATCTGAAGATGACATATCCAGAGGGGGATTAGACACCATAACATATTCCTGAGCAATTAGCTCGAATGAATCCAGAACTGTTACAGATATGAAAAGAAAATTATGAAAGGACTATTCTCTTAATTTGAACACATAGAAATCAGGAAAATAATATATGACGATAGCATATTTGTACCTGTTGACGGAGCAATTACTGTCTGATGGTCCACTGATTTCAGAGATTTTTCTACATTTCCTTCAGATGGATTGCTGTTGTTAAGGTTAAAAGCCAGAAGCTCCGGTTTATGTCTACCACTACTAGACTTTTGATACATATCCATGTTGCTTGAAAATTTGTGCACATCCTTCTTCTCAGCTCTTGTATTCACAGAAAATCCATAAGTAGATTTTAAGGGAGACCTGTTGATGGGGGTTGAGCTTTTATCAGGACCACTAGATTTATTGTCCAGACTAGAAGGCAAATGATCTTCTTGGGAATTTTTATTTGTTCTCAAGTCAGGATTGGCCTTGTTTATAGGAAAGACACCTTTTCCCAGCGATCTTAAACTTCTGCATAGTGAACTTCACTATTTTAGAGAGAGTAATAACTTATTAATTAAGATGTTTATAATGCAAGTCACTTGCCCATTTACCTCGATGTTTTATCAGGAAGATTCTGAGAAAGAAATGGATGGTTAAAAAACTCCTCAAAAGTCAACCTTTCCACTGTAGAAACAGACGCACTATCAGATTTCATGTATTTCATGTATTTCATTATAGAAAGGAATAAAAAAGATACTAATAAGTAATATTGTTAATCCAACTTCAAATATTATTGCATCATTGAAAGACACCCGACCCTCTAGTGTGTCTATAGTTCATTCCATCACTGGTCAACAAATATATTGCGGGTATAGTTTAGGGATATGGGCACAAATGGACTGCATACTAGGTTTTTTAAGAGATAATGTGAGGTACTGTAGCTTCTCTACTTAAAAACTAATCCACAGGTCTAATCTACCAATCAACTCGTTCAAATTAACCAAGAATAATTTAGGGGAAAAAATTAAAAAATCAGTAAGGAACACAGAAGGACATCGCATCCTTAAACGACCAAAATCTGATTAAGACTCTTGTTATACATAAGGACAATTTACTTGTTCACGTCAAAGTTTCTGTGTGATTTGTTATCAGAGGTTGATCTCTCAAGCCTAGACAATTCATTATGCAAGAAACTATAGCAAAACATTGCATGCTACTACTAATTTGTTATAACTTATAATGACCATAAACTGTTTTGGAAACACAAAATAGCCCCTGAGAACGTGATTCGGAAGCTTACTGCAAATATAAGCCTGCTAAACAAGACCATAATAATTGCTTGACTAACACAAGGCACAAAAGATATGGACACCCCTCAATGACCTAAGATGCCAACCCTGTCTTTTGCATTTCATTGTCCCGTGCCCTTCAATATCTACTTTTAATGCATATGCAATACTTCTAATTATATATGAAGGCAAAAGTTCTACATACATGCATCATGCACCATGCATGTTTAGGGACACTTTTTAGTGGGGGTTAAAGGCTAAAAGCTGACTTCATGCAATATACATGTAATCAAAGCGAATTGATGCCCAAGAAGTATTTTGAGGTCTTAATGCAGCCTTTCTATTCAGTTCGTTCCAAGGATAGTTAAAAAAACCTGGATTAGGCCGCAGCAACTTCCGACACAAATCTATGCATTCAGAGCTCAAACCCACTGTATTTGGAGGAAAGGCCAGTTCAGTTGATCTCATTATATTCTGGAGCAACTGCAATAAACACAAGGAAAAAAAAAACTAAGCCGCTACTACACGATAAATTACTATAGCTACCATCAACTGCCTACACTGCTCATGCCTACACTAAAATGATGATGTATCACATGTTAAATTTGCTAAGAAACAAAACACTGCATTGCAGGCAAACCTGAATTTGATTGTTTCCTGTGAAAGGGGTTTTCCCAGTTACAAGCTGAAATAAAATGGCACCGACACTCCAGAGATCAGCCTGTAATAATAGGTTAAGTTTACTGTCATATCTTCCTATGGAATTTTTTTAAAAAAAAACAGTTTAAATGGAAGGATGCTAGTTTAATTCAATCTATATGTTACCTTTGCATCATATTTCTGCACCTGCATTATTTCTGGAGCCATATACAACGGCGAGCCACATAATGTTTCAGCAAGGTTTCTTGGTTGTAAAGATCTGTGGGAAAAATACTTCTAATAATCAAAATATCTAAATAGGTAGAATTAGTCTAGTGGAGCAAGTGAACAGAGATACATCTGTATCATATATATACAGCTATAGATTAAAAATTAGGCAGAACATTCTAGGATACACACATAAAGGGCAAGGCTATATGGCCTTCTTTCACAATCTGATACCGACTTTTAAAAATAGAAGTACTTATTTGTTTTTGTCTCAGTAGATTCATTTGGCACCACACACTTATGTCATCTTTCATTTTTTTTTTTTGAGTCTGAATGACAATTCAAAACTACAAACTCCACATAAAGAAGATTGTTGAAGGTGCCTGTAAGCCTTATTCTTTTAACCTCCATTAAGTACTTCCTAAATCATGGCTTGATTATAATTAAATATATATTCACCTTAATCAGAAAGCCACAACAATCTTCCTCATATTTAGACACCACCTTTTTACGATCTGTTAACGGCATACTTTACTAGTACAATACTAATTACTAATAGATTAGGTGAAAGGAGGAAGTGGTCGAATGAAATATTCTTTAATAAAAACACATACATACGCCGAATGTCTCACACAATGACAAAGCTATGGATGGACTAATTATAGGCAAGGTGCATGTAAATATGCCTCAGTTCCTTTATAGATGATTTACATAATAATGCACAACCTCTTGGAAAAAAAAAGTAAATACCTTGCAAAACCAAAATCTGCAATCTTTAAAACTGAGTCTTCGCCATTAGTTGATAAAAGTAGATTCTGTTCAATAACAAGATACAGGACAAATGAGAAGGCCTGATGTCAATTGGGCTTATCTACTCCATCATAGAACATTAGTATATGTTTTTGCCTGTTCCTAGACTTATAGTAGTGATACAAATGAAAAGAGTGTGTGTGTGTGTGTATATTTAAATATATTAATATAGAGACTACTTGAGAAAAATGATCAGATACTCTAAACATCAACCAATTCAAAGTCATCGAATAAGTTAATGTCAAAACTCAAAACACAACACAATGGCGATTAAATTTACCTGCGGCTTCAGGTCTCGATGTATCAGATCATTGTCGCGAAGAATTTTAAGACCAGATGCTGTAGAATACATTATCTTGCAATATTACTACATGGCTTACTGAAAGAAACAAAACTAGAAAGTGTGTAAATGATCCATTGAGAAGTTTAATAATACCGAGCTGCAGCATAAAGTGCTTCGCAGTAGATTCTGTAATTCTTCCTTTACGTTTGTGAAGAAACATGGAAAGATCACCCCCTTTGCAAAATTCCAACACAAAATATATCTTTCCAGGTTCCTGTATGCCACATTTATGATATTTCATAAAAATAAAAAAAATAAACCAAAAAATTATGAAGTATCAGATTACAGAAGTCCCTCCATCGTGTAAATTCGTAGACATGTACCATAACAAGATTTTATTTTTCTTTTATTAAAAAGGCCTGATCTGCTCAAGTCACAGTGCATTACTTATTCGGAGTGAAGAAGAATGCATAGAGACAAAAAAATCAAAGAACTCCCACTCTCGCATGCACATCACTGATCACACACATATGCCAGGCAAAACTATCATAATTCAAAATCCCGCATTAACAACCATACTCCAAAATCAATAAAATCTCGTAAATCAAACCACCAATTCTCTAGTATGAACTCCATTTATTAACATAACACCAAATTCCTAAAAATTTAAACTTTGTCCATATTAATCAAGAAACTAATCCTCACCTAACATTTTCGAACTCCATTCGATCATCAATAAAAAAACAAAACTTTACACACATTCACAAAAAGATATACAAAAACATAATGTATAAAAGCAAGAAAAATACCTGAATCATATCATACAAATGAATGATATTCGGATGAACAATATGCCTCAATATCCGAATTTCGGACAACAAACTCTCTTCCAATTTTTTAGTTAATCTTCCAGTAACAATCTCTTTAATTGCAACTTCTGTATGATTAACTCTATGCTTCCCATGCCACACAACTGAAAATGAACCCGACCCGATTTGTTTACCCACCAAATAATCCCCAACTACTCTAACACTCTTGTTGGACTCCCCCATCAAAACCCTAATTCCAAATTCAAAAACGCACACAACCCAAGTCTTAAATCAATCTCCTGATCAAAACCCAGAAAGCAATTGTGAAAATACTCCCTAGTTTGTGTAAAGTTTGAATCTTTTTGAATTTTTTGTGTTTTCTTGAAGTTTGAAAATTTGGGTTTTGATGGTTGGGTGATGATAATGAATTGGGGTTAGTAAAGGGTGATTTAGTGATATGTTTATGTTGTGTGTATATGTGAAGTGAAAGATTGGATGAATTGAGTTGAATATAGAAGGGAGTGTGTGTGGGGGGGTGGGGGTGGGGGTGGGGGTGGGGGGGATTAACGTGTTCCGATTGGAAGAAGTAGTTAAATCTTGTTGGTATTAAATTTTTAAATTTGATTGGCCTTATCTAAAATGAATGTATTTATAGTTTCTGTTTGTGTGTAGAATGTAGATTACCAAGAAGGTGAAAATCAGAGGTGGATGGAATAAAGTATAGATAAATGTTTGAATATATCTATTCAAACGAGGGCCAATGATTTATTATAACATTTCTTTAATTATGTCAAGAAAGTATAAATATAATGCATATATAATGCATTTCTTTAATTATTTTTTTAATAATTTAAAGTAATATTTGGTTTTATATCTTTTCTATAATTTTAAAATACAATCTATCTATACTATTATATTAAAGACGAAACATTGAAAGTTTTGTAGTCTAGTCATGAAAGTTTTTGTAGTCTGGTCACCCCATTCATAGCCGTTAGATATTTTTGATCAAATCACTGAGAACCGTTAGATCATATTAAAATTAGTATATATAATATCTTTTATATTTTTCCTAACTAAAACATCTCATTTTCCAAAAATATCACAGACAGTGTCATTTAATAAAATAACATAATAAAGTTATAATTGCTAATAAATAACTCATTACCATTTTTAACCAAAAAGTATATTTTTTTTTATATTTTCTAACTAAAATTTCTACATTTTTATTTTTTCTATATAAAACCTCTAATTTTCCAAAAATATCACAAATAGTTCTATTTAATAAAATAAAATAATAATATTATAATTATTAATGACTAACCGATCGGCTTTTTTTTCCAAAACGTATATTTTTTTTTATATTTTCTAACTAATATTTCTCTTAACTAAAACCTCAAAAATATCACGGGCTATTCCATTTAGTAGCATAAAATACTAATATTATGAATATATCTCTCTATCTATACTATATTATCAAAGACGAAACATTGAAAGTTTTGGTACCTGTTTTTTTGTACCTATTTTTTGATACGATATGTGCCTTATTTAATTATTATAATCAGTTACTCTTTCAATTAAATTATATTATCATTTTTTTCTTAAAAAATCAGGAGCAATTTCCTTATCAGCTAAAACATGTTACTTTTTCTATTTTCTTTGCTAAAATCCTTCATTTTTCAAATATATCACGAGAAAACCCTTACATATTTACTTTAAAATCTATTTTAATACTTTTATTTGACAATTACATTTTTCAACTAAAACATGTCACATTTTCTATTTTTCTTACTAAACCCCCTCTTTTTTCAAAAATATCACACGCAAATCGTTACTTTTATATTTTAAAATTCAACGAAAACACGTTACTTTATATTTTTATTACTAAAACCCCTCTTTTTCCAAAATATCACGGACAAACCGTTACTTATTTATTTTAAAATTCATTTTAATACTTTTAATTATTTTAAAATGTTTAACACGCCTACTCATTGTTTTTTAATAAATGCAATTAATAAAATATAAAATATAAATAATAAATTTAACAATTATTAAAAACAACCCGTGCATCGTACGGGTTTTAAGCTGTATTTACGAAACATTAAAAGTTTAGTAGTCGGATAGACGGACGGTCGGTACTTAGTGATACATAAATAATAAAAATAATAAAAACAATTATTGTTAATAATAATCCGTGCATCGCACGGGTTTTAAGCTAGTATAATAGTATATGATTGATGCGGTTTTAATATTAACTAGCTTTATAGTCCGTGCGAGACACATGCATACTCTAGGATATTGCATATTTTTTCATTAATTTTGACGTATTTTATGAATTATTTGAAAATTTAAGTTAACAATATTTGTTGCGAGACTAAATCCCTTATTTTATCTATACTATATTATTAAAGCCGAAACATTGAAAGTTTTGGTTTTCGGTTTTCGGTCGGTTTTCAGTACTTTATTCTATTTAATAAATAATATAAAAATATAAAAATAGTAACTAGATGATTGCCTTTTATAATTAAAATATTTTTTTCTAACAAAATCTACTCATTTTCCAAAAATATCACGGCAATTATCTTTAAATTAAAACATATTACCTTTTATATTTGTTATCACTAAAATCTCCGTTTTCCAAAAATATGAGGTGTAATCCTTATTTATTTATTTTAAAACCTATTTTAATACTCTATTTAATAAATAATAAAATAATATAAAAATAGTAACTAGCTGATTGCCTTTTATAATTAAAAAAAATCTAACAAAATCTACCCCCTTTTCAAAAATATCACGTCAATTACCTTTAAATTAAAACATATTATCTTTAATATTTGTTATCACTAAAATCTCTATTTTCTAAAAATATGAGTTGCAATCCGTACTTATTTATTTTAAAACATATTTTAATAATCTATTTAATAAATAATAAAATAATATAAAATAGTAACTAGCTGATTGCCTTTTATAGTTACAACATTTTTTTTCTAACAAAATCTACTTCTTTTCCGAAAATATCACGGGAAATTACCTTTAAATTAAAATGTATTATCTTTTTTATTTTTTATCATTAAAATTTCTCTTTTCCAAAAATATCAAGTACAACCTTTACTTATACTAGCGTAAAAGCCCGTGCGAGGCACGGGCCTGTTTATATACTGAAAAAATAAATTCGCACCAATATATATATATATACATATCAAAATAATTTTGTAAGTATGATAAATGATAGTATTTTGAATTTATATTATATAGATTAAAACCCGTGCGATGCACGGATTGTTAATTGTTATTTTATTATTATTATTTTAATATTTTATTAATTGTAATTGTGCAAAAAATAAGCAGGCATGTTAAAATAGCTAAACACTTTTAATTAATTAAAAACATTAAAACAGATTTTAAAATAAATAAGTATGGGTTTTCTCGTTATATTTTTGGAAATGAGGGGTTTTAGTAAGAAAAAATAAAAAAATGTAACATATATTTAGTTTAAAAAGGTTAATGCCCGTGATATTTTTGGAAAATGAGGTTTTAAAATTTAATAATTAAAGTATTTAAATACGTTTTAAAATAAATAAGTAAAAGGTTTCCTGTGATATTTTTGGAAAAAGAATGGATTTTAATGAGAAAAATAGAAAAAATAAATTGTAAAAGGCAATTTCCCGTGATATATTTAGAAAAGGAGGGACTTTGTTCGAAAAAATATATAATGTGTTTTAGCTGAAAAAGTAATTGGTTATAAATAGATATTTGATTATTTATATTTTAATATTTTTAGTAATTGCATTTATTAAGAAAAATAAGTAGATATGTTAAAATATGTAAACTTTTAAAAATAATTATAATATTAAAATAGGTTTAAAAATAAATAACTAAATGTTTGTCCGTGATATTTTTTGAAAAAGAGGGATTTTAGTAAGGAAAAATAGAAAAACTAACATGTTTTAGTTAAAAAAGGTAATTGCTCGTGATATATTTGAAAAAGTAGCGGAATTTGTTAGAAAAAATATAAAAAATAATGTATTTTAGGTGAAAAAGGTAATTGATTATAAATAGGTAATATTATTATTTAATAATATATTTTTATAAATAAGTAAGGTTAATTAAGTAAAAACTAATTAAGGGCAATTAAGTAAAATCACAACGTACCATACCGACCAACCAAAAGTAAAAACTAATTAAGGACAATTAAGTAAAATCACAACGTACCATACCGACCAACCAAACTTTTAATGTTTCGTCAATTATATAATAGTATTGATATTTTAAAAGCTATTTTTAATA